>CAKKXW010000002.1:86320736-86464266 GCA_920937365.1 Sphaerophoria rueppellii | reverse complement strand
CACGACTGATCGACTCGAACCGAACTGCAGTTCGCAACTAGGATTAGAACGATTAAGTAGCCAAAAGAGCAACAGATCTATGGCGACACTAGACCCTGCCTCAGCTTTAGTACCTGGACCTTTAAATCTTTCCTTTGTACAAAGGCTCATGTATAAGGGGTCATTCACTTGCACGACTGGATGTGGAAGTTCACCACGGTATTCGTTGATCGTATTTCCTCATTTAATATATCCTTAGATATATTATCTGTTAAGGATCGCATCAATCTTCATTATACGTCCTGTTTCAATCCGTCAATTCCATTAGACTAAAGCTGCCTACTTCCGCAGGTTCATGCCAATAAATTGACAAGAACCTCTCAGAGGCACCACTTGAAGGTGTAGGTCAGCACGTTCACTTACTGGGGAATATGTACTCGGAAACATGTTTCCTTTCTAAATTTCCAGGTCCATGATTTCGACTCCGTCCCAGATCACAGCGGTATCTAGACAACGAGAAAACCGATGAATTAGCAAGATTAGGATCAACGCTTGACGTCAAGCCAAGCTCAGCTAGTCAGCACGCCAACCTGTTATTTAAAGCAGGAAATCTGAAAAGGAATAACTGTTAAGGCCGATGAAAGGTTGAACCTTTTGGACACCTGCTACCCTACAAGAAAGATCTGGCTCTGTTTCAACAAACAAAAAACGAAAAAAAACTATGCAATTAAACAAGAGATCACTTCGTTCTATTGTATGCTTAGGATATCACAAGAAAAAGATAAGAATCAGTTCAGATGATCTATGCATGATGCGGTGACAAAGAGGTGCATTAAGACACTTCTCACTTTCTATGTCACTTCCCCACACTTTCCCACCAAGGGAAGAAATAGCTCGGCAATTATTTCTTCGGGGGCTTCTGTACTACTCCAGCCTCCAAATGGCATGAATAACTCAATACAGGATGCGATGATAAAGAGATGCATGAAGACACTTCTCACTTTCTATGTTACTTCCCCGCACTTTCCCACCAAAGGGAGAATTGGCTCGGCAATTATTTCTTCAGGGACTTCTGTAGTACTCCAGCCTCCAAATGAATAACTGAATACAGAGGTTTTCATTAGCTTGAGTAGCAATACTCACGGGTATCACAAGGGATCTGTATTGGTCTAAGTGTGACGGTAACGACTTCAATTGTCAGCCCCTCAACCTAACCTAACCTTGGTCAAAAGTAATAAGTTTCCCCCCTCAAATGAATTTTTTGCTTGAAAACCAGCCATGTATGTACCGATTTCATGCAAATTTTCATGTACCTGTTGAATTATTTAACTTCAGTTTTTTCCCCTTTAAAAAGTTGATTCAAGCCTGTAATCTGAACTGAAATGAAGTCATGTCGTGTTTTGAGTGAGAAATTGCTCAAAACGATACAATAATTATAATTTGCATAAACAAGGCAAAAAGAAAAACTCACACAAAGCTTAGAATTAATTCATCAATCAAGTTGTATTTTCTCCGCACTCTATTTCAGCATTTTATACTGCCACTGTCACTGCAATTTCTGTTGCCTTTTCCACAGTTAAAATATGCAAACCAAATGCAGATGCAAGACTATAACAACTAACCAGGTACCAGAGTAGAGAATGTCTGCTAAATGCAAGTAGTTAACACCTAATTGTGGCTAAAGATGGAGTGCAAGAACTGTGAATGGTTTTATTTCTTAAGAAAGACTACTCGCTTACACTCCAAAGTCTTTAGAGATACAAGGAGTTGACAAGCGAAAACAAAGAATCGACATATTTTGACATGACTTATGCGGTCTAATGGGAATTAAAATTGATATTACCAAAGGAATACAATTATTTAAATGTACAAGAATTATGTTTTGCAATGTCTCAAAAGGAAACAAATGCAGTTTTATTTTACACATGTCAGACAAAGTGTCAAATTGACATGGAAATTATATCGTGTTTGCTGATTAATTTTGCATAACCAAAGAACATGAGGTTGGAATGGTTTTTCTTATTTTGTTACTTTGTTCGTTTCAAGGAGAATCAATGAAGACACTCAAGTGAAAAGAATCGACAAGGTGTACGTTTCAGTAGGTCTGCTTTTGTGGTTTTCAGTTGGGCATGGAAATTTTTTAAATAGACTTCTACCGATATCTCCAAAATGTTATTGTGTTGGACGCCATTTCTGAATTTAAATGATTCATTAGCGAGTTGGGCGCCATATAAAACCGTATTGTAAGCAAAAACGGAAACCCAAACCAAATTTAATTTTTGAATGAAATTGTGTCAAGAAGGAAATGTGTTAGTTTTTTTTTTTCTCTCTTTTATTTTTATCTTATAAAAAAAAGAAATATACTAATGACTCGATTCTTCCAAAAACCTATGTTCCTCTTGTTTATTCTCCCACACAATTAACACACATTATCTAAATTTCGCATACATTATTATTTATTATTTTTATTACGAGAGCTGGAGTCGTAAAAATTTACTTTACCATAAAGAAGAAATCACACAGCACCCACACGCAGCAGGCGGAAATCTCTATTAACTTTTTGTTCTTGTTTGCTATACAACCAACGCTGGCCGCCATTGTCGTCGTCACATCAACGCCAAAACCACATCACTTTTGCCATCGTGCTTCAAGTCTTCTCCTAAATAAAGAAAGACAGCAGCGTCTTAAAAAAATTGTTATTGATTGGGAATAAACACAAACAAAATCTAAATGTATGCCCGCCCAAGTCTCACTTTAAGTTTGAAAACATGAAATGCATCTTCACTAAAAAAAAAACTTTCCTTCCTTTTTTTGTTTTGTTTTGTTTGCATATTACCGCGACGACCCACTCGAAAAATTCGAGATGTTGTGATTGATGCTGAAGCAAACTTAAGTCGAAGATTTGTGTGTGTCATAGAGAGGGTTACGTTTTTTTTTTTTTTTTGGAAATGTTATTGAATATTGAAGGGACAAATTTAATACCAAATGACAAATACATTTTTTAAGCCTTAAGTGGGTGAAGGATTTTTAAACTAACCCTAAATGAGGGGCAGAATTTTTTTGTTCATAAGAAAAACCCCGAAATGTTTTCATACGAAAAGATGTTCTTTTTACTCAGCGTTGACTTTTTTCATTCGAGAATTAGGCTATTAACCGTAATCTAAACTAAAGCTACCGCACTTAATGTCCATTTCCTCCTTGGAAAGTAATACCTCCGATGTCGGGGATTACACCCACTTCACATCCTATTTTGTATGATTTTCACAAGGCCAGATTTTCCCAAATTAACGAGTGTATTAACGGAACTCCTTTTGATTTTGAAAATATGTCTGTTGAGGAAGCCACAAACCTTTTCTACAATGAATTATGGAATTCAATTTCTTTGAACATAGTGTTTCTCCGTCCGCCCACCTTGTAGAATCGTAGTCTAAGATTACTGCGTAACCTTAAGCTATGAGAAATTTTCCTACGCTCCTAATGCCCAACTGACTACTCTAAGTATCTTGGTGCTTAACTTCATTTTAACGAACCGTATAGTTCTCTCCACCAAGAATACTTAACCAAAACTCAATCTTACCCAATTAACGATTCTTAATCCTTCTTTCAGTTCGTTAATCACAAAAGAAAGTCAGATGGGTATCCATCCTCCTTGTCCTTCAATGATGAAACTTCAAATGACAATTTAAGTATATAGGCAATTACTTTGCAACATACATTTTCGAAAGATTCATTCTCTAAAGACTCGTGAAAGCCGAAATATTAAGAGTATTTGCATTAGATTTATACTAGCTGACCCAGCAGACTTCGTTCTGCCTAAACTTTTGTACCCCGCTACCCAACCACTACCCGCTACCCCATAATCACACTAACCCTACCCTGCTACTCTTCACCCGCTACCCAGCTATCCGCGATTTTTACCCGCTACTCTTATATCCCATTATCCGCTATACCGTTACTCACTACCAGCTATAGGCTACACTGCTCCCCGTTATCCTGTTACCGCACTACCGCGCTACCCGCTACTCTGGCCATAAAAAATACTTAAAAACCGTACACACCACTACCCGAACATTCAACATTCATTAAAATTTGGTACATAGCGGTCGCTGGTAGGAGGGTAAAAATTAAGGACTAAATAGCAGGTGGCCATGGTTCAGAGGATAGAGTAGTCGATTGCTAAGCCAAAGGCTGCGGGTTTCATGCCCCAGCTTCGGCAGTAAGCATTCTTTATCTACAAAAATCGCCAGCTTATTTGAGACAATATAAATCTATGTCTCCTCCTCTGTGCCACGTATGTATTGTATTAATGTCTTGTTCAGTCTCAGCCGATGGCCTCAGTCGCCAGTGCTGTATGTGTCTGCAGTTCGTTGCATTTATGTGCGAAGTACTATGATGTCAATAGTCAATCAAGGACTAAATGTATTTTTCAATGCCACACCATAAAATAATGTGTCAAAGAAAAAAAAGTTTACACCCCTTAAGACATATAGGTGTACAAATTAGTTATAAACCTATTCTCATCTGTTGGTATGAGAATATACATATGAAATTTCATCAAAATCGGTCACGCCGTTTCGGAGGAGTAAAAACACTAAAACTATGACATACAAATTTTATATATTAGATATGTAATACCCGATTGCATAGCTCCATCGAGAATTGAAAACAAATTTTCTCAACTTAATGATGAGTTCACTCCCGGACCTGATGGTCTTCCTGCCATTTTCCTGAAAAAAATGTATGTCTTCTCTTTCAACTCTAGATCATTTTCACTTATCCTTAAACCAAGGAAAATTTCCTTAAAAAAACGTTTTTCATAACACCAATTCATAAAAAGTGGTCGAAGAGTGAGGTGAAAAATTATCGACTTTCTCATATCCCCAAAGTTTTTGAAAGCATTTGCAGGTTCAACACGGTTTCCTAAGAAAAAAGATCTACCACCACAAACCTTATAGAATTTGTTTCATTCACTCTAAGAGCGTTAAAAAAGGGAATGAAGTTGGTATGGTCTCCACTGACTTCAGTAAAGCGTTTGACAAAATTTCTCATAATCGTATAGTCTTTAAACTCTCCCTTTAGGCTTTGAACACCTTTTCATGAAATAGATTACTTCATACCTTGAGGATCGTGAATATTATGTCCAGTTTAGATTCGCTCATTCCAATCCTATTCTAGCCACTTCTGGTGTACCCCAAGGCAGTCATTTAGGTTCTCTCCTCTTTATTCTTACAGTTAACGACATTGACTTGGTCATTAAAAATGAAATTTTTCAAAATCATTGCAGCACTTGAAGATAAATCTCTCCTCCAACAAGATCTCGACAATTTCTCAACCTGATATACCATAAATTGCTTAGAACTGAAAACAAGCAAATGTCAGACAATGACCTTGCACGTAAGCGCATAAAAACAATTCCCCGTGCTGACTGTCTTCATAGTCAGCCCGTACAAATAGTTGGAACATTGCGGGATTTTGGGACCGTGAACTTAAATTTCTTCTCCAAATTGATGCAATAATTCATAAGGCCAACACTGCATTAAGTTTTGTTAAACGATGGTCTTAACAATTTTTTAACCCCTACGTGACCCGATCCCTTTATGAGGTTTGTCCGCCCTTTTTTTTGAATGTGTCCCAGATTTGGTCGTCTTACCAAGATTTACATATATAAAGGATTGAAAGCATCCAACAAAGATTCCTTCGTCCTACCCGCTTATCGTGACCGCCTTCAACTGCTCAACCTCAACTCGTTACAGGAACGTAGAGAAATTGCTGACATACTTTTCATTACTCTTCTTTTTAATAACACACCATACCTCCTACAACCTTTACGAACCTCTAATATGCATGCTTCGTTCGGTCAATTTGAATGCAAATTCATTTGATCCGATCCGAGTCTTCTTTAGCAAGCCGAGTGCACACTCAGCCTAAACCACTGATTCTATTGCCTTCAAACTCGGTCAAATTCGGAAAAATCTAGAGATTTTTTTTGGGTGAATTCAACAGTTCTAATTTATCTTAAAAATAACTCAAATGATTTTTATAAAAGTTTAAAAAATCCACTTCAAACCCTTTTAAATTTACTCGCGAACTAGTAGACCGATTCAAATAAATCATTTTCGGGCTTCAGTAGCCAAAACGGCAAAAATGGAACGTCATGTTCATGTTTGTCTGTTCTATCTATTTGTCAAGCAAATATAGATGAAAATGTAATAGAAGGTTCTAGTTTTTTTTTTTTTTTTAAGGGGTGGGGGAGGGGAGGGTGAGTAGTGGGAGAAAGAATGGAATTCAATTTCTTGAGAGCAAACTTATTTTTCTGATTATTTGTTTGCTTTTATTTGAAGGAGCGGGGGGGGAAATGAACAAACTCATGCCGTAAATTTTTCAATATTTGTATACCCTCTTGTTCATGCCGCATCCATTTTTCGTGGGGTCCATAAAACACATAAAAATATAATTTTATGTTTTCCTACTCATGTCCAATTCTTTCAAAATCCCAAATGTCCCCCCAAACACACCAATTAAATAGCAAAAAAAAACCTTTGATCTGTAAAAAAAAGTGCTCAATTAATTTGCCACTAAATCACCCAGTGGCACAAGAACAAACGAAACATTTCAAAATAATCGCCTCTCATTCACTATCCATCCAGCCAAGCCAACAAACAGCCAAAATACAAAACATTTTAACATGATTTATATTTTAAAGTGAACTAATAAATTTATCAAAATTTCAGATAAATTAACTTATGCAATCGCAGAGTCAGTCTCTTAGAATGAAAAAAAAAAACTACTTTTTAGTACCTTTTTCCATCCTCTACGCGCTGCCAAATGCGAATAGCGAATAAATTCATCTTTCAAGATTTAGGCCTATTTTCAGTTTGCCACAGCAAAAATACAGACAGATAAACCGTTCACATGTTGTTTGTGGATAATAATTTTTCTCCCCATGAAGATATTTATGCGCTCGAGCTCGACTCTTCCTGTCATAATGAATTTGTGCGTAAAATTTTCCCTCATTAATTATAGAAACCTCAATTTCCATCAACATTCTCTCACTCGTCGAGTCGTGGTGCCTGCGTCGGTCGTCGTTGTTTTCATTTTTAGTGTTCTTAATCATACATACACGTCCACCCTCCTCTTCCTCTAACTTCGTTTTTTTTTTTTTTATGAATCCCGTGGAAGTCTCCGAGAGCAGGAGAAAAAGCATTGACAAACGATGTTATTGCATTGCGATACTTTTTATCTATGACAGCCGTTTTAATTATAACTCATCGCGAAGAGCGATTGCCAACTTAAAGATATTCTCAGATCGCTCGGAAGGAGGCATGGGGATACCTCCAAACATGTTGATGATCTCTCCGCAGTAAAATAAAAACAAATGATGAAAACGCAACAAAGTTGTTGAGCAAGATTTGGTCTTCCTGCCTCCACCCACCATCATCTTCCCGTTCTACTGCCAAGGAAGTAGAAAAACGAAAAACAACAAAACCGTCGACGAACTACAAATTAATACTACCTTCCCTGAATTATGATGGCACACGACTCGAATTCTGGTCCGGGATTTTCTGCCATGAAGGAGACTGCACAGAAGTAAAAGATAATATGAGGTTCTTTGAGATGAAAGATGCGCAACAAAACGTATTTAAGTAGGTATCTGTGCATCACCGGTATGTTTATTGGGAGTTCCAACTTCCGTTCTAATTTCTCGCCAGCGGGTGTGCAATTAATTATTGGATTTATTCCATTTTTCATATTTTTTTTTGTCTTGTCTGTTTTTGTAGTTTTTGCATTTCGCTTTTGCTTGCTCATTTTGATTAACAATAAAACCGAGGGAAAAATATGGATATTCTAATTTATTATGCATTTGGAATTTATTTTATTTGATTTGATTTTATCGACCCGAATCCAAAGTTGGAATCGCATCCCATATAAATAAATATTTGAAAATTATTGTACTGCTTCCAAGAATTTATTTATTGAAATTATTTTTTGCTTTGTATATTTTTTTTTGTAATGGCGATGACTGGGTCGTTTGTGTTTGTAGATATTGATTTGACATATTGATTAGATAGAAACAAATTTTAACATTGCATCCTACGGATTTAATAAAAAACTAGTGATGTGACGAACCGTAAATGTTGTCAACCGAATTCAAGTTGGTTTTCATGTAAATCGAATTGCAATTAGATTTTTCCAACTCGAGTTAAACGAGTCAACTCGATTCGCAAAGTCTGTTTGCTAACATGGATTGCTCCGAAAGTCGATCCTGGAAACACTTGAAACACGGTAAAAAATTATGTTTTTAATCCGTCATAATCTTAGTCATTCGCTGATGAAATTTGACAGTTAATGGCTCAAAAAGAAATAAGATACGAATCCAGGTCGTCAGAGGGGTATTTCGTGCTAAATATTGCCCCAAAAACCATTTTAGAATACACTTTTGGAATGGCAGCCAACTTTTTGCGTAAGCCACGTTTTAATGGATCAGTGACAACAACAACACTGGTCACACTACTATTTAAAACAATTTCATATCTATCCGAGATCGCTTAGATTATACGACCCCTAAAGTTGTATTGCAACAATTTTCGGTTTTCATTCCTTCAAGAATCAAGATCCTTTTAGGAAAAAGGTGGACCTCTGGGAAATAATTCGGTACACTTCTATACTGACCAACAACGGCCTTGGAAGTGGCATCTACTCAGAACAACTAGATCTCAGTCTCTTCTAAAGACTCCCCAATCAATGTGGCGTGTTTGAAGAAATGGTACTATCCTGGCTCAAAGAAAACGTTTTATCTTGCAGGGATATGCGTATATATTCTTGGAGAGTTATTAGGCTTTCCCCCTGGTCTTGTTAAATGGATTTCTTCTTACCTTGTGAACAGAACTACTCAAGTTAAGTCTAGAGACATATTTTCGAAGACTTTAATTGCTAAATCTGGTGTTCCACAGGGTAGTCATTTAGGACCTCTTCTATTTTAATGATGCATCATCTGTTCGAAACAGGGGTCTGATTATGGGATTCGCGGCGGATCGTTTTCAATTCGTCCTTTCAAATTCGACTAGCTTCGTTTTTTCATATTAACGAATTCGCGGCGTAGCGAAAAAAAAATCTTCCAATATTCCAGTGATTTAACACTTTTGGTTTGACTATTTCTTCCAATATTCCAGTTATATATTCCAGCCAATAAAAAGCTGTCGGATTTCAACTCGCCAGCAAAAATTATTGCATTTCAAAATCGCCTTCGAATTCGTTCATTGGTCGAATTCAAAACAAAGAAGGCGAAAGCGAAAGCAATAATTGAAAAATGTCAAACTCGCTAGCAAAACGATTCGCCGCGAATCCCATAATCAGGCCCCAGTCGAATTCTTATTTTTGCAGATGATATGAAGATCTTTAAGAAAATTACATCTTACTCGTTTCGCATTAAAAGGTTTTGAAAGACATGTTTTTTCAAAATATTCCTTCTTATGAGAATCGATTATCAGTCCTTCAAATGCAAACGTTGTGTCAAAGAAGGAACAACAATTATATAGTTTTCCTTTATCAACTTATTACAGGCGTCACAGATGCACCAGAACTTCTAAGTGCTACACTTTTTTATTAAAGGGGAGAAGGCTATTACCTTCGCAGCATCGATCTAATTTAAGTCCCAAGACATAGGACGAGGACCAATTACGAAATGCATGAGCCCTTGACAAGGATGAGTAGGCTCTTAAATTACAAAACAGATCTTATAAACTTTCATATTAATAAGAATAAATTAAAGACTATGCTAAAAACCAGTGTGCAACGCTCTTAAATGTTTTTTTGTTGTCTGTTCATGTATTGTTTTTATTTGATTGTTTTTGTATAATTTTGTCATTTCTTGTGTAAATGTTCGTTTGTTTTAGATTAATACTAACAATTAACACTGCACTAAGTGATGAGCCGGTCTGTTAACACAGTTTTCTCGATATAAGACTATTGGTCATTAGATGTTGCTTGCTATAAGCTCTCTTCGACTTTGTCTGATAGTGTAGCAGCTAAGTCGCTCTCAAGTCTCCACATACTAAACAATGATTCATGGCTGTCGATCATCTCTGAACGAAATGAAAGAATGTTTCAATATTGACCTCATATAGGTGCCGGGCCACAGAGACATTCTGTGGAATTTTAAAGCAGATGAGCTCGACAAAAACGGAACACTGCCCACTGTAAATAATTAACAAAAAGCTGTATCTTAAGCCATGGAAATGCTTGATTGAACCTGAACCTGAGCAGAAAAAACGTTAACTCCACAATAGGACCTTAACAGGACGATTGCCATGAGATATCTCTCCTATTTCATAAATAGTACAAACTGTTTTTTTTTTTTTCTTAACTCTTCTATATGATCAGCTTTCCATAGTGGTATCACAGACACAAGACCTTAAGGGTCTAAATTACTCAACAACATGCCAACAGCCACTCTGACCTAACCTACCCTTTGTTTCAAACTTAACTGGACTGGGTTAGTCTTTCAAAAATTTACTCGAGGTAATTTTACACAACGAAAGCAGTCAACAGTGGTCTTCCTAATATTTTGTTCGTACAAATTTTGCACCGTTGCTGATTTGATATAGACACGCTTTGGTATGCTTTTTTGTTGTCAACAAATGTATTTAAGAGCCAAACCAAATAAAAATATTTCGATGCCATCCTTTATCTATCAAATTCCATTTGTATGGCAATTGTTACATAAAACGTCGCAAAATGCACCTGAAGGTTGCGTCTCGGATTAAAAAAAGTAGCAAATACTTCAACCTAAGAGACTTCATAACTCAGATCATTAGATTTGCGTAGCAAAATAATTCTTCATAAAGCCATCAACGCTGCCTTCTTTTCAATAATTGAAAGTTCTATCACCGTCACATCTGTCATTTTTTGACTGGCCTTTTTATCGACTGCAATTCAAATTGTTGTTGTTTGCCAAGGGAAATTTTGCTTTGGTGGCTACCGAGTAGTGAAAAAACACGGCTATTTTAAAACTTGAACAGTAAACTTGTAAGCTTTCATTCAACCTGAATTTGTGCTCAGTTTCTATTTTCTTTTAATATTTTTGTTTTATCTACTATGATTTAAAATGTTCATGTTAAAACTTGGAGTTCTAAGTTCTCATTACTTCTGGTGGCTGACTTTCTTCACGGTTGTTCACACATAAGAGAACTTGGACCTTGACAAAAGTACCTTTTCTTCGAAATTTCAAGTCTCCAAAACAAGTTTTTTGCTTTTATTTTTTGTTAAAATAATGTTGTGTTGGTGCTATTTTGAAAAATAGAAACAAAATTGGAGTAATTTTTAATTCTGGCATTAACATTTTAAATGTTAAATTACATTAATATAAAACAAATATTAAAATATTATTATTTTTTGTTAACCAAATTTTGCAAATAGGTATACAAAATAAATCTCAAAAAAAAAAAAAACAATTAAAATTAACATACAAACCGCATTTTATTGAATTCAGCCGAACGTAAACAACCACCACCGACGCAACGATGACAGGAGATTTCACATTACAATAAATTTAAACAAAAATTCAAATTATACCTGAAAAAGCAAAAAATGAGGTGAAAAAAGAAACATTTCAAGAATTGGTCTCATAACACAAGATGATTATAATTTATACTTTTTTATTAACAAAAATGTGGGGGTCGAGTCGATGATGGCCACCATCTTTCAATTTATTTGGAAATAAAAAGAAAACAATAAAATAAATTGACTTAAGGCGGGGATCAACGCACGTCGACAAAAATTGAAATAATGCGCTCGTGTATTTGGCATCGTTTCCTTTTTTTAAGGTGCCAAGAAACATTTATAACAATGCTGTGAGTTTGAAGGTGATTCTTGGTTTGAAGAAAGCATGTTGCACCCCTGTTTTTACAATACTCCTAATGCACCCTCATAAAAGTTTTTAATTTGAGCAAACATCTTTATTTGGAACCAACCTCAACCGCAATATCACAGTCCGCATATAAAGCAAGGTCAGCAAAAATCGTTCATTGCCATTCCATAATAAAATTGGAATACATCCAATTGATACGTATTTATTATTATTCATCAAATGCGATCAATATATAAATTCAGATAGCTTAAACAGCCCACCCAACTTGCAACTCGCGATAACAAACAAAAATAGCCAATTGTCAAATTTTGATTCTTCTTCGGAAAAATGCTTGATTGATTGATTTACAAGTTTCTTTTGACTCGAACACAGCGAAAACCGCCACTGGCTGTCGACTGTCAGCTGTTGTCAAAATCTCTCCACACAGAAAAATAATAATTATTCAAAAATGTGTTTATTATTTTATTGAACAATTTAAACAAAAAAACACATCACGTTCGACGTTCATTCTCTTCAAAAAATTAAAATTTAATTCGCCCTCTAAAATAATATTATTTTTTATCAGTTTTGAGAGCAACAAGATCTCGATTAGGTTGCGAGAGAAGCAAGTATAAAGCACGCTTCAATCTTCATATGCCCCGAGCGACACCCTCTCTCATCGCTTGTAGCACACTCAAATTTGTTCAAATGCAATTTAATTACTTTATTTACTAATTTTTATTTAATTTTTCGCTTTGTTTTGATTGCGATTTTATGAAATAGCGCGCAAATTGCGTATTCCTGACTGACTGATTGACTGCGCTACTGATTGCGATCGTTTGTATGAGAGTGTGCGTAATTAGAACACTCGCGATTGACAGTGTGCTGCCGTGTGTGCGAGCTGGAAGCATTATTAATTTAATTTTAAATTGTTTGAAAGCTTCAATCTTCAGATTCAGACTGGTTTGTTCTCGTAAAACAAAACCAACAATCGAGCACAACATCAAGTGATGTACTGATTTCTAGAGGACGATTAGATTGATGATGATGAAACTGCTTACGATGATGACGATGATATGTCAGTCATTCATCAAGTGATGTGCTCGAGCCGGAGGCGCCACAATTGCTATGTATGAATGTGTTTGGGAAAGGGGCTAAGTCTCGGTAACAGTAATTGGCGCCTATCACAATTTTCATTTGTTTTCATTAATTCTTTTTTTGTTCAAACAAAAATATTTACACATACTCGCGCAGTTGCAAATGCAGTTTGTGAGTGTAGAGATGAAAATGCACTTATCATCTAGTTAACATATTTATTGAATAAGGAAGCTTTAGGTGCATCGCCGTCATTTTACTGTGCTGCTGTCCATTCACATGTGGTTCGTTTGGTTTTCATTTGTTTTCATAATTAACCGATAGTTGCAGTGAATTGGCACTGCAGTGTCGGTGGACAACGTTTTGGAGAGGGAAAATGTCGGGTTTTTATTATTATTGATGTTTTTGATTTGGTTAATTAAGAGGCGTCTCGTCGAAACAAATTTTTATTGACATTCTATCAGGCACCTGATGTTCGTTCACACTTCAAAAGTATCATTGATTTCCGTTTTTGATTTATGACTTTATTAAGTGCGAGAGGGTCAGACGCCTACCCGCACAGTAGTCTGTCCCCTTGATTTGGTGCAACGTTATGATATGTCTGCCTGAATACGAATTATATTTGACACTTGCATCACATAAATAATTAATAATTTAGTTGTGGTGGAAATAATTATTGCCTAATTGGAATTTTCAATGAAGAATTGACATCATTGGACGAGGTGGAGACTTCAAACTTTCAACCAATGGAGACGTAGCCTTAAACCAATTCTTTTGTCAGTTCAGTGACTAGTTACGCTTCCCTAAATCATAACGCCTTACAAATCATCACAGAAGCACTTAGCCCATCATTCTCCTACTTTCCCCTACATCTCTCTTCCCATTACCTTCCTATTATGAAATAAAGTAATTAGTCTTGCATTAATCACAACACATACCGCTTAACGCATTGCAATTAAACAAGATCGATGATGTAAGATCTTCAAAATGCATTCTAAAGAAAGAGCACTTTTCAATTTAGATCTAAAGACGTCTGCTCGTACATTTCTCCGCTAGACAGTGTACTCTGTAAAATACATCCGCGTGTTTCTAATTTTGGGAAGACATTTTCCGCCACTCGACTTTTTGAACTCATCTTGAGTTCAGCTACCTTTTTCGAGATAAAATTGAAGAAAGTCTAAAACGATACAGGGTGTTTTTGCTTGAACTGAATTTGAATTATGTATTGCTTTGCACTTTCCAGACAATAAAGAACTATCCCAGACGGTTCTAATTAATTAGACGACAGAGTTCATAGACTTTGATTAATATTTCCAACTGGTGTGCAGGTTGGAATTGTTGAAAAACAACAAAATAATTGCAAGTCTGTTGCTATATTTTTTGTTCAACTTCTCGTGCCATCCAAGCCCATCGAATTAGATTGCAAAAATGTCTCCAACTAGAGCAGTTCTCAGCAAATAAAAACAATCCGTTCCCACCTTAACTTATTGTACAATGACGATGGCGATGGTATAAATATCAAGGCCTGAATATAGAGGTGCGTCCCGTTTGCCAGTTGCCATATATCGCGCGCCTTTCCAAACGTTCGTTCGCGTTAGTTGGCTTGGTTCTTTTCAAACAGCAGAAGCCAACGCGCGTCCACAAATAAATCCACAACTCTAGAAGTTGTACACTAAACGATTTACTACTTTTTTGTTGTGGACTTCAGATGACGCAGTTAGCGAAGGAGCTTTGTAAATGCGTTGTAAATCGTCGTCGACGGTCGTCATCACATTGCGACCATATCTATTCATAGAAATGCTGTGAGAATAATTTTCGTGTGTAACATCGTTAAGCGAACAGAGTGCAACAAGTTCAGTCCTTAGGATGGATTCTCCTTTCATATTCTGAAGTCGTTTGCTGAGTTCTGGGGAAAAATATTGTTTTTCTTCTCTCTTTTTATTATGTTACGAAAAAAAATGTACCTACGAGTGTCATTTTCAGAATATCAAGGAACACACATAATCGGAGGATTGGAGAGTCTCATAAATGGAGCTCTTTTGACATCAAAGTGCAACCAACTTGTTGTGCATATAAAACGCGTTCACCTTGTTGGATTTGGATGTTTGTTCAATTTTCTAATTTTTCTTATCTCTCAGTTGAGAATTTATTATTTTCCACCAAACAATTTCATTGTCGTCGTCTTTTCTGTTTGCCCCAAAGATGGAGAATTGATAATTTTCTGAAAATCTCCAATATGAATTATGACGCGAGATATTGTTGGCGAGATGTTAAGAAGGTTAATTATATTCAAGAGGGAATGTTTTATGGCTTTTGAATGAGTTTTTATGGTGTCTTGGATTTTTTTTCTTAATTTTATGATTTTGTAAAAAAAAAATGTGTTACGAAGATTTAAGATATTATAATGCCCACGTGCCATTGCGGGGGCTTAAGCTGTTCGTGCTTAATATTTGTTTTATAACGGGAAAGATAAATATACCAAAGTTTACACCTACTGGGAAAGATGACATCAATGTTTTTACAATTTTGTTGTATCTATTTTTGATTTGAGGCTAATTGGGGTAGCCAATATGTCAGGAACGAATTTTAGTCTGTCTACTCTACTTTTTTAGAAACCGATCGAATGATTTCTATGCGTTAAACCCTCACTTGCACAGAAAGTAACACACACGGTTTTATAACATACTTTCTGATCAAGTCTTTGAAATCCCTCGATCTTCTCGTTCAAGAGCGTCCATGCCTCCTCTTCTTAGTTCTCCTCTGTTCAAAGAGCGTTTGTACAGTTCTAGTCCTTTTTTACAGTATCAGTTCAATTGTATGTGAAATCCAAATACTTCAGATACTGTTTGGCGATCTTTCCACTCTATACTTGATGCTGGCAATATCAAAGACATATCAAAAATCGTTTTAAGTCTAAGTGTGACTTTTCTGTTAGCATTTTCATACTACCCACGGTGAAATGGTTATGTGCGTGACCAACAACATAGAAGTCGTAAGTTTGTACCCTGTGTGAGATTCTCTTTCATGGTCACTATCTTAATTAAGGTGCCGCTACAGTCCGTTTTGGACTTGCTCCTCTCAGCCGACTTGATCCAAGTTAACCGTCTCCAGTTTTGCACTCCCAAGTTGATTGAGGTACTCTACCACTTGATTGCCCACCTAAGTCGCGGTCTTCCTCTACTTCTACGTCCCTCGGGATTCGGGAATGAATGGTGTCGTAGGCTTTCCGGGCCGGAACATTGACCAAGCCATGTGAGTCGCTGGAACTTGACTTTTATGGATAGGTCCGCGCCGTTGTACAACCCTTAAAGTTAGCTGTTGAATCTTCTTATCCATTGTCCGTTAACGCACACGGGGCCTTAGATAACCCGAAGAATTTCCCCTAAGAAACAGCCACTCTACAGCAGGGTTTGGATGGTATTCAAGAGAGGGCTTTACCACTAAGTTGCTTTCTTGGCCGAAAGTAACAGCGATTAGGAAGACTATTTTTCGTCTGATCTCGGACCTTAAGGCCGCGTATGACAGCATCTACAGTTTTGGCATCCCTGCCAAGCTCGTTCGCTTGTGCAAAATGACGATGGAGAACTCACGCTGCTCCATTAAGGTTGGCAACGGGCGTACGGAATCTTTCGAAGTCAAAAAAGGATTCAGACTTTTTTAACATCGTTCTTGAGAAGATAGTGCAGAACTCCACGCACCGTCAACACCAGAGGCACCATCTTCCAGAAATCTGTTCAACTTCACGCGTACGCCGATGATATTGATATAATGGGAAGACCACAGCGTGATGTCAATGGCGCCTTTGTGAGAATTGAGAAAGAAGCGGCGGTAAATGAGGGAAAAACGAAGTATATGCTGTCTTCGAGGAAGGACACCAAACACCGACGGCTCGGACAGACCGTCACAATAGACGCATACAACTTCGAGGTCGAAGAGGAGTTTGTTAACCTAGGCTCCGCTATAAACACGGACAATAACACCAGCGCCGAGATCAGACGAAGAATAACTCTTGCTAATCGCTGTTTCTTTGGGCTAAGAAAGCAATTGAGTGGAAAAGCCCTCTCTCGAGCAGCTAAGGTAAAACTGTACCACACACTCATCATCCCAGTCCTGCTGTATGGTGCAGAAGCATAGACCTTGACAAAATCGGATGAAAGTGCCTTAGGCTGTTTCGAGAGGAAAGTTCTTCGGGTCATCTTTGGCCCCGTGTGCATTGAAGGGGAATGGCGAAGAAGATATAACAGCGAACTTTACGGGTTGTACAACGACATGGACCTAGCCAGAAAGGTCAAGGTCCAGAGACTCAGATGGCTCGGTCATTTAGAGCGAATGGACACCAATGCTCCGGCCCGGAAAACCTTCGATACTATTCCCGAGGGACGTAGGAAGAGAGGAAGACCGCGACTCAGGTGGCGCACTCAAGAGGAAAAGGACCTCAAGCGGACCTTGGAGTGCAAAACTGGAGACAAATAGCTAAGGACCGAGCTAACTGGCTGCTGATTGAGGCCCAAGTCCACAACGACCTTAAGTAAGTAAGTAAGATCTCGGACCTGATGTTATTGCCCGTGTTAGAAGCCTAGGAGCATCTACTACGTCAAGGGATATGCGTCTAATCTGACGTTCCGTCCGAATCGTTGGATGTACTTCCTCAAAGACAGCATATAATTCGTTCTTCCTTCATTTATTGCTAAACCCATTTTGGTCCTTCTATCTCAATTCTCACAAAAGCGCCATTGATAACACGATGTGTTCTTCTTATAAGGTCAATATCATCGGCGTACGAGAGAATTTGAACAGACTTTTGGAAGATATTGCTTCTGTTGTTGACTGTGGAGTTTTGCACTTCTGCAAAACCGCATGGCAGTGCATAGCACACGATGTTAAGGATTTAAGGCTGATTCCTCTGTTGTTGGCTCGGTTTAGAGGATATCTCTTCGGCAAAGAAGCTTTAGTTCCATTCATCAAACATCAAAACAATCCAAATTGTTTTTGTTTGCCACGGGAAATGTTGCTGTGCTGTTTGAAGAAACACGGCTAGTGTGAAAAAAGAGTGTAAACTACTGAGAATTGCGATGGTTCTTCGGGGCTGTCGGTCGTGTCACCCTATTGTAATCTGTCAATTATTGCAAGCTTCATACATTTCATAAGCCCACAACGATTCATAACTTATTCGATCAAACTAAAATTGGAGCATTAAGATGCCATGTTGTTTGATTTTAACAAAAAGAATTTGAATTTTAAAACGTTTCTTATAATAATTTCTTTTCTTATCTTTTCAGGTAAGTTTCCAAGAGTGTTTGTCTTCCTAAAATTTAAAAATGCATCCTGGCTCGTAAGTAAAAATAGAACCACATAAATACTTTCCAACTTTCCAAGGAATAGTGTGAACGAAAATTCATCAATCGTCACAGTACTCATCAATTTGTTTACTTTTCTTCAAAACAGTTGTATCGAAAATAATTTGAAACCTGTACTCTGCAACCAAAGTGCATTGAAAAAAAAAAACACCCACACAAATCATTAATTTCTCTACGGGAAGGTGTGAAAAATAGGCAGTTTCGTCTAATAATTCCCTATTGTCAATAACCCAAAATCCATCTATCCATAGATCGCCTTAAAAAAGAATTCAACAATTTGTGTTGTTTTTCTTTTAAGAAGGAAAAATAAAAGAACATAATAGTGTCACCCACCCATAGAGCAACAAACATAGAACACTCCAAACTCAAATGAAATTTGAGAACACAAATTTGTTCCTCTCTCCTTTGGTTCCCCTAATATTGCTGGATTTATTTTTAATTTTTTTTTTTTTTTCTATTTCAAAAGACGACATTAAGTCCGAGGCCGAATGATGTGGGACGCTTAACATTTTCTAGAATCGTTAGAAAAACCAAATCCATCCGAAACGAACACAAAAGGTTCTCCACACACATGCGACTTTGTTTTGTGCAAAAGAACAAACAAAAAAAGGTCTACATTGTGTCCGTTCGCATCTGTCTATGTGTCCAAGTTATTTATGACCATTATCCATGCTAGAAAACATGCAACAAGGAAATCTTGAATTTCTTGCGTTGGACTCGAGTTTGTGCTTCAGGTCAGAATTTGGAAATCAGAATTTCAATAGAGAAACAAAATCGAGTTTTCTTTTGATTGTGGAAATCCAACACAATACAGAAACCTCGAGGCGATTCCCAGTCTCAGTCCCGGTTGCGGTGTAAGAAATCGCCAAAGGGAACTGCCTAAATGTCTGGCGTGTTGGAACCAATTCCATTAGATTGTCTCACTTTTTGTTGTTATTGTTTTTTTTTTCGAAAACCAGAAAATCAAGATCTCGAAAAAAATGCATTTCCCGAAATACATCTCTTCCAACAATAAAACAAACCAGATGACGAACATGCGTGTCTATAGATCAGAACTTGGAGTGGGAGATTTTCTTTTATGAAATGTTAAAATCCTTTTTTTTTTAAGAACCAGAAGAGTCTATTCGACTAGGCGAAAGACTATACCTGCTCTGCGGGATGCAGTTCTTCTGGTAAACACGTGTGCCCATCTTTCCTCACTCTCAGCGAGTCTCGGTCCAACAGTTGACTTGGATTTTCTGCTTGTTTCTTTTATCTAAATCGGTTTTCTTGGCATTTTCCTGTCCAAACTGAGAAGAGCTGTTTGTGGTTCTGGAGTAATCCAAAGATTTATCCAAACGCAAGCCAAAAGACATGCAAATTAAATTCTGTCTATAAGCGTGTGCGGTTTGATCAGACACACTCTCCTGTAGGAATTTTTACAAGTTGGTTAATTTCAGTGGTGTAGGATGGATGTGGGATAAAATGTTGTTTGTTGGAGGAAGTGCAATTTCCTCTTTTTTCTCTGATCTTTATGGATGACTTGACGGGGGCTCTCTGTTGGCTGTATGGAGAAATGTGTGTTGATGGTTTATAAGTGAGTTGAGAATCTCGACGATGTTGTTTTGATAACCGCAATTAAGACCACATTCAAATCGGAAAGACATGCGTGTATTTTTGTACTCACAAAAAACGATCATGAACTGACTAAACAGAAAAACTCCGAATGTGTGATTTAACGAGCCTGGAATGTTGCCTAGTGTGATGCTGGATGATGATTCGTTGACGTACTCGTGTGTTTTTTTGTATGCTTTGATTTGAAAAATTCCAATTCACAGTATTGACCGAGGAGAATAAGTAAACATCAATCGAGTTGAAAGGTATCCTCATTAGCAGAGATCTTAAGAGCTCTTAAATCATTTTGATAGCTTTGGCTGATTGCAAATGTTCGTTGTTTCGTTTGTAGTTTTTTGAAACTGTTTGCACACCACATGTCGAGTGAAAAAGAAAAACACACAAAATGTTGTAGTACTGCAGTTTTTGACTGCAGTATTGACAGCTTCCGGCGGAGATTTGGATTGATCTTTAATCTACAAAGTGTTAAGGGTAGCGAGGGGGAGGGGGACTCATTAGCACTGGAGTGCATGTTGTTGACATCTGTTTTAAGTGTTTAAATCCGTCGACAGCTGACGTGTAAAATTGATGCTTGTGAGACTGAGAAGTTGTTTGAAGAACGTAGTTTTTGGACTCCAGAAATTTAAGAATTAATTCAGTTTGTTGGTAAAATAACGGGTTATCCATTTTGCGCTTTCGAAAGTAAACGACCACCACGCGAATTGATGCAAGCATCGATTCTTTTGAGGTAATTTTCGACCACTTTTTGACACATATTGGGCAGTATTTCAGCCATAACTTGACGAATGTTTGGTGCTCAGGAGTTAAAGGTTTATCTGCATAAACAGGGTCTTTCGCGTACGCACACAAAAAAAGTCGCATGATCTTGGTCGCCAGTTTATATCGCCACGACGAGAAATTATGCGGACAGGAAATGGCTTTGCCATATTATGCATGTGGCACCGTATTGTTGAAACCACATATTCTCCGAGTCGTATTCTTCAATAGCAGGCAAAAAAAGGCAGTTATTATAAAGGGTTTTCCAATAAGAGGTGTTATATTGATATTCAAAGAAAAATGGCATTTTTTGAGATAAATGATTGGATGTTTATTTCATTCTAAAGAGGAAGGTATGCCGTTTATAATGGAACACAACATCAGCCAAATTGCCGCCTCGACCACGCTTACAGGACCATATCCTTATCATGTAATTTTCCATAACCAAATCGTAAAATGGCTGCCCTATGTCATCGATAACCTCAAGAATTCCATCTTTGAGGTCTTGAATCGACGAACGCTGGGCTGTTGGCGTAGACCTTATCTTTCACGTGGCCCTAAAGGAAGAAGTCGCAAGGTGTTAAATCACAAGATCTCGGTGGCCAATTGTGATCACCTCTTTGAGAGATAACACAGTCCGTAAACTTTTCCCGTAAAAGATCGATGGTTTTATTGCTTGCGTGGCACGTAGCGCCGTCTTGTTGAAAATAAATGTTGTCCAGATCAATATCATCCAATTCCGGCCATTTTGCCGTTTATGGAATGATGTAAAGGGTTTTTCAATAGGGACGCTACAAAAGTAGACCGATAGGGACAGCAAACGACGCCATATTTTTTCCCGCTCATTTCTCTTCAGTAAGTAAGTTTGCCATTTCATCATGGAAAGGTATACGATCCAACAACGAGTCGAAATTATTAAAATTTACTACCGAAATTCGGAGTCAGTGGTCAACACTTTAAGAGCGCTACGTACAATTTATGGTCGTCATAATCGTCCTGCCAGATCAACAATTGAGCGTCTAGTGGAAAAATTTGAATCCACAGGCTCAGTACAAAATGTTCCCGTGCCAGTGAGACAAAGAAGTGCCCGTAGTGTCGAGAATATTGTTGCCGCTAGCGCATCAATTGCGCAAGACCCAAATCAGTCTCTCACACGTCGTTCTCAAGCGTTGGGCATCTCTGTGACGTCGTTGTGGCGAATTTCGCGAAAAGATCTTGGCCTACATCCTTACAAGATCAAATTGACGCAAGAACTGAAGCCGCTTGATCACCAGAAGCGTCGTATGTTCGTGAATTGGGCTGAGCAACACTTGAAAATGATCCGGATTTTCATCGAAAAATCATCTTCAGCGATGAGGCTCATTTCTGGCTGGATGGCTTCGTCAATAAGCAAAATATGCGTTATTGGTCAGGCATCAATCCACATGTGCTTCACGAGTCACCATTACATCCCGAAAAAATCACTGGTTGGTGCGGTTTACATGCTGGTCTGGTGGTGTCATTGGGCCGTACTTCTTCCGTGATGATCAAGACCGGCACGTTACTGTGAATGGGAATCGCTACCGCTCAATGCTAACCGATTATTTTTGGAATGAATTGGATGATATGGACTTGGACGATATGTGGTTTCAACAGGACGGTGCCACATGTCACACAGCGGGCCAAACAATCGAATTATTGAGAACGAAATTCGATGAGCGCATTATCTCCAGAAATGGACCTGTGAATTGGCCGCCTCGTTCATGCGATTTAACGCCGTTAGACTATTTCCTGTGGGGCTACGTCAAATCTATGGTTTATGCCAACAAGCCAGCGACGATTGATGAACTTCGTACGAATATCGAACGTGAAATTGCAGCAGTATCGGCCGATTTATGCTTGAAAACCGTCGAAAATTGGGTTCAGCGTCTGGACTTCTGCAAGCGTGCCCGTGGTGGCCATGCAAAAGAAATCGAGTTCCGTACATAATGGCATCATATACTTCCACAGGCATAAAGAATTTCATTGATATCCAAAACCGTTTTTGTTTTAGTTAAGAAAACTTTTGTAGCGTCCCAATTGAAAAACCCTTTAGTTTCTACGTGTCAATGTCAAAAAATGACAGCTTCAAAAGTGACAGTTACCGAAATAGCGGGCTATTTAAAATAACACCTCTTATTGGAAAACCCTTTATGACCATAACGCTCCGAATTGACGGGTAAGGTCCAATTACACCTCCGGAACAAAGAGCGGACCAAACAGTGACTTTTTGTGGATGTTCGTCGACTGTAGAAAATTTTGTTCGAAAAATCGCCTGTTGTTCAAGCCCCATTCGAGTCGAATGATTCAACGTATCTACTATGTTGTGAATGGTCAGCTGGCTTCAGTTGTTGTGTGAGCTGGACTTTATATAGATTGAGGTGTAGATCCAAATACAAAATAAGCCATTATGTGCCGTAAGACAGTCCTAATTCCTGAGAACGACGAGGAATCGACACATTCGGGTCTTAGTCCAAACTTTCACTTAAAGCAGCGATATTTGCTGTTGTACGAGCGAAAAGATGATGCACAGGTCTTACAATATCTGTAACCAATCCAGTCTCTTCAAATTACTTCACAATTTTGCCCATGGCTTGGACGATAATGTAAGCCATAATCTTCTCTTAAAGCTCGATATGTGGCTGTGGCAGAATCACCATATGTGTAGTAGGTTTTAACAATTTGTATGCGTTGTGCGAAAGTTAAGTGATCCAATTTCGATATCGAATTCCAGCCCTATGCTTTTGAAACCGCAAAGTGGATAACCCTTTAGGTATATCTATTTTGTGAACACAATTTTAGGGTTTTTTCTTCATTTTACATATAAAATCTGCTTTAAAGTTTGCGTTACTTGGTTCGTCAACGACTTAAACGATTTTGATCAAACTTCGATCATAAAATCAAAAATTTTCATTTTTTTCCAAATGAGTTCCTCGTTGTTGTTAGTAAACTGCCTTCAAATGTTTTCCACAAAAAAAAAAAAAAAAATGCACAGAAGAAACTCAATCGAAAGCTGTAAATCACATTCTCTTCACAAAAATAAAGTTCCTTCTATAAATATCCTCTTTTCAAATACTCGCCATTAACGTCTTGTCTCACAATATTTTCCATAAATCTTCTCAATCATTTATTTACCATTAATACTCGTCGACCATTTATTATGAATTTTCATTTTATTATTAATAACCCCTCGAAACCATTATAAACTATTATACGACTCACTGGCAAAAAAAAAGAAACGAAATAATTTTTTGAATTAAAACCAATTTATCATGGTTCAATCGGATTGTAGTATCTTTGACTTGCTCATAAACTGCACCTATTCCAACATTCGTACTCTCACGCAAAGCAAAATTCAGCGGACTTTGCACGCCAACAAAACAAGTTGTAATAAAATCGCATCAGTGTTGATGAAAAAAAAAAGAAGAACGCGTACAACATTCAATTCATTTAATAATAAAAATTATAATCGTCATCATCACCATCGTCGGCCGTCAGCGTACTCGTAGTCTTCGTCAGTATTATGACGGAGGAATTTTTGTAATGTCCGTCCAGTCGGACGACGACGACCACTACCACTAAAACGAACGAACCCAAGCATCATCGCTCCTCCAAATCGGAACCAGAGAAACTCGATGGCAAGGAAAATATTTTTTAACTGCTGAGAGCGAGATCCTCGAAAGTAATAAATCATCTCGGTGCGACTGTAGCTATCAATTAACACCTTCAGGAAAATTATAACATGTTTTGTAGTCTTTAAGTCGAGAAATACTTGAAAACTCACAAACAGAAAAAAAGAAAAATTAACAGATATTGAGCATTTAAAGAAAAAAAGGTGTGGGGTCTGCATTGTGTTTGTGAACGAGCCGTTAAAGGGTTTCATATTTCACACCTTTATCGGTTATTTGAACTTTTTTTTTTTGTTTTTTAACTTCGAGGTTTGTTTTTGAACATATTGTTTGTACAATTTTGTAATTTTTTGTTTAACTTGTTGAGTAGGTGCCTATGGAATTCTCTGTGCTAATATTAATTTTGGATTTCCAAAATAAAAGTTCAAATTCAAATAAAGTTAGTAATACATTTTTAAGAATTTAGGCTTTAAACAATTTGGTGTGTAGGTAGTTTTTTGTTTGGAAAGTCCATGTATAGATATTTGATATTTTATGAAAGTTATACCAGCAGAAGTAGTAGTAGTGAATCGCTAAGACGTAACCATGTGGTAGGTAGGTAGGTAAGAATGGCTGTTCTGGGCAGCCTCTGTCCAGGAACACAATTAGCGCTTTATTACGCCGTTTTGATACCAAAAGATCGTGTTACATGTAATGAATGAGTTGTAAAAATTCAGAATAGAAATTTGAGTGTTTAAATCCAATCCAAATCGCTAAGCTCGCGTAGGAAGGGAGTACCCAAAATCATTGTTCTAGCATTTAGTAGGGCAAAAAGTGCTGGAGTGTTTCCCTTTGTGCCAGCCGTATCTCTACAGCATCGATATAATTCGTTGTGGGGAATACCAAGTTGTATGGGGTGTTGTCCGACTGGCCAGTGGCCTTTGCAAATGGCAACTATCCTGCCTATGTCTGTCCTAGGTTTATTCAAAAGTTCCTTGGTTCGTTTCCGGTCATAAGTGGGACATATTTGTCTGGAGTGCAGTTAGTGAGATTTTTCCATCGACCGTTGGATTTTTTAAGAAAATGATTTTGAATATCCGTTTTCTTGACTCCTAGGGGAATCCTAAATTCCTCAGCAGTTCATCAGCGATTTCATTAACTCGAATGACACTGTGCCCTGGCACCCAGACTAGATTAATTTTTATTTTGTCGATAAAACTTGCGTGCTTCTGCTTGTAATCTTTAACGATTTTGGATTTAGTCAGGTTGCTGTTTAAGGCCTTGATAGCTGTATAAAGATCAATAAAGATTGATTGACTACTTGTTTTAGAATCCTACATGCTTGTCTAATCGCTAGAACTTTAGCTTGAAATATGCTACATCTATCGGGCAGTCTAAAGGATTTTTTAATTCTCAGTTCTTCGAAGAAGACACTAGCCCCAACTCCGAGTTTCATCTTGGAACCATGAGTGTATATACTGTGATGTAAAAATCCCTTGTAGGGCTATTAATTTTCTAACTTTGCCTATTTGGTATTTCAACCTTAAAATGCTTACCAAAGCTTAAGATTGGTAACGTGTAGTCAGAGGGTTCTAATTCTATTACTTTTGGGTAATAGATTTAGAATTTTACTATGAGCGAAAGACTGCAGTCCACAGAAGACTGTTTCATGAATGTTAAATTCAATGGGGAAAAGATTCAGAATGACTGTGAGAGTATCAGTGGGTCAAGATCTAATTGGTCCTGTAGTTCCAATGCAGGCAGTTCCTAGAACCAAACACAGTCCACCAAAAAATTGATCATATGTCAGAATAGGGCGAACTGTCGCCGTGTAAATCCAAAGCATCACATTAGGTCTTTGTCCGCATTTTTTACCAAAGGTTTTATTACAAGAGTAGAAGGCAATACTAGCTTTCGGATAAAGGAAGTGGTTGTCCATTGGGGGGAAAGGAGGGTATTTCATATCGGGTAGTGAATAACATAACAATGTGGTACTCGTCAAAAATTTGTTTGTGAAATTTTCATGGTTGACACTGTTGTATTCAGTGATGATTTCTGTGAAAAAAAAAAATGGAAAAATCCATGGGAGAGTGGAAAAACCAAACAAAAGTAGGAAATTAAATTTTTTTGGTTGGAATTTTTTGGGAAAGTTCTTGATGAAAAACTCGGAAAACCCATTGGTTTTCAAATGGAAAATTGCATGAAATTGTGGATGCATTGATTTTCAAGTGGAAACTCGGAAAACTCATTGGTTTTCAAAGGAAGTTCCATGTAATATTAGGTGCGGAGGTTTTCAAATGGAAAACTGGAAAATTTAAAAATGGGTTTTAGAAAGGAACTCGGAAAACTCACTGGTTTTCAAAGGGAAACTGGAAAATTTGTGATGGGGAACTGGTAAGCAAGAAAAAGTAAAAAAAAAAAAAATGGAAAAATGGAAAAATTGAAATGCAAAAAAAAAAATTGGTTGCGCGTTGCGGGTAATGAGAAGTGGGTTTCTGGCTAACGGTAAGCGTGTAGAAATAATTCGTAGCGTAACAGAGAAGTGTCGTAACGGAGTAGCGGATATGGGTAGACGTACTGGGTAGCACAAGGAGGTAGTGGGTTGGGTAGAGTGGTAGAGGGTTATCCTTATCGATTATCGATTGAGGCAGTACGAAGTTTGCAGGGTCAGCTAGTAATTTATAAAAATCTTAAAATTGCAATTATAAAATTAAACAAACTCAACAAAATAAAACACAAAAACTTGTTTTTTTTTTTAATTTTTCATATATATTTTGAGGTTATGTGAAAAAATTGTGAAAACAAAAGTTGTAGATCTTTTTATTACCTACAACTTTGCTATAAAACATTTTTCCATAGGGGTTGTAGTTTTGCCGGAAGTTGAAATAAATAATTCATAAAAATATAACTCGGCGGAAGAAACCTCGAAACGTTAGATTCTAAAATTAGAGTTGATATGACAGCTAAACTACCTTACCAAAGAAGTTGTTCTTTTATTACAAAAGTACGGGTCTACAAAAATGGTGAAAGCAAATGTGAATTATAAAAATGCAAATCTGAATTTCACTGCAATATTTTCACAGTTAAGATTTGTGTTGAAATTGACTAAAAAAGCTCGTTTAAATTACTCCGATTTGTGTGAAGGAATAACAATATTGAACTCTGTTTCTGCTGGTTCTTAGATTTGATAAAGATTACATTGCATTCGATGCAGAAATGTTCCTTCTACAACACAACGAAGCCATTTCTGTCAGAACTTCAAAAGCCTGACACTGGACTTGATTGAAGAGCGAAAGATACAAAAAATCTCGTACAACACCGACATTCAATTGCTATAAAAATATTGACCAGGTGTATCTTTAAATGTGACGCGAAAAAATTTGTTTGCTTCTTAGTTCTTGCCTCAACAACTACAACACCAATATTGACAGTCGGCAACAAACATCATTCTAAGTTGTTATCTTGAATGTCGCAAAAAGAACTAAATTGTAAACAAACTAGAAAATGTGTTTCTACTTCTTAAAACTGAAACTTTTCGCCACTCAAAAAAAAAAGAAAAAAACAACAACTTCTAAAAAATGTGCTGAATCTAAGATAACACCTCTTGTTGTAATTTTAAACTAGGTTAATCGATTAGAAGGTAATAAAAATTAATAACAAAAAATTAAATCGCTTGTACATAATCTTTAAACCTACTCAACTCGCGGAAAATCAATTAATTATAAAACCACAAGCGCAAAAAAAAAAACTTAAACCACCTCAATTAACCTCAACACAAAGCTCTGTTGTGTCGCAGAAGTAAAAACTGTTATTCACGCTCTACTTGTACTCTTCAATGGGTTCTGGCTTGCAAACAAAAATGGTAAAAAATGCATTCTGACGTTTTGTGAAGATTGACATTTTGTGATACGCGTAAATCCATTCAAATTGAAATGCGCGCGAAAAAGAGCAACGAAAAAAACGTGTTCTCATTTTTTTTGGTTCAAACGATTACAATATTGAAAATCTAATGAGAGTATGAGAGCGATCGAAGATCTATTTCTTCAAAAAAAAAATTCTAATGTGAGTTGGAGTCGAACCTTAAGGGACCTTATGCCACAAAAGAGCAAAAACGTGCAACACATTATTTGTGTTTGTTATTTTTCCCCAATCTCAGAATTTAAAAAAAACAACATGCGAAGCCAAAATGGTGACAACAGCGAAAAATTGCAAGTCCCAAAGGTCAACAGTCACCTTTTGAATGAGTGATTGTAATTGTTGTTGCTTCAGTTTAAATTGTTGACAGAAAAAAAAAATTAAATTAAAAATAATAATAACTTCCATATTTGTCGTCTGTGTGATTTTTCTTTTATTTTTTATTCTACTCTACTAAAATGGATAATTTTGATATAACCTCGCTTTCAATGTAGCCTTGAGAAGTTCACATTGAATCAGCTATGATTGTAGTTTGTAGCTCAATAAACACAACAATTACACTGATTTTATGATCTTTCAACTTTAGATGGAAAGAAAAATGCATCACGCTGTTTTATTTTGTTGCAACTTTTTTTTCTCGTCTTGGCAACATGTGTGTCTGACTTCACGCTTGAGCAAATGTTTAAGTGTCTCTTTTTGAAACAACTGCGAAAAATTTTCACACAGAATTTTTTTAAAGAAATAGTTCTTTGATGTAGGTAAGGTGGACGTTCAAGACAATTTGGAAAGTGAATAGAAAAATATTGGAGAAAGGACAATGAAGGCACAACAAAGCACAAATTAATGTTCTTCTCTTAAATTTCGTTATATTTTTGTTTGTTTTTTTTTTTTTTTGTTTTTCATATTTTTGTTAAACCGTTTAAAATGCTTTTCGCGAATATTAAGTTGTTTATGTTTTCTTACTCAGAATTCATAACGAATTTCCGGTGGTAATATTGCCATTAATAACTGCAAATACGTGTGCAAAAGGCTGCTTTTTTGCTTTTGTTTGTTGTGACACTTTCTGAGCCTGAACAAAATTCAACGGACAACCAAATGGGATACTCTTCCTTCTTACAAAAATAACGCAAACTTTAATTTTCGTAAACAAGTCACGTTCCTGATTTTTTTCGTCATACGCATATATATTTATTTTTATAATAATTCAATGCCTGTTCAATGTTTTTTTTTTTTTTTAAGAAGACTGCTCCAGCTTCCGTCGTCAGTCTGGACCCTTTTTGCTGTATTTTTTTTTTCTTTGGAACTCACAAAATAAAAAAATAAAAACAAAACTAAGTTTCTCACTTCGTCCTCATTTGTAACTCCACAGTGCTTCAACACCACCAGCTCCAACCGAGCAACGACGACTCTCCGTCCGATGGACACCATCATTATTATCGACAACGAGCGAACACGGCATTCGCCATTTGCGGATGTTGTACAATAACGCACGCAAACGGTAGCAAAGCACCAGGAACATTCAGTGGCATCTCAACAGTGTCACACAATCAACGCAACCGTCAATCAATTTTTTTTTTAACGTCCCCCTTTTGTCAGTGTAAATCTATTTTTACGGCATCTTTCAATTAGTGGCTGCATTTTTTTTGTGTCGACTTTTTTGATTTTATGAATTTTAAAGGCTCTTCCCTCCTACGTCCAATGCATGATGACTGGTGACTCTCTTTTCTTTTTTGACACGTTTTAAATTATGCCCATTCTCTAAGGGCATCTTTCACTCTTTCAGCTCCTCACGCTCACACCGCGGAATGCAATCAACGAAAGCCAAAATGAAAACAAAAAAGAAGCAAAAACGAAAATAAATTTAAGAAAAAAATCACTTAAAATCGTTGAAAAATGTGAGATGCGAATGAGGTCGAGGAAAATAATGAAATCCCACTCGAAATAAAAAAAAAATGTCAATAACATTTTATCCCCGCAAGAAAATATCCTCACAGTCGATGGAGTGAGAGAATCATAAAATGTTTTTATTGCAGTTTAAAGTTTTCCCTACAGCCATCATCGATATTGGGGGAAATCACAAAAACTAAATTCCCTTTGCCATTTTGAGCCAACTGGATCTTTTATCTCATAAACATAAATAAAATTATGAATGCTGCAAAAAAAAAAATAATAATAAATAAAATAAAATAAAATGGGTGCTCCCTGATCTAGCTATAAGATTTTGTTTGTACTCAAAGATACAGATGGCATCTTGTCTGGCAATTGTGTAAGAAGGGTGACCGTAGGCGAGAGACACACTCATTCACTTTGAAGGAAAACTCCCACTTGCCCTTTTTTTGTGTAGAGAGCAAGTAAAAACTTATATGGAACTTGGATGCCCTTCGGAAATAAATTTTTCAAGAAATATACGGTTGCCAGATGCGTTTTTTCTACATTTTTCAGTGGCAAAAGAAATCGCTGTAGGATTAAAACGGAATTTCAAAATAAAAGTACAAAATTGGCAATCATGAATGTTATAACAGAAATAGGCCTCGTGTAGGCCGGAAAATATTATGCTGGATAATGCTTTTTTGGGCTATTATAGTTTGTGTACTCTTTAAGTCGATAACACATCTAAGTTAGTCTGGGAGTTGTTGAATGGTAATGTTTTGTAAAGATTGGAAAAACTTAATACAATTTTCGAAATGTCACTGACTAAGATTATTACTTCGATATCCATTTGGTCCGGAGGGGCTCGTCATGCCAGCAAAAAGTTTTGTGATTAATCTAACCGACAGAATGGATTATGTGTATGTATCATGAAGGACTTACTTTTCATAAAGTCACTTGGTAATGTGAATTTTGGGTTGGGAAACAGGAAACAGATCTCAGGAAGATTCGCTATCATAAATCAAATCAATAAGGGGAAGACAATGAACGCTGACTTCGGATAATACATTTTTTTTAGGAAAGTATTGTGGTGTAAATAATGGACCAATTAAAAGTTTCTTTTTAAAGATCGAAATTACACAAACAAAAAGTCCAGCGGTGTCAAATCGCATGATCTTGGTGGTCGCCACGACGAGAAATTACGCGGCCAGGAAATGTCCCTTTTGCAATAAAGCCTCGCTCGAGTTGTGTCGCATGTCGCACCGTCTTGTTGAAACCACATATTCTTCAAGTCGTATTCTTCAATAGCAGGCATTAACAGGTAGGTGACAGTCGTTCTATCGTCGTTTTCGAAGAAGTAAGGTCCAATCACATCTCCGGACCAAACAGTGACTTTTTGTGGATGTAATGGCCTCTCTTCAATTACTTGAGGATTCTCAGAACCCCAAATACGACAATTTTGTTTATTAAAATACCCACCGAGTGAGAAATGTGCTTCGTCGCTGAAGAAAATGTTGTTCGAAAAGTCGCCATCCACCGCCTGTTGTTCAAGCACCCATTCGACGTATCTACGACGTTGTGAATGTTCAGTTGTTGTGTGAGCTGGACTTTATATGGATGTAGGTGTAGATCCCAATGCAAAATACGACATAACATGTCGTAAGACAGTCCTTTGGATCTTTGGCAACACTTTCACTTACAGCATCGATATTTTCAGTGGTAGGAGCGAAACGATGATGCACAGGCCTTACAATATCTGTAACCAATCCAGTCTCTTCAAATTTCTTCACAATTTTGACAATTGCTTGCGTAGTTGGACGATTATACAAACCCTAATCTCCTCTTAAAGCACGATATGTGGCTGTGGCAGAATCACCATTTTTGTAGTAGGTTTTAACAATTTGTATGCATTGTGCGATAGTTAGGCGATCCATTTTCGTAAATGTCACTTAGTTTGACAGATGTCGAATTCCAATCTATACTTTGGAAACCGCAAAATAGATAACCCGTGATATTATCGCTTAGTTGGTTAGCAACGGCCTCGATTGTCCTTTAAAAGCTAACTTCGCAGCTCCGAGGGTGTCCCAGTCTCATTTTCGAAGTCAACTGGTGTGCGCCAAAAAAAAAAAAATGATTTTTCGAGTAAAATTATTATCAACCAGCGTTTATTCCCAAACTGCGAAGCGATAACGAAACAGTACGGTCGTTCATTGAAATATTGAGGTGGCGAGTCTCTCTTCGCTATACCAACCACATTCTCGCCTCTGAGGTACCGTAGAACGACGGGGATTATGAGATCTCTCCACTAGCATCCTTTTTGCAGAAATAAGCGTACAAAAGAAACGGTGGGAGATTCTTTTCGACCAAAAACTTCTTGGAAAAGCGGCTCATTTCCATGGAGAAATGATTCTGTGATACTGACTTTCTACCAAGATTTAAGATGTCTTAGAACCTAGATGGTCCATTCCGTATATGAACAGTAGGGTTGCCGTCCAACTGATAGTGACAATCATTCGTGGAGATTTCCATAAAGCAATTAATCAAACCGTGATACCTGTTCTCAGTTAACTTGCTGATTCTAATTATTCTTAATGCAATCAACAATTCACGACTTAAGTTTTTTTTTTTGTATAATGACTTTACTAAGAATCGTTTTCTCTAATATTATCATGAAACATGACTCTTTAAAAAGTACAGGTGTGTTTAGGATCAATAATAAAATAAGTGTAATCGATTTCGTTTTGAGTATTTGATTGATAAAGCAGTTCTTAAAAAAAGTAATACCTCATTTCCTATACCGATAGCAAAGGAAACACAAAATAAAAGCCAAAACAATAACTTATCAGACGATGTAAATAAGAGTTGACGCGCCTTAGCACACCAATCTCAATATTCTCTATAAAACAGAAGTGCCAGAAACATTAGGTCTCTAGACAAAAAAGTCTATTTACTAAAATTCAATTGTTGAGATGACGCACGAGCCACGGCGCGTCGTCACTGATCCTTTTATTGAGGTTCCTTTCTTGTCGCTCAAAATTAATAACCAACTTTATTACTCAAACAAAATTTATCTAACCGAACAGGGTGGATGTTATTTGTACTCTCACGAGAAGTGCTTAGAGAAAAATTTGCCCATAATCGAAAGACAACACACCATCCTGGACTATAGAGAATACAAAAATCAATTCAAATGAAAACATTAGCATTAAATCATTTACTACTGAAACAAATTATTTATTAGTCTGCATGAAGAAAAAAAAAAGACTTAAGCTTTAATGAAAACAGTTTTGTCAGTTGAAATTAAAAACACTATCTGGAATCTAGAACCTCGATTAAAAGCTATTTAACTCAAATAAAAGTCGTGAGGAGTTAAAAATTTAATTAAAGATCTCCCGGGGGTGTATTAGACACGATTCTATTGATTCGACACAAGACAGTTTATTATTTTTGTCGTCGAATAGTCGAGTCGTGTCATAATCTTCACCTTCGGTAATGTCTACTCGTCTCTCAGTTAGAAAAAAAAAACTTAATTAAGATCTACCTGTTGCAGCTGCAATGGAAAATAGCTTCATAAAATGTAACCGAACACGGCGCTGCTGATAGAGCATTAGGTAGAATTTAGTATAGTTATTTGAGATTCATGAGAATTGTAAAGAGGAATTATTTACATGTGGCGCTAAGGACAGGAAAAAACCATAAAAACCCAGGTATGAGAGATTACTTTAATCCCTGGAACAAAACAGGATTTAAGAGGATTATAGTAAAATTGTTTTTGTTTTGGAAATTCGTAAGCGAAATAGACAATAGATAATGTTGTATTTGTATTTCATTTAGGATTTGTAGGGAAATTCCAGACTGAAAATCATTCATGTGGGTTTTTGTTTTAATATTTTCACAAAATGTAGGTAAATCCAACAATTTTCTGTCCATATTTTTATAAGGACGAATATATATTCTTGGGACTTATTTAATTGCAAAATGTCAAACTATGAAAAATTAGAATTCTTCATATTAAGTGTCCAAATCCGATGCAAACTCTGCCCCTAGCGTTCATGAATCATATATGATTCAAAATACTTCAAAATACTATTATTATTGACTTAAAGGGTTTATACACCACCACCATGGGAACAAAGCCTCTGGAGCAGACGGCTTAGCCTCTAAGGTGTACAAGGCAGCTGGAGATGATTTGGTTAGGAGCATGCACCAGACCCGAAAAGTCCACTATCGATCAAATATTCACCCTACGACAGATCTTGGAGAAGACCCAAGAACTTCAAATCGATACCTATACCACCTTTTAATCGATTTCACGGCCGCGTATGACAGCGTCTATAGGGACCAACTATAAAGAGCAATGCCTAGTTTTGGCATCCCAAAAAAACTTGTCCGTTTGTGTTAGATGACATTGGAAAACTCACGCTGTTCCGTCATGGTAGGAATGCATTTGATGTCAAAAAAGGTTTTAGACAAAGCGATGCGCTGTCATGCGATTTCTTCAAAATCATTCTTGAAAAGATTGTGCAAAACTCCAGCGTCAACACTAGAGGCACAATCTTTCAAAAGTCCGTCCAGCTACTATGTAGGATACGCCGACGACATTGACTTAATTGGAACAACACAGCGTGATGTCAGTGGAGCGTTGAGTCTTGAGACGGAGACCAGGAAGATGGGTCTAGCAGTTAACGAGGACAAGACCAAGTTAATGCTGTCAACAAGAAAAGATAACCAACATCGAGGTCTTGGAGCCAACATATTGTTAGTATAGCAGATTTAACTAGTAGTAAAGAACTTTGTCTACCTAGAATTCGCTATAAACTCAAATAACAACGCCAGCGCCGATGTAAAACGCCGAATAACTCTTGCCAATCGCTGCTTCTTTGGAGTTAAAAGGCAATTAGTAAAGTACTAAAAGTCCTCTCTCCAGCAACTAAAGTTTCACTATACAAAACCCTCATCATCCCGGTCCCAATGTATGGTGCAGAGACATGGCCCATGATAACATCGGAAAAAAACGCTTTGGGCTGCTTCAATAGAAAAATAATGCTTCGAGTGATTTTTGGTCCAGTAAATGTAGAATGGAGACGAAGATTCAATCAAGAATTATACGCGCTGCTCAGCGACACTGACCTAGCCAAAAAAGTTAAGGTCCAACTACTTAGATGGTTAGGTCATGTAGAGCGAATGGAAAATAAAGCTCCGGCTCGTTGGTACTTCGAATCCAACCCGGGCTATGTAGCTAGGAACCGAGCTGGCTGGTTGGTTCGGTAAAACTATGCAAGATTAATATGTTCTGGTTTGATCCATGTACATTTGATCCATGAAAACTGACAAGAAACGACTGTTTTACTCTGCTGGACATACAGTCAATATTTGATAGTTAAAGCATAGAGGTCCTAAGTGGTTACCTTGAGGTACACAAAAATTAACATTTTGTTATTGAAAAATTCTGTTGCTATTTAACATTCTAATGAACGATTAAAGCTTGAATATTTCCTTCCAGATATTGTTCTTGTTAAGTTCTGTGTTTTCTTAAAACTTAAACCTTTTTCAATTTGTGTTTGCAGTGCTGTAAAGGGCTCAATATAACCTGCCCCTGCAAAGGAAGTATATCTATAAGGCTTTTGTTTCATCATACAACATTCACCTTTTAAAAATCATAAGTTTTTCTAACGATATATGATTCATGTTGTGTCCAATGTGATTCGAGGACGATCGTACATGTAAGGGGAAGTTCTAAACTTTTCACTTTTTTACCTATTCAATGTTTTGAATCTTATGTGATGGAACCAAGAAAACACAACACGGAACAGAATTCGTGAATCAAGTATGAAATTTTAAGCAATGAAATTAAAGTTTATTGAACAATAAACAATTTTTTCTTTTTTACTTAAATTTGATTTTTTCCTTGATTATTCTTTAAATTTGTGTCAGAAAAGGTCTTGGGTTTTAACAATATTTTCCGTTTTATTATTCAAAACATTAAAAGAAGACTTTAGAAAATCTGTTAAATTAGTAAAAAGTTAATAACCGTACCGAAGTACAATAAAAATTATATTCACAACCAAAAAGTTGTAAATACCCTCATAATCGATTTCGTATGCCTATCTCTCAATACAGCTTTCCCCCCTTCAAATCCCCACAAGCATTAAACCAAAAAAAAAATTCATTTAAAGGCAGAACCCCAACAATTCGATACAATGTCTTCTTGCCTGCATAAGACACTAAAAGAAAAAAATATATTTCCACATTCGACACACCATAATCCACACTGCAATCGTGAAAAATAATAATAAAAAAAAAAGAATAACCTAAGAACAGATCGAACCGGAACAAATTGAATTAATGTTTTCGTATCTTTTTCCAACACATGCACACGTAGTCTCCATTCGTCCACACAATGCACACGGGTTTCAAGAAAAGCCAAACGTATACAAACTCAACTTGTATCTATGAGATAAATCTATAAAATACAGCTGAAATACGGGTACGAGATGGTGTGTCTATGGATGCTCCTAAAGTCGTTGCTGCATCAAAATAGCACCAAGTTATGGTTTCTCTTATGCGCGAGCGCGTTTCTCGATTTCCATCTCGCGAATAAAAAAAAACCTTTAAAACCATCGACAGCAAGCCAAATCAATCTTTTTTGGTTGAGTCGAACTGAAATCTTAAAAGAGAATGATTCCCTTTTTTGGGGGATACCTAACCTAATCCAAACGACCATCTTAAAGTCACCTTTCGATTAAAGTGGAGGCGGGGGATTATCTAATACCAAAACACCAAAGAGAACAAAACCAGATTTCCCTGAGAACAAAAGAGACCGAGTGAGAGAGTGAGAAAACCAACGATTTCTCTCTCAAACACACTTGTTGTTGTTGCCATTTGATTTGATGAGAGTTTCAGTTCTTAAAGAACGCCTTCTCTTTTAATGGTACTACACTGAATTTTCAACTTCAGTACCTGATGTATCGTTGTCGGCTAGTGACATTCACACCAAGCAGCTTATGCTGCTTTTCAATCTTATATCGTATACGTTCTCGACAATAATCATTGTGGAATAAAAATATAAATCCAACCAAACTTTGTGAGATACATTTTGCAAAACGAACGAAAAAAAACAAACAAAATATTCAATCAATGAATTTTTCAACTTCATGTGTGTTATCATTTGTTGACGTATAATTAGTTCGCATTTCTGTGCTTTTGTTATTATTCTTGAGATTGTCATTCATTTGTGATTGTTGTTGTTCTTATGCTCGTGTTGTTGGTTGATTTGAATTTATTTACACACAACTCAGTCGCGATCGACTCTAATTAAAAGCGAAAGAAAAAAAAAAACGTACGTCGTGTCGTCTATTTCTCACCGTCTGTCGTGTTGTCGAATGATTTTGTACCGTCCGTTTGGTTATTTTTGTATCTGTTTAAGAAAAATCGAACTAGGAAACACAGAAAATAGAAAAAAAATAAAATAATTTAAATACACATCAGACAGTGCTTCTAATAGATACATTATCTATGTTTAAAGATACATCTGCGAGAGGAAAACTACAACAAAATTTAAACGACGTCTTTGTCGACGCGGACGCGCGCAATAAAAGATTCATCAATTTCAATAGAAATTCATCTAAAATTCCGTTCGAGTAGGAATCTCGCTCTCTGACAGATAGAGACGTTCGTTAGACTTGTGGCCAAAAAATTTAGCACAAACAAAATAAAAAAACTGTTAAAATTTAATTGTCAAGACAAAAAACAATTTCAAGTGAAAGAAAGTGTTTTGTTCACATTCGAAAGGATTTTTTGTTGAGAAGTGAAGTTTTTCCCACCTGAAGAGAGGATTTAGTTCTGCTGCGCTTGTGTTGTTATTCTTATTATCATATCGCATCGCATCGTTCTCGCACCTATCAGTAATCTCATCGAAACAAAAAGAGGAAAACAAAAATCCGCACAAAAAAAAAATTAATAAATAAAGTAGCTCCTTGCATTCGGTCCAGCAAGGCAGCAACATCCAGCTTCAATTCTCAAACAAGAGAGTTTCAAGTTCGATTTCAATCCTTGTGTGTTTACGAGTCCAGTTCCAGACATGGCGCCGAGAACCAGAAAGAAGAAGGCACATGGTAAATAACAATAATAAATTTATTTTATTCTTTTATAAGTTCTTTTTTTTCTGACGTTCTTCTTCATTGGTGTTGTTTTTTGTTGTTGTTTTCTCTTTGGTTGGTTGGTTGGGTTCAATTGTTGTTGTTCCCTTCTGCAGCATCATGATTGTGGACCCCGTCCCCATATTATTCTTTTCACCTTGTTCGTCTCTTAAATAAAAATGAAATAAAATAAAAATTCTGGAGACGATTTTTTAATATCTTCCCGAATATAAAAAACGAAAAATACCAAGTCTCGCTTTGATTGTATAAAAATATTCATATGTTGTCAGATATTTCTTTTTTTTTTCGAAAATACATTCAGAAGGATTCAGTTTTCATATTTCTTATATTATTTTTTTCTTGTCTCGCATTTTGAGATTTTTCTTGTTTCGTTTCGACTTTCGAGATTGAGATTGGATTGTGTATTGCAATCGACGAAATGCACATCAGAGAGATAGAAGATAGGTAGTTTTCGGTTGGATTGGAAAAGACCTTTGTAAGGTCGATGACGATCATCTGGGAAAGATAGTAGGAGTACAGAGACGAGAAAAAAAAACATGACGATCGTTTTATTTGTATTGTTAAAAATGATGAACATTGTGCTGGTAGGAATTTGTGTAGTTTTCAATAGATCAATCTTCTTCGAGTGTCATTTTTGGTTTCTTCGGACTATTTATGGTGGCAGATGGAATTTTTCTTAAATTTCTGTTTCAGTTCATATTTAAATTTGACGGAAATTAATATTGATATTGATTGTCGTTTCTTTTTAAATGCCGACAAAGTAACGAAATTCCTCCCATTTTGCCAATGGCTTGAATTATTATAAATTTGTTATTAACCATCAATCGATATAGCTGCGAGGAATGTATTTAACACACACACAGAAGAAAACAATTTATTTATTTTTTCTTAAATATGAATTAGTTCCAGGTAAATGATTCAAGATTTATTATTGCTTCTGGTATTTACGCGATCAATGATAAATTATTTATTGACGTATCAGCAAATCTAACTTCAGGTTTTTTGTTGTGCTAAAGCTTTGTAGCCTTACGGCTTTTTGTAATTTGTCTGAGTATCTCTTGACGACGAATATAATATAATTATTGATAGTCTCAACTGTCAAGTCTGAAAATGCGAATGCAAGCAATTTGTAGACAAAAATTAACTTTCACTTGAAAAGATTTACTTGCGGCAACATTTTTGTGAAGATGTTGTTTGTTTCTCATTGGGCGCCAATTTTTTGTATTCATTATCGAATAAATTTCGATCTTTCTTTCGGTCATAGTAAAATTCTAAATCTTTTACGCAAAGATTACCAACATTAAACCTTAGTAAGCAATTAAAGGTTGATATCCCAACTAGGCAAAATTGGAAAATTAATAGCCCTAAAAAGGATTTCGACGTTACAGTACACACTTATGGTTTTAAGATGAAACTCGGTGTTGGGGCTAGTGTCTTCTCCGAAGAACTGGGTATTAAAGAAGCCTTTAGATCGCCCGATAGATGTAGCGTATTTCAAGCTGAAGTTCTAGCGATGAGACAAGAATGTAGGATTCTAAAACAAGCAGTCAAATCTGACAAAAATTTCTAAAAAGGTAGCAATCAAGCACAAGTAGGAGCTCGCAAGTTTTAGCGAAAATCGATAATATAAAAAATTAATCTTATCTGGGTGCCAGGGCATAGTGACATTGAAGGTAGTAAAATCGCTGATAAACTGGCCAGGACGGGATCAAATTCCTTCCAATATCCCTAGCTGATGAAGTTAGGATTCCCTTAGGAGTCATGAAAACGGATTATTCAAAATTATTTTCCTAAAAATATCCAACGTAAGATGGAAACATCTCAGCAACTGCACTATCTCGAGATTGATACGGCCCACTTACGACCAGAAATGTACCAAAGAAGTCCTGAATAAAGGTCAGACATTGGCAGGATAGTTGCCATTTGCACTGGCCAGTCGGACAACATGCCATGAAACTTGGTGTTCCCCACAACGAAAATTGTCGAAGCAGTAAAGATACGATGCAAAGGGAAACACTCCAACACTTTTTGTGTGAGTGCTCTGCCCTTCTAAGCGAGCTTAGCGAACTCTCAAATATTAAGATTTTGAACTTAATTATCTATCTTAACAAAACAAATTGGATTTAAACCCTCCAAATATGTTGTATGCACAGTTAATTGTGTTCCGTAGCTTAGTGCTTAAGTGCGTTGGCTGCTAAGTAGAACGTCGTGGGTTCGAGTCCTACTCGTGCCCATAGTTCTTATTTCATCTTTCACAGAAACTGCCTCTTGCGAAGAACTGACAAAACTTCGAAGAGTATCATCTGTCATGAAAAAGAGCTTCTCAACTTTGCCATTCGGAATCGTTGTTAAATTGTAGGTCCCCTCAATTCTTCACACGCACCTAGAGAATTGTTGATGAGAGTAAGCCACTTAGGCCTTGGCTCTTCAAGAGCTGTCGTTGCACTCTATTTTTTTTTTTTTTTTTGTTTTTATTGTGTTCCGGGGCAGAGGTTGCACAGAACAACCACTCTAACCTACCTACCATGATTGAAAAAAAAAATTAAATGCATTGAAGCCTATTGCTACAGCGACCACGATTGACCTCTGAAATCTCAAAAACACTGCCCTCTAGATGGTTAAACAAGTTAAGAGTCCACGAAATGCAATATGAACTTATTTTTGCTTAGCTCATAATTCTCAACAAACTAGTCACCAATTTTTGTCAAACCTCCTCCATAATAAACAAACGAGAGCCAAGAATGACAACGACCTTCTTGCTATTAAACTACACCAATGGTCTACCGAAGATCATTCAGTCGATGCAGTAAGAAACAGTGTACATTCAGTATTTTAATATTTAGAGTATAGAGGTCCTAAGTGCTGCCTTGAGGAACACCAAATATAACATTTTACTATTCAAATTCTTAAACTTTGTTTAATATATAATATGTTATGAAGGAGGTGATTTAAAATAATTATAGATTTTTGCAATGTTTAGCAAAAGTCATTTTTGTTTTCTAGAGAAAAATGAATTATTGTTTCCCTTCCCTCATTGATCATAGCGTCAATAACGTTGGGCGCCACTTTTAATTTCTTATAAGGTCTAAATTATTGTCTTGCAAATTAAAAAAAAATAAATCTATTAACAGCTTTTAAAAATAAAATTGCTCCGACAATAAATACATTAATCTTCATTAAATAAATGTTAGTTATTTATCTCTTAATAACATGATTAGCGGATTTTCTTTTCAAAACATAAAGTTTTAATAAATATCCACTCATTTTCGAAAATATAGCAAAACAAAGAAAAATGATTAAATAACAAATCGAAAAAAGATAGAAATCAAGCTTCTGTATAGAAAAAGCAGATAAAAGAACAACAAGCAGACATGTTTGTTATCTGAATAGGTACACCAACCAAAGCACAAAAAAAAAGACCATACATACACCTGCTCAGGTATATATCTATAGACATTTTTGACAATAGGTAGGTAAACGAAATGGCAAAAACCAACCAATAACCTTTTTTTTCCTATAGAGACTTAAACCAATAATACAATAGGCACCAAAACGAAAGAAATCTGCAAGAGAGGCGTTCTTTTCAATGTCATTCCTAAATGGTAATAAATATCTCAAGCACCTTTTTTTCCCTTCCATCCTTGACGATGCATGGGTGCCTGGAACAACAAGAATCCTTGTCTTGTCTTCTTTTCTATACTTCTTTTCAATTATTATGAAAATATGTTTTTTTTTTCAAATCTTTTTCTTAATCAAAAGAATAATTGATATTCGTTTGATTCCTTTGATGTTTTTTTTTTTCTTCGACTGTCTGTGATTCCAATTGAATAGATTCAACGAATCTTATCAAAATGTAAACAAAGACTGGTGTTGTAAAGCCTGGGGGTTTATTATACTCTCAATAGAGAGGGAGAGAGTGTAGTGTAAGAGCGAAATGCATTTTATTGTCTGTCGATAATAACTACAAATAGTACTTGATGACACGTTCGATTTAATCGTATGGATTCGTTTAATACCCTATTTAAAAGTTAAGTATTCATGGTATTAGTTTTTTTCTCAAAGACCCAGCACCACTCAGCCTTAAGGTAAAACACTTTTTTACCTATTTACCGAGTAAAAACATTTAAGAAATAAAATTTCCAGTAAATTGACTTCAATTGACATTTGTCGCCGTCTTCGTGGATGTCGTTTTAAGTCTATACGAGCGTCTGAGTTGTCGTCATACCGTCGCGGTCGTCGTCGCACATGTTTGACTAGAATTTTTTCCAATAAACTTCGGAGTGTTGGTATGTTTTTTCTTTTTCTTTTCGATACAAGGGGTGTCGTTGTTTTATTAGCCCAGTTGGTGTTCATCAATATGACAAAAAGAATACGTATTTCCAGAGTTTCACCTTAAACTGGCTTTTATAACTTTTACTTCTACATCGATTGATGCAGCTTCCTCCTAGAAAAAGAGGCACATAAACACATAAAAAAAGGAAAGAGAAAAACCTGGTTTTCTAGGTTATTTACATGTCGTAAAAATGGTGCTAGAAGATTTATAAAGATCCCTTAGGGGACACTGTCTGTCTTTATTGATTTAACAGAGAAACACTTTTTCAAGCCAATGTGCACACGCATATGTGCAAACAGAATTCTTATAGGAAATTTCACATGGGTTTGGAAGAAAACAGCTTATCAAACAAGGAGGTAGCCTCAGATCAAGTTTTGAAAGTTTTAAATGATTAGTGGAGAGTGAATCTTGGTAAACATGATCGACAGAGTGTGTGAACAGAATTTCTGGAAAACACGTTTTGTAATTTAATCAAGATTTCCAAAAATAATGTCTGCTGGAGGCTGGAGAGCTGAAAATACAAATATTAGCAAAGTACTCATACTTCAATACCCTATTACTGGAATTAGGCAAAACAGAAAACTGTATTTTTCAAGTCATTCGATGCTCATGTACTTCATAACAACTTAAGAACCTTACAAAAAATCCAGCGATTGTAATCTGAAGTCTTAAGAACTTGCAAGTACGAGTAACCGTGCTTCCAACTAGATATCAGTTACAGATCCAGTGTTGGTATTTTCATCAGAACCAATAAATTTGAGAACAACCACCAGTTCCTTTAAGTTCCGGTGGCGGTGTTATAGATATAGAAATCACTGGTACTCATACTCATAAGCAAGTTTGAGTACTGGTTTTCGAGTATTCTAACATTGATTTGAGGATAATTAAGTAAATTTACTTAGGAACCAGAAGACCGGAAAAACAAATTAAAGCAAAATGTATAAAGTGCCAGTCCACACTAGTTTACAAATTCGTAGGTACTTCATACTTGAAATACATATTTAAGTACTTAGTTTGCGGATCTGGTTTGTTGACCTCCTTAAATCGTTCTTGATTTGTTGTATTTTAACGTAACAAATTTAAAAACTTAAAGAAAACTTATAAGCTTGTCAAAAATTCACCTAAACAATTTATCAAGTCCCAAATATAACCCGCAGCTCATTAATCATTAGCAAAAAAAAAAAAAAATCATGCTTCAACAATTGTTCATAATTACAAAACCACTTAAGTCCGTCGATTCACAATTTCCAACAATAGCAGCCAGTTAACACTTGAATCCTTTCATCTTTAAATTTCTTAAGAAAATTATTTTTGTCTTTTTCAAAAGCTGTTCCAAAAAAAAAATCATTCCTCTCCAAAAATTTTGAATAAAAATACAAAAAAAATAAAAACCATATGCAATTCATTGCAAATGAAAAGAAATGCATCTTGTTCTTTTCTCCTTAATTTTTTTGTATTTTTCTTTGTGAATCTCAACAAAAGATGCATTCATCTCTGTGAACTAAACAAAACAAACCAATTCCGCAAAGGAAATCCTTCGCACTTTCGTTTTGTGTTAAGAAAAACAAAAAATCAGAAAAATAAATCCATAAAAAGAAGAAAAGAAGAACAAAAATCCAAAAAGGAACCAACCAATACCAGGAACAACACTATTATGTTGCAGCTGCAAATGAATCTATACACACGAGTGTATCTGTGTATTATATTCTTGACCTCAAGATACTTTTCGAGCAAAAATTGTATTCTCCTTTTTTTGTGAAATAAAATAAAAGATGATCAAAACAAAAAGTCGAATAAAACCTAAGAAGAAGAATAAGATAAATGGTTGCACAGACAACGAAGACGATGAGGACGACTGCGACTACGACTGTTCTCGTTCTGAAAGATGTTTTTTTTTTTATGATTTCACACACGAAACCACAATTTATTTTAACTGGTCCTCCTGTCCAAGTCTTTCTTTTTCTTCTTCATCGACTCCAAGAAGGAGTCTCCTATTATATTTTTTTTTGTTGTCTTTTCGAATGAAAGATGCACGAATCTGGAAGATAAATTCTGTTGGGTTCTTTTTTCATGGACGTCGCGTTATCTTTAATCGCGATGAGGTGCCACATGGCGGTTCGCCGTCACCGATTATGTTTTTTTGTTCTCTTCTTTCTTCATAATTTTACGTTTCATTGCTGAAGGTCAAGTATTGGTCTTATAATTTGGGCTGTAAAAATACAGAAAAAATCTAAGATCGTTACCAAAATTACATAAGTAAGGGAACTAAGCATTACTCCCACGACCAAATTTAGTGTGTCTTCCATCATCAATGCTACAACTGTCAATTTCTATGCAAAGATGGCGATTATGTCGATGAATACATTCGCCTCAAAAAAATTTAACGCCTTCTATCTTTTACTTTTACGGATTTTCCCTCATGCGATGCACAAGGTATCGGCAATATGTTGATGCCTTCAAAATGGCACAAACGCCCGCTGCGTGATGTTGTCAATATGAAAACATGGCAAACTTTCGTCCATAATTCATTCTCGATTAAATCTAAAGCACTTCTGGTTTCAAGGATTTCGCTCGTATTTCTTCTTCTTTTTCGGTTTGTATAAAATTTACACACCAGTGAAGAATAACAATTCGTCGTCGTCGACGACAGTTCGTCCGAATCAATCGATTCGATCAGAAGAAAAGCAAAATGCCAACCATCATCATCATGTTGCACATTTAAAAAACCTTCCAACTATACATCCGTATATGACTCAAAATGTATCTTTTAAATCTCTTTATGGCATTTTCTTATGAAACTTACTGTCTCAGGTCTCAGCATAATCGTAACTTCTCAATGTGCATCACTATCTGCGGGCTCTTTCTCTCTCTCTGATTCAGAAAATTGAAGAAGAACTTTTATCGAAATTCATAATCTCAATGAAAAGAAGTCACAACAAGTTTGGCTATGGCAGGCGGCTGTGTAGTTTTATATGGGGGCGAAGAGGGACAGTTAAGAAATAAAGAAGGAGTTTCCATGTACACACCATGGCCAACGTCGTCATAAGGACGACAAACTGGAATTTATATAAAAACAGTTTTTTTTTCGTATTTTGATATTTTTCCCTCGTTTCACATTAAATTATTCCGTGCACAATTCAAAGAAAGGAAAAACAACAAAACAAAGATCCATAGATACTCTGTTGAAAGATAAAAATTCAACTACACTACAATCCTCTTCTTTCTCGATTGTTTCATATCGAATTCCGCAGTTAGTTAGAGAACCATTTCAAATGCAAAAGGACATTAGTTTTCTTCTCTCGATTTCTATTGATGAATAGCCTAGAGAAGTGAGTTGGAAAATCTGTTTTTAGGCCTGAACTAATCCTCACATTGTATTTCAGGATGCATTCGGGCACGGATTAGTGAGAAGTGTATTCACTCCGAAACAATGAAACATTTGTTTGCAATCGATATTTTTTCTTGTTGTATTCAGTCTATTCGATTTTTTCTTCTTCTTCTTTTCAACCATCATGTTTTTTTGTTTGTAATAAATGATGGATTGATAGATATTTTTTTCTCAGCTACAATGAGATTGATCTGTTGGTAAAAAGATATTTTACTTTTTTCTCTTTTTTTTTTTATTTAATTTCAATTTTTATAGCGGATGCGAGAAAAAAGATTTATTGATGATTTTCGCTGTCTTCGAGATTTTTATGGGGAAAAATGTTTTCTTTTTATATTTTTTGTTCAACGAAATTAAATCGTTTTTAAGCAATTCGGCGCTGACCAGTCGAGAATGAGTGCTGAAATAATTTTGTTGACTTAAGAAAATTGGGTGCTGATGGAAGTTTTTATTTGTGTGTCTATTTTTGGTTTAAATTTGTTTTTTGATAAATTGAAAAAAATATCTATTTAAAGAAGACAACAAGGACGATTAAAGACCTTTGTTTCGATGTACAGCTTATGTATTGATGGGAAAACTGTAGTGTCCGTAGCTTAGTGGTTAGGTGCGTTGGCTGTGCTAAGCAGAACGTCGTCAGTTCGAGTCCTACTCGTGCCTATAGTTTTTATTTCACCTTTCACGAGCACTGCCTCTTGCGGAGGAGTGACAAAACTTCCAAGAGTATCAATCCGTCAAGAAAAAGTGCTTCTAAACTTTGCCGTTCCGAACCAGTGTTAAATTGTAGGTCCTCTCAATTCTTAAGACGCACACAAAGAATTGTTGATGAGAGTAAGCCACTTAGGCCTTGGCTCTTCAAGAGCTGTCGCGCCACTCCATATATATAATTGATGGGAAAACTAGTACCTACTAGACTCTAACCTAGAACCTTTCTTTTGGTTTGTCAATAAATTTTCCTCCGAACATATTTAATTTTCGGACAAAAATCTTCATGAATTTGAAATATCTCATAAATACGAGCATACCAACGAAACCAAATTTTATTCCGAGCACTAATTGCGGAGATATTTACGTTGAAAGACTTTTTTTTTCAAAGATTGATTAACCACAAAAAATACGATCAAGCGTACAACTCGGTAACCAGACGTCGAAAATGGTTTTTGGTTTCAGTAGCTAGTAGAAAGCTTTTCGACCTTTGTATCTATGCATCAATTCTTTTAGAATCCCAACGAAAACTAAGAGCAAAAACAGTTTAAAGTTTCAAGAAAATCTTAAATCGTAATAATACGATATTGCTTATATTTCAGGAACTAAGAGTCAAAAACAGTCTTTCTTGAATACTTTTTGATCATCAATTGCAAAACTTCAAATCACGATATCTTATCCAAAAGTAATAAAATGTATATGCACATAATGCATGTGGCAACAAATCATTCGCCTGTCTATTCACGAGTTGCTCCATCATAAAATGCTTGTGGGTGGCTAAAAGGCAAATGAACGTGTGGGAGTCATCCAAATGGACATTCTAAAAAAATAGAGAGCGCAACAAAATGCAAATGGTGTCGCCTTCTCTTCCGTCTTTAGTTTAATTTAGTCCAAACTGGGCCGAGAGGTCGAAATCCAACTGCAAGAAAAAAAAAAACATAAATAATCGGGATTGTTTTTGTTCTTTTTTCTCACTTTTTTTTTGCATATTATTCCATAATTTTTTTTTCATTTATGGTCTATTGCATCAAATATGGTACCTCGTAAGACGACAGACAGCGTGGCGAGCGTGAATAAAGTACTCTGTGCCTCTATTCACATTTAGTGCTTTTTGCCTTCTATTTCTGTCCACTTATTGACTACAGATTTATTCTCAGATTCAAAACGTTTGGCAGCAAAAATTATTTTATACAAACAAAGAATATGTATAGAAATCGTTGTAGCCTCATTTGGGCACAACACCAGACACAGATGAAATGAGATGACTTCTGTTCTGGCACTTACTCCTTCGAAATATCACAACGCAGACGACGACGTTGCCGTTTGGCCGCACGTCGCATGTTTAATTTTGTCTTTTTTTTAATGGATTGCAATAAACCAAAAATAGCCTCAGAAATTCTTAGACGTGATGTGTCGTTGTGTATAGAACTCAATTAATTTGAATGTGATTTACTCTTATTTTTGTATCAAAAATGGTTTCTCAAAAGACTATACAAATGCACATCACCCTTCATTTAGATTCGTTGGGTTGAGATGAGCCTTTGAACAATACACCACTGGCATTTGGTTGCATTTGCTACATTCTATTCTCAATAAAACTCGCACAATTCTGAGAAAAAAAAAAAAAAAATGCAAACGTCTTGAAAAACGATCTTAAAAGTCAATCTGTCTGGTTGTTTCCTTTCTACGGTGCGACACACAGAAATGTTTTCGGATAAACACTTTTTCTTGTCGCAAACCACGAAAAGTACATTGACATTTTCGAAATTTATTTTTGGCCAGAAAAAAAAAAGAAAACGGTGCGACAAACACGATGTCGCAGACTTTTCGACATACGACTTTGGAGGTACCTACATGTGTGAAATGTGGCACGTCTGACAAAAACATATTCTCAAAGATTTAGTTTAGACTGGGGGTATTTCAAAATGGCGATGGTTGCAACTTGTTCTTGTAACAGGATGTGTTTCGTCGATTGAAATGTGTATCGATTTGAACTGAAAAGTTACTCTCTAAAATATCTGTTCTGAGAATTTCTTTAAATGTTCCAGAAAGAAGGTTTTCCGTTTTTTTCTTCAGACGAGGAAACGTCCATACTTAATTGAAAATTTCCGTATTCTTCGTGACATAGGGTTTTCCAATAAGAGGTGTTATTTTGATATTCAAATGATCGGATATTTATTTCATTATAAAGAGGAAGATATGCCGTTAATAATGGAACACAACATCAGCCAAATGGCCGCCACGACCACGCTTACAGGACCATATCCTTTTCATGAAACTTTCCATAACCAAATCGCAAAGTGGCTGTCCTATGTCCCCGATAGCCTCACGAATTCCATCTTTGAGGTGTTGAATCGACGCTGGACCTTATCTGTGGCGTAGACCTTATCTTTCATATGGCCCCAAAGGAAAAGTCGCAAGGTGTTAAATCACAAGATCTCGGTGGCCGATTGAAATCACCTCTTCGAGGGATAACACGGTCCGGAAACTTTTCCCGTGAAAGATCGATGGTTTCATTGCTTGTGTGGCACGTAGCGCCGTCTTGTTAAAAGTAAACGTTGTCCAGATTAATACCATCCAATTCCGGCCATAAAAAATCATTAATCATCTCCCGATAGCGCAATCCATTGCCCGTAACTGTTGCTCCATCCTTATTTTCGAAAAAGTTAAATCCAATGACCCCGTCGGACCATTAACCGCCCAACAATAACTCTTGGATTTTCCGAGCACCAGAGGCGACAGTTTTGCGCCATTGAAGCATCACGGAACATTTCTTTTCAAGTGATTTGGTCTTAAGACGGTTCTAAATGGTTAAAAAAAGCTTAACTTAATTTAAAGCCAAGTTTTGCTCATGACTGAGCTTGACAATGTTGACGTAGCTTCCGAGGTGGAAATGAGCCTCCTCAGTCAAGATGATTTTTCGATGAAATTCCGGATCATTTTCATGCATTTCAAGGACCCAATCAGCAAAGACACGACGTTGTTGATGATCAGCCGGCTTGAGTTCTTGTGTTAACTGAACTTTATAAGCCTTAAGACCCAAGTCTTTATGCAAAACACGGTGTAATGACGTTTGTGGAATGCCTAATTCCAAAGAACGACGAGGAGTGGACAAATCTGGGTTTTCTTCAACAGTTGGGCTACAACAGCAATATTCTCAGTTGTTCTTGAGGTGCACGGGTTTTATTCTTCACATCACTAACTTGTCCCAACAGCTCGAATTTGTCCACCAATTTCTGTATTTCTGTCTGACAAGGTGCTTGACGACGATCCAAAAATGTTTTAGTTTTACGAACCGTCTCTGCCAAATTTTCAGCGTGTATCGTTCCATTTTTATTAATGGCGTAGTTTCTACTTTTCAAATGTCAAAAAATGACATTATTGGAAAACCCTTTAGTTACAATTGAGTTTTGAATAGTTTAGAATTGAAAATCCGGCTCCAAGGCCCAATTTTGTATTTTTTTTAATCTAATAGCAAACACAGTGTATCTTTAAGAACTATCGTCCAATTTGAAGCCTCCGATAATATTCCACTCATTGAAAAAAATAATCTTTCATAATCTCTTACTGTAATTTATGACATTTTCCCCAACCATCTGCTTCACAATAATTGATTTCCACTTGAACCAAATCATTTCCCTTTACATAAAACAGCACTTAAAAAATCTTGAATTCGAAAAAAAAAAAACATCGTCACCAGATCATATAACAAATAATTTCAAGTGGTGACAATGACAACCCAACTCGAAACTCGAAACAAATTTCAAAAAGAAGCTCAAGCAAATGATATGCGACACCACGACGCGACTATGAACCAAAACAATTAGTTTTTCTCAAGCCTGAGAATAAACACACACAAAACTGAAAAAAAAAAATAAAATGCACCTTTAACCAAAAAGCGACGCCAAGATTTTAAAAACACATTTCTACTCAGAAAAAAATGAAAAAATGAAAAAAATAAAATATGATATTTTATGTGGAAGTGCTAAAATCGAGTTTCGTCACTAATGCCCTTTGAAATACATTTTCGAAGGGAAAATGCAATAAAACCGTTAAATTTATCTGATCCTAATGAGTTCAGTTGTAAACACAAAAAATAAAATAGGTTTTTTAGTTTTGAAATCAAACACTTTGTAGAAAAGAAAACCAAATCACTTTTTTGACTAGTGACGAGACTTCATTTCGAATTTTGAGAAGTTTAATTTGTTTTGTTTATCATTTTATCACTTTTCAGGTTGCTTATCTTATCTCTTTTGTTGCTTCTGCGGTAGAAATACATATCTGGGTATAGTCCAATCTAAAAAGAGTGAACTGTTTTTTAAATATTACTACTCCGTGACATTCAAACTAATTAGAAGTCGTAAAATTAAAACAAAAATATGCATAATTTTGCTAATTAAGTTTTAATTAGGTTATGGAAGATTTGTTTTCGTTCTTTTTTTTAACAACTTTTCACAGTCAAAACAATAAAAGAAATGTTAAAAAATCTATTTGACAAGTTTTATCTTATTGTTCTACTGGTTGATTAAAGATTTAAATTATTTTTTGTTTGGTATTTTAACTTAGCTGATATGTGGTTAATCCGTAGACGCGTTGAGTATAATAAAGATCAACCTGATAAAACAATAATTTACAGCTTTAGAAAATAGATTAAGTGATTATTTTTTTATGAAATAGAAGAATAGTTTTTGCCTCTATAAATATTTATGAATTTATGTTTATTTTGAAGAACGCATTAGAGAAATATTGAAGGTGGATTGGAGGTGTTTTTGACATTTGCATATTTCTGTTTGGTACATTTTTTGAGGCGCCAAAAATTATGGAAAATAACTGAGACATAAAATTTAGATATTGCGAAATCTAGTTGAGATATTTTCACTGTTTTGAATCGCGTTGATAAATATTTGAAATTTTGGTCGAAAATAAAAAAAAACAGGGTAGGTTAGGTTAGATTAAAATGGCTGCGGATAAAGAATCCGCACACTTAGGCAAAAAAGCCAATTGTGATAGCACATGAATCTAGAGAATTACTTCTTTCTAGTCGAACCATTTTGCTTTTATAACGGTTTGATATCCTTATTAGCTAGTTCACTGGGGTTATCATGGAAGTATTCTCTCAGATGAAGTTTTCGTCCTAGTGAAAGAGCAGGGCATGTGCAGAGAAGGTGAGAAATTGTTTCCTCTTTTTCCTCGTCCATACAGCTCTTGCAGAAGTCATTTGAGGCTACACCAAGTCGAGTTGCATGTCTGCCTATAAGACAGTGTCCGGTAAGGACACCTTTTAGAGAGCAGGGAATAGGATAACTCTTGTTGAAAAATGTTGTTGTTATCTCTAATCATAATAGACTAAAAATACGATTTTATAACATTTTATTTTTCTTTTTTCTTTCCAGGTGAGTTTACAAACAAATCCGGCCTTAATATGCCAATAACAATAGGTCAACGGTTTCGTAAGTAAAAAATCCATAGAAAATTTAAACAAACCTTTTGATAGATTTTTCAGAACACTAGGAAACATGTCTGATTTCTTAAGTCCTTAAAAGCCAAACTCAATGCCCTTATTTGCATCGCAAGGCGCGTTCCTAAATGAATTTTAGGGTGTAACTCGCTAACCAGACATATACAATTTTTAGTGATTGAGATGAATCTTGACAGGGTCCATGCTTCTGCACCATATATCAGGGGATGATGAGAGTCTTATAGAGCGTCACATTAGTTGTTGGTAAGAGTTCTTTACTACTCAATTGCTTTCTTAGCCCTAAGAAAAAACGGTTAGCAGTAGTTATTCTTCGTCTGATCTCGGCGCCGATGCCGTTGTTCGTGTTCATAGCGTAGCCAAAGGTATACAAAGTCCCTAACTACTTTCAAATTATATGTGTCTATCGTGCCGTTTTGTCCAAGACGTCGGTGTTACTTACTTACTTACTTAAGGTGGAGCTACAGTCCGTTGTAGACTTGAGCCTCAATCAACAGTCTCCGCCAGCTAGCTCGGTCCTTAGCTAGTCGTCTCCATTTTTGCACTCCAAGTTGATTGAGGTCCTCTTCCAATTGAGTGCGCCACCTGAGTCGCGGTTTTCCTCTACTCCTATCACTCGAGAATAGTGTCGAAGGCTTTCCGGGCCGGAGCATTTGTGTCCATTCGCTCTAAATGACCGAGCCATCTGAGTCTCTGGACCTTGACCCTTCTGGCTAGGTCCATGTCGTTGTACAACCCGTAAAGTTCGCTGTTGTATCTTCTTCGCCATTCCCCTTCAATGCACACGGGGCCAAAGATGACCCGAAGAACTTTCCTCTCGAAACAGCCTAAGGCACTTTCATCCGATTTTGAAGACGTCGGTGTTAGGTGTACTTTTTCGATGACAGCATATACTTTTATTTTGCCCTCATTGACCGCTAAACCCATTTTTTCAGCCTCTGTCTGTATACTCGCAAGAGCACTGTCGACATCACTCTGCGTTCTCCAATGATATCAATGTCATCAGCGTACGCGAGTAGTTGCACAGACTTCTGGAAGATAGTGCCTCTAATGTTGATGTGGGAGTTCTGCAATATTCATTCCAATATCAGTTTGTTGACAAACGGCTTCAGGCATTCACATAGTACTGCATAAAAGGCCTTATAGGCGTTGTTTAGGAGGCTGATGCCCCTGTAGTTAGTGCAGTTTAGAGGGTCTCCTTTCTTCAGGATCTTTAATAGCACTCAGATAAATATTTTCCCTCAATCTTTAATGAGACACAAGTAGAACTCTGGATGTATCGTCACCTAAAACCTCATTTATTTGTTTCGAGAGCAAAAGTGGCCCTAAAACGGACCCTTGTGGAATACCATGCAGAGATAACAATTTCTTGATTCCTTATACCAAATTTGAAAAAAAAAAAAAAAAAAAAAGACGGTGTCGATCATGTATTCTGCTGACATGATATTTATTGTTATTCAGTTAAATTCCTTCATTAATTGATCGTATAATATAAATTATACAATCCAACCAATTCATTCGTTGAATGATGCCAACAAACCAACAGCTGCCATCAAGAATTTAAATCGAAAAACAAATACAAATTAAAAGTTGACAGTATAATTTATTTAAGATTCTCAATTAAAATCTCTCAATTTTTTTTCTGCCACCAACGAAGTTATAAGCTTGCAAAAAATTATTTCGCAATAATAAAAAAAAAAAAAACATAGAAAATATTAAGAACCCATCAATTCATCCAATCGCCCCCAATCGATAAACTTACTTAAATTTGTATACTCAACCAAGAAGAACTCAACTCCCAGGGTGGTCTCTCCAAGTCTATCGATCTAAGTAAAGTTGTATGTTCAATTGATCGATATCTCATCATCAACATCACAATCATTCAACGTATCTGTAGGAACTTACATGTAATAAAAAAATGAAAACCATCAAACCACGCATATTAGAACCACCTTGCTTAATCCGACTTTAATTGATCAAAATTGATTTTCAAACGATCAATAAATCGATAATTAAACTATCGATATGGCCATATGCAACAATGTGCAGCCATCTATCAAGACATAAAAATTGCAAAATTTTATCTTCATCCTAACAACGATCGAGTATGATAAACAATTTATTATTCTGTAGTATGTGTGTTTTACAGTGTGTCTCACCCATCAAAACGAAGGAAAAAACAACAACAACAACCATCAATAAAACTAAAAATATGTACATCGAGTTTTATTAGTTTTCATTCATTAAGAAAAGTTCAGTTTGATTTGAATTTTTAATTGACTCAATGGAGGCAACCCATTCAACAGCAGCTGCTCCTGCTACTGCTGCCTGCAGCCTGCCTGCACACCGCACATAAAAATCTAATACCACATTTATTGTAAAATTGTTAAATTTACCATATAAGTAGCAAAGTTTGTCAACATAAAAGTGCAAAGTTGCTATCGCTTGAACCGAAAGACGGGTGTTGAGGTGCAGTTTGAGGAGGGCGGAATGAATCTTGTTCACCTTCTAATGTTGCATGTCTACACACCATCGCATTGCAGTGCTCTTTTTTTTTAACAATTTTTACAACAAATTAGATTTTGTTATTTCTCTGGTAACACAGAAATAGTTTCCATGCGTGTGGGTTGTAGATACTTGCTCGCGAGATGGAATATCCGCTTTGGGGGTTTGAGTCTTGAATTGGGTTCTCCAAACCGGTTGATGCAGGCATGATATGTTCGATCATTTTGTTAGAACATTTTTGCATGAACGACTAAATTTTTAGTAAATCTCAAATTTACCCTTTTTCTTGACAACAAATTCCACCCGAATGTCAGTTTTTGAGTGACTAAAAAAAAACCTCAGTAATTAATTTAAACACCCAAAAGCAAGACGTACAGTGTTGTAATTGTTGTCGTATCATGTAAGCCATTTACAAAAAGAAGTAAAAAGAAACCTCAATAACGTAAGTTGAGTAATTTGATTCATGTGCTTTTGGTCGGCCAGCCAGCCAGCCAGAAGGCGGTGCGTCAGAAGTTGGTTTATTTTTCTTTTGAACGATTTTGTTGTATCTATCATAAGTTATCGTGCTCTAGTTTTTATTTTTTTTTCTGTTTTGTGGTAGGCGTATTGTTTTTGAACATGTGTCTATTTGAGTCTTTGTCAATAAATATAGTGTCGGCGAGGTCCTGAAAAATCAGCACACGTTCTGACCACAAATTGCTTTTTATATTTATTGTTTTTGGCATCTGTCCATTTTGTTATTTTCCTTCAAAAAAGAAAATATCAATATAGATCTATCTCTGTTACTGTTTGAAAGCTTTTTCGTTACAAATTTGTTTTGATGTTGATACTTTTTTTTGTGTGTGTTCTAATGGAACCGAGCATTAAGAATGTGAACACGTTCAAAGTCCATCTAAAAGATACCCATGATGACTAATATCTCAACAGATTGGGTTGTTGCTTGTCTTATCTCAAACTAGTCCGGGTGTTTCAAAAATTAAATGATTTTCGTCATTTGCTTGTTTTTCCTCTGTCTTAAAGTTTATTTTTACATCAACAGAAATCATAAAGACAGACAAGTCACTGTGAATGAGTGTATTCAAAAATATCTACGCACAAATTTTGATGGTTTACATTTTTGTCAACCGACGAGACATACCTATTCATTAGATAGGAATGCTGAGGGGAAATTTATTGCAGAATTATATTTTCGTCAAGAAATGTCTTCATTATTATTTTCAATTTCTTTGAAATTTCGTGTTTTTGAGATTTTTAATTTTGGGGGAGGGAAGGATTTATTTTTATTGCGGGTGTCGTAAAATAATTTAATTCGCAGTTCTATTTTTTCGAAATGTCACATCAGTTTTGAAAAATATTTTAAGTGGTTTTTATTTTCGTCAAAATGACTGCCCTCGTTCAAATTGAGATTTCTTGGTACCCAATATCGTATTGTTTATTTTTTGGTTGCCGAACATCACGAATGTGAGCTCTCCAAAATATCCATTTTGCGGTATCAAAGGTTAACGTTAATAGTATTTTTTTTTTTCATGATATTTGTTTTTTGTTATAAAGTTTGAACGTTGAAATTATGTGTTAAACATTGCATCTAGGGCTTCACGATATTTGATAAAAACATCGGTATCGTATCGTATCGTATCGTATCGAAAGTCGACACGATATCTAGTACCTGCGATACCGATATCGATACGATAAACGTCGTTATAAAATTGTCGATATCGCCGATAAGCACTGACCGATAATTATCGAATATATCGATATCGACTGAAAGAATTCTATTTTCGACACTGCGTGCCTAAATTTCGAATTTTCTTTCAATAGCATTTATTAATAGTAGTTTACTTGCAGTAATACACATATTTGATCGTTTTTTTACGCGTTCTGTCGTGCTTTCGTTGTCGATCGTCTTTTGTAAGAATACGATGAACATTGATACTGGAACGAAACGCGTCTGTTTTCGAGAAATGTAAGTAGCCGGTTGATTATTATTTCATATAGTAGGTGGTTGAAAGGTTGTCTTCATCTATAGTCATATATGCATATAAATGCACCTATAAATAAAGCCTGTAAGGGGATGGAGCATAAAAACTAAACCAAAACACCAGATTATGTGAAGAGGTTATGGGATTGTGAGCTTTCAAGGTCGAGGTCGATAACGACAAGATAAATTTGTCTTAAAATTATCGCCGATATCGATACGATACTATAAAATAATTTGTTATTCGATACAATACCGATACAAATCCAAAATATCGGTGTCGTATCGTATCGTGAAGCCCTAATTGCATCATTTAAAGGACCACCACACGAATTGTTGCAAGCATCGATTCTTTTGGGTAATTTTCGACTACTTTTTGACACTTCTTCGGCAGTATCTCAGCCATAACTTGAGGAATGTTGACTTTTAAGTGTTCGTGTTCAAGGTTTATCTGCATGAATACGATTTCTCGCGTAGCCGAACAAAAAAAAGTCCAGTGTCAAATCGCATGATCTCGGTGGCCAGTTGATATCACCTCGACGAGAAACTGCCCGGCCAGGATGTCTACTACAATAAAGCGATATTCGCTCGAGTTGTGTGGCATGTGAGCCTCATGATGTAGCACCGTCTTGGTGAAACCACATATTTTCCAAGTCGTATTCTTCAAAAACAAAAAAGTCGGTTATCATATGACCATAACGCTCCGAATTGACGGTGACAGTCGTTCCATGGTCGTTTTCGAAGAACTTAAGTCCAATTGCCGTCCACCGCCTATTGTTCAAGCATCCATTCGACGTATCTACGACGTTGTGATGTGACCATTCACTGGCTTCAATTGTTGAGTGAACTGGTCTTTATATGGATGTAGGTGTAGATCCAAATGCAAAATACACCATAATGTGCCACAAGACAGTACTATAATTCCTGAGAACGACAAGAAATCGACACATTCGGGTCTTCGGCAACACTTTCACTTACAGCAGCGATATTTTTAGTGGTACGAGCGAAACGGTTATGCCCAGGCCTTACAATATCTGTAACCAATTTAGACTCTTCACATTGCTTCACAATTTTGACAATTGCTTGCGTAGTTGGACGGTTTTGTAAGCCATAATCTCCTCTTAAAGCACGACATGTTGCTGTGGCAGAATCACCATTTTTGTAGTAGCTTTTAACAATTTTTATGCGTTGTGTTATAATTAACCGATCGATTTTCGTAAATGTCAGACTTTCAACTGAAAACAAAAAAATGGTTAAACAACTTAGTTTGACAGATGTCGAATTCCAGCCGTATACTTTTGAAACCGCAAAATAGATAACCCGTTAAAATTTCTATTTTTCTAAGCTCAAAAACACATTAAAAAAAAAAAACACTGACCCGTTTCTGACATACGCTACAAGGTGCAAAAATAATGATTGATATGCCAAAAAGGTTGACTGTAAACTTCACTTCCATTGAATGTCATTTAAAAGTTAAAAAATTGACGTAAAATCCTTTCTTGTTTTTTTTTTTTAATTTATTTAAGGATAAAAAAACCGCTAATAACGACAATACATCCAATTTGGCACGAATCGAAATCCATTACTCAACAGAATATTCCATTTTAACCACCCACACATTATAATTTTGTTTTTTTCTCCTAATGTTCCAAAAATAAAATTTTATTTATGGACAAAATATTGTTTTTTGTGTACACATACCTTTCTTGTATAACAATTTCTATACAAATTGTTGATGTTTTTTTCGTTTTTTCAATCTTAACATTTTCGAAAATATCTCTCTTTCATCATACATCCGTTTGCAACTCGTCGTCGTCGTCATCGTCATTGTCGGTTGTTGAATGAGTGACATGCCGCTCTGTCAGATTCATTTTAAATTCCAATCAGGAAACGGATGCATTCATAATGTACATAAATATTGTAATTCATTTAAAGAAAATGTGTTGAGGAATGAATTTAATGACTGAGCGAAAGAGAGAAACAGGCAAGGATCAATTTTTCGAATACAAACATTTTGAAGATATTATTTTTCGATAAGATTCGGAGGTTCTGAAAAGTCGGTCAACAATCAACTGATATAAAAAAAAGAACCCTAAAAAAATGATAAGTACCTAATTTGACATTTCTTTGATTATTATCTGTCAAATCTGTTGTTTGTTGAGTTGTCACCAGAGACGTCATGTTATTCCTGTGATAAGTGCATTGTACCTTTTTTGTAGTATCTCGAATGCATTTTGTGTTTGTTTGGAATGACAATCATTGTTGATACAAGAGAGGTGAATGATAAATTCGACATTCTTGGGTCTTTGTTTTTTGTGCTTTGTGCTTCTAGATATCTACTTGAGCTATTTTTAGATTCAACCCACCTCTCAAATCAAAAATAATCCAAACTGGTCAGAGCACATACATCCGTATCAAAAATTCTCTATTAGTGTAAATGCAAAGTGTTTGGCCCACAAATTGTAAGTACACTTCTCTCAGCCACAGCCAGACAGATTGCGAGAGAACACACTGACTGGTATGTGCTCTGAATATGCCCTCAGAGTAATTCCAATCAGAGCAATTCCAATCGTTATAATAATAAAATTATTATTGATAAAAAAACGTGATCTATTTGTTTAAGCGAGTTCTCTAGTTCTCTCGATACAGAAACAGATGTGTGTATTTTTTGTTTTACTTACTTTGCCTTCGGTATGAACGCTTGTTTTTTTTTTATTTCTTTGGAGTCATGTCTATTTTAAGAAAATTAAATTTTTCTTTTCACAGAAAAAAACGTAAAGTTTCAAGAGGAAATGCATTGCTGTTTTTGGTGCATTTGAAAAATACTTTTATTTTGATGGATTGAGAAAAATTAAATTTCATTGCGTGCAGCGTGCGTGTGAGTTTGTCATTTCACAGCATGATTTGGCAACGTGCTACTGAAGACGTCAAGCAGGGCAAGCCAGTGGGATGTGGGTAATGAGTGATTTTATTCAAATACGTTCACTTTCCTAACAGGTTTTAATATTTTTCGATGTCTAGACGGGTGTTTTTTGTTTCTGTTTTTATTCCCATCACATAGTTAAGAAAAAGACAAAAAACGTTAGATTTAATATTCTTGGAGTGCAGTTAGTTATGAAAGCTCTTGTTAGTTCGTGCTGAATGTGTGTTTTGATTTTTAAATCGAGCAAATCAGCAATATGAAAATTAGGACGTCATTTTTGAGGGCTGAATTCTTCAATTTGACGTCAATCATAAGGATTGATGGCTGCATTTAATAACAGTTTTTTAAGCCAAAGCTTTTGACATTATCGCTTTATTGCTCACAGCCCAACCTGCCATATCGACAACAAGAATGATAACACTCGATCACCGGAACCTATTCCCAGTAAAATACAAAATTCTCAGAACTCATTTCAAGTATAATTCTTCAAAAGTCACCTTGTTTGTAAACATTGTTTCTTGTTCTTCAGAAAAATAATAAAAAAAAAAAAAACAAGTTCGATATCTTATCGATCACTAGGTACCACCTTTATTACCTTTATACTTCGTTTAAATGAAACAAAACTTGTCGCTGGTATCCCACTCATAAAAATAGCACACACAAAAATACATAGACAACGTGACGTTTGTTTTCCTGATTTTCTTGTTGTTAAAAGTTTCAAGACTCCAAACAAACAAATACACACCAAAATAATTGACACTTTGGATGAAAAAGTGTGTTTATTTTTCGAACAGCGTTACAAGTATTAATTAATGACATTTGTAGTGACAGTTTGAGTGACAGTTTGCAAAATACCCACACAGAGTCTGTTTTTTCCCTCTTTTATGGTTTCTTGTGTTTTTTTTTTGACAGACGTTACTCCGACCGCATTTTGATCTTGACATAAAGAGATTTTTACAGACTTTCAATTCAACTTTCTACATTCAATTTTATAATCCAGAATGACAGATGACTTCAATTCTAAACGGATTTGCATTTTCTTAAAGCTCTGTTTGATTAAGATCAAAATCAAAAGCCTGGTGTAATCCTTGCGGTTTGTTTTGTTTCATTTTCCAATTAAATGGATTTGAACGTAATTAATTACTTATTCCAATAAGTCAAGTTGCAGCAAAAAATAAAGCTAATTATTATTAATCGTTCTAGTCATTTCACTTGTATAGTCTAATTTGTAGGCATTAATGAAATCAAATGAATCTCTTTGTTCGGCAGAGATGTTACTGAGTACAAAAGAAAAGGCGGGAAATGTTACAAACACGAGTATTTTGTATGCAAAATTTAACAAATTAAATTGACTTAAGTGGTTTTCTATTTTGTATAGTCTTTTCTGACTGGTTTAGAGAGACAAACTTAAGGTTAAACATTCAAACAAGAAACGCCCACTTAATGGGCAGTTACCATTGAATAGTCGGTTTCTTTTTTTCAAACAATTTTTATAATTCATAGTTAAAGATGCAAATTTAACCGTTTCATCCACCTTTTTTTTTTTTTGTGTGAAGACCAACTGAATTAATTTTGTCTCTAATTTTATTATTTCTTTGAAACCTAATGAATGAATGAATCTAACACCTGAATGGAGAAGAAAGAAAAAACAACAACCATGAGTCAACATGCGGGGAATGAGAAAACCACATTTATATTATTCTAATAATCACAACAAATTGATATTTGATGCAAAGAACCGGATATTGGCATCATTATTTAAAGATATTTTGCCTTTGTCTTCTTGTCTTGATGATGATTATGATTATATTAGAGACCTGAAAGGGCTAACGTTGGACATAAAACAGTTTTAGCATTTTTAAATATTTATGAGATCGAAAAATGCTGAGTTATGTTTCCGTGGAAGGTTTTTTTTATAATTTACACAAATTTTGATAGAAAAAAGGTTCACCCACATCAATTTTGTGGAAGACATTGGGAGGAGCTTAAGATAGAGGCTTTCAATGTCGACAAAACATTTGACCTTAGGGATTTTCAAATTGATTTAACTAAACGGAGACTAAAGAATAATTTGTTCTTTATTGAGAAAATAAGATTAATAGCTTTTCGGTGAGATTTCCATAAAATTGGGTGAGACTGGCTGATTAGAAAAAATGTTTTATTGGTTTCGCTGCTCAAGAAGCAGCTGCCCTGAAAATTATTAATTCCAGAAAAGCGCATCACGTTTTGAGCTAAATTTAACAAAATGACCAAAAAAGGAAAATGCAAATATAAAAAAATTTCACTTTTTGAGTGAATCGTATGCCTTTTATACAATTTTCATTCATTAATAAAAAATAACCACACCACCACCTCTTCATTTCCTAAACGTGTTGGCATCTCTCGTCGCCCATCATCTGACCCAACTCTTATGAATTTATTGTTTAGTATTTTTAACACCCAAATACCGTAATCACGAATAAACGATACTGTACAAAGAACAACACCCCACGCACTCAACTCATTATAACCTCTTTTTTGTAGTTTGCATTATTTTCGCCCACTTGCTGCCCGACCGCATTATGAATGAAAAATCAAAATACGCAACGCACAGTACCTACGTATAAATAGGCGAACAAAAAAAAAAAAAACACGCATTTAGTAAGCAGCAACAGCTGAAATTGTTTTGCTGTCTGTTTTGATTTTGATATCTTCAAACCGCATTTGCGCGAAGCCACCACAATGAACTTAGTGTACGTCATAGATGACGCTAGTGTCTGAAGAAGATTATGGCGAGGAAATCAGCACAAAACAAAAAAACAAACAGCAATAACAAAACAAAACCCCCGCAAATTTGTGTTTTTTACTCCGACACTTCATACTTCCGCTGATCAGGTAGACATTTTGACTGCTGTGGTTTTGATTACATCAAAATAGTCGACGCTGTTTGCACTACAAGTTCAGCAATGTAGTTGTTTTTTTCTTCATTTTTTGTTTCGTATGTGTTTTTTTTTTTTTTGTTTATTTAATCTGACAGATAATTTTGTTTATGGAAATTGCGAGTGGGTGCTTGGCTGACAAGCTGCGAGAAGGATTTTTACTTAACGGCTGAGATATTGATAACTCTATTTGTTGTTTTGCTACTGAATGTTGCCATACAAAAGAGACAATTCCTTTTTTTTATAGGATAATAAAGTATTTGCCAATTTAAAACTCGTGCCACTTTGTGTTTAACATTTATTGTCAATAACTCGCAATCAGTTTGAATTGAAACACACAAATAAGAATAAAAATACAGACTTTGACATGAAAGTTTATAGTTCAAGCGTGTGCTATAGGGAAAATAGAAAAAGAAAGAAAACAACAACAACGAAATATGAATAGAAAAGAAACTTATAGCTATTGATACAATTTAGCTTATTCTAATTTGCATCTACTAAGTGTTTTGACAGGCGTATGCTAATTTGTGTTTTTTTTCCTCATTTTATTCGTTTATTAATTTTCAAAGTCGTTCTTTTATAGTCTGTACTGGTGTGTTGAATTTTTATCGATTTAAAAATTCAACGCAAAATATAAGTTGAAAAAACATTTAAAATAAACTAAAATTACATAAAAATAAAAGTAATTTGATCAATTTTAACGAATCGTACCTATGTGTGCGTTACAAAGATATGGTAACGTAACGTTATTTTCACTCCGTTGTACATATTCACGCCAATTTTTTCTTGTATGCGAATGAACTCTATTTCAGTAGTAGAATAAATACTTACTTGTCTTTTAGTTACAAAAGACAATACGGTTCGTTACCGTAACGTTACTGTTACTTGTATGTGAATTAACTCAATTCTCATGCTTGGATTGTTTGCACACTGGTATCATTTTCACACTTAACAATTGTTGTAACGAAAGTAACATAGTGCTCTTATGTGTTGTTGTTCTTGTACGACACTTTGTGGAAACTATTGTTCACTAGTAGAAACCTGAATGGCCAGACTAAGGGTTATGCCTTCCGCTTCCTCTATTTAAATATTCGAGCGAAAGCTATTCTTGTCAATGGATTCGCTTTGCTCGTTACTTTTCATTCAAATTGACGACTCTTCATATAGACGATGTTTGACTTGACTTTTGCACTGGCACCCGTAACCCCTGGACTATTAAAAAGACACCAATCAAGCTTATACTCAAAAGCAACACCAAAGAATATTGTGGTGGCGGGCGTTCGAAATTGAGGAGGTGTATCTTTTTGAATAATAAAAAAAAAAGAAACACAAAAAAAAAATGAACTTCAGCCTCAACGTGTCGTCGTCGTCGCGGGGCTTGGTCTCGACTCGTTTGAATCCAGATTGGATTTCTTTAGCTTTTCGTGATTGCTTATGATTATGATGGTTCGGTGCTAATAGCTCTGTTCTTTTGTTTCATTTCTTGAATTTTAATTTCTAAAATGCATGCGCAGGTGTTTTTTTCTTCGTGTTGTCTTACAAGCTATGTAGATTAGTTGAGAGTGGGTTCAAGTCGGTTCGCTATTTTATTTTGTTGTTCAGGAATTCCGTTAGGTATCAATATACCTTTAGAACGGTGCCAACTTAGTTCGAGCCCCACTTTCGTGATCTGTCTGTCAAAATACTCGCTCACACAAATCTTAAATGTTAAGGTGCGATCTGAAATCCACAAAAGTACGCAGACAGACCCCTCAGCAGAAATCTGCCATTACAGTTTTTATGCATAAAAAAAAAAAAAATGCCTGCCAGCGAGAAGAGATAGGAAAATAAAAATCACATCTGACAAATGACTATCTCTCGTCAAGGTCGATTGTCAAGCCGTCGCACTTCTGATCACGATTTTCCTGATTGATGAGTTGATTCGCAATAATGGACAGATCGCAGATAAAGAATAAATGTGAATAAATGCAACAAAAAACTTCACGTGACATTCAGCATCTATGCGATTTAATATCTGTACGTAGATTGACGATGAAGGTATATTTAACGAACGCTGCGACCGACACGATGATGATGATGATGATCAGGTGCATTAGGCTTGTAATTGCATACAGTATTGTGTGTGTGCTTGAAAATGAATTGAATTGTCTTGTGTCGTTTGTTCAGTGTGTGACGGAGCGATTGAGTTAATGAGTGTGATGGTGGATTGTGTCCTTCTGTTTTGATCATATCTTGAAATTTGACTTCAATCAAAGCTGTCAAGGGAAGCAATTTGTCAGATAAAATGTGTTTAATGACAGGTAATTACAGAGTAATGATGCAACTAAATTTTATAGTAGCACTAGTGGGATCTCTTATTTTCAGTAACACTATAGACTTTATTTGTTTACTCAAAGATACAAAAAATGTATGGTGTTCCACAAGGCAGCACTCTTGGCCCTGTTCTTTTTACTGTTTTCATTGCCCTTAAGTACAGATGTCTGATATGATCAATACTTGACGCAGCCATCTCTGTGTGTGTATGTTTAACGTTGTTTGATATTTACGACAATAACAACAAAAATCAAATGCAATCCAACAACTTTTTGTGTAATTAGTTTAATGTCACTTTCTCGCATCACCCTGTAATTATGTGATGAGGCGTAATATCAGTTGCATTCATGCGAAACTTTTACTTTATAATTTTATTTTGCTCCCCTCTCTATCAATTATTGAGTTATTTTAAAGAAACGCTGTTGTGTTGCACACTTGAGTGAGGAAAGTGCTTCGTAAGTTATTTCAAGACAAACACAAACACACACCCATGACTGATGTGTCGAGGAACTTAATCTTTGAACCCCCACAAAAGTGTACAGTTTTCGTGTTGTCATTTCGAATTAAATAAACAATAATTCATATCCCATTTCTATATGCACCCCCGCTTATTAAACGTGCCTGACTTGGCTATCATCTTGAAGATTGAAAAAAACAACAACAACGCACAGTAAAAACGACTCGTTTCCTGTGAGCTGTGCCAAAGCAAAAATTCACCCAACCGTGGTGCATTTATGAAAGACTTAAATAATAATATGAACACGAAAAAACACATCTGACATCTGAGTATAGAGAATGTCCCACAATCCACAAAGAATTGCAGCCGCCCATTCATTATTTTGCGCGCGCAAAAATAACTGAACAACAACATCAACACAGCGAAATGTTTTGAAGGAACTCCTTCAAATTTTGCATGGCCTTATATCCGTCGCTTGTCGCAAACGTTCGCTGTTCGTTCGTTTCAATTTGATGTGAAGAAAATTTTATCGAGAAAATGCTCCAACAGAGCCCCCCAGCGTCACATCCTACAATGTACAGGAGTGGATTTGTTATGAAAGAGAAAAAAGACATTGAGTGCTGCTTTTGTGTTTATATCGACTATACAAACGCAGTCCGTCCATGTCTTCAATTCGCGTTCATCCTTCTTTCAACTTGGCACTTGCACTGCACTCCACTTCATGCTCACTAGGCTTCTGCATACGTCCTCCATCATCATCAGCACCATATCGTTGGGGTTGGCGTCCTCTTCTCCTCTCCCAAGGTGGTTCCATTCGATCGGTTCGGGTTCGCCTTGTGCATATTTTTGTTTGTTATTTTTTTTTCGCGTTTTCATTCATTCATAAGAAAAGACCGTACAACGACTTGTTTCTCTGTTTATACTTGCACTTCCAACGACAATAAACACAGCTCCACAGCACCGCCCCCTCATTTCCCTTAGAGTCTAAATCGCTTTTGATAAACAGGACGAGAAGCTAATTTTTTAGTATTCATCGCTATGGTGTTGCATACTGCATATGTCATTAATTAATGACTGCCCTGCTCTGTTTGTGAACATTTCCTTCCTACTCGACATCCGAATGTATCTTATAAAAAAAAAAACCTGACAAATTTATCTTTGCTTATCCCCAATTCATGCGGATGCAGAGTATCTATGAGAATGTCTAAGTCAGCACCTTTAAGAAAATTTGACATTCCGAAGGTAGGTTTTGCTCAAATGCAAAAAAAAAAAAACACAAAACAAACAATAATGATAAACAGAAAACCGAACCGAACAGAACTTCATGCACGCCTGAATTCTTAGATAATTGCAATGACAGATGTTGTTGGGTGTGATTTTAGTGTTGCTGTTTTGTTTTATAGGATCTACGTGTCATGTTAGCAATATTTTTGTTGAATTTATTTTTACTTCAACAGTTGTTTTTTTTTTTTTTCGTTTCAGTGATTAGTTAGAGTTTTCAACGCGAAGGTTATGTTTTATGACTGTGTTTCATTTGCAAAAAAAGAAAGAATAGAAAAATGTTGATAGGTGTTAGATGATGCACATCCGGTTGGGGTTTTTAATGATTCTCTGGAATTATGAATGAGACGTGGGTTTTGGGTTTCTTTGTGTGTTTTTTTTTTAACTCATTTTCGTTGCAAGAAGCGTTACCGATTATATTTATCAGAATTCAAAGGTTACTAAAGGCGCAATGGGAGGATTGGAAGTTGGATGATTGTTTGAAGGAGTTGGTAGTGTATGTTGGTATTCAACCTATGACTATTGCAATAAGTGCAAAGCGTGATTAGGAATCACACATTTACGAAGTACGTCTTATGAACGATTCTCTGTACTTGGCGGGGTTAGAACGGAAGCAAATATTTTTGGACTGATATTACTCTACATATTGTGTTGACATGTCAGTAGGCTATGTTTCTAACTGAACGACTTCTGCAGAAGTTGTAGGAAAATATGTGTAAAGAGGAAGAGAAAACAGTCTCTGCACCTGTCCGAAACTACAGGGTTATCCATTTTGCGGTTTCAAAAGTAAACGTAAATAAAACACATATTAAATATTTTTTTCATGATATTTCTTTTCTATTATAAAGTTTGAACGTTGACATTATTTGTGAAACACTACATCATTCAAATGACCACCACGCAAATTGTTGCAAGCATCGATTCTTTTGAGGTAATTTTCGACCACTTTTTGACACATATTGGGCGGTATCTCAGCCATAACTTGACGAATGTTGGTTTTTAAGTGCTCAAGAGTTAAAGGTTTATCTGCATAAACACGGTCTTTCGTGTAGCTCCACACAAAAAAAGTCCAGCGGCGTCAAATCGCATGATCTTACGCGGTCAGGAAATGTTTCTCGCAGTAAGCCATGTCGCCATGTCTTGTTGAAACACATATTCTCCAAGTCGTATTCTTCAATACCAGGCAAAAAATTATTCGGCGTATCACATTACCATAACGCTCCGAGTTGACGGTGACAGTCGTTCCATCGTCGTTTTCGAAGAAGTGAGGTCCAATCACACCATCGCACAAACAGTGACTTTTTGTGGATGAAATGGCCTCTCTTCAATTATACTTGAGGATTCTCTGAACCCAAATACGACAATTTTGTTTATAAACATACTTACCGAGTGAGAAATGTGCTTTGTCGCTGAAGAAAATTTTGTTCGAAAAATCGCCGTCCACCGACTGTTGTTCAAGCACCCATTCGACGTATCTACGACGTTGTGAATGGTCAGCTGGCTTCAGTTGTTGTGTGAGCTGAACTTTGTATGGATTTATATTCAAATGCAAAATACGCCATAATGTGCCGTTAGACAGTCCTAATTCCCGAGAACGACAAGAAATCGGCACATTCGGATCTTCGGCAACACTTTCACTTAAATAAATAGAGTGGCGCGACAGCTCTTGAAGAGCCAAGGCCTAAGTGGCTTATTCTCATCAACAATTCTCTAGGTGCGTATGAAGAACTGAGAGGACCTACAATTTAACGTCGATTCCGAACGGCAAAGTTGAGAAGCACTTTTTCATGACAGATGTGACTCTTGGAAATTTTGTCAGTTCTTCGCAAGGGGCAGTGCCCGTGAAAGATGAAATAAAAAACTAGGGGCACGAGGAGGACTCGAACCCACGACGTTCTGCTAAACAGCCAACGCACCTTACCACGAAGCTACGGACACTACAAGGTCACATTAACCCAAAAAAAAAACTCTCTCACTGACTTCAACTCCATTGGAAAAAAATGAATGTAATTGACAGTTGACTGTCATTAACACACTAATAGGCGTTGCACATGCAATTAGTTGGTTAGTTGTACCCATTGGCTGCCTCAAGGTTAAGAAACAAAATTTCTCCAGTGTTTATCAGTGCAGCGCGTTTCACGTGTGTAATTAGTTTTATACTATTTTATTTTTGTTGGTATAATGTAGCGGCCCCTTCCTCATTGTTATTATTTTAGCGTAAAAAATTACTTTATTTCGTTCTATGTGCAGTGGCAGCGGGTAAAGAAAAGTAAAACAATGTTGCGCTTGTCACACATTAAAATTATTGTACCTAAAGATAAGATATTTTATAAATTATTTTTTTGACATTTTGTTTTTGTTATGTAATCAGAGGCGGAGTTAAAATGTTTATTACTTTCAAGTCGAATAATCTTGTCAACAAACAGACGACACATTTCTTTCGTATATGAGTTTCATTGTTAGCATAGAAAATTTGACTGGACATTTTTGAATCCAAAAGCATTCATGGTAGTTTGGCTATGACACTTTGAATGTTTTTCAGCACAAAAGCGAGCCCTGTTTCCCAAATACAACTGTTCCGAGCCTGTCCAGTCATCTCACATACCACAATCAGTATCCAAGCAATTTCTAATAAACACAATAAAATGGGTGCATGCTTTTGTTGAGATATTTAAGTGCTTTTAACACGCCCCTTTTTAGTGTTATTTCTTAAATTATTTTTTTACTTCATTCCATGCAGCTGGATTCAATAAAACATATGGCTGCTAAATTGCTATACATATTTTTTTATCAGCAAACATTTATTGATAAAAACAATTTAAAATTGCAAAAGGGAAATTAGTTCCGTGTTATATAATTTGTATGACATTTTGACGTATCTGACTAAAACAACTCAAAACGTTTTTTAAAATAATAATTTCTTGTCGCCAAGGGTTTGGAATTCTCACCCTGAAATGAAAATGCATTACCTACGTTCATTTTCAAGTATTTGTTCCTTGTCTCAAGCACCAATTACCTCAGGTCTTGTCTGATTTCTTTTAAGCCGTCAATGCTTTTAAAAGTCTCATAAAACAATATTTGACAAGAGAACTATTAATTCCTGAACCGCAGACCAATTAATTACTTTTATAAAAACTGACACAGAGAGTGCAATTCTACCTTTCATTATTTCCTTGCAAAATTGTTGCATATGCAAGTAAATGCATTTCGATAAATCTCTACAAAAAAAAAAAACCCCACAGCAAAAACTAAAGTAATTTCATACCCGAGTGAATTCCACAGAACGGCCTTGCCCCTCGAGGGGTTGATGCAAAACACTCATATGAACTCGTATGCAAGGAATGTACATATGTAAGAGCATAAACACGTATAGAAACAACCTTGTCATACTTCTTTAAACTCTCCACTACGAGCCAGTTACTGTGTTTTGTTCATATTGAACTTACAAGCCTATTTCAAAAGTGAAGAGTGAAAGAGTAGCAAGTGATTGTTGCAGTTATAAATCATTAGCTTGTATTTGATTAGTTTTTGTTTTTAATTCTGTAATTAAAGGAATTAAACTTAATATGTGAGTGTGTGAAATTGTTGTGATTTAGTTTGATTGATTGGAACAAAAGGCGTAGTAAAAAGACTACTAGCGGCGACCATGACGCAACAAACAATGTATTGAAACTGGATCCGGTATGTTATTTGAGAATTTAATCACTGGAACGTTACCTTTGGAATTGTTTGAATCTAAATTTGCTTAAATGAAAATTTTGAGATAAATATCAATTTTTGAAATCATTAGAGCAAATTGAGTAACTACTTACAATATTTGTGTGTTGAAAAATCGAAAGAAAGTGGTCTCATGTGAAGAGATAATTTAAAAAAACACAACTATCGAATCCCGTTTTTATTTTTTCTATAGAAGTATATTTGCTCAAAGTGGAACGTAAACACTTACGGTCCACAAAAGAAATCCTTCACTAAAATCATTTTTTTAGTGTTTGAAATGCTTTGGCGATGTACTCTTATGTTTTCTACCGGCATTTGAATACGTTCCACAATCCACATTTTCACAAATACGTTTAAAAAAGTGTAATTTTCTATGGATTTTCAAAACTTCGATATCTTTGGCAATTCATTTTTATTTTTATTTTTTCTAATAGCCCGCACACTAACCTGTTACTGCGATGGCAGCTGTCCAGACAATGTGGTCAATGGAACCTGTGAAACACGGCCAGGTGGGTCGTGCTTCAGTTCAGTTGAAGAAGTTTATGATGACATGACCGGAACCTATGAAGAAGAGCGAACTTATGGATGCATGCCTCCCGAGGAATACGGTGGTCTCTTAATGGTAATTCAAATCAATTAGATTTCACCACGAAAGACATTTAAACAGTTTTTGTTCTTTTCTTGTAGTGCAAAGTCGCATCAGTGCCCCATTTACATGGAAAAAACATTGCCTGCTGTGATAGTGGTGATTACTGCAATCGTAATCTCCATCCCGCATTCACACCGAAAACTACCACCCCGCCGCCCGAATTACCAGTCACAGTCGTACCTCCCGAACGATATGTCCTCATCGGACTTATGATTCTCTGCGTGACAATATTTTCGATTGTCATGACCGGACTATGCCTGATCTATCGTCGCCGTCAGAAGCTTCACAAACAACCCAGACTGATAAATTCAATGTGTGGCGCCCAAATGTCACCACTTACTCAACTCGTCGAACAGAGTTCGGGCTCGGGATCGGGTCTACCTTTGCTCGTGCAGCGTACAATTGCCAAACAAATTCAAATGGTTCGTCAAGTTGGTAAGGGCCGTTACGGTGAGGTATGGCTGGCCATGTGGCGTGAGGAGAAAGTTGCTGTCAAAACATTTTTCACCACCGAAGAGGCTTCATGGTTCCGTGAGACTGAAATCTATCAAACCGTCCTTATGCGTCACGAGAACATTCTCGGATTCATTGCGGCCGACATCAAAGGCAACGGTTCGTGGACACAAATGCTCCTAATCACCGACTATCACGAACAAGGTAGTCTGCATGATTATCTGCAGCGAAGTGTCCTCACCCCACAGAAGCTGCAAATTCTCGCCTACTCACTGTCATCGGGTCTGGCACATTTGCACGCTGAGATTTTCGGAACACCTGGCAAACCGGCCATCGCTCATCGTGACATCAAAAGCAAGAATATACTTGTCAAACGGAATGGACAGTGCGCTATTGCCGACTTTGGACTTGCCGTCAAATACATCTCTGAATTGGATGAGATTCACATTGCCCAGAATACTCGTGTTGGGACCCGCCGCTACATGGCACCCGAAGTGCTCGAAGACACCCTCAACTCAAAGCAATTCGAGGAATTCAAACGTGCCGACATGTACTCTGTTGGTTTGGTTTTGTGGGAAGCTTGCCGTCGATGCTACACCACAGTGCATGGCTCGAAGACGACCATCTGTGAGGATTATGCTTTGCCGTATCATGATGTCGTTCCATCGGATCCATCGTTTGAAGACATGCACGCTGTGGTGTGTGTGAAAGGTTTTCGGCCGCCAATACCGGCTAGATGGCAGGACGATGATGTCCTGGCGACGCTGTCGAAAATCATGCAAGAGTGCTGGCATCCGAATCCGTCGGTGCGGCTGACGGCGCTGCGTGTGAAGAAGACACTCAGCAGACTCGAAATCGACTGCAATGACTGCCCCATTAAAATAGTGTAGAGTGTAGAGTAGAGAGGACGGAAGCAATTACAGCTGTGTACAAAGTCATGTTTATGTTTATTATCTTTTTTTTTTTGTCTTTTAGTCTTGTAAGTCATTTGTGTAAGGAAAGGAATGAGGTGTCACTTTTGTTTTTTTTTTTTTTTAATTTAAGCTTTTGACAAATGTTAATTTATGAACGACAAATGAACTGATAAAATTTCGAGGGAAGGGAAATTTAATTTTTTAACAGAAATTGAAAGATTCAAAAATGTTTTTGGTTAACAATGGCTTTAAATATTTAAATTAAAAATTATGAGAAACGTGTGTTTACATTTTGTGAACATGAATTGGAAGAGAGGGTGTTTTCAAGCAAGGTGGAGTTTATTTTCATATCACAAATTAAGTGTGAATTTGATAGATTTTTGTTCGTACAACTTGTGCAATCCACATTTTCGTAGTAAATATTTTCAAACTTCTTTTTTGTTTCTTTTCGAAACTTTTAAAGTTTGTGTTTAAATTGTTTCATTTTCCGTGTTTACCTAAAGAATTCTGTTTTTAAATTTAAAATCAGTCGTTATTTAGCCAAAGTGGAACGTATTCACGTACGTTCCACAAGTAAAAATCAATGCTTTTCTATAATTTGTTCGTCTAGTTTCCTGTTTGTACAAAGTTTACTTCGTTTAAATGAATTTTAAAACGTTTTATAGTAAAAATAAATTCTAACTCAGCTTCAAAACGGCCTTTCGATAAATTCGGAATAAAATTGTTTATTTTTTTTTAGAATTAAAAAAGAGTTCAGTGAATAAATAATACCTACATTTTTTAGCATTAGCTGTTTTTTCAAAGCATGTAATCAAACAATAAAGCCTATTTAAGGCTTTTATTAAATCTTAAAATCATGAAAATATAAAAGAAAGCAAAAATCATTTTAAACAAATAAATGTAACTATTTAATCAAAAAATATGAAAAAAATAAGCATAATTATTCTATATTTACTGTATTCAAAATGTGCCAGAATGAATTTTAGTCTTAAAGATTAAAAAAAAATAATTTCTATTAAACAAACGAAAAATATTGCCTTATTTTTGCAAACTAAAAAAAAATTAAGTTGCCTTACTATCAAAAAATATGCCTCCGTATTGTTTTACAAAACAAAAAGAAAACTAAAAATTAATTTTGCAATTTTAACTGCCGAATTAAAAAATGAAAAAAAAATAATTTTTAATGTAAAAAGACAAGATACACCAATAAAAAACAAAATGGCGTGTCATTACGATCTTTATTTAAAAAAAGAATAATTCTTAAAATAAGCCTGCCTTATTGTGAATATAAATAAATTATGTAACAATTTTTTGTAAATATATTTTAATTAAAAAGAAAGTAAACAAAAATTAGGATTGAAATAATGTGCAAATTTATAATAAGGAATTAAAAATTATAAAGATAAAAATATATATTTCGTTAAATTAAGTTACTATTACGACAAAGAAAAAAAAAATAAAAAGCAAACAAAAATATTATTTAAAATGAATTAGAGTTAAGCTGATAATTTAATTTTATCTTAAGTAAAAACTGTAAATATTATTTTAATTATATTATTTTCTGTTGTGAATACTGAAAAAAAAATTAATAGTTGTAACATAGCTGTCGGTCAGAATAGTGGATTTTATTTTGGCTCTACGTTTCAATTTTGTTTGAAGTGAATTTTAAGAGCCTAATATAGGGACTTATCGTAAGACAACTGAAAAGATTTTGGACGAAACTGATACGAAAGCTAAAATAAAATCTTATCTCAAGGCCCACTGCTCTCAATTCAACTTAAAACAAAATACATTATTTTCTCTTCACGTTTTAAATAAGATTAATATTATTAATTATTTTAAAATAACATTGGTTGACTGTAATTGATTAAAATTGTAGTGATCACTGAGTTTTAAGAAATTAAGAAAAAAATAATCAATACAAATTAACATTTAATTTAATTTGAAAAACAAAAAAATTAAATAAAATAAATTTGAATGAGAAATAATAAAAGTAAAAAAATATATATTCAAATATTTAAAAACTGTTTTATTTTGAAGGAGTATAAAGAAGTATAAAGGGTATTTCAATAAGGACTTGATTTTTTTTGTATTAAACACGTACCAATTACAGTGCCATATATTGGGTGATAGCGGAACTAACTCAATTTTGCAACAGAAACAATTTATCAATTAGTTCCGCTATCGGCCAATAGATGGCGCTGCGATCGGTGGCGAAAAATCGAAATGTTGATTTTCTTCCGAAAATGTATTTTCCCAGAGAACCGAATAGCTTTGAAATGTCATTGAGGAGTCATATGAAAGCTTATGGAAATCCCTTCAAATGTTGGTCATTAGTTCCGCTATCGGTAGACAGATGGTTCTGTAATAAAAAAAAAAATTCGTGAAAATATAAACATTTTGATACAATTTCAACTATTGCAGTGCCATTTTTTGGGCGATAGTTGAATTTAAGACCAAAGTTTGTAGGGATATTAATAAGATTTCATGTGATCTCGATTTTTCGCTACCGATCGCAGCGCCATCTATTGGGCGATATCAAAACTAACTCGATTTTTCAACTGAAACATTTTGGTCATTAGTTCCGCTATCGGGCAATAGATGACGCTGCGATCAGTGGCGAAAAATCGAAATGTTGAATTTTTTACGGATATGGGTTTTCCCAGAGAACCGTTTGGGCTTGGAAAGTCCTACAAACGTTTGTCATTAGTTCCGCTATTGGTAGACAGATGGCGTTGTAATTTCAAAATTTCGTGAAAATATTAACATTTTGATACAATTTTAGCTATTGCAGTGCCATCTGTTGGGCGATAGTCGAACTAATGACCAAAGTTTGTAGGGATTGTAATAAGATTTCATGTGACACCTCAAATACATTTCAAGGTCATTCGGTTCTGTGGGAAAATGCATTTTTGTTAAAAAATCAACATTTCGATTTTTTGCCACCGATCGCAGCGCCATCTATTGGGCGATAGCGGAACTACCTCAATATTTATTTAAACAGAAACATTTTGGTCATTAGTTTTGCTATCAGCCAATAGATGACGCTGCGATCGTTGACGAAAAATCGAAATGTTGATTTTTTTACGAAAATGCATTTTCCCAGAGAACCGAATAACCCTGAAAAGTCATTGAGGAGTCGTATGAAAGCTTATGGAAATCTCTACAAATGTTGGTCATTAGTTCCGCTATCGGTAGACAGATTGCGCTGTAATTTCAAAATTTTATGAAAATATAAACATTTTGATACAATTTTAGCCATTGCAGTGCCATCTGTAGGGCGATAGTTGAACTAATAACCAAACCTTGTAAGGATTTCAAGGTGTCGAAAAATCAAAATTTTGATTATTTTGATACCTTAAACAAATTGCCAAGTTGCCTGAATGTCAAGGTGTTGCTAATATACCAAACATAAAGGTATACTTCCTTCCTTGCTTCGATTTTTTGTCTTCCTCCATGGTTGGGAGTTGAAAAGAAGAAAATAGAAATGGAATACTTAACTGAAAGGAAATTCTATTTTTACATATGTACGTATGTGTATATTAAAGAAATGAATAGATCGCTTACCAACTAATTGGTCTACAGTTGATCTCTGAAGACGAAAATGTGATTTGAAATCCATCTCACTGTAGACCTCAATGGTTTCCATAAAATTGGAAACGCTGGCATGCAACTCGTTATTTGATGCGGAATCATCGGAACTGGTCTCAAATTCTGAGGATGAAGAGCTACTCTCACTTGAAGACGAGTCTAAAAACCATAACATGAACTGTAAGTAATAGAAAATCTTATAATAACTGCAAGGTAACAAGAAATAATTATAAAAAACTTGCCTCATTGTACGTTTCGTTGTTCATTTTAGTATTTTTAGGTAGAATTTTTTTTTTCTCTGACAGGTTTTGACAGTTTTTGATTGCAGGGGTAACAACTTTTAAACATAAAATAGAAACTGAGTTTAAAGCTGAGTAAAGCGTTTTATTGGAATTCCTATTGCTAAGCTAAGCTGAGTTCCCAATAAAACACGGCTACTGAAATGCACTTTCCCAGAGAATGGAATTGCCTAAGAAGGGAATCGAAGTGTCATGTGAAAGCTTATAAAAATATCTACACATTTTGGTCATCAGTTCTGAAATGACTAATAGATGGCGCTGAAAAATTTCAAAATGTTAAGATTTTTCACATTAAATGTGAAATTAGAGCGCGATCTGTAGGGATATAGTGGAATTACTGACCAAAATTAGTACGAATTTTCATAAGCTTCGTAGTTCTCATTATCTTTTGCTTCCTACTGAACACTCAACTCAATTCCGAGCTCTGCTGCGGTGATACTTGCAAAGAAACAAAAAAAAACAGATTTTTGATCATAACAATCGTAACAAGACCTCGGATATAAATATAGGTTTGGTTTTCAGAAGGCAAACAGACCTCTGTCTCGTACATCATTTGATGAGCTACCTGAGAAAATTGAGAGATATGGAGATTTTGGCTAAAACTTTATAACCGAGTGCTGAAAAAAAATCGCTTTCAATGGCAGATAGCATGTCTGTGAACCCTTTATTTTGTGAGGTACAAATGTAAGACTGTTGTCGAGGATTTGAGATTGCGTGAAAAAGTTTGCGAATAACTAACATTTTAACCCATATCTCAGCTTCCAGGTCTCCAGAAACCCATTTCGACGAAAAGAGTTCGACCAGATCTTGCTTTTGATGCACATTTGATGAGTTTTGGAAGAACTTTTTTTTCTGTCCAAAATTTTATCCCATGAATATCATACCTACCGTTGTTTTACTAGACTTGACTTCCAAAGTAAATACATGAGTTATTCTTATTACGAAAAATATAAAAGCCAACATAAGATCATTATCATCTGAGTATGAAAAAAAAAAAACAAAACAATTCTTTGAAATTCGGTTAATGATTTATGGCAAGAAGAATCATCAACATCATTAGCGTTCTATTTCAAAAATTTCATCGCGACATGGTTAGTGAGTGAGTACAATGATAATCACCCTTACCGTGAAAGCATGCACCCATCACCTCGGTGTATTCCTCCTCCTGCTAACCATATTGGTAGTGACAAGGCAGTGGGCACTGCATCAACATCATTTTCGGCATCATCAAATAATGTTGTACGATTTTTGGAACGATGCCATTTTGGCATTCGACCACATTCAGAAAAAGAGAGAAAAAAAAAACAAAACCTCGAATGGAAAAGATGTCGACTGAAGTTCGCGGATTGGTAAAGTGCTGACAAGCATCAGCAGATTTTGGATGCTGAAAGTCGAAAAGGCATCACACCGCCCTCGCCAAAATTTTATGATGTAGCCATGGTCGATGACAATGAAAAAAAAACAAACAAAAAATATATATCACCTCCGGCAATGGGAGACATCCAGTGAATTTAAGGATGTGTGCAGGAGCTTCATCTAGTCTAGACAAGAATTTTCATTAAGTTTGGCGTATGTGACGACTTTAGGTGCTATCGTTAAATGACAATGACAACCCAGTGGCAATGTGGTTGCAGTGTTGATAATCTGTTTCTGTGTTGAAACTTCTAAATGGTACCGAGCTATTTAAATTGATTTCAACTCACCACGAAAGTTTTCATTTCGATTGCGGGTCATGTTTGTTTTGTTCTCGCGATGCATGAGCACCTGCATCGTATCGCAATAAAAGGAACAATTCACAACTGGGTCGTTCGAATCTAGGATGGGTTTAATGTTATTCTATACCTTTCGCAACGTCTCTACGGGTATGCACAGCATATTGCACAATGCACAGTGCTTCGGAAGCGAATTGCTCCATAAGCGTTTAAGTCAAGAATATTGTTTGTCAAATAGTTCAGGTCGTTAATGTAAACCGAGTCAGGGGCACTGGGGAAATGTGTATATTAAAATTTTATCGACAACAAGGTTGACTTTAATGTTTATAGTTTTGAAAGTTAGATTGAGATGAGATGCGTTAGCATCGTCATTATTTTCGCATTAGCGGATGTTGTGCAATCTTTGAGTTTTTTATTAGAGGAAAACTATTATGAACATATGTGCACAAGGATCTCACTAGGTTCAGCTTATTCATGAAAAATGCATTTTATTAACCATTTCATTGCAAAGGGTTCTTAATGTTCTGCTGTAAAACGTTATTATTTTAAAATCGAATATTCACTTATACACCCCTAAGGTATGCAACATTAAGATCAATCTGTGTGCACGCTCTTACGAATTTGTATTCAGAGCAGTGCTTGATGTGTTCAAAACTAGAAAAATTAACATTAGAATTTTTAAATTTTTAAACAATTTATTTGTGTAGATTTAGCTAGTTTTAAGACAAAATACTTTTTTCGTAAAAATATTTGGAAATCAATAATTTCACTAGTCCCCAGTCATCATTTCCATAAATTCTGAAACAAAAATTAAAAATTCAATTGAAAAAACTATAAGACTATCACTTTTCTCAATTTACCATCAAAATCAACAGTTCCCGACCCGTCAGTGTCAATTTCAGCAATAATTCCATCCAAATCCGACGACGACAATTTATCATCCAAAGCAGCAAGAATTTCCTTAAGCGTTGAAGTCGTTATATAGCCATTTCCCTCCCGATCATACAAACGAAATGCCTCCTTCAATTCCTTCTGTATAGCTTCGGCATCTTCCTCTTCAATAAAATGTGCGGCGATCGTACAAAACCCATCGAAATTAACTTTTCCAGTATTCTCCGGATCATTTTCTTCGATCAAATCGTGCAGCTCCTTATCATCGAACATCTGACCCATGGTATTCAAAATTGTCGTGATCTTGAGGGTCTCAATGAAGCCCGTTTTGGCAGTGTCAAACATTTGGAATGCTTTGCGCATGATGTCCATTTTTTCATCATCTTCCTGCAAGACAGAAAAAAAAAACAAAGTTTTATTGACAAATCATATTTCATTCAAAATCCAAAATGTTTCAATTTTGTAGAAATTAAATCGACTGTAAAATTTTCTTTGAACACAATTCCATTAAATACTGATTTATTGCCCATTTAGCTCAATCTGACCGTTACACATTTTTCAAAGTAGCAAACAAGACTGATTTCCTATAGCCATCATCTCGAAATTTATATTAGCCAACTGACGGATATGTGAGCGTTGCCACATGCCACATTTACCGTAAAAATAACTCATTCGAATGCTCATGTCCATTAGCTACAAGCAATAATTCATTTTGAGAATGAAAATTCATTCACAAGCTAATTTATTTTCTTCTGGAGGAAAAACAAATTTTTTGAAAATATTTTTATTTTCAAAAAGTATCAAAATCTGTGTTTTGTGATCTGTAGCTTAGTCAAACAGGAACCGGAATTGTCGAATGCACATTTTTTTGACTTCACGCTATCATTTCTTAAGCCTAGTACGCAGATCGAGCTAAATTTTAGCTCACGAATTTCTCTCCAAACATCAGCTAAATTCCCAGCTAAATTTTGACACAAGATTATTTTCTCCCGCCACTTCCTCAATCAAATTTTCAAAAAAATCTAGCGAACAATCATTCATTTTGGCTAGTCAGAGGCAAATGAAACAATAATGTCAAAATTTAGCTCGAGAATAATGTTCCGGACATTTATTTCACTAGCTAAGTTTTGACAAATTTTGATTTTTGATTGTGTAGAGTTACGAAAAAAATAAAATATTTTTAGCTAGAGCTGCGTACCTGTTCGCTAAAAAGCTCAGCTAAATTTTAGCTCCGCTAAATTTTGGAGAGAATTTTGTATGGAAGCTAAAATTTAGCTCGATCTGCGTACTAGGCTTTACTGTGAAAATAGGAAGGTTCTTTAGGAGCGAACTCATTGGTTTTATAATATATATTTCGCATTTTACTTTAAATGCAATGCAAATGTACACTCGGGCGTATACTTTTTTTTTAAATTTTTTATATTATACGCTTTTTTACTTTCTGTTTTTGAACCTCACGTTTTATTTATATATGATGTGTTATCTCGTTATCTTTAATCAGTTGAAACTGCTTTGCATGAGGTGGTTTCACTTATTGATAAAAGCCTCCCTACCCTGGCAGCATTTCTTGATATCGAGGGTGCGTTTAGTTGGAGTTGAATCTGTCATTGTCGATTAGATCTTCACCATGTAAAATGGCAGAATTATCAACTCTTAATTGGGATTGAGCACTGTTGAGAAAACAGTTACTAGATGCACACCACAGGGAGGGGTCATCTCACCCCTACTCTGGATCCTCGTAGCCAACAAAATTCTCACAAAGTTAAAAGATCAGGGCATACAAATTGTAGCATATGCAGATGACATAGTGGTTCTGGTATCAGGCAAGTTCCTTACCACCATGGGAAACATTATATTAACGGATTTAACTTCTTGGGTAACTAAGAACGGTCTCGGGGTCAACTCCACCAAGACAGAGCTAGATTTGTTCACGAAAAAACGGAAACTGGAGGGCTTCAACCCTCCTAAATTAAATGGTATTCCTCTTAAGCTTTTTAAGGAAGCTAAATTTCTCGGAGTGAGCTTACATGGAAGCGTAATACTGAGGAAAGAATGAAAAGCCACTATGTGCATTCTACACATGCAAAAGGACTTTCGGTGTACGTTGGGGTATGCGACCGCAAGTCATCTAATGGATGTACACAGTGGAAAGTAGTAGAAAAATCAAGATATCTCAAGAAACTGAAAAAGGTACAGAGACTAGACTCTATTGGAATAATAAGGGCTCAGAGATCCACACCACCGGTTGGAAATGATCTCGGATCTCCCGGCTCTGGATGAGTTTATAAGGTGCACGGCAGCCAAAACCGCAATTCGTTTAAAAGAACTGAGTTTTAGGAAGCACACCACTTATGGACACAGGTCAATCTTACTAAGATATGACATGATTCCAGGACTGATGGAGACCATCGATTACATTCCCCCTCTACTAGATGTTGATAGGAAATTTTCTATTTGCATACCATAAAGACAGGGTTGGGATCCTAATTCACTTATAAGTGAACAGGGTATCCCTTTCTACACTGACGTTTCGAAAATGGAATCAGGAACAGGTGCTGGAGTGTTTTGCCAATCTCTCAACATCAGAGAGGCATATAAACTCCAAGCTGACTGTAGTGCCTTTCAGGCCGAGTTCTTTGCCATTGAAAAAGCAGCTGAAATGACACATCATGAAAAGCTAAGCTTTTCGGAGATTACATTATTCGTGGATAGCCAGGCTGCTATCAAAGCCTTAGCCAGTGAGACCATAAGATCGAAAGAATTAAATAGAATCTGCCACACTAACTAGGTTAAGCTCTGTTGGGTTCCTGGACACAGCAATATAGAAGGGAACGAAATAGTTGATGAACTAGCCAGGAAAGGGTCAGAAGCAGATACAAGTAGTAGCGACCATTCAGATAGGGGACGACTCGTCCCGATTGGGGTACTCAAGATGAACCCTTATAATCAATATATAATCAATAACTCCTGGTAATCCACTGACGATTGCGAAATTTCTAGATGTTTATAGCCTGAGTAAAAGGAACGTTAAAATCCTGATAGGTGTACTAACGGGTTATTGCGCCATTAGCACAATGGCCAACAAGATAGGGGCTTTTGCACACGATTTCTGTAGGAGCTGTCAAGATGAGGAGGAAAAAAAACCTGCTCTGTGACTGTCGGAACCTCCAAACTAACCGATTCCGTCATTTCGAGAACAGGTTTGTTGGGGAAATGGAAGATTTAGCACAGGTATAAATGGCAAAGTAAAGAGAGTGAGAGAAGTAAAAGCCGAATTCTTGCAGTGCTCAAGTTATTTATTTATATTTTTGTAATTTTAAAGTATATAACAAAAAATTGATTTATAAACATTGGTGAAGCAGAACACTATAACATCAAAGAGGAATATCTTGAAATTGCCCACAAGGTATGATAATTAAAGACCTTTGATTATATCGCGTAGGGTAGCCATTTCTTCTTTGTTCTGCGAATAACCGATATATGAAGTCAAAGAGAAAATTGGGGGAAACTTCTCCAAACAATTCGCCTAATAGTAAAAAATCCACACTTCATAAAGTATCTTTGTTGACTGAAAACAACATCGCGATGGCATCTCAAGCAAACGAGTTGAAGTCCATTATCGACGGCTGTTTTGTCGAGCACTTAAAAAATATCGCGACAAAAGACGACGTCCTCGCTGTCACCGTTGAAATTCAGCTCTTACGGTCTCAAAACGAGCGCCTTACGGAGCGGTTAGCTGTCGTTGAGAACTACTGTGAAACACTTGAGAAGCAAATCGAACTTTTACACCAACAATCACATGAGAACACGGTTGTAATGCATTTACCCTCAGACGAGAAGACAGACATGAATAGTCTAGCGAAACAAACCTGTCTTGGCCTTCTCAACCTAAATGAAAATGCAGAGCTACCTTTTGATAAATCGCAACAATTTGTTAATCGTTACAACAACAAAACGATAATGGTGTTAAATTTTAACAACAGAGAAACAGCACAAAAAATTATAGAAGCAGCCCCGAGATTAAAAAACTCCGGCATTGTGGTGCACCGAGAACAATCCTTACTTTTCCGAAAGAAGAGGAGAACACTTTATCAAATCAAAAGCAAGCTAATGGAAATGAAGAAGAATCCGAATGTAAATATTCAAATTAAAGGCGCAAAACTTAAAATCGACGATTTTTCATTTTCACACGACTCGCTACGAGGATTGAAAATATCAACAAATGACGAGCTGTCAGTTGTCAAGAGGAATTTTGGTGAAGATGCAATGTGCTTTTTTGACAACGTCATCGCAAATCAGAAAACCCCTCATGTCACTAAAGCGCCCTCTGTGAGTGCGTTCGCAAACAATCATCATGGTTTGGGTACGAACTTTAAGCAACATCATTCAACATAGGATAGAGATGCCGTCTGCCATTTAACTAATTATAATATAAAAATCTTCTGCTATAATATTACAGGACTCAAAAATAAATTATTAATGCCAGATTTTTTTAAATTAATATCAAACTATGATATATTTATATTATTAGAAACTTTTGTAGAAGATGGTAAAGAGTTGCAATATTCTAAGTATTTTGAAAATTTCAATTTAAGATGGATATCGGCTGTTAGAAATAATAGGCTTGGTCGAGCTAGCGGTGGCATGTTGTGTGGAATCAAAAACAACATTTTTATAAAACATATTACTTTTAAAGTTATCGATAGCAAGGTTGTAATAGATTTTATTATTAATTCAAAACACTTTTTAATAGTTCCTATTTACCTTAATTATAGTAATTGGAATTCTGACTTTGAAGAACTCCATAATTTCCTTTTAAGCCAAAATAACGAAAATATTTTATTAATTGGGGACTTAAATGGCAGGATATCGAATTATCAGAACTCTCCCTTTATGAACAATGGATATTTCTCTTTTGAAAGAAACTCTTTAGACGAAACCATAAATGCAAACGGAAACCGTTTGATGGATTTGATTGAGGATTTTGGGTTTTTTATCTTAAATGGTATTTCTAGAGGGGATATTAATGGGAATTTCACGTTTATATCGTCACAGGGTTGCTCGGTCATTGACTACTGTCTTATAAAAGGTGAATGGCTGAATATTGTTAAAGATTTTTTAGTATTTCCTGCCAACTACTCAATGCATCTGCCTATCTTTGTCTCCTGTGAGTTTAAAACTCAAGACAGCTTTATTAGAACTCGCGATGAAAATTTCAATAGAAGACTTCGTTGGAACGAAAAAAAATGTGAAGTTTACAAAAGTAACTTAAATCAGTATTCAGCTAATCTGCCAAATCAGATAACGACCACAATAGATGTAGCTACCAATTTTGTTTTTCAAACTATTAGAATGTCTTCAGCCAGCTTTTCAAATAATAACAGAACAATTTTTAGATCTAGCTGGTACGACAACGAATGCAGAAAAAGTAGAGAGAGGTCGTTTAAGTTCTTAAAACTCTTTAGAGATTCAAATAATGTTTTTTTTAAGTCTTTATATCTGCATTACAACAACGCTTTTAAAGAGTTATGTAAGCAAAAAAAAGAACTTTTTTTAAAAAAATCTGCATCAAATTTGGTTGGAAGTCATGACTCTAAGGCTTTCTGGGCCAATGTGCGCATTTTGAGTGACCGTAATAGATCAGTTATAAATCCCATTGGAGTGGATATACTGGCATTGCACTTTGAACAACTTTTCATAGCTGATCCATGTCAGAAATGTATGAGCTTTGCTCTGCCTTTTATATATATTGAAGAATTAGACGCTCCATTCTCTATGTTAGAACTGGTTGTTGCACTAAAAAAAATGAAGAACAACAAGGCTGCAGGGCTAGACGGCATACCAGCTGAGTTCTATAAAAACGCCAGCTTGCAGTTTTTAGAGTTTATTTTAGTGCTCTTCAACAAAATGTTCGAAGAGGAGCAGTTTCCAGGAATTTTCCAGTCCTCATCTATCTCTGCAATTTTTAAAAAGGGTGACCCTATTTTACCTGAAAACTATAGAGGCATCTCTGTGCTAAGTTCTCTAAGGAAATTATTCACCCAGATCCTCTATTCCAGGCTTGTAAGATGGGTGGAACAAAACAACAAAATAAGTTGCTTTCAGGCGGGCTTTCGGGCTAATCTTTCGACAATCGACCAAATTTTCACTCTCACAAGTGTTGCTAGACGTTACTTAGAGAAAAAAATAAATCTTTACGCTTTTTTCGTTGACTTTAAATCAGCATTTGACACCATTAACAGAAGATCTCTACTATTTAAACTTGCAGCTATCGGGCTATCGACAAAATTTATACGAATCTATGAGCAGCTGCTCTCAAACATGACGGCTGTAGTTTCTAATGGTAGTAACAAATCGAATCCGTTTAGTTGTAATACAGGTGTGCCTCAAGGCTGCATTTTAAGCCCGCTAATCTTTTCACTGTATATAAATGATATTGAAGACTATATCCCTGGTGGTGTTACTTTTGGTGATCTATCTATTAAAGTTTTGCTCTACGCTGATGACTTGGTGATCTTAACTGATAATGCAGTCACACTTCAGCTTCAAATAAACAAATTAAAACAATTTTGTGATCTATGGGATCTCCAAATAAACACCACGAAGTCGAAGATTATGGTCTTTAGGTCCCAACATCGTAGCACTAGAACCGACCGCAACTGGACCCTCAATGGGTCCAACTTAGAAGTGGTGAAAGAATTTAAATATTTAGGCTTCACATTAACTTATAACCTGAATTTTGGTGTTCACATAAAAGACAAGGTGAGAATCGCAAAAACTGCAATTAATTGTATGTGGTCAAACTTTTTTAATAACAAACATGTAGATCCTACGTCTAAGTTTAAAGTGTTTGAAGCAACCATCAAAAGCTGTTTGTGTTATGGCAATGAAGTTTATGGGTACAAGCAAATAGAAGAAATCGAAGCTGTCCAAAGATATTTTTTCAAGCGTATCTTTCGACTCCCAACTAACACGCCCAACTATGCTATACAGACTGAAACGGGACTTGCTCCAATATTTATTATGAATTTAAAAGCAAATGCAGATTATATATTGAGGGTAATGCAAAGGTCGGTCAACAATTTGCAAAAGAGGATCCTATCAGTGTGTTTTAGATGTCGGTATACACCATTTAAAGACTGGTATGATTTGGCCTCGGCACACAACTTTCCTCTGTCTCTATCTGTTGATAGTTTAGATACGTGGAGACACGTTCTCTATGAATGTATATCTACTATTGATGATCACTTGTTCCAAAGCTATCTAGATAGGGCGAGGGAGTCTGTGTCGAGACCAATTTACAGTAAACTTAACCTCAGTCTCGGGACTTCTAATTACTTTAGAGATGAATTTACTGTAATGGAAATGAGTATCATATTCAAAGCACGCACGGAGATGCTAGAGCTCAATCACAGACCTCACAGAACTGATAACAACCCAAACTGCACTTTGTGCAACCTTAATCAAGTTGAAAACACTTTCCACTTTGTTGCATTGTGCCCAATCTTGCAAGAATTCCGGCGGCTATATTTTAACAAGAGTTTTCTGTCACTTGAAGAATGTCTAGGTGTTCTGAATGGAGATAACGGTTGGCGTCTACTTATTCAGTTTTTATTAGATGCAATTTCATTTAGAAACATGTACAACAATATACTTTAATAATAACTCTATTACAATTTTGTTTTAGCTAAACTAAAAGCCTTAATCGCATTTGAAAGATTGCTAACCATTAAAATCTTTAAGATATCTTTTTTTGTTTTCGCCAAACTAAAAGCCCGAACCGCATTTGAAATTGCAAATTTGTAAGATCTATGTATCCTTTTTTGTTTTAGCTAAACTAAAAGCCATTAAATATTGTTAAAAATTGAGTCAACAACACTTAAAACTCGAATCAGATTCATTAGATAAATTTTGTTGCATTTATTTTTATTTTATTTTATTTTATTTTATAAATTAATTTCACCTAATTTATAAAATAACTCCATTAAAATGAGTATTTGTTTTCCTTCTGGCATTACTCGTTTTCTTTTCTCAATTGCTGAAATGTTTTCTTCATATAACTCATTTTTTTCTATTAAATGTATTTTTGATAAATTTTAATTATATTATACTTTCTCTCACTAAATGTTTAGTTTAGAAAAATATTCCGGCAGACGGCCCATGAGCCATGCTTGTAATCTTTAGTTTTAAGTTTGTTAACTTTTGAAGTGAAAAAATAAAGATAATAATAATAATAATAATAATAATAAATGGCAAACATGAGAAACTTTATAGATAGCACAGGCTGGTTCGTTAATGAGCCGGTCTACGTTAATCGACAACTTTGAATAGCATCGATGCTAACTCTTATTTTAATAGGGGATAATAATGTACCAGTAAGCCCCCGTGTATGCAACAGTTCACGCTGTGCACACCCTTCACAGTCTCATCAATGTCTTATGAATGTGAAAGGGATCAGAAAATGAATAAGGCTACCTTTTTCTCCTGGTTATCGTGGGTAACACCGCGGGGATGAGCTAATCCCATAATATAATAATATCTAAAAATAAATAGAGTGGCGCGACAGCTCTTGAAGAGCCAAGGCCTAAATGTCTTACTCTCATCAACAATTCTCTAGGTGTGTGTAAGGAATTGAGGGGACCTACAATTTAACGTCGATTCCGAATAGCAAAGTTGAGAAGTACTTTTTCATGACAGATGATGATGTCCAATTCTTCGCAAGAGGCAGTGTCCGTGAAAGATGAAATAAAAACGATGGCACGTCGAACCCACGACGTTCTGCTTAGCAGCCTAGGCACATAACCACTAAGTTTCGGACACTGCATTAATAATATCTACTGATGGAAATATCTCCGCAACCAGAGCTCGGAATTGAGTTTGGCTTTCAGTGGTAAGCTCATTAAAATGATAACTATGATTTCCTCATGATTTTCAAAAAAATCATATGGACTAACCCCTTGCCAACATTTTGGATAGGAAAAAATATTCCTCCGAAACCCATCAAATAGCACATCAAAAGAAAGTTCAGGTAGAACACTATCATCGAAATAGGTTTTCAGTTTTTTGAAGGGCTATGGGCCGAGATATTGGTTAAAATATTAGTTATTAACCAACATTTTCAAATCGACATTACTCACAATTTTCCTCGACAACAGTTACACAATTGTTACTCAAATGAAAGGATTAGAGGTATTCTATCTGCCATTGAAAGCGAATCTTTTGTTTTTCAGTTATAAAGTTCTGTCAAAAAATAATTTCTTTCTATTTTCTCAGTTTGCCCAGAAATTTTGTATCAAGTGATATACGAGAACAAAGGTCTGTTTGTCTCTATCAGTATGCGCGAGTGTATTGCATTGAGAAAGTGTTACCCTTCACTTTTTGTTAACGTGTCACTTTATTGCTTATAATTACTGCAAAAATGAAATGCGGGTACAATTAATTCAATGGTTTTCACAAAATATTGAAAAATGTTCACATTTGACGACAATCACTCAGTTCCTTCTAATAAGACATTAAGTATTTCCTTGCCTTGTACCGAGAACATGCCTAAGACCGAGACAATAGCAAAAAACTTATTTTCGCCTTAGAACGCCTGAAACCACTAAATTTAACCGCAAAGACTTTTGTGAAGTTTTCGTCCAGTTAAACTTCAACGTTTTCCGAGGTATCGAATTTAAAAAAATTGATTTTAAATATTTAACAAACCCATTCCATTCTTCTAAATTTCATTTCATTTTTCAATAAAAATTGAAAAAATTGATTAATACAATTTTTTCAGTTTTGGTTATGACTATGACATCCGTACATCGTGTCTTCTATCAGATACAAATTTAAAAATTCACTTCAAACATGGAAATCGTTCGCTTGGGCTTTCTATTTTTTAATGAATAAATTATTTTTAATAACAGTAATCAACACTGTCCTCCAGTGTATTTAATTTTAAAACAAATTTTGTAACGTAAGCACTACAATCACTTTTTCATAATATCGTATATTTTTTTGAGTTTAAAAATTAATATATTATTTTTAATTATTTCTAAAAATCTTTAAATTTGACTCAAACTTTTTTGTGTCGTAAAATTTCTTTTTTGTTGAAATAATTACCATTTTTGGAAAATTATGTTTGTAATCGATGCTCGAAGTCAATTTTCTTTAAATTCAAAAACAAAAATTGAATGCAAAATCTATGATTGCAGACCGATCACGACCGAATGGCTATTCCACCATCGACTAAATCACTTCATGTCCACAAATCAATATTTATAATATGCGGTCTAAAGGTTGAACACTTTCCACACGGCTAATTGTCAAGTAAGAAATTCTCAACGTTTGATGTACAATCATACCAGCTTTCTGTCCATGTCGTCGTCGTGGTCGTCGTCGTCGGTCGTTGAGATGTTGAGATTGAGATTTTGTATGAAAATTTTGAAATATTTTTAGTTCAAAATTACGGAATAATAATTATTATTATCATTATTACTTGGCCCACACATATTGAAGCGAATATTTTGCATCATTAAAATGTTCATGTTCCGTCATTTACATCGACGAACTCAAAGGGGATCGTCGAAATTTGCAACAATTCGAAAATTGTTTACTTTAACATTTTCTTTGTAATTAAGAATTTGATTTTATTGGGAAAACCCCTTAAAGGGAAACGTGTTGAGGTGAATTTATTTTTATGAAAATAGAATTTTCAAATGAAAATGTTGTGAGACGTTAGGCTAAAAATAATAATAGAAATAAGTCAACTTTTGAGTTGACTATGACGAACTGCTGACATTGGTCTGTTTTTTCTTCCGTGTTTGTTTTGGCTTTGGCGCATTCCATCGATGACAGATCAGAGGATGAAATTTAGAACTGTTGTATGCTTAAAAAGAATTTAAGGAATGTCAAATTTTCTTAAAATAAAAATTCCAGTTAATTTTTGAAGCGATAGAAACATTTTTATTTTGACCAAAATTGCAATAAAAGTGCTTAAAATTTCACTTTCGAAAAAAAGTGTTTGATTGAAGTGAATAGGTACATCAATATCCCTTATCCCTTGCAAACTAGATCCCAGCTGGCTTTGACAGGCATAGAACCCAGCATGGGCATAGTAACTTCAAGGTCCAAATTTCCGCCATTTCTAAAATTAGACATGGTGCACTGACTTGTGTGTTTTTTATCGGCCGCTGCCACTGCTGTGCCCTGTTAAAATTTTTGTATTTAATTTTCTTATGATTCTTGCAAAAATTATTTCTTAGAAAAAGTTAACAAATTCTTACCAACAACAGCATCAAGGAAATTACTACGAAAAGTGCTAAGACTGCCTTGTTCATTTTGAATTATGAAATTTTGTTGTTGAATATTTCCATAAAAGTTTATGCTTATATACTAAAATTCTAACCAAAAATGTAATGACGTGCTTTTTAGTAGAGATTAAAATTATAATATCCGCTGTCGTTATAATTATTTAATACATTTTTTTTCAAGTAATTGTTGTTATTAATGCAGGCAGATGCTCAGTTAAAATACTATCAAAATAATTTCTATGGAAGTCAGCCCTTCAAGTATAATGTCTTAACTCACGTGTAGTCACGAAAATCACAAGAACGTTTTGTCAAGTTTAAAATAACTATATTTTATGAAAAACCCTATTCCCCTCGGAAAACGTTTTAAAAATAAATTTTAGAGCTTCCAAAAACTAATTAAAATTAGTTCCAAGGCAATTTCTCGCAAATAAGTATTATTTTTGATGCGTTTGAAAGTACTCTTAGAACACAAACAAAATTTCATAAATCCTCTTTTTCATAAAAAGATACCACCAACTCCCACCAACTAACCAGCAACAATCTTCGTCATATATTTTTTAGTTTTTAGTTTTAAGCTTTAAGTCAAGTTTATTTAAAATGCTTTTCTTTTTTTGTTTATGCCGTTTATTTTTTTTTTCGTCTAAGGGAAAAACAACAGAACGAAAACCCCGTAATGAACACTCTGCCCTTAGTTTTTCCATACATATGTAAAGTTGCTCTCTAGAGGCATTCCTTCTTTATGGCAAAGGAAACAAAAAAGAAAGTCTTGTTGGTTGCACAGCGCCTTAGGCCATCTACACACAAGAATGACTTACACTTAAATTTTCAATTTAAAATAGTAAAAGCCAAAGAGGCACAGTTTGTGAGGCTCTGAAGACAAAAGTAAATAAGAAAAAGAAAAATATAAATAAATGAGGTTGCTCCCTAATACCTATGAAAAGGGCCTAAAGTACCAACAAGGAAGGTTAAGCGTAAAATCTAGCCATATGTCCCCTGTTGCTGGGAAAATATCCTTCGGCTATGTGTACTTTGATTAGAATTGATAATGTGAGTAAGATTGTGAGAGGACAGGACAGAAAAAAAAATTGAACTCGAGATAAAAATGCCTAAAAAAGAAATGACGAAACTTTTTGATGTTGACCAATTGGGAATGAATTCGGTTTATTTCTATCTTTCTGTGGTAGAAAAATCAACAAACACTTTACTTGATTTCAAGGTTTGAATATTTTTCCAAAAAAATTGAATTTGAATAAAAAATAACTGCAATTAGTATAGGAAAACAAAAAAATATCCCAAAGCGCATGATAGTGTTTGTTTCTTAATTGGACGATGGCTGTCGGTGATTTCTCTCATCCTGCAAACATTTTAAATTGAATTCACTTTGGATGTGGAAAATACCAACATAAAGTTGAATTTGTCTCTAATTGAAAAACAAAAACAGAGAGAAATTTAAAAGGCTGAAGGGTCACCCGGAGGGAAATTGATAAAAATATTCGCAAACATATTTAATTATTTTTTTTATTTTCGTGCGTGAAATTTCCGGTTCCTTAATTTTCGGTCTCCAGAATACATGCACTTCCTGTTTATTGATCGATGTGATGGATTTATTTATCGAACGAGAAACCGGAAAACATTATTAATGCACAGCAGGTAAAATGTAAAGTTGTGAAACTGTTTCAGCCTGTTGATTTTTATAGACAACGGATAAATTATTTCCGGTCAGTGAATGCAATATAATGAATTGAGGTGACAAGAGTATTTGCTCTTTAAGTAAATTTTTCGTTTTAAATCGAAAAAAAAGCCAAAATCTTGGAAAATAAGAAAATAAAGCCCCTAGACCTACACATTTTTCCGAAAACGAATCACTACGACCTTTTTATTGATGTATCAAACGATTTATTTTTTAACAATTTTTATTTATTTATAATTTGCACCTACTCAAGGGATTTTTTATACCCTTATTATGCCAGAGACACAGTGAGTGCATATCGAAGAAATTAAAGGGTTGGAAAAGAGGTGTCGGTGTACATTGGTCCTGAATTCTTGAACATTGTAATGATTGGGAAAGACAGAGTGTGGAAGAGAGTTCCACATTCGCGTAGTACGGCTAAAGGATGATTCTCTATACTTGAGAGTACGTCCGAATTGGTTTCGAGGGAAACTGATGGACATTCCTAGAAGCGCGAGCATTACGGACGAATTGTTTGAGGGGAGGAATGCAACTAGCTATTTCTCTAGAGCACTTACCGTAGCAGTAACGATAGAATAGAGAGAAGAAACGTTACGACGGTGATCTAACGAATGGAATGACGTAGTGATGTCTCCATCACCGATCATTCGTAGGGCTCATTTTTGAATACAATCCAAGCTGCTTGAGCACCAGTCCAGAGATGAGAGTTGTACTCAAGCTTTGGACGGATATAAGTTAATTTTTAAGTCTAGCTTGGATTAAGCTAATAAATAAATAAAGTCTTATAGATAATAGCTAGAAATAGCTAAGAAACCTAAACATCTTGCGGCATATTTGGCGACATCGCATATGTTCTCGTTCCACATGAGGTGGTCAGTGATGCACATACCGAGAATCTCGAGATGTTCGCACTCATGGACAGTGGCAGGGAAGGTATATTTCGATTCAACGATACAAGACAGCATTCAGTTTTTGAAGCATTAAACTCTGCACGATTTTGTATTCCCCATTGTACAATGCTGTTTAAGTCAGAGTTTAATGAGCTTATCATATTTTGACGCTCCAGTTTCATATCCGAGGAGGGATGTGAGTCTGGGAACGAATATGAAAAGGTAAGGGTACATTCACCAGCGATTGTATTAGAAGTTACAGAAAAGAGATCATTAATTAAACTGAGAAAGAGGGTTGGAGACAAAACGGAGCCCTGGGGCACACCAGGATTTATGTTGTGGATTTCAGGCTTGAATTCGTCCAGTACAACTTGTATTGAACGGTTCGAAAGAAAATTTCGTCGATACCGAAAGCATGCATTTTCGATAAAAGAGAGGATGAAATATCAAGCGCAACAATCTTACTTTCTCCAAAAGATGTAAAGATTTGATCCACTGTTCGGTGAGACAAGCCATCAAATCACCAGTGCACCTGTTGCTGTGAAAGCCATACTGCCAGTCATTAAGAAGCTTTCGGTATTCAAGATATTTCTTGATCTGATAGTTTATCAGCGTTTTCATGACCTTAGATAGAAGGGACGTTAGTGCAATTGGACGATAATTGGAGTGAGAAGAAGATTCGTCTTTTTTTGGAATTGGGTGGACAAATGCTGTTTTCCAACTGCTTGGAATGGGCCCAGAAGCAGTGCCGTACCTAGGGGCGCGAGGAAACAAAGGGGCGTGCCGGCGCAATGATTTTTAAAAGTGGCCAATAATGTGATTTCATACGAGGTTGTTAAAGTAGCAAACTTATGAATTCGAACCGCACTTGCCACTTTTGTTAAAATAAAAATCGATCCTAAGGAACTTAAAGTACCTACAGAGTATTTGACTTTCAGCAATCGACTTAGCTTCCTTTAATTTTTGTATCGCCTAATTTCTTGTAAAAGTTCTTCCCCTTAAAACCCGGTTTATTGAAATGTTAGAACCCATTTCAAATGAGTTCTAAGTCAGTTCTTCACCAAGTACTCACGCGTTAGAACTTCGATTTAGAACTTTTTTGTAGTTAGAACTTCGATAAAATTCGAATTCGGGGGTCTAGTGCTCTGGAACTCAGTTTATTTAAAATTTCGTTTTTTCAATGAGCGAAAAGAATTGAATTTGTAATCATTTTCGGAAAATAAAGGTAGAGACAATAATGGGTGACGATATACGAACGTCACCCATAATTCTCTTTGGATCTAATTTTTGATGATTTCCTATTTATGGAGTATGGACGATAACATTGAATACGTTGCGAACGTTATGGTGGAAGAACGGCTTTTTTATCCAATGTCAATACTTGTCACTATAAGCACATGGGACGACACCGATTTTTTTCGGCGCTTCTGTTTAACAAAACAAACATTTTCAGCAGTACTTCAACTGATGTTAGAAGACTTTCAACATCTACAACCACGGTAACAATTGGAATGATTTTACTATGCACTTTTTTCTTGACAGTTTATGGGCACGAGTTGGATTCGAACCCACGTTCTGCGTAAGAGCCAACGCACATAAACACCTCGCCACGGGCATCACAGATATAAACATATGTAAAAATTACCATAGGTATACAAATACAAACAAAAAATAATTTGTATTTTGTTTCGAATTGACGGAAATGACTATCAAAAAATACTGCCGGTGGACTCAAAAAAGTTTCAAAAACCTGCTGGAACTATGTTCTTAAAACGATGATTTTAGATTGAGTTCTAGAGAAGTGAAGAAATAGCCGAGTTCCAAATATTCTAAATTCTAAACCGAAACCGTGAGGTCAAATCACCTAATGGTCGAAATTCATCAGCGAATAGTAAAGATTTTGCCGGATTTAAAACCTCAGTCTTCTTTTTTCTAGATTTGGTTTACAAAATGTATACGGTTCGCACATATTAATTAAAATATTTCAAACCGAATTCGTAAGATCTTTTCGATTTCAATGTGTGCATCGGTTTTGATCAAACTAAAGAACATATGAGATATTTTTCAATATAGGGGCGCCGATGAGATGCTTGCCTATGGCGCCCTCAACGCTTAATCCGCCACTGCCCAGAAGTATAGGATAGTTGGAAAAGCTTTCGCAAGGATTTTGCCAGCGTGGAAGAACACCTCTTCAGAACAATAGCGGGGATACCATCCGGACCAGCAGATTTATATATGTTGGGATCCTTTAAGACTCTCGCCACAGCACGAGTGCGGAAGAAGATTTGTCCAATGGTATTATTGACGTGCTCAAAAAGAGTTGGAGGCGAACACAAACTGCCTTGTAAAAAGGTTAGCTTTCGCGAGAGAGCTAACAACTGGAGTGTCATTGTCAACGAGCGTAGGTACCAAGGAATCATTTTTTTAAAGAGATGACCAAAAATTCTTAGTTTATAATTGAAGACAAAACTGACATGTGAGTTGTGGTTTCAGATATATTTGCATCGGAAGACTTTCTTTCTTAAATGCCTGTAGAAAATAATGAAGTAAAAAATCAGGATAAATTCGTGTTAGGGCCCAACTTTTCTACCACACTTCCCAAATTATTGTGGTTTTGACTGGGAAAAAGACAGGCCTTTATTTTGATGTTTCATTACGTCCTGATTGCTTGGAACAATTGCGGCAAAATAATAACTCGAAAAAAGCGATTTTAAAATCTCCTTACACAAATTACCTTTTTCATATTCCTCATTATTATTCAAGCCCCCATGCGGCTTGCTACACACAAAAGTCATTTCGCATGCATCACCACTTTAATTTTTTATTCCATTATCAAAATAGTTGAAAAGAAAAATTCCTTGAAAATTCCGTCAAAGCCCAAAAGCCAAAAGTTGTCTTGCGTTAAGAAAAAAAGTCCATATCGTTGCATTTTGTTTTATTCTTGTTCTGCCAACCTTACAACGCGAGAATCGCCGTTCTCTCCTGTCAGCTAACATCATCAAAGTTCTCGACACCGCTCGGTATGGCATAAATTCAGCTCTAAAACCAAAATAAATTTCACGCCATATGGCATGGTTTTCCATAGACTAAGACAACTGACACAATCGGCTACGAGCGACGACGACAGAGAGAAATGAGAAAAAAAATGGGTAAAAAAAAGCTTTTCATCACGCTTTTCAGATGCATGTTGCGTTGCACACCAAAGCTGCACACAACTCAGCTGAGGTTATGCGAAGGTTTAAAGGCTTCAGCTGCAGCTGTTTTGCTGGTTTGTTCCACATTTTCCAGGAGCACGTTGTCGACCTATATTTTGTGTTTGTTTGTTGTTGTTTTTTTTTTTTTTTGTGAAAAATTGTTTCATTTTGTTGTCGTGCTACACAGGCACACTCTCTCACTGTTCTCTCATTTTCCATTACAGTCTCTCATCTGAATTTTCTTTGGGTTGTTGTTTTGGCTGTTATATTTTTCATTCACATTGTGCTCGTGTAGTAGTTTGTTTCTTTTGGGCTGTTTATTTTGCTTTTGACTTATAGGGGGTTAAAATGAGAGCAAGTTTTTAATGAGGGACTATGCGCGTTTCGTTTTTGTTGTTATAGCATCTTGTTAATTAATTTATAACGTGTAGGACTTACACAATTGAACATTAACTAGCATGCCACTGGCACGGACATTTTCATGTTGACTGACGGTAGAATGGGTGTTAAATCTTAACTTTACAGATGGTCACTGTGGCGTATACGTACTTTATTTAAAAAAAACAGAGTCTATATGTTCGGCTTTTATAAAAAAAGGATAGCTGGGTAGCACGATGGAAATAATGATTGGTTTCGAGACAAAATATATAGAAAAGATTTGAAATAATTTTTCGAGGCCTATAATAGAAAAAATCTTGGATCCCATAAGTGGAATGTATCGACTTGAAGTTCATTGTTTTTTTTTCCAAAACGCCTTCCTTGTCTTAAGCCACATTGAATTGAGAACAAAATTATGAATTTTATGATTGCATACAGCCAAATCTCATTTTCATAATTTTAACGGTGGCGTTCCAACACCTGTTCGAGTCACAGAGAGTGTTCGAGTTGGATGGCTTGTATTCTTAAACAAGGGAATTTGAACAAACTTCACCTGTCTCGTAGAGTTCTAAATTAGAACCTAAATTATACATTATCAGAAAAAAACCTCAAGCACCTATACCACATCCTAATTATGATCCTTCGCATGTCTCTTCATGTATTTCTATTTTCTTGATGCGCATGGCAATTAATTTTTAAATTCCACTCTCTATCTATTATGGGTAAAATTACCCTTATCACAAATCATGGAGAGAAAATGTATCGAAACCAAAATAACAACAAATAATGAGACTCTCTGCTCACATTTTCAAAAGTGTAGACATCAGCAAGTGTAGAGAAATTCTTCTTCGTCCATCTGAGTTCGGGGCCCTGAAGAAGTAGATACAAGAAATTTGTTCCTGGAGAAAAAAAAAGTTCAATCCAAAATCATCTGGTTTTGGCTCTCTCACCCTCGCTCTGTTATTCTCTCATAAGTTAAAATGAATGGAAATATGTGAGGTTGTGGTTCTTTTTTTGTTTGGTTAAAATCAAAAAGTAACAACAACTTTGCCCCGAGTAAAATATTACTCAAAAGTAAATAGCAAGCGCGTGAAAATCTCCACTCAACACTCGAGAGAGCAAGAGAATCAATCGGAGAGACCAACTGAAAGGACTTTTACGTGAAATTTATTTCATTCCTGAAAATTTTCCGGAGAAAAACACAACTTTTTCTGGTTTGACTCCATTTGGTTACGCCGCCGAATAGCCTGGCTCTCATTACAGTTGGAGCTACAATTCGAATCGCATCTGAAATAAAAATTCTCTTCTTTCATTCGCATGTTTTTTGGTGTTCGAATAGAAAAAATAATAATCTATTCAAGATTATAAGATTCTTGAATATAAAAAATCAGTGTGAGTGTGTATCTTTTCTGTTAAATGTTCAATTTGATTGGCATAAAGATACAAAAGTGTGTTGAAGTTCATTTTTTGTAGTAATTATGTTTGTGTTATACTTGCAAAATTTTTAACCCATTTCACACGTTTTTTTTTTCGTTGAATATATTGGAAATTGAAATCGGCATCACAACATAATCCACATTCTTTTTATCAACTAGTTACAACCGAATCAACAAACCACTCTAAGCCCAAAAGATACATTCAACCCTTTTCTTACCTACTTGAGAATCTTGTTGCGTTTGTTGCACTTTTTTTTCCTTTTTTTTGATTTGTATCTTTCTGTTTGATATAATAAAATCAATACACACATAGTTTTTGCTGGTTCCAGAATTCACAAAAAAAAAAAAGCAACAACAAAAGTATCTCTATCTATTTTAAGATTTTTATTTTATTTAGTTTCGACTTTTTTCGTTTTTCGATTTACAATTTTTTGTATCTAAACGTGAGACAATCCAGTGAGTTAATTGAATTTTCTTCCATCTCTCTGTATCTCTTTTGAAAAATTAAAAAAAAAATCTATCTCTCTACTCGCAGGAGGAAAGTGTGTGTATATAATCGAGTGTGCGAATAGTGATGCATTTTGGGGAATACAAAATGCGTAATTGTGCGTAAATATCCCAAATAAATATAAAATATCATAAAAGTGTATTAAAGAGAAAAAAAAACTCACAACCAAAAATTATACATTGTTGGATCAATTTCAAATCAAAGCAAATCTCATCTGAAGACAACTTTCATTCATGGATTTTAATGCTGGGTAAGTTTGAAAATGTATCTTCTATCGCTATATGTGGGTATCTATTGGTCTAAAAATAGCACCAAAAACTGCTGCATCTATACAGGAACTTGCTGCATTAACTAGAATGCAGGGTGATTCTGCAGCACCAACACCACTGTTGGCACTGTCGGTTTCGGTGCGGTCGGTTTGGGTCTATTTTAATCATTGCCTGCTGAGGGTGGTAATATTGTTAGGCTAAATTTAAATTCTGTATCTTTCCAGCAGTGATTTCAAATTGGTGGCTTTTGTTTAACTTTCTTATATAAAAATGTATCTCGAGTTATACAATAGAGCTTTTAAAACTAGAACTGTGCAATTGCTGGGAAGAAAACCGAAAGCAAGAGAAACTTTGTGGGTTAAATAATCAGTTGAAATGCTTTTAGCTGAGTATACAATCTTGAGGCACAAGACAGAAATGAAAAGATAGTCGAGAGAGTAAGAAATTGCATGTACGGTCATTGAAAAGAATGTTGAACTGTCATAGCCTCTAGTGTCAGTCGTTATACTTTATAGTGTAAATTGTAAATGATGATAAATTGGGGTGAGGGATTTTTTTTTGTTTTGTCTTCATATTTTAGGATTTATAAGAACTGAAGAGATGTAGATACCAAACGAACTGGCTCTTTATTCATCATCTCCATTGATCTACATTCATGAAGAATTATGGTCGAGTGACAGGCGACAGGACGTGGCGATGGGGAGAAAAGTGCAATGTCTTTAGATTTATCCTTATTGAGTTACATTGTTCTTTTGAACCTTCTATTGGGTGTGAATGAAGGGGGGGGGGGGGACGTAGATGCTGTAAAAGAGGATAGAAGAATACATTTTTTTTTTTATTGAGAATGAAAAATTAAGAAAAATTACGGGGTAACGAACTGATGTTGAAGTGAAATTGAGTCAAGGAAATTTACTCTGAATTAAATTATGTATAAGGACTATTTTCTCTATAAGCGTAAATGGAGATTAAGCCATGAATAATTGATGGTAATTTATGGACCACTTACAGGCAGCAATCTCGACTAATTTTGTAGAAAAAAAAGGACATGGGAAATATTACTGCTATGGATTTCTATAAACTCGAATGGTAACGGTATTTTCTTCCGATGAAACGTTTATTTTTTTCTTAAAATTTTGAGGGTATCGGTTTTTGACAACACATTCGTGTGTTCGAGGTTCCATGCCCAAACGCGTTTCCTTATTATAAGAAAACACATTTCGGGGCACAGCATTTGTCTTTTTCATATTTTAAACATTTAATTTGTCTTTTAATATTCGATTCAGGCTTCCAAGACCGAAATGAAAAAAAATATGAAAGACGACATAGTTAAGATCAAACAACGATAGTAAGGACAGCTAGTTGAAAAATTGTTTTCGGGTTCAAAGATTGCCAAATTTGAATTTTACTAGTTTTTCAACTGTAAAAATCAGAAAAAAAATTTGCGAGACATTTTCGACTTAGCAAGGAATTATTCGTTTGGGTAATGTTAATGTTAAGTTTTTATCGTTTTTTTACAAATGACGATTTTAATTTTGAGTGTAAAGCTAAAAATCATGGAAAAGACAAACGAATTTCAAGTCGAAAGCCACCATCTTTTCATCGACTTCAAAACTGCTTATGATAAAGGGTCCACCAAATGATTTTTTTTTGAAATTTCTGTTTTTATTTAAAAGAACAATCTTTCCGGTTGAAAATGGAAAATAATTTATTCAAATGGCTGCCTCGGCTGGCGTTGCCTACACGATCAATCCAATTTTAAAGCACATTATCGATTGTATTTCACCAATGGCTTCACGAATATTGTGTATCGGCCGTAAATGCAACAATTTTGCTCTCTCTAGGTCGATCGCTGCCCACTTAGCGAAACGAAAACGCATTGGATAGTCAGTTTGCTTCAAATCCTGAAACAATTGGGCTCTGTATGGCGTCATATCAAGGTCTTAATGCAAAATTCGTCTCAATGATGTCTCCGAAATGTTCAATTGTTGTGAACGACGGTGAATTGATGTTGATGGCGCTTCACGCACACTTTCAGCCACAGCAGCAATATTCTCGGGTGTACGCACCTGTTTTTGGCTTTTCACGCTTTGGTTTATCGATGAGGATGCCAGTTTCTTTCACAAGATAACGAACATACGGAGCTGACGGTGCTTCTCTTCTTCCAAAATTTGTACGCAATTTTCATTCACATTCTGCAACACTATCATGATTTTCAAAGTAATGTCGCAATATTTCACAGCGTTGTTCAAGCGTTTATGTACACATTTGTTCAGCGGAAGGATAAAACTAAATATTATCTGTCCAATCAGACATGAGCTAAGTGTTACCCATCACGAAATAAGCAATAGTTGAACAAAAAACGTTAGATGGCGGACCCTTAAGCATCCACCAAACAAACTGATCCAGCTAAACAATACGCATTTCAGTGTGCAAACGGGTAATAGCTCATCCGAGTTGTTTCAAATATGCGCAGGGTTTAGATAATGAGATGCACTGTCATGTGATTTCTTCAACACAGTCCTGGAGCAGATAGTGCGCATGGCAGGTGTGAGCACGGAAAACACTTTGTTCAGCAAATCTACCCAGCTCTAGGCTATGCGGACGACAAAGACATCATCGATCGATAGAAGAGAGCTGTGCTTGACGCCTTCTCAGCAATTGAAGAACAGGTGAAACTCATTGGTCTTGAAGTGAATGAGGACAAAACAAAGTACATGCTATCAAAAAACAAAACAACATCTGTCCACAGCCGAAGACAAAACTTCACTGTTGGTAGCAGCAATTTCGAGGTAGTTAAGGAGTTCACCTACCTTGGAACAAACATCAATCCCACAAACGACACTTTAGTGGAGATCCGACGACGTAGAATTACCCTAGCGAACCGCTGCTGCTACGTTTTGGCAAAACAACTGGGTTCAAAACTCCTCACTCGAAGAATAAAGTGTCTGCTATACAAATCTTTGATTTTACCAGTCCTAATCTACGACCGGCGCCGACGAGTGTTGGACGATAAGAAAAGCAGGGGAATTGATACTGGGTACTTTTGAAAGAAAAATTCCTCGACGGATTTTCGGTCCTGTATGCGACGATGGCGAATGAAAAGAAGGTTCAACCGCGAACTGTACGAGCTGTACCAAGATGTGGATATAGTCCAGAAAGCCAGCAAAGACGACTACATATTGGCTCGGCCTTATCGAGCGAATGGACGACAACGCTGCAACCAAGATAGTCTTCTCTTCGCAGTCCCCAGGTCCGAGACGACAAGGAAGACCGAACCAATGGTACAAGGACCAAGTCATTGCGCTTGGTTTCGACCACTTGAAAGTGCATGCAATTCACCGTACCAGATAGAAGCCTGCAGTGTCTCAGGCTGAGATCCTTCATGGTTTGGGAGCTAGCTAAGAAAAAGAAGAAGAGAGAATAGATAAAACATGGGACGGAGCGAGCCCCTTCTAGATGCTGGATTTGTAATGTTGTCATAAAAAACATATTTTAAAAAAGACATTCATTTTATGAGCAATTAAAAATTTGCCCATGTTCATTCCTGGAAATTTATTATGTTTCCAGAGAACAATAACATTAATTGCCCGCCTACTTGTTTGTCTTGCTTAAAGAAGACATGCATCATATATTGAGAGGAAAACAAAGCGATCAAAAACTCCCTTTTTAAACATATAATTTGTTATCACTGAACGCATTAAACATGTGCCCTACGGCGTATACGTAACCTTTTCCATATAATAGATTAGAAAAAAAAACACCGCTCCACCTGCGGCCAAATTAAAATCTTGTTTCCAGGTCGAGGGCACATCTGTTGTGCTTAAGCTTCATGATGCACTTATTATAATAAATCATCTCACACTTGCGAAAATATTAAAAAAAAGAATAATAGAATAAAAGAAAACTGCACCGTGAAGACACTTGAGTACTCATATTAATAGAATTAGTTTGAGTACAAGCACTTTCCATCATTATCCTGACTTAAGTTCTTTTCTTTTATTTGAAAACAATGCCATTGTTAGCATGGTGTGCACGTGTGTGTTTGTGAGTCCTATTCTAAACAATAAACCATGTTTGTATTCAAATTCAAACGCACAGCATGAAAACGTCACGCTCCCGTTAAGCCTTTAGCTGTGATCATATCATTCGTCACTTGTCACCGTAAATCCTTGCTGTTGTTCTGCTTAAAACCTTAAATAACTTTTCAAATCAGTCGGTTAGTTTTTTTTAAATTATTTTCTAACAAAATTGTGATATTTTCAAGGGTAACTCTTTTATTTTGACACTTTAAGGTTAATTCTTAAATGTTTTTCCTTCCCTAACTCTCCCACACAAAGAATATGCAGAGGATTTGATGAATTTATAAACGGTTTACCTTTTTCCTTAAATTCCCGCCCACAAACAAACATTCATCAAGTTTACATTATTCATTTTAACTGTTTCGCTTTCTATCGACAAGGCCAGTAAATAACCTAAGAACATGTACGTTTCAAATTTCCTTTTACACAGAATGGGAAATAATAATCTTTTCGGGATCGAAAAGCAAAACACATACACACACACACACACACAACAAACGTCAGCTTTTTTAAAAATAGGGCGTCACACAGTAATGGGATATCTTTAAAAGGTTTCCTTAAGTCTTAAGTCTGGTTGTTGTGTGTTGTTTTTTTTTTTGTCGACTACTATCGATCTATTGAGCATTTTGTCGGATGATGTTTGGGGGCGTATTACTCTACCGAGTATAGGGTTAGTGGATTTTGTGGACAGAGCAAGCCTTATCAGTTTAAAGGTCGTCGGAAATTTTGTGGTCGAGTAAAAAGTTTTTTTGAATTCTTGAAATATCAATTTTCTATAATGGTCTCCATTTATAAGAACAAACAATTCAGACTTGCTAATGCTGTTTGTTTGTTTGTTTCATTTTATTATTTTTATATTTTTTATATCTCATTTGAATAAAAGAGAAAATAAAATATAACAAGGAACAGAATAAATGGGATGTGTTATTTTGGAGAAGAACAAAATCACCGCATTCAATCTTTTGGCAAGGGTGTTTCTTGGGGGTGGAGGGGTAGAGAAAAACTGTGTGTGGGGCGATAAAATATTGAAATTCATTCTGTTTTGAATATTTGGGGGAATTATGCTGAATGGGATATTTGTAAATGTGCGTTTTTTTTATTTGGAGAAATACGTGGGCCATTATGGATTCAAGCTTGAGAGCAGACTAATAAATATGTTCGTACCTTAAAGTGATGGAAATGTGTTTATCTTAAAATGTTGAATGGTATTAGCTTTTCAGAATTTGGAGGCTGTTAAAGTAAACATTGATTTCAAAAGGTCAAATGTACACAATTCTACTGAAACCCATATTAAAATATTTGAGAGGTAAGCTGAATGCTGAAAGATATATTTTTTTAATCAACTTTTTGCAAATATGTATAACTTTCGAATTGAATGGCGAAAGGATAAACATGTTATGCTTGTTGCAAGGAACAACACATGAAACGAGAAAATATTCTTGGCAATTAATGACCTCGCATACTGCATTGACTTTAGTGAGCACCAAAAACAAGCTTTTTTTTTAATTCTTGAACTTAAAAATAAAACATTAATCAATTGGATTTGGTTTCTTGTCAAGAGAAAAGTAACCAAAGTCCTATGGGTAAGATTTTGAGACAAACGACCACGATTTACATGAACTAAACAGTCATAGAAATAATGGAATTTTGCTTTTAAAGTTGGCGAACATTTCCTATAAGCAACCACTTATAAGGTTTTAATAAAAAATAATTTCTTTCGATTTCTGCCTTCAGCAAAATTCCTTGCAATTTCATTTCTCCAGACCTCTCAATTTTCCCAGCTAGCCTAAAGAAAATGATGCACGAGACGATAGGTCTTGCCATCTAAGCTTCACTGAAAGTCAAAACCATTTACGAGGCCTGGTTACCGAGTTATGATCAAAAAACATTTTTGTTGGTTTTGGTTCTTAGCATATTGTAATTCCAATTCTCTGCAAATATCTCGGCAACCAAAGCTCGGAATTAAGTTTGGCTTTCAGTTGTAAGCTCAAGAAAACAAGAACTATGTTGTATTTAGTGAAATCGATTTCTTCAAGATTTTCGAAAATTATCCAACCCTTTGGCAAAATTTTTGGCCTAAAAAAAATGTCCTGGCTAAGAAAAAAAAGTGATATGGACTTCTTATATCCGCATCTTCTCTGACAGTCAGGCTGCAATAAAATCTCTTGACGGTGTCTCAACCAACTCTCAAACGGCTTTTTTATAGAGGGTGCCGGGCCTCAGACAATTTTTCGACCCGTTGAACTCGCTAAAAATGGCACCCGTCATCCCTATCTCACCTGAAAGGGAAAAGATGCAAACGTATGTTAAAAGAAACAGGCTTAAAGATAAAGAGCTCTAAATGGTATAATTTACAAACGTGAGCAGCCACAAAACTCATATGGCCGTCACTTGACTTAAAGCGCTCTAAGAACTTGCTATCTGAAAGCAGATTTCATATCAGCTTCCTAATAGATGTCCTCACGGGACACTGTCTTATAGGCCGACACGCATTACGACTTGGTGTAGTCTCAAATGACTTCTGCAGGAGCTGTATGAACGAAGAAGAATAGGAAACAAACTCTCACCTGCTCTCTGCACATACCCTCCTCTTTCCCTTAGACGCAAACTTAATCTGGGAGAATACGATAATCATAGTGAACTAGATAACAAGGATATTAAATATCTTCTTCGCTATATAAAAAGTAATTCCCTTGATTCATGTGGTATCTCAATGGGCCTTTTCCTCCGGCCTTAGTGTATGAATCCATGTATCCGCAGACACTTTAACCTAACCTTACCTAACCACAACTTTCCTCAACAACTGTTTTAGTGATCTTCGATCATTAGTTGCAAATGATCAACTTTGAAAACTCAATTCCAATTTGACTATCAACACTTTTTGTAGTCGCTCTGAACGAAAACTCTTAAAATAAAGCACACAAAACTTTCAAGAAATCGTTACATGTAACCATTGTTATAACAAAACAAAAAATAAATAAGTTTGTCTCTGTTTGCAACTCAATTTATTTCAGCCTTAGTAAAATAGTACTCATACGCCACAGTGAACATTTGTTTGAAAACACAAGAAAATGATCTCATGCATTTGCTGCGAATGAAAATATTTCAAATTTACGTTTTTCTTTCTATTAAAACCCCATTACAACTGTAACGATTGGTTTCGTGTTCGACAGTCTTCCTGTTGTCTGCTGGATTCACAAAATAAAAAAAAAACACGATGCCCCAAAACAAGATATAATTTTTTTTTCTTTTGAAAAACTTATAGGTTTTATGACTTCAATGCTCTTTCGAAAAAAAATTAAAAATGAAAGATTATTTTCTTGAAATAGAATTTAATATGTTCATCGAAACACTACTCAAGCCCAGTGGTACAATCGAAGGTCAATTCTGAACCACTGGTCGATGAAAAACACTTCTATTCTAATAAGATTGCTGGATAAACTTGTGGTGAAATCGATAATATTTATTTTGAAATGAAGAAATGTAAGTTTTTATAAATCTACAAGCTGAACCCGCAAACCTCATCCCGCTTCCTTTCAGATCAACTCGAGATGATAATGTAAGATTTTATCAAGATTCAATCAAACTTATTGGAATCCAATTGATGATTATGATATTGTTGACACACTGTGTCGTATGAGTACTTTCTTTTTATTTGTTCGTTATTCAGCTCACAATCCGTGAAGGATCTTAGCCTGAGATACTGCAGCCTTCCATCGTGAACGGTTCCTCGCATGTACTCTCCAATCGCCGAAACCAAGCGCTCTGGCATCCGCAGTCACTAGGTCATTGTACCGTAAGTTCGGCCTTCCTTGTCGTCTCGAACCTGGGGACAGCGAAGAGAAGACTATCCTGGCTGGAGCGTTGTCGTCCATTAGCTCGATGTGGGCGAGCCAATGTAGTCGTCTTGGCCTTCTGGACAACATCCACATCTTGGTACAGCTCGTACAGTTCGCGTTCTTCTCCATTCGCCATCGTCGCATACGGGACCGAAAATCCGTTGAAAAATTTGTCTTTCGATAGTGCCCCCTTTTTTACTTATCGGCGCCGTAGAGTAGGACTGGTAAAATCAAAGTTTTGTATAGCAGACAGTTTGTCTTTCGAGTGAGGAATTTGAACCCAGTTGTTTGGTCAAACCGAAGCAGCAGCGGTTCGCTAGTGTAATTCTTCTTCGGATCTCCACTAAGGTGTCGTTTGTTTTTAACTACCTCGAAATTGCTGCTACCAAAAGTGACGTTTTCGTCCTAAGCGGTGGACAGATGTTGCTTTGTTTGTTGATAGCATGTACTTTGTTTTGTCCTCATTCACGACCAACGAGTTTTATGTGTACATACTATGTTTGGCTTAAACAATATCTCTTTTTCATGCAATGACTGCTGCATTTTGACATTTACAGTGTAAAAATCGATATTTATTGCAGCTAAGATAGCTCGTAGAAATTATTTATATGATAAAACAACGTTTATCGGGTCAGCTAGTACAATAAAAAGCAGCCTGTAGCCGTGTCCTGCTTCTTAACTACCATCCTGTCAATTTTGAGCCAAAGCAGCGTAGCCGTTCGTAGAAATTATTTATGTGATAACACAACATTCAACGGGCAAGCTTGTAGGATAAAAAGTATCCCCTGTTTCCAAGCTACAAACCCATCAAACTGAGCCAGCTGTTGTTAGATATTACATTTGTAATAAAGCAACGTTTACAGGGTCAGATAGTAAGATAAAACGCATCTTATAGCCGCCTCCGGATTCTAAGCTACCTCTTCACCAATTATTTACCAATTTTGGTGGGTCAGCTAGTATAGTTGATTTTATAGTTCTAAACTATCTAGGGCACCACCCGAACGCATACAAAAAAATCATTTAAATCGGTCAAGTCGTTAACGACGAGTTCAGTGACAGCCATTCTTAGGAATTGCTTAAATGACAAAAATTATATTTGATGGGCCAGCTGGCATAGGTTGCATAGGTAGAACATAGCTGTCTCATGATTCTAAACTCCTTTCCCACCAATTTTGAGCCAAATTGGTTCAGCCGTTCTTAGAAATCATTCAAACCTGTACTGCTGTTTAAGAGGAGTTCAGTGACATACGCACATACAGTAGAATTTTATTAAATATATTTTCACCTTCCAAACTTTCAATTTAATGTCATCTGTTCTACTCGATTTCAATTTCTTTGGCTCTGGTTCGCTGATTTTTGATCAACTTTCGAATATGACTCTATGTGGACATTAAGGATGTCTAGGAGATATTATATTTTATTGCCATCCCAAAGAAGGGTTTACACGAACAATCAAATATATGTACTCTTTTATAGAAGGTAACTCGATTTATACACAGTCCATTCCAAACGACTTTTTATCATAACAAACAAGCCTTTCTATTTTATGCTCTTAATTTGATTTCTCAAAAACAAAAGGGCTCAAATTTATTCTCATATATATTTTTACGATATAAAATCCCAAAAACAATAAATTTCCTAATCTCTTATGCAAATAATCATGAGGTACGAGAATCATTTATCCCGAAATCACAAAAATTCAACTCATTTTATAGACCTAAAAATCTCGTCTAAATCGTATGTAATTTATCTGCAGAAACATTTTTTAAAGCACAAGCGGATTAAGTATACAAAACTCACGTCTCCATCAGATACCATCCTAAATTATTTCTAAAACTTTATTTTATTTCATTTTTCGGTAGCTTCTTCTTCTTCTTTATCAGTGTTTATCTTTTCATGTATGAACATTTAATTATAATATGTGAGCGTAACTCCGACAACGACGACCGACGACGACGTACGCTTACATGTTATTATACTTTGTGTTGTATGCCTGCCAGGGATTTAAGATGTTTTGTAAATAAGATTCATACACTCTGAATCAAAAGATGAATTTCACACACATTTTCATCGAGGTTATGTTTGAACTATACTTTTCGTTTTGAGAAGAATTAATGCAGGCTTCAATTTGATAGTGCAGAGTGTTGATTACAGCCCAAAGAGCGAGAGAAACGAAGGGAGATAGTGCATTTAGCAGAAGTGGATAAAGTGACAAGAGTTCTCTCTGTTAAGTAAACGCTATATAGCCTGGAACACAACAGTCCTTGTAGCCAAGAGTGTCTACTTTTTAACCACATCTCCGACCACCTTCGACCATCCCACAGGATGGTGGAAGGCGCAACAACCACCTTGCTATAATCTCATATTCGCTGGTTGGTTCACATCGGATGAGAATTTAATTTGTAGAGGCCGACAACGACCGACGACGGTGCTCAGCTCGAATGTCCTCTATCATAATTTTAATTTCACTTTGCGATTACAATTCGTTTTTTCCTTTAAATATTATTTTTATCTCAAACAAATTTCCATGGTTCGTTCCTCTGCCAGCAAAAACAATTTACATCACTAACAGACAAAACGAGAACAGGCACTTCCCTAGAGGAAAACACCAGGATAATATTATTTATGCTGCGTTGGGCTGGATTTTTAAACGAATTAATTTGCAGGGCTTTGAGATTGTTGTTCCTCTGTTGCATTATAAATATCGCTGAGAACCAAACAAAAAGGCTTTAACTTTATCGTGAATGCAAAGCCGAAATGAGATAAAGTTTGAAATATTTTAAATCTTCCACAAAACAAGCTTTTTGCTCTATTTTTTATTCACCGTGCCTCGTCATGGGATTAAGAATACCTGAAAACGGCGGAACGAAAACAAAAGAAGAATTACAAGAATTTTTAGTTAGCAAATTATTTTTTTGAAAAGAAAATAAAAGAATAAAGAGAGGAAGAGTGGAAAGCGGAAATAAATTAATTTAGAAGAATCTACTCCTTCTGGTGCTGGTGGAAATAACTTTTTGAAATTTCGAGCTTATTTAGCGGTTCGTTAAGTTTTTCATTGGTTGCAATGGAAAATGAAGAAAATTAGAAATCAACGAAGGTAAGTTAACTGTATTAAGTAACTTATTAAATGGGTCTTTTATGGCTGGTTTACTCCCCATTATGCATTGATTTGAGAACGGCCTTGAGAGTCCTTCACAAAAGAAAAAATTCTTCTCGAGATTTTCACTTATTACCACGATCCTAGTTTGAAGAGATATCGGAGTAAACTGACTCTGAAGAATATCAAAATGTGTCCTTGTTGTGTTTATTCACGCCAAAAAATTTATATCTGCGAACGTAAAACTTTTGCGTCGACCTTACATTATTCTTAGTTTTATAGAAAATGACGCATCCTTTTCATTTCTAAATTTTTGTTGTTGTCTAGGACTATACCATTGTATCACACCATCTTTGGGGAAATGAAGTCATAAATAAAGCTGAGAATATTTTTAATATACTTTTCGGTAGACATATAACGAAATTGCACAGGGGACATAATCGTTTTAATAGCTTGACGCCTTCATGAAGCCACCGTATGGGAATCATCGTCGTTATGATGCCAAAGAAAAGTGTAAAAACTTTTAAGGATTTATCTTATTGGCTCCTATGGATTCAACCATCGGATGTTAATGTGAAAATAACTTGGGGTTATGATGTTCACTTGGAAGCTATTAAATTTTATTGGTTTCCCTGCAGTGCAATAAAAAATTTTAATCGGTTTATATTTTGATTTTTGGCATTTCGGTGCAAGCAGTGATGATGAAGGCATAAGGATATTTGTTGGCAATACCACTCCAACACTCGCCTTTAGAACTAGAGTTGGGCTGCTACAGCGAGCTTGGTAGAATTGAGTGAGACGTCACAGAGATGCGTAAATTAGGACTTCCAAAACCTGCAAGGTTAGGTTTTGGAAGTCCTAATTTACGCATCTCTGTGACGTCTGTATGACATCGGTGTCGATAGACCAAAAAAACTGCAGGAGGACTGGACCCAACATAGCTTATATCTCAATTACAAAAATATGTGCACGACTTGCTCCTATATACCAAATAATAACTCACAAAAAAACATAAAAAAAAAACATTTACTTAAAAAAATTCATATATAAAAATTTAAATTTGAATAAAATAGTTGATATCATAAGATTTCTTTGGAAACTGTTGATTGTCTAAATTTTTTTAAGAATATTCCTTCCAAAAAATTTTTAAAAATGTCTTAAAATTAATTTGGGTATGCAGTATTCAAAAATATTTACAGAATTTTGAAAAAAAAGTTTTTTTTTTTTTAAACATAAAAAAGAACTTAATTTTTTTGAGCACAAATATATTTGAGTAATATATGAGTGATTAAAATAAACCACGCTGATCAGCCTTTAGTTTTCTAGAAAATGTTATAGCAAAAACACGGTTCTGTGAGAGATACCGTTTTAGAGCAATACAACAAAAATTTTTTTATATAAAATCCATCAATGTTTCGAAGACTTTTGGTTTTTGGCCGAATAAATTGTATAGTGACTACCCTAAGTTTTGATTAAAAAAAAAAAAAAAAAAAATACAAAAAAAAAATACCCTCACGAATTTGCTTTTTGTATACTTCTTATCATCGTAATGTCAATTTTGATTAAAATCTCAACTTTTTCTTACGAATTAAATAAAGGGTTTTCCAATAAGAGGTATTTTGAATAGCCCGCTATTTCGGTAGCTGTCACTTTTGAAGCTGTCATTTTTTGACATTTGACAAGTAGAAACTACGCCATTAATAAAAATGGAACGATACACGCTTCAACAACGCATTGAAATGATTAAAATTCACTATAAAAATTGTGAAAATTTGGCAGACATGGTTTCGTAAAACTAAAACATTTTTGGGTCGTCGTGAAGCACCTTGTTGGACCGCAATACAGAAATTGGTGGACAAATTCGAGCTGTTGGGACAAGTCAGTGATGTGAAGAATAAAACCCGTGCACGTCGCCCAAGAATAACTGGGAACATTGCTGTTGTTAGCCCAAGGTGTTGAAGAAAACCCAGGTTTGTCAATTCCTCGTCGTTCTTTGGAACTAGGCATTCCAAAAACGTCATTACACCGTATTTTGCATTAAGACTTGGGTCTTAAGGCTTATAAAGTTCAGTTAACACAAAAACTCAAGTCGACTGATCATCAACAACGTCGTGTCTTTGCTGATTGGGTCCTTGAAATGCATGAAAATGATCAGGAATTTCATCGAAAAATCATCTTGACTGATGAGGCCCATTTCCACCTCGGAGGCTACGTCAACAAGCAAAACTGTATCATCAGAGGATCGAAAATCCCAAGAGTTATTGTTGAAAAGCCTCTCCATCCTCAACGCGTGACTGTTTGGTGCGGTTTATGGTCCGGCGGGGTCATTGGACCTTACTTTTTCGAAAATGAGGCTAGAGCAACAGTAACGGTCAATGGATTGCGCTATCGAGAGATGATTAATGACCGGAATTGGATGGTATTGATCTGGATAACGTTTACTTTCAACAAGACAGCGCTACGTGCCACACAAGCAATGAAACCATCGATCTTTTACGTGAAAAGTTTCCAGACCGTGTTATCTCTCGAAGAGGTGATCACAATTGGCCACCGAGATCTTGTGATTTAACACCTTGTGACTTCTTCCTTTGGGGCCACGTGAAAGATAAGGTCTACGCCAACAGCCCAGCGTCGATTCAAGACCTCAAAGATGGAATTCGTGAGGCTATCGAGGACATAGGGCAGCCACTTTGCGACTTGGTTATGGAAAATTTCATGAAAAGGATATGGTCCTGTAAGCGTGATCGAGGCGGCCATTTGGCTGATATTGTGTTCCATTATTAACGACATATATTCCCCTTTATAATGAAATAAGCATCGGATCATTTATCTCAAAGAATGCCATTTTGCTTTGAGTATCAAAATAACATATCTTATTTGAAAACCCTTTACTTTCCATATACATATTCTATATATATCGCAAGTAAAAACAAGACAGGTCAACTATGGCTATAATGAAAGAAGTCAACAAAAGCACACTAAGACGTCTATTCCACTAATCATTTTTTGTTTAAATCTGTGTGCCGACTTTTTCATGACTCATGACATTATGCTGCTTTTTTGGGTTGCTATCATTTGAATTGACTCTTCCACAAAACCCATTACAATCTGTTACAACTAACTGCCCTTGCTACCAAGGATTATCCCCAAATTGCTTTCAATTTATCTCTAACAAGCAGTCACGAGTTTTTCCTTCTATTGTATAAATCATGATTATTATTATTAGACAAGAATTTACGTACTTTTATTGTCCCATTAACATTGCTTTCTTCAATTTATTCCAACATTTTCATAATTTCTCTCTCGAAAAAATATCCTGCAAGTGAAACATTACGTGAAAAATTGCTAAATTAATTTTGACACATAATTTCTGTCTAAACAATGGAACTGACATTAGAATATGCGTTTCCAGTTTTGTTTGCAAATAATATTCTGACATGTGTGAATTTTTCATTTGAAAACAAAAAATCGATTGATGAGTATTATGCATGAGACGCCAGTTCTAGCTTATTAGTTTTTGGCACAATGCAGAAATAGAAACAAATTGCGTGGGGTTTACATTTACATGACTGTCTGACTGCAAGTGTAAATATTTGATGTTGTTTCAGCTTGTCAGTATTGCATTTGAAAATAATTTGATGAATGAAAAAATGTTAAAAATGTACATGATCCATTGGCATTGCTAGGAAATGAATGTTGAATGCCATTGCACTGTCAGTCAATTAGTTAGTCATTTTTGTATAGAATTGTTTTACTTTAACGAGTTTTTATTTTTAGTTACAACTCTGCCATTATTTATAATTTTTACAAAAATAATGAATCAAATTGGACTTTCTTTGAATTTCGAAACAGATAATTGAAATAGTGGTCATTGCAAATTCAATTTGCTTTCAATGGGACTCTTCAATTCTTTTGTAGATAATGAGCAAAAACTCTCCAAAGACATTTCTCTTCAACTTCCTTCTCAAAAGTAACTTTATTTCGAATTAACATTTTTTCTCTATTTCTTTTCTGATAGTTTCGCCTTTCCACTTCAGATTAGTCTCACAAAATGACTTTCGTGGAAAAATGCTTATCTTTTAGTTTTGAATGGAACCTGAGCTCTTTGTAAGCTAACGATATAAACGTTGAACCGAAAATACTAAAAAAAGTAAACAGCGACATCCTTCTATCAGAAAGGTACAACATAATTTTAATTTAATGCTGCATTACTTTGTTTACCTTTCCAAGAACTCCTTTCATTATTTCATTTTCATTGTCTTTGTTCTTCAAGTTTTGTATCATCAATTCAAAGGGAAAAAAATTATGTCATTAAGAATAGATGTTCTTCATCCTTTAGGAGACCCAGGAGAGCTTATTTTTGTTCCTTGAACAAAGTAAAATGAAATTTTGTGATTTATTTTTGCAATAAAAATAAAGAAAACTTTTTCCTACATAAATAATTCCACCAAACAAAAGAATAATAAATCTATCTTCTTAAGGTGAAGTAATTTGGTTTTCGTACATATTATGGTTATCGATTGAGTGCGTGTTGTTGGTTTGTGCCTAACTGGGGGGTCTGCAAAGGGAATAGAAATTCAGTTATTGATGTTACAAAATTAATACATCCCATTTGCAATGTGATTAGATGTAAATGGACACACATTTTATTTAATCAATATATTAAATAATTGTCTTGAGATTGTCTACTAGTTCGTTTGCGAAAATATGTTTATTGGTCTCAATAGGGTAATTTAAATTTCGACCAACATATTATTATGTCAAACGAATAAGGGAAGGACAATTTTGTGCAGATGTAGGGAATTAACATGCCTGACCTGTTCATAGGAGATTGTGTATAAGATTATTGAAATACTACAGGTCGTTATATGGCTCGTTTGAAACCTTAATTTGTAATTTGTCAGCTTGCTTTTCTGAACACTGACATGTTTAAAAAAAAAAAATTGTTATGTTTGTTTCGCCCAAAATATTTAAAAGAGGGAATCAAATTAACAATTTCAACTTACTTACTTACTTAAGGTGGCGCTACAGTCCGTTGTGGACTTGGGCCTCAATCAACAGGCTCCGCCAGCTAGCTCGATCCTTGGCTAGTCGTCTCCAGTTTTGCACTCCGAGTTGATTGAGGTCCTCTTCCACTTGAGTGCGCCACCTGAGTCGCGGTCTTCCTCTCCTCCTACGTCCCTCGGGAATAGTGTCGAAGGCTTTCCGGGCCGGAGCATTGGTGTCCATTCGCTCTAAATGACCGAGCCATCTGAGTCTCTGGACCTTGACCCTTCTGGCTAGGTCCATGTCGTTGTACAACCCGCCATTCCCCTTCAATGCACACGGGGCCAAAGACCAGAAAAACTTTCCTCTCGAAACAGCCTAAGGCACTTTCATCCGATTTGGTCAGGGTCCATGCTTCTGCACCATACAACAGGACTGGGATGATGAGTGTGTTGTACAGTTTTACCTTAGTTGCTCGAGAGAGGGCTTTTCCACTCAATTGCTTTCTAAGCCCAAAGAAACAGCGATTAGCAAGAGTTATTCTTCGTCTGATCTCGGCGCTGGTGTTATTGCCCGTGTTTATAGCGGAGCCTAGGTAGACAAACTCCTCTACTACCTCGAAGTTATACGCGTCTATTGTGACGTTTTGCCCGAGCCGTCGGTGTTGGGTGTCCTTCCTCGAAGACAGCATATACTTCGTTTTTCCCTCATTTACCGCTAAACCCATTTTTGCCGCTTCTGTCTCAATTCTCACAAAGGCGCCATTGACATCACGCTGTGTTCTTCCCATTATATCAATATCATCGGCGTACGCGAGAAGTTGAACAGATTTTAACAATTTCAACCCATTAATAAATTCTAGCTTACCTACACGCAAGTATAGGACAGTAGGTATGGCCTACCAACAAACATCTCCGCCAAGCTCAGTTCCTAGCTAGCTGTCTCCAGATTTGCACGCCAAGTTGGTTCAAGCCCTCTACCATCCATGTGCTCCACTTGAGTCGCGGTCTTCGCCTTCTGTTACGTCCTTCCAGGTTGGATTGGGAGACTCTACGAGCTGGAGCATTATTTTCCATTCGCTCTACATGACCCAACAATCTAAGTCTCTGGACCTTAACTTTTCTTGCTAGGTCAGTGTCACTAAACAGCTAGTACTGTTCTGATTGAATCTTCGTCTCCATTCTCCATTTTTGCAGACTGGTCCAAAATTAACTCGAAGAATTTTTCTCTCGAAGCAGCCCAAAGCGTTTTATCCGATGTTGTCATGATCCATGTCTCTGCACCATAAATTAGGAACGGGAGAATGAGGGTTTTGTACAGTGACACTTTAATTTCTCAAGATATGACTATACTACTCAATTGCCAATAGTCCAAAGAAGCAGCGATTTCAAGAGTTATTCTTCGTTTGATTTCAGCGCTGGCGTTGTTGTCTGAGTTTACAGCGGATCCTAGGTAGGTGAAGTCTTAAACTACCTCAAAGTTTAATCTGTCTATACATACAATATGTTGGCTCCAAGACATCAATGTTGGTTGTCTATTCTTGTTGACAGCATTAAGTTGGTCTTGGCCTCGTTAACTGCTAGACCTATCTTCCTGGCCTTCTTCGTCTCAAAACTCACGAACGCTTCACTGTGTTCTTCCAATTATGACAATGTCGTCTGCGTATCCAAGTAGCTGGAAAAAGTTTTGAAAGATTTTTGTAGAGAATTGTAGAAGTTGGAGCATTTCAAAATCTATTCAAGAATGATGTTGAAGAAATCGCATGACAGCGCATCGCCTTTTCTAAAACCCTTTTGACATCAAATGCATTCGTTAGGTTTTTTCCGACCATGATTTCATTTCGGGAGTCGTACGAAATCCCCAAAAGACAAAATCACCATGGGGACAAAATCTCAAAAAAAAAAATCCAACTTGCCAAAATCTCCACGACATAATCCCCACGGAAAAAATCCCCAAAGAAAAAATACTTTTCGCCAAAATCTCCTTCAAATCTCCAAATCTGCAATATTTAGGTACGTCTACTTACACCGTTCCTCTCACGACATGTGCATGACATTTAAAATGAATTACACATTTACTTCTTGAACAACCTTAACTAAATACAAAAATATCTCCAAAACAAATATGTTCAAGTAGTGAATCATGCGATTTAATCGCGCGATTTAATCTCATGATTCACTACTTGAACATATTTGTTTTGGAGATTTTGGCATGGAGATTTTGTCTATGGGGATTTTCTCTTTGGAGATTTCGCTGCTGGAGATTTCAGTTTGGGGATTTTAGGCTTGTTGATTTTGGCTTGGAGAAAACGTCACTAACCCTTTCATTTCATGAACAGCGTGAGTTTTCCCTTGTCATCTTACACAAACTGACGAGTTTTTCTGGGATGCCAAAACTAGACATTGCTATTTATAGTTGGTCTCTATAGACGCTATATACGCGGCCTTGAAATCGATGAAAAGGTGGTAGGTATCGATTTGAATTTCCTGGGACTTCTCCAAGATCTGCAGTAGAGTGAATGTTTTATCGATGGTGGACTTTCCGGGTCTGAAGCCACACTGATAAGGAAAGGCTTCAATCGTTCATACAGCACGGCAGACAAGATCTTGTAAGCGATGTTTAGGAGACTTATACCCCTGTAGTTGGTGCAGTTCAGGGAATCTCCTTACTTGAGGATCGGGCATGCATATCAGGCATGTTTTCCTCCGACCAAATTTTGCAGTTGAGCTGGTGCTTACTCTTAACCATATCATATCCAGCTGCTTTGTACAATCCAGAGGCTTTTATTCGACTTAAGTTTAGATATCGCTTTCTTCATTCGTCAATGTCGGGTGGGTGGAATTTATGGTCTGCTCCACCCAAATTGAATGGTTCTGCATATCCGGTGGAACTTTGCTCTCATCGGCAATTATGCAGCTGAGAAAAGTGGTCTTTCTATATCCTCAGCACTGACTACGGTTCCACTACGATATTTGCATGATGGTCTCTCTACAGGCTTCGGTTCGGGGTGCATAACCCCTGGTGGGTTGTTCTACCTTTTTCTAAAACTTTCGAACCTCGTTCCAGTTGTGACATGCCTTTATCTTCTTCGATCGCGCTTTTCTCATGCTCCCTTGTGATTGTAGCCGTTTGACGTCGAATTTTCTCTTCGTATTTTTACGTGTTGGCCTTGAACGGAATATCCGCTTCTGCATTCGTACCTTGGAAACAGCAAGGTAGTAATCCGAGTCGATGTTGGCACCTTGAGAATTCGCATACGTCGATCGCAATGAGATCAATCTGGTTGACGGTTGATTGATCAAGAGGCTACCATGTCCCATGTCTTGTGGATATCAAGATGTGGGAATCGCGTTCTTAAAATTTCAAGAACACTTTTAAAATGTTAACCAAATATTCATGAAATCCGTACTACTTCTGTTGTACAATCTAGATTAATTCAGTCTTTTTTGTAAGGTCTGTAACGAAGTCACATGCTTTTAAATAAATAATATTTTCCTACATGAAATTGAACTTTATTTGTTCAATTCACACTCACTGCCTTCGGAAAATATTACAGCTAGACTAGCACTATTACATACATTACAATCACCTCTACTCCTACTACCGAATGATACAATGGTATCATTTAGTAATATTGGTCAAAGGATGCCTTAAATACATGGACCATGTCACCGTCGGAAGTTCCCCACATCATGCGGCAAGGAGTTGAAGACCGTTTCGTCAGTTTTTATTGTCACCAGTGGATGACATCCAGGAACATTATATCTACCGATCCGTGCCACCAAGATTAGAATAGATGGCGCCCCCCCCCCCCTACTTATTTTAAAGTGATTCAATGAACTCGGTCACAATCAAAATTCACATGATTGTTTTCCCACAATTACCAACGTCTTTTGTAGGCAAAAATGTGGGAAAAGGTAAAAAAGCTTTTTGCATATTATTTGAACGGTCATGTCCAAAAACACAAAATCTTACTGAAGTTACTCAGCAATAAAATTATTTAACTGAAAATCTACACAAAATATCACCCAAAAAGTTTGTAACCAAGCAATAATCTCATTTCTCGTTCAGATAAGCCACAGGTTTCAAAATAACTGCAGCATCAACATTTCTTATCAGACTTTCAAAAACAACCAGAAAGACTAGAAAACAAATTTGACAGATTTGAATTTATTCTTCTCACGTAAGAAATAAAGCTACATACACTCACGCTCAAGCTCTCCCATCCACAATATACAACAACAACTAGAAACATAATAACGGCTTTCAAAAAAGACCCTCGAGGGCGTTTCAAGATATAGGATCTTGATATTGTATATCAAATACATACATGCATACCTACTCTACTAGCAATCATCGCATAAATAACATGTCTTCTGTTCGGGTAAAGTTAATACTTGTCGATTTTTTCATACCTACATTATACAAGTACATTTATGCATAGAAGTATAAAGGTGGCTATAGAATAATATTGGCAGATATTTGGAGCCCTTAACATCATTGATTTGCTTATATGAGTATGTGAGCACGTGTCAAAGCGTACAAGTAGATACATACATACATATATTGCGTATGCGATATGAGTGTATTTGAATCAGGACAAAGCAATAAAAATGATTTTTTCCTTCCTGTAGTCAAAACATGAAGAGAATATTATTTTTGCAAAAAAAGAAAACCAAAACAAACATACCTTCGAGTTTGTGCTTATTTCACCGTAAAATGGAATTTGGGACGTCACCATAACAATGTGTTTGTGATTGTTGCTAAATTTCGCAGGAATTCGTCGAGGTATGAATTTTTTAAAAGATCCATTATTAGATCGATGGATATTTGAATGGAGCATAAAAGGGGTAAATGCTTAGGTTAAAGACGTGAATGAAAATTGCGATTTTTAAAGTCTTGCTTCTTTGTGATGGGATGCACTGTTTTGAAGTAATTTTCAAGTCTGGATGAGCGACATTGGTCACTGTCTTAAAACTGACTTCATTGGGGAATTTGTCACATTAACATCGATTTTTGTCCTGTTAGTTATAACAACAGGTTACATAAAATAAGTAAAATGCAAGACGTGGAAAAAGATTATATAATTTGCAAGCACTTTTCGCGAATATTTCGAACAAACAAAAAAAAGGAAACACAATTTGAAGAACAAACTCTTCAACCCAAGCAAAGGTCAAATGTCAATTTATTTCTGGAGTGTAACATACACAATGTGTTCTATTAAAAATGTAATTAACGTTTCCTTGAAGCATATGCCAGGATATGAGTTAATTGTTGAACCTACTATACACACGTGCTTAATTTGGCATATCACGTATGATCCGAAAAGAAAATCATACAACAAAGCGCCATCTGCATGTTCAAGGAAAGACTGTGTTCTTGTTGTTTGTATATACATTTTCCTTAACAAAAGTGAATGATGTATAATTTTTGTTCAACTCATTAATTTGCTTTTTGTTAGACGAGTTCAGTTAAGTAAGTGAAACAGAAATGCACAGCGGGTGGTGGTGCTGGTGGCTTATGTCTTTAGTGTTTCGTGGTTTTAAGTCGTTAAAGTAAATATAACAACCAAAGTCTTAAGGAAATTACATAGAAATTTGGATTAAGCTGCATGCAGGAAGCTCAACGTTATAGACAAGGTTCAAATGAGGAGGTGGATTAGTGTTTTTTTTTTTTTTTTTAATGAACAAGAAGAGTTTATTGCAAGGAAATAAATGTTAGAAGAAGAACACTGAGAAAGTATATTCGTATTGCACATTTTCCCTTAACGATTCAAACGGCAAAACATCGATTTTCTAATAGCAAAATAGCATTTAAGGGAAATTGTTAAAGGGAATGCAAATAAATTGTTGGTTAGCATGCGAGGAACAGAATAATTGATGTTTTTATTTCTGTAGTGTTTTTAATCGATCAATTCGTTTCTAAAAACATTCAATAGAAATATGTAAAATGGCTTTGAAAATTTACACAAATTGGAATAAAAACAAAAGCGTCATAAGGTTGATGGTTTTTCAAGGATCGATTTAAAGTTCTTTTTTTACCAAAAACAACAAAAATAATCATCTATTCATATTGTTCGAGGAAAAAACTGTACATTCACTAATTATTACCATTTCCAAGGAATTACTATTTTGGTTTTTTTCAACTGGATGTATGCCCTTACAAAAAACGTCTTTGAGTGTACTAGTTTCCAGGAAAAATTAAAAGCTTTGCATTTATTTTCATAGAAAAATTAATTCTTTAAGAAATTGAAGTATTTTTCAAAAAAAAAAGGAATTCTTAATATAAACGCTTCACCGCTGATGGCGAAAAGTAAAAACAGTGACCCTGTAAGTATGCAATTATTTCTGACTTAAGAGTAAACGTGAAAAGAAGAGTACCGAACAAAAATGAGAAATGAGAAAAAGACCCTGCGAAGGAAGAAAAGAAGAGTCTCAGGTCAAGAACGACAAGCGACGTTTCTGTAAAAGGTCGAAGCAACTAGCTACTGGTTTCAGAACCGGGCACAGGCTCTGCGAAACAATGAAGGAAACCTAGTCACCGAAGTACAGGAAATTGTAGATATTTTCACCACTTCCAACAGCTTCTGAACGCGTATAATGTGGACCGAGCCAATGACGAAAGAGACACAAGACCAGTCAATGAAGACCCAGTCCAAGCCCCCAGCACAGAAGAGGTAGAAAGAGCCATCCAGAAACTAAAAAATAACAACTCCGCCGGGTCGGATGGCATACCTTCGGAGCTCTTTAAATATGGAGGAAGTGTTTTGATGACCCGCATGCACCAAGTCATCAACAAAGTGTGGGAGGAAGAATGCATGTCCACTAATTGGTCGATAGCCTCCATATGCCCCATCTACAAAAAAGGCGATCCTATGTCATGCAAAAACTAACGAAGCATATCCCTGCTTGCTGTTGCATACAAAATCCTATCCAACGTACTGTGTGAAGGTCTTAAACCGCTCTGCAACTCAATTATCGGCACGTGCCAGTGTGGCTTAAGGCGAACAACGATAGACCAAATATTCACACTGAGGCAAATCCTGGATAAGACTAGCGAATTTCAAGTCGAAACCACCATCTTTTCATCGACTTCAAAGCTGCTTATGATAGCATCCATCATCGCCAAGAGCTTATGATGGCGATGTCTGAACTCGTCATCCCGAACAAACTGATCTAGCTGTGCCGCATGATGCTAAACAATACGCAGTGCAATGTGTAAATGAGTAATAGCAAGAGAGTAATGAGGGCAAATGGGTAAGATGCGCAGGGCTAAGACAAGGAGATGCGATGTCATGTGATTTCTTCAATAAAGTCCTGGAGCAGATAGTGCGCAATGCAGGGGTGAGCACAGAAAACGCTATCTTCAACAAATCCACTCAGCTAGGCTATGCGGACGACAAAGACATCATCAGTCGATCCAAGAGAGCTGTGCTTGAGGACTTCGCAGTGATTGAAGAACAGGCGAATCTCGTTGGTCTTGAAGTGAATGAGGACAAAACAAAGTACAACACCTGTCCACTGCCTAGGATAAAACTTTATTGTTGGTAGCAGCAATTTCGAGGTAGTTAAGGAACAAACATCAATCCTACAAATGACACCTTAGTGGAGATCCAACGAAGAATTTCCCTAGCGAATCGCTGCTGCTTCGGTTTGGCAAAACAACCGGTTTCAAAACTCCTCACTCAAAAGACAAAGTGTCTACTATACAAAACTTTGATTTTACCATTCCTATTCTACGGCGCCGAGTGCTGGACGATAAGTGAAAAAGGGGAATTGACACTGGGCATTTACGAAAGAAAAATTCTTCGACGGATTTTCGGTCCATATGCGACGATGGCGAATGGAGAAGAAGGTTCAACCGCGAACTGTACGAGCTGTACCAAGATGTGGATGAGTCACAAGCCAACAAAGACGACTACATTGGCTCGCCACTCGCAGCCGCTCAGGTTCTAGACGACAGACGAAGTAGACCGAACCTACGGTACAAGGACCAGTGACTGCAGATGCCAGAGCGCTTGGTTTCATCGGACTGGAGAGTGCATGCGAGGGACCGCTACCGATATAAGGCTGCAGCATCTCAGGCTGAGATCCTTCATGGATTGTGAGCCGGTTAAGCAAGCAAATATACGTGCATGTGTTTTTGTGAATTTCGAAACGGTTTTTGTTTAGAAAATGTCAGTTTGTTTGAACTGAGGCAGCATTTGAAGTGATTTTTCAAAAAATGAAAGGAATTAAAAGATTCTTAGTTGTATGAAAACTATAATCGACTTCCATAAAGTCAAAAAGTCAGTTCAACCCAAGTTCTGGACCCGATGAGCAACCTTCAGCATAACTGAAAGAAAACTTCACTTGGTTTAAGCCCAATGACGGACAGCCGGTTAACCACGATCGCCCAAGCTTAATCTCTTAAGTCACGATTTCAAAATAATTCAACTTAATCACCTTCCTAAAAAACAACCAAAACAAATTCCTTTCTCTCTTGTCAAAAGTTGTTGACGCATACTTCACATTCAACTTAATTCTATATAGCTGTGATTAAATTTTTCATGCCCTAAATATTGGCTTCCATCTCCCAACACCCACTCGCCACTCTTGAACGGCTCCTCTTCAAAAAAACGAAAATAAAATAAAAATCCTATGTCATTCGACCTTGAAACCTGTGGTATAAATAAATATTCATCAATCGAATGCGTGTGGTGTACATCAACGCACCTGCCTCACCAACTTCTACAACACAATGACGCCAAAGCATATGTGACCGTAGATTCCAAACACATGTGGGTCTTGTCAATATTTATAGACTCTCTATGTACACAATATTGGAATGTCCAGTCCAAAAACACTGAATCTGACAGCAATTCCGTCTATTTTGTATTGTCATGTCCTTTTTTTGTGTCGTTTTAATTTTCAACTTGAAAAAAAAAACAACAACTCTTTCGAAATGTCTGGATCGCATGTTACCCATACAGAAAATGGCCTTTAAATATCACAATATCCTTCATGGTATAAATTTATGCCTTCTTCAGTGTCTGTACACACACCGACATCAGCATTGTTATTTTGCGAACGTGTAATATATTTTATGAAATTTAAGGTTCATCCACATGCCACAGACACCATCACTCTAGTATTTAACACACAATCAATTTTAGGTTGAAGTGCTGTTACAAGTTTTATTATTACATCTCTCTTTCACTCTGTAATGCCTCTTGAGTAAGGAGAGTGTCAGTTAGAAGTGTATAGACACTCTCTTTTGCTTGAGCAATAAGGACGCACATTATAAGTACGAAAGTGTGCAGTAAATAGAAGGCAGTTGGGGACTTGGAATATGGAAGGAAATCCATCGAGGCGAGGTTAAAATTTTTTTATTTATTTTCATGGTTTTTGTCATTAAGCACTTTTGACCTCTTCTGTTTTTTTTATCCAATCGAATGTGAATCAATAATATTGATTACAGCACATTGTGAAGCCGAAAACACTTTTTCACGTCATTGGTGAGTGACCACGCTTAAATTTCAGTTTAAACTCCGATCAGTGGGATCGGCACTTCATTTATACAATTTGTTAAAACTAAAAATCTGTTTGTTTCCATTTACGCATATTTCGACATAGGTCAATTTGCCTTTCTATCCAGCGCCAATTACAACTGATTTGAAACGGATTTAAATTTTATTGAAACGCACGAAAAAGAATACATGGCTGGTCACACTATTTCGTAACCGTTTTTCTTTATTTCGTAATTTATCCATGACCGACTGACCACTGGATGTTGGGGTGATGTATTGTTGGCCAGAAACATTTTTCCACACTTGCCCATACCATACCACCATATTGTTAACCCAACCGTTTCCGCTTCGCCAACTCATATGAACAATACAAGAGTGGCAAACGAGTCACATCGAATTGTTGTACACCTTCGTTGACAAAAACAAAACACACCTTAACGATGTGGAGTAAAGGTAAATGCCGACAAAGAAAAAAATTGACAAATCACCTGCCATTAGCCCGGCTGTGATTATTGTTCGCCATAGCTTATACCCATGTTCGTGTCAGTAGACTCAAATTGCTGGAGGCGTTGAAGCTTCAGAGGAACTTCACAGTAATGTCAAAATGACAGTAAGGCAAGTTTTGTTTTTCGAATTTACGGGAATTCTTCGGAGGAATTGCGCTAGTGTAAAAGGATTCCCAATTTTTTGAGCACTTGATATGCATTCTTTGAAACCAATCACTCAAGAAACACATCCACGTTAAGTTAATTTAAGCACTAAATAATTTAAAAGAAATGTTTTGCTTTGCATAAAACTAGCACAATCGAGAGAATGTGAGTGAAGGGCAGTAGAAAGTAAATAAGAACAACTTGGGGGTGAGTAAATCTGAGGTTATGGTTTGGTTATAACTGATGTGTAAAAAGACATTTTTCTGTGATTGAAATCTATTTGCTGATTGGTTTTTTGGGAATCTCTTTTGTAAGAATAAAAAATTTGATGGTTTCCTGTTTGATATCTGTTATGGTTAAATTTTCTGGCAGTTTTAAGCATCCTCCTTGCTTATTTTTACCAAGTAAGCCATATTAAATGATATCAGGGAATGGAGGTGTATAAGTCTTCTATTACTCACTTAATACCTAAATTACTGAGTTGGGGTCACGAACGTATTTTTGTAATTTTTATCCTTTTCGTTGGTCAGACACCGAAACGAAAAGTTATGGAAATTCAAATTCTAGGCAGTGCATTAGTTGAAATATTGCTTATATCATTTCTTACGAGATAACACATTCAATTGAATTTATTTGAAGAAATTCTTTATTCGATTATATCAAATCATACTTCAAAATAAAGGTCTAAGAGTATTCTATTAGCATCTAAAAACAATCTATTTGTAAGGCATGTTTACCGAAGTATTGATGAAAAACTAGTGCAATCCGTGAAGGATGTCAGTATTAGATACTGCAGCCTTCCATCGGGAATGGTCCCTCACAAGCACTCCCCAGTCGTGAAAACCAAGCGCTCTGGCATCCCCAGTACTATATTCCTTGAACCGTAGGTTCGGTTTTCCTTGTCGTCTCGAACCTGGGGCTGCGATGAGGAGACTTTCTTGGTTGGAGCGTTGTCGTCCACTGGCTGAATGTGGCCGAGCCAATGTAGTCGTCTTTTCTTGGCTTTCTGGACTACATCCACATCTTGGTACAGCTCGTACAGTTCGCGGTTGAACCTTCTTCTCCATTTGCCATCGTCGCATACGGGACCGAAAATCCGTTGAAGAATTTTTCTTTTCGAAAGTGCCCAGTGTCATTTCCCTTTTTTTACTTATCTTTCAGCACTCGGCGTACTCTACGAATGGTAAAATCAAAGTTTTGTATAGCAGACATTTTGTCTTTCGAGTGAGGAGTTTTGAACCCAGTTGTTTTGCAAACCGAAGTAGAAGCGGTTCGCATGGGTAATTCTTTGTCGGATCTCCACAAGGGTGGAAAATTCCAACTACCAACAGTGATGTTTTGTCCTGAGCAGCATGTTGTTTTGTCTATATCGTCCGCATAACCTAGGAGCTGGGTGGATTTGTTAAAGATAGTGCACTCCATGCTCACACCTGTCTTGTGCACTATCTGCTTTGGTTCTATGTTAAGGAAATCACATGACAGCGCATCTCTTTGTCTAAACCCTGCGCATGTTTGAAACAACTTGGATGAAATGTTACCCACTGGCACACTGCACTGCGCATTGTTTAGCGTCATGCGGAACAGCTGGATCAGTTTGTACGGGATCCCGAATTCAGACATCGCCATCATAAGCTCTTGAAGTCAATGAAAAGATGCTGGGTTTCAACTTGAAATTCGTTGGTCTTTTCCAGAATCTGCCTCTGTGTGTATATTTGGTCTATCATTAAGTCTGGCCCCAAGATACGTGCCGATTATTGTGTTGTAGAACAGTTAAAGACGCTCACACAGTACGATAGATAAGATTTTGTATGCTTATCGACCAGTCAGTGGGCAAGGATTATCCCTCCCACACTTTGTAGATGACCTGCTGCATGCGATTCATCAAAACAACTCCTCCATATTAAAGAGTTCCGCAGGAATGCCATCGCATCCGGCGCATTTGTTATTTTTTAGCTTTTGGATGGCTCTTTCTACCTCTTCTGTGCGGGAGGCTGGGACTGGGTCCCAATTCGCTGTGTTTCGTTGACTACCTACGGTGACGGAAACTAATATTTTCGACCTTTTAAAGAAATGTTGGGTGTTGTACTTGGCACGTAATTCTTCTAGATCTTTGAGCTTAGAACCTGTGAAATGTGAATGCTCATTTCTTCCTTCGCAAGGTCTTCTACTCTTCTCTTGCTGCTCTTGTTTTCCGTTACAGCATTTAAAAACGTGCATTCATCATCATACCACGGGTTCTTTTTCCAGGGTAGCTGTTAACTTATGGTAGTCTCGGCTACATTAATTATTATTCGTATTGGTTCCACAAGGTGTTGAAATCTGTGGTATTTGGGAGGACGGTGGAAAGTCACTGTTTTCTCTGGCATCATCCGGAGTGCTAAGGCAACCGATGTTGAACTCCTTTCTTTGGCCCGTATTTATTTATTTATTTATTTATTTAGCTTAATACAAGCTTTAACTTAAAAACTACACTTAGAAGCTAACAAATGGTTTTTTTTTTTTTTTTTTTTTTTTTTTTTTTTTTTTTTTTTTTTTTTTTTTTTTTTTTTTTTCGGTTCTTGTTATCAATTTTGCAATTACTCATTCATGTGGGCCCAGGGGCCCCCATAAAGTTCTTTGATGAACAAGAACCAAAAAAGAACATTTACGGCTTAAAATTAAAGGGACAAGGTATGGAGTGTAACTTAAAATTACGACAAATCGGAAAGTTGGTATAGGGTGGTCCGTAGGGATGAAGAGGAGGTGTGGAAGTCAAAAACGTGTTGTATATTATTGGCTGACCGCAGCATTCTGTTAACGGGATTGAAATGGGCGTAGTTGGTCCTGTGAGCAGAAAGCTGAAAGAGGGGGACAGTTCTCAGATTGCGCGGATTGGTGTTAAATGAGACCATATTGAGAAGGGATTGGCAGTCAATGGCTCCTGTAGCTAATTGGTGGATAAAAATAATCTCCGCAATTTCACGGCGTTTTTCCAAAGACGTGAGTTGGATAATATGCAGACGGTGTTCGTAAGGAGGTAATATAAGGGGATTGTTCCAGGGGAGGTTACGTAACGAGAACCGAAGGAACCTTTTTTGAACAGCCTCAATTCGATGGGAATGGGTTTTATGGTAAGGAGACCATACTATGCTGGCGTATTCTAGAATAGGTCTAACAAATGTTGTAAACAAAGCCTTTGTCACATAAGGGTCATTAAATTCTTTTGACCACCTTTTAATAAAGCCTAGAGCTGAATTCGCCTTAGAAATTATTGACTCGTAGTGAGATCTGAAGTTTAGCTCTTTATCACAAATTATACCCAGATCACGAATGAAGGTGACAATTGGTATAGGTACGTTGGAAAAATGATAAGAACGCTGTAAAAAAGGAAATCGTTTGCGAGAGAAGGTCATGGATTGGCATTTGTTGACGTTAAGTTCGAGAAAATTTTTGTTGCACCAAGTAATGAAGACATTCAGATCACTTTGAAGCAGTGAGAAGTCGGATTCGGAAGAGATTTTTTTAATGATCTTTATGTCATCGGCGTATATCAGGACAGTTGAGTAAGAAATAATGTTCACAACATCATTAATGGCAATGACGAAAAGAAGAGGGCCAAGGTGACTACCTTGAGGAACACCTGAAGAAGCAACGAAAGGATTGGATAAGTGGTTTCTGAACAGGACACGATATAGCCGGTCCTCCAAGTATGATTTAACCCATTGAATGAACGAAGGAGGAAAACCAAAGGTTGCAAGCTTAAAGTAAACTATTTGGTGATTAATTTTATCAAATGCTTTGCTGAAGTCGGTGGTTATTACATCGACCTCGAAACCTTTTTCCATATCATTAAGGGACTCAGACACAAATTGGGTTAAATTCGTTGTAGTAGACCTTCCTTTGATGAAACCGTGCTGATGGGGACTAATCATAGATTTAACATAAAAGAAAATCGAGTCATAGATTATGGATTCGAAAAGTTTGGGAATGGCAGAAAGCTTGGCTATTGGGCGATAGTTGGAAATATCGTTCTTACAACCTTTTTTGTGGATGGGGAAGATGTAGGAGTCTTTCCAAGCGGAGGGAAAGATAGCTTGAGAAAGAGATAGACGAAAAAGAGATGCTAGAGGGCCATAGAGGTGAGAGACACATTTTTTTAGAAGTATGGCGGGAATTCCGTCGGGACCAGGAGAAAAATCATCCTTAAGTGAGTTCATCTTATCAATAACTGAGGAATCGCATATGTTGAGCGATGGGAGCGAGGAGCCCGAAAAATTTGGTAGGTATTTAAAAAATTCAGAGTCTGGAGCTTCATTGTATTCTTTATAGGACTGGCAAAAAAAATTTGCAAAAAGATTGGCTATTATTTTGGGATCATCGGAAGAAATGTTATCAAATTTGAGAGAGGGAGGGAAGTTGTCAGATTTCTTTTTAGCATTGATGAATTGATAAAACCGTTTGGGATCTGAAGTTAAGGACGATTGCATTCTTCTCAGATATTCCTGATATGATGATTCGCAAATTACAGAAAATTCGGAAGAAGCTTGTTGGTATTGTGAAAAATCAAGTGGGCTCAATGATTTCAAGTAGGTATTCCAGAGTTTGTTTCTCCGGTTACGGAGTGAGCGAAGTTCCTTGGAGTACCAAGGAGGAGAATATGAACAGTTTTTCTTTCTAGTGATAGGACAACAATGCATGATACAATTGAAAATTGAAGTGTAAAAGAAGGAAATTGCTATGTCTACGGGAGTGGTTGGGCTTAAAAATTGATTAAAATTAATTTCATTTAAGAGTGTATTTAGCGATTCAAAATCACAATTGCGGAAGTTAAAAGAGAATGATTCTTCACAATCATTCATGGGCATATTGTTAGAGTAGGAGAAAATGAGTTCTATAGGAGGGTGGTAGCCATCTAGTGTCGATAAGAGATGTTGACTTGGTTTGACAAAGGAGTTACAAGGGTCAGATGAAAAAATAAGATCTAACTGTCTGGCCATGTTATTGCAAACTGCGCTGATTTGGAAAAGTCCAGATGCAGATAGCCTGTCAACTAGAATAGCCTCTTTTTCAGATAGAATGTTATGAGGGCTGAAGGAGAGTTCATCATCGGACGGGCACCAGACTAAATCAGGTAGATTGAAATCGCCTAAGATAAAAATCTCATCATTAGGGGTGGTAGCTTCGATTAGAGAGTCGATGAAGTCAACAAGAGAAACATATGCGTGGATAGGCTGTGAGGGGCGTATGTAGCAGCATACAAAGTAAAAGGAGCGAGAGGAGTTTGTTATTTTAACGGAAACAGACTCAAAAAGTGGAGAATTAGAAATCGTGAGTAAAGTTGCGTTGAATTTGTTGTGTATGGCTAAAAGGACGCCACGACCGGAACGACCATTATCGAAAGAGGAGCCATCCGCACGAAAGACAATGAACTCAGAAGTGAATAATTCGCTGTCAGCTATGTTGGGACAGAGATTGGTTTCAGTTAGGGCAAATACGTCATAGGGTAGCTTTTGTGTGTTTAGAAAAACAGCGGAGGTCTTTGAGCGTAACCCCCTAACGTTTTGGTAGTAAACTGACAAGGATTGATTCTCACTAGAGTTAGGGACGATGATAGTTTTTGAAATCAGAACGGGATTTGTTCAAATGAGATACTCGCTTCGAAGATATGAAAGATGCAAAAGAAGAGAGATCATTGGCAACTTGGGAAGGGTTAATCGAAAGGCTATCGTGAAATTGAACAAAGATGTGCATTAATTCCTTCCGATCAATGGGTAAACCTTCTTGCGAAATTAACACTTTAAGGTTGGTATTTGTTTTGCCATCGAAACAAACGGAGTCGGGTTTATCGTGAAGGTATGCAAGATATAGACGAACGCTGTTATAAATCTTATTGTCTCTTAGACGCGACATTACATAACGCCCTTCTATGCTGGTGTCAGACAAATGCTTTGTTAATTTGACAACCGGTGGAATTAGTGGGTTGAGAAAGCCAGCAGATGGAGGGGTTGATTGAGGAGGTGAAGTTTGGTTTTTCGGAACAGAATCGGGTTTAGTGGGATTTAAAGTGTGTGAATGAATGAAGTTGGGAAGGTAGTTTGATATTTTGGAAGCTAAAACAGAAGGTGATGGCACGGTGGGTACAGTGGAGAGAGGAGAAAGATTGAAAGATACCCTTTTTGGAGGGGGCTTTGGAGGAGAGTTTTGGGGTTTCCGCTTTTGACCAGCAGTAGTAAGGGGAGAAGAGGGGGGTTTAAATTCGGGGGCATTAATATTAAATTTATTAAATACATTATTACTAAAATTAGGAAATACACCCGTTTTAAAAGTCCAGTTGCGGGTAGGTGATAATGAGCGATTTGGCGTGGTGTTTGATTTTGCTGAAGATCGATTTTCATGCCATTTCGATATCTTCATGTTGTTAAGTATGACGAGCTTTTTCCCTGGCCGATGGAAAAGCCAATCATAGTTGATTGGTATCGAAACCTTAAATTTTTTGTGGGCAAGTTGATGACAATCCACATCCGGAATGGAATACCTCTTTAAAAAGAACGATTGGACCCATGCAGAACTGGCATTTATAGGGGTGTTGGTTAAGAAGAATGATGATTTGTTCGTTTTTTTTAGCTTAATTAACCTTTGGTTCCATTCCTTCAAGGTCCACGAAGTACCGAATTTATTAATGCGAGTTTCGGGAGGGGAGGTAGGCGGCAGATTGATAGCTGGGGTAGGGTTCGCGGAGTCAATAGCTTTCTCAGATAAAGCTGGGGCTTGGTTCACTATGGGAGAGCGACAAGCGGGAGGAGTTGCGTCGGCAGACACGATTTCATCCATAATCGAAATATCACTATGCACACGCGCCGATTTTTGTTGGATGTCGTCATTGAGAAGTGACTCAATGCGTCGATATTGTGCTTTAAAAGAGTCTAATTCCCTTTGAACATTAAGGGAATTGATCTCGTGGTTTCGAACACCGACAGCTATCGTGTAGTTAATATTTTCGATTTCATTAAATAAATTAGATAGTACTTGATCACTCGGGTGAGAGGGTACGCGGGACGATGAACTTTGGAGGTGGACATCCATGTCAGATTTGATTTGATTAATTTTAGTTGTCAATAAATTCTGCATTTCGGTAGTGGCTAAGTTGAGTGTGTTTAATTTATGGACAGTGTCCGAACGGAGGGAATTTAAAGCAGAGATAATGTCACTGTCGCGAGGGGGATGGAGAGATTTCAGTTGAGTTTGTAGGGATTTAATTATAGATTCACTTTCAGATGATGCTTGGACAGATTGAGTGTTAGATTCCTCAACACTGCTAGATAACAAGTCAACTTTATTAGACAGAGATTGCAGATGTTTTTTTAGATCCACGTTTTCTTTGGAGAGGGATTCTTTTATGCACTGGACCGCTATCATTATATCGGGGATCGATATTTCCTTACATTCAGCACAGTAAAAGATAAAGTTTTGCTGGTAGTCGTTTAGGTACAATATCGCGCGTTTACTTAACCCGATACAGAGTGTATGGAAGTATTTGCCACAGAGGCCATTGCACTTTAGAAGCACTTCATTGCTATCGACATTGGAACACATTACATTGGCACACGACATTATGAAATAGAAAGAAAAGGTCAGCAAAAAATAAATTGTTTTGTTTTGTTTATTTTTTTTTTTTTTTTTTTTTTAGTAGGTCACTACTATACACAAGTGTAGTAATACTCCGGGTCAGCAGAAGTAGAAAAAAAGTAAATTATTATTGGGCAGCAGAGGGGACGGTAGGCACAATTAAATTGAAATTAAAAAAGTTGGGAGCAAAGCGAAAATGCGACTGCACTCGAAGACGGCACTTAGAACTGTACTTGAAACCTAGTGCTACTTTTCACCGTATTACGAGCTTCAGCAAAGTCGATTAATCGGAAGCCGATATCTGTTGTAACTGCGTGGATGCTATACTTTCCAAAGGTTTCTTCTTTCCCGATTTTCGCATTGAAGTCTCCGAGTACGATTTTAACTTCGGTCGCACTCTGGACAGGCTACAAAGGCTCTATCCAGGAGGTCGAAGCACCGCCAGTCAATCCCTTCTTTGTGAATTTTGCCATCGAAATTTCTTCAGTTCCCAAATTTTTGCATTGACAACACAAACTATTTAAATGCTAGCCTCACGTTTGTACCTGTTAAATAAAGAATTGGAAGCTCCTTAAACACGCCTGTTCTAGTCCTCCTTATCGAACGTAAATGCATAATGTATGATTAAACTCAAATGCCAACGAATTTCACCGATTAATTCACTTTACAAGCTCAAATTCCCATTTGGTCACATATCGTATCCATTTTTTCGTATTTCAGGAATTCCTTTGATACATCCACTCGAAGGACTCATTCAATCAAATTAACGTTTTTTTTTTTCATCAATAATCCGACTCACTCACAAGTCATCTAATTTGATCCCCCAGTAAATATTCAATTCCACGAATAACTAGATATTTCATCAATCATTTACCCAAACCAAAATTAGGGATACTTGACGTCTGGCCTTTTCATTTTGACTGCGCCCATATACAGTTGATAAACAGTAAACAGCATGAAACCAAATCAGTCCACTTTCATGTTCTTTCCGTTTCCTTTTTTGTGTTTTGTGTAAGTGGATGGAGTTCTTTCCAAACTGGCTACTTTAATTCTGTTGAATACGTTTCGGGTGTTTCTGTTTTCCTTGGTGTTTACTTCAACAAATTCGAGATCTTATCGTGGCAGTATTAAAGTAGTCAAAATACAAATACCAACTTCCTTGTTTTCCTTTTTTTTCTGCCTTCGCGGAGTCGCCGTCATCATCGTAGACATGCGATACGGAAATTCCAGATAAGGCTTACCGGAAGCCTCCAATTAGTTAAAGGGCGAAAGTTTTTTTTTTGTCTCAACGGGAATAAGCTTAAAATTCCATTCTTGATAGAGTTGATTTAGAGAGAGAGGCTTATTATGAGGACTGAATGGGGTGTAGGCAATAAAGGTGCCAATAAGAACCGGATTTAGTTGTTTCTTTTTTATATCTAAATGGTTTTGGTGTGAAGAACGCCATTTTTAGTTTTTTGTCCATTTGATTAACATGTTTTGAGCTATTTCCTTAATTAGTTGCTGATGAATGATATGGAAATAATGGGTTCATAATTCGTTTTTGATTTATCTAAAGAATATCAAATTTGCTGGGCGTTCTATAAAGCTCACGGATTATTTTGAAGTCGTATTGTGTGTTTTTTTATTGCAGAGAAAACAGGGTATTTTATTTTTGTTCTGATTTGCTCAAGAACTCAACATTATGGAAGCTGTTTTCAAGGCAAATCAAAACCAAATTCAAATAAGGACCTTAAAGCGGTTCAATTACAACTAGAAGTAAGGCCATGTTTGCAAGCACATCCTCACGACTTTCTTGAGGTAGCATTTCCCTTCTGATGTAACTTGTATTCTTCGAATTTAAACGGTTTATCCGGTTTCAAAAGTATAGCGCTGCGATTCGACATCTGTCAAATTAAGCTTTTTTTTGATAATAAAGCACACACTCAAGGGGTTTTTATACCATTATTATGCCATAGACACAGTGAGTGCTTGAGGAAAGAAGGTGTCGGTGTACATTGGTCTTAAATTCCTGAACATTGCAATGATCGGGAAAAACAGAGTGTGGAAGAGAGTTCCACATTCGCGTAGTACGGCTAAAGAACGATTCTCTATACTTGAGCGTACGCCGAAGTTGGGCTCGAGGGTAAACTGATGGGCATTCCTGGAAGCGCGGGTATTACGGTTGAATTGTTTAAGGGGTGGAATGCAACTGGCTATTTCTCTAGAGCACTTACCATAGAATTAATGATAAAACAGAGAGAGACACGAAACGTTTCGACCGACGGCGGTGGTCTAAAGGAGTGAATGAATCAGTGATGTCTCTATCACCGATCATTCTCACGGCTCTTCTTTGTATACCATCCAAGAGGCTTAAGTAAGTTACTGGAGCACCAGCCCAAAGATGGGAATTGTACTCAAGCTTTGGACGGATATAAGTCTTATAGATAATAGCCAGATCAGACGGGGGAGAAAATTTCTTGCATCGTCTTAGGAAACCCAAACATCTTGCGGCAATTTTGCTACATTGCGTATGTGGTCAGTGATGCACATACCGAGAATCTCGAGATGTTCGGTCTCATTGATGCAAGTGCCACTCATGGACAGTGGCAAGGGGGGTATATCTCGCTTCAACGATACAAGACAGCATTGGGTTTTCGAAGCATTAAACTCTACACGGTTTTTAATTCCCCATTTTACAATGCTGTTTAAGTCAGAGTTTAATGAGCTTATCACATTTTGCCGTTGCAGTTCCAGTTCCACATCCGAAGAGGAAATATGTGAGTCTGGAAACGAATATGAGAAGCTAAGGGTACTATCGTCACCGAAACAATTTATTGGATTAGAAGTAACAGACAAGAGATCATCATTGAAAATGAGAAAGAGGGTCAGAGACAAAACGGAGCCCTGGGGCACACCAGCTTTATATATTGTGGGTTTCAGACTTGAATCCGTCCTGTACAACTTGTATTGAGCGGTTCGAAAGAAAGCTTCTAATTCAACGAAGAAGGGATTCATCGATACCGAAAGCACGCATTTTCGATAAAAGAGCAAGATGCCAGACTTTATCAAATGCCTTTGAAACGAAAAGATTTGTTCCACTGTTCGGTGAGATAAACCATCAAATCACCAGTGGACCTGTTGCTGCGAAAGCCGTACTGCCGGTCATTAAGAAGCTTTTGGTCTTCGAGATATTTCTTGAGCTGATAGTTTATTAGCGTTTCCATGAACTTAGAAAGAAGGGACGTAAGTGCAGTCAGACCAAAATTGGAGGGAGAGGGATTCGCCTTTTTTGGAATAGGCTGGACAAGTGTTGTTTTCCTCAATATGTGTCAGAAAGTGGTCGAAAATAACCTCAAAAGAATCGTTGCATGCAACAATTCGCAAAATGGATAACCCTGTATACATATTAGTCCTAATTCAATTCGATAAGTTGATCTCCAATTTATTTCAAAACTCAATTTCATTCGGGGCAAACTAGAAACCTTTCTCGAGTAACTCAATAGTCCTCCAACCTGATATTCCCTTCCACCTTGCTCTAGCAACCATACAAAATCGAACAAGCCATTACAGCCTTACATCAACTCCGAACTAAGTTCCAGGAGAACAGGTTTATCAACTACCACTCCGTATTACTTGTTATTCAAATGATATGCAAAAGGATTCACTTGAAACGCCCAACAACAGCCGAATCATAGATTTCATGTTAATTTCTGTGTAAAATTGCTTTTTGCCCTTAGAATGTATTTCACTCCATACAAACAAAAACCATCGACACGGGCGGTCGCGGGATATAGAACGCGAAAAATGCAACGAAAATAAACTCAAAAGGTTGGCTTGATTATATTATAATGAATTATTTTGCTTTTTTCTTTGAAAAAAAAAAAAAAAATACAAACACCGATTGCATGTTTGACGTTAAATTAAATTGTAAGCCTTTCTCTGTGAAGCGTTGCACAACACACAAAAAAAAAATTGCCAATACCTACATGTTGCCTTTATAAAACAAGCTTGTCTAGAGGCGTATTAAACTGTCCTGATGAGCAAACCCCCTTGCGAGGGTTGTTTGGACAGTCCCATGTATGTTTTATGTGTGTAATTTAATGTCAAAAACGTGTGACCTAAGCTTTGACATTTTATCGTATCATACTGTCAAATGTAACACAACTATGCGAAAATAGAACATAATCGAACGTTTAATGGGAAAAGTCACAACTCATATGAAGAAGGTTGAACATCGATAGATTGTTGCTTACCTAACTGAGATTTGCTCTAATGGATTTCGAATAGGCTTAAAATAAGTCCGATAAGTATTGACTAAGTTTTGTTTCCAGTGGTTAGCCGATAAGTGCCTATGCATATGCAACCAGGTCTGGCAAGCTGAAAGAGACAAACAAAAACAATTGTGAAAATTTTGTTTAGAAGAAAATACCCACTTTCGACATGAGTCGGATGGGGTGGGGGGAACATCCAGGTTAGTAAGAGCTTCTTTTGCAAGAGCTTTTATATTCTCTTGTTAACATACTTTCTAAGAAATTATGTAGATGAGGCGAGGATAAGCTGAAATGCCATTTAGAGACCGTTGGTTGTCTGTATACACACAATTGTTCATGTAAGGTTTCATGGTTTAGCTTATGTGACCATGACCAATATAGGTAGGTACTGTGCTCAGGTCGAGATAGATTTTGAGTTTTTTTTTCACTGGGTGGGACAGTAAAAGTCAAAAGCATAGTTTTCCTGTCACGTTTTACGACTTCCCATTTGTATATGTGTTTTCGGTTTTTCTTTTTTTTTCTTTTTTCTTTTTTTTAGGTTATTAGAGTGAAGAAGATTCTGAATGGTGATCAATCAATGTGGAGAACAAGAATTAGGTCCAGAAATAGAGAGGGAGATAAACAGGAAGAAAAATAACACAAATCACGTACGAAAGGAGGATATGAACAAATATTGGTATTTATGGTTTTCCTTCTTTTTTTTTTTGTACGCAAAAATTCGAGAGCCTTTTTTTCGGATTGGGATTAGGAGCTAATATGATCATCACGTAGATGCTTAGTTTTGCGATTGATGGTTTATTTAGAGAGGATTGACTTAATCTAGCAAAAAACTTGTAGACCTTCTCATTTTATAATCGTTTTTTGTTTTTTTTTTTCTACCAAAGTCATTTATATTTTGTTTTCAAGCTATCCCCAACCAGGCAACCTCTAAGCAGGGGCGAATTGGGGTGTTCTGTCGAAGAAGCGTTTTTCTCCAATACTTGCGCATTTCTTCCGAAAGGTTTTTGAAACCAAATATCAAACGTTAAATTTCCCAATGACCACAATATGTGCATCTTGTCATTATCAGGCTGATAATCTCTACCTTTGGGCCTTCTGTAAATTCTGAACCCTATTGATGATAATTTGCAGTTTCGGTAAGAGGCAGGTAATGTAAAGGGTTTTTCAATAGGGACGCTACAAAAGTTTTCTTAAATAAAACAAAAACGGTTTTGAATATCAATAAATATGTTCCATTATGTATGGAACTCGATTTCTTTTGCATGGCCACCACGGGCACGCTTGCAGAAGTCCAGACGCTGAACCCAATTTTCGACGGTTTTCAAGCATAAATCGGCCGATACTGCTGCAATTTCACGTTCGATATTCGTACGAAGTTCATCAATCGTCGCTGGCTTGTTGGCATAACCATAGATTTGACGTAGCCCCAAACAAAATAGTCTAACGGCTTTAAATCGCATGAACGAGGCGGCCAATTCACAGGTCCATTTCTGGAGATAATGCGCTCATCGAACTTCGTTCTCAATAATTCGATTGTTTGGCCCGCTGTGTGACATGTGCACCGTCCTGTTGAAACCACATATCGTCCAAGTCCATATCATCCAATTCATTCCAAAAATAATCGGTTAGCATTGAGCGGTAGCGATTCCCATTCACAGTAACGTGCCTGTCTTGATCATCACGGAAGAAGTACGGCCCAATGACACCACCAGCATGTAAACCGCACCAAACAGTGATTTTTTCGGGATGTAATGGTGCCTCGTGAAGCACATGTGGATTGCTGCCTGACCAATAACGCATATTTTGCTTATTGACGAAGCCATCCAGCCAGAAATGAGCCTCATCGCTGAAGATGATTTTTCGATGAAAATCCGGATCATTTTCAAGTTGTTGCTCAGCCCAATTCACGAACATACGGAGCTTCTAGTGAACAAGCGGCTTCAGTTCTTGCATCAATTTGATCTTGTAAGGATGTAGGCCAAGATCTTTTCGCGAAATTCGCCACATCGACGTCACAGAGATGCCCAACGCTTGAGAACGACGTGTGAGAGACTGATTTGGGTCTTCCGCAATTGATGCGCTAGCGGCAGCAATATTCTCGACACTACGGGCACTACTTTGTCTCACTGGCACGGGAACATTTTGTACTGAGCCTGTGGATTCAAATTTTTCCACTAGACGCTCAATTGTTGATCTGGTAGGACGGTTATGACGACCATTAATTGTACGTAGCGCTCTTAAAGTGTTGACCACTGACTCCGAATTTCGGTAGTAAATTTTAATAATTTCGACTCGTTGTTGGATCATAACCTTTCCATGATAAAATGGCAAACCTTACTGAAGAGAAATGTCAAGAGAACGGGAAAAAATATGCGTCGTTTGCTGTCCGTATCGGTCTACTTTTGTAGCGTCCCTATTGAAAAACCCTTTACATTGCATTAGTTTTGACAGCAAACTACTGTTTGGCATATCAATAGGCAGCTACTTACAGGGTTACATTTGCGGTTACAAAAGTCAACGTTAATAAAACACATATAAAATATTTTTTTCATGATAATTCTTTTTTATTATAAAGTTTCAACGTTGACATTATTTGTTAATCACTGATCATTCAAATGACCACCACTCAAATTGTTGCAAGCATCGATTCTTTTGAGGTAATTTTCGTCACTTTTTGACACATATTGGGCAGTATCTCATCCAAAACTTGACGAATGTTGGTTTTGAAGTGCTAAAAATTAAAGTTATCTCATAAACACGGTCTTCGCGAGCCCACAAAAAATTCCATCGCACTATGAGAATTTACGCGGCCAGGAAATGTCTCTTGCAATAAAGCCATATTCGCTCGAGTTGTTGTCTTGTGTGCCATGTGTATCGTCTTCTTGAAACCATATATTCCTCAAGTGGTATTTATCAATAGCAGGCAAAAAAAAGTCGGTTATCATATGACCAAAACGCTCTGAATTCTGGACTCAGTCGACGTCAGACTTTGTGAATGGTCAGCTGGCTTCAGTTGTTGTGTGAGCTGGACTTTATATGGATTAAGTTGTAGATCACAATGCAGAATACACCATAATGTTCCGTGAGACAGTCGTTATTTCTAAGAACAACGAGGAATCGACACATTCAGGTCTTCGGCAACACTTTCACTTACAGCAGCGATATGTTAGTGGAACGATGATTTACAGACCTTATAAAATCTGTAACCAATCCAAATGTTGTAAATATTTTTGTAAATATTGAATTTGTGAATAATTTTTGCTCTAATTTTGATACTGTATGCTGTTTTGGTGATTTTAATTTATCAAACATAATATGGATTGTTCAAATGATGATAATATGCTAATTGCATGTAATTTGAAAAAAGATTATGAATATTACATGATTGATTCGCTTTATTTTCTTAATCTTTACCAAATTAATAGAATTCATAATTCATTGAATAATATATATGACTTAGTTTTTGTATGTAACGACTTTCTAAGCTCGAAAGTTTTGGCTGTTCCATTTTCATTATTAAAAGAATCAATTCATCACAAAGAATTATAATATGTTGAATTTGAATTGTTCACTTTCTTACCAAACGAATCGGAGAATAAATCCAAGTACTTTAATTTCAATAAGGCAAATTACATTGAACTGAACAATTTTCTTGAACAAATTAACTGGTCTTTTGAATTGAATTGTCTAAACCTCGCCCAAATGTACTCCCGTGGTATAATGAGCAACTGGTGAATTTGAAAAATCTCAAACGAAAAGCTTTTAACAAATACAAGAAAACAAACAATGATTAAGACTATGCTAGTTTCAGTAAATTTCGTAAGGACTTTTTTATACTTAACTAGCAAAACCCCTGCCCGCTTCGCAGGGCTTCGGCCCACAACGGTTCGGAAATTAGAGATTGGCAGGATGAAGAATACGGTAATCGATGGATAGGCAGAAATGAACAATATTCTTAGAAAAATCATGCCTGTATTTGCTAATCTGATGAATAATCTATTCGTTTTTCAATTCTTTTACATAATTTTTTTAGTTAATTTACCCATTAAACATATCTTCCCCAAATTTAGCTCCCTGAGAAGAGGTAAGGTAATTAGGATTTTGACAGCAAGCCAGGTATAGGCATAAGTATGCTTTTAACCCTCTTCAGGATTGCACAATGTTATAAATTTTCTTAAAACTAACAATTATTGGGATATTATAAAGTGCTGCAATAAAAATATTGACAAAAAAAAACTAAATTCGATGTTCTAAGCTGTTTTAGATTTTCCCAAGTATTATAAAATGTATGGGTTTTTGTTTATCAATGAGATTTTATTTGCTAATTTTTTTGTTCATAAGGTAAAAATAAGAAAACTTTATGTTCTTTACGCATTATTTGAAAAAAAAAAAATCTTAAAGTCAACACTTTGCTCGGGCAAGAAAAATTGAACACCACTTAAATACAAAGTTAGCCTTTTTTTTAATCGTCAAAAAGTGATGAAAAAGTAACTTTGTCTTAGAAGGATTATTTTCTAAGAATATGACCAAGAATCACATCCCAAAGTATATGGCAGACAAATTACAGGATACCCTGTATAGTTGACCATGAGGAAAAACAGAAATTTCTAAATCAAAACCACATATTTTTAAAGATTGACCTTGCGTCTTATTTATTTTTCAGGGAATTCAAGTCGAACAGGAAACTAAAGACGTATGCCATTGACTTCTTCACGGCTAGTCTTGTAGTACTGTAAAGTTTAAGTTGATTGATGTCCCGAAACATAGTAATGCTCATACCATCAGAGTTAAAAAATGTGGAGGCAGTCCTGGTACATAAATGCAAAAAATTCAAAAACTCCGTCTCGTTGTAAAATTTACTACATCGTTTTCATTTGTAATTGTGTCAAACCACTCAAACGACTTGTGGGCAAAAAATTATGCATTTATTTGTCTAGTTCAAAATAAATTGTTGCATCGATTTTAGAAAGACTTTAATCTGTACCAGCCATTATTGCACTTCAACTCAATGCTTCAATGCTTGGAAAGACATCTTGAATCAACTCATTCCGTGGATTTGCATTACAATAAAAATTGTTTGGAAGTGAAATTCGGCCTTCAGAATCAAGTGAAATTATTCCATTTCCAATGTCCAATAGTGTCCGTGGCTTAGTGGTTAGTCGTCGTGGGTTCGAGACCTACTCGTGCCCAAAGTTTTTTATTTCATCTTTCTCGGGCATTGCCTTTTGCGAAGAACTGACAAAACTTCCAAGAGTATCAAGAGTATGAAAAAGTGCTTCTCAACTTTGCCGTTCGGAATCGGCGTTAAATTGTAGGTGCCCTAAATTCTTCACACGCACCCAGAGAATTATTGATGAGAGTAAGCCACTTAGGCCTTGGCTCTTCAAGATCTGTCGCGCCACTCTCTCTTTAATGTCCAATAATTGGCCAATGTAAGTTTCCTGAAATAGAAGTTTTTAAACGATCCATTCGTCTGCAGCAGTTGACTGTGGTATAATCGCAAGTTTTCCACAAAAAGATTCAGAGCTCCAAATTCTTCAAGTTGCGGTTAAAGGCTTCAAGTAAATTTTTGTGCGCCATTGTGCTCTCATCCCACACAAATATTCGGCCATTACCAACTTTTTTGAAATATTGTAATGTCAGTTTTATGTCTAATAATGTGCTCACAACTCCAGAAGAAGAAAGAGCCAACTCTTTTTTTAATTTCAGATCATATTGATGCTAAAATTAATGATAACAAAAATGATTTCCCATTCCACCGGGTGCATCACAAAAATATATACCACCACTCAGACTGATCACACCTTGCATATCTAATGGTGTCATACACATAGGTACTTTTGTTGATCGTTTAACTTCGGCTCAATAGTTTGCGCAAATATTCTGAATCCAATGCAATTTTATTATTGTCCTTAACGTAGTATTGTTGTCGAGCAACCAATTCAATTGTGGCAATGCTTTATTCGCAAAACGGTTTTTTCGTAAGCAACTGGCACATTTCAATTTGAAAGCATTCAATTCCCCATCAGATTGGCATTTGCAATGACTATTGACTCAAAGCTAAATAATGTCTGTTTGTGGCTTAAATTTGAGCACACCATGTTTTTCATTCAGACAATAATTATACGTGGAATACCTCCAGTTCGTTAGTGTTGATTAAATTTTATTAATGACACATTCCATCAACATTCAAAACGTTATAAATAACAAATACGTACCCACTAAAAATAAATAAGATATACATACATATTTTCATACTCTAGAAATTTCATATATCAAAACAACGTTTGCCGGGTCAGCTAGTTCAAATATAATTTCCTAGGTTCACTGACATTTTTTTTTTGTCGAAGAAAAATTATATTTGTCAAATATTTTTTTTCTTCACTGACATTTTTTTGATTTTTTTATTAAAAAAAAAATATTTGACAAAATTTTCAAACTAAATTGAGTGTTCGTATATTGATCAGTTTTTTTTGTAGTGTGAAATACAAAATTTTTAACATTTCTTAACAATTTTTCCAATCAGTATATTCAACTCCAATCAATAATATACCCAATGTTGACGTTGATTTCCCATATACCGGTACTAATATTGGTGAATTGCATTTAAATTTAGAAGAGGTTTTTTCAGAGCTTCAGACTATTGAACCAAAATCTACACCTGGTGCTGATGGTATAGCTGCTACCGTTTTAAAAAATTGTGCTAAGTCCTTAAGTTTCCCATTGTTTTGTATTTTCAATCAATCCCTTTCTGAGGGTTATTTTTTGAGTGAATGAAAAATCTCTTATCCTGGTACCTATTCATAAATCAGGATCTAAAAACCTAATCGAAAACTATCGTGATATTTCCAAATTGTCTGCGATTCCTAAATTATTTGAAAGTTTAGTAAAAGTAAAGTTAGATTTTCTGACTCGTGAATATATCTCTGAATTGCAACATGGCTTTATTTCTGGTCGATCAACCACAACTAACTTAGCGCTTTTTGCGAACTATGTCTTGAATTCTATTGAAGATAAGAATCAAGTAGATGCTATCTACACTGACTTTAGCAAGGCCTTCGATTCGGTGGATCATTCTATAATGATAAGTAAATTGAAACTTTATGGATTCCATTCAAAGTTACTTAACTGGATTTCACCTTATC
>CAKKXW010000002.1:86304003-86320236 GCA_920937365.1 Sphaerophoria rueppellii | reverse complement strand
AATGAGCCTCATCGCTGAAGATGATTTTTCGATAAAAATCCGGATCATTTTCAAGTTGTTGCTCAGCCCAATTCACGAACATACGACGCTTCTGGTGATCAAGCGGCTTCAGTTCTTGCGTCAGTTTGATCTTGTAAGGATGTAGGCCAAGATCTTTTCGCGAAATTCGCAACAACGACGTCACAGAGCCGAACTGTACAAAGCTATGTCTAGTTTTGGCGTCCCTGCCAAGCTCGTTCGCTTGTGCAAAATGACGACGGAGAACTCACGCTGCTCCATAAAGGTTGGCAACGAGCTTACGGAATCTTTCGACGTCAAAAAAGGATTCAGACAAGGCGATGCACTGTCATGCGATTTCTTTAACATCGTTCTTGAGAAGATTCTGCAGAACTCCAACGTCAACACCAGAGGCACTTTCTTCCAAAAAATCTGTTCAACTTCTCGCGTACGCCGATGATATTGATATAATGGGAAGAACACAGCGTGATATCAATGGCGCCTTTGTGAGAATTGAGACAGAAGTGGCAAAAATGGGTTTAGCGGTAAATGAGGGAAAAACGAAGTATATGCTGTCTTCGAGGAAGGACACCCAACACCGACGGCTCGGGCAAAACGTCACAATAGACACATATAACTTCGAAGTAGTAGAGGAGTTTGTCTACCTAGGCTCCGTTATAAACACGGGCAACAACACCAGCGCCGAGATCAGACGAAGAATAATCCTTGCTAATCGCTGTTTCTTTGGGCCTAGAAAGCAATTGAGTGGAAAAGCCCTCTTTCGAGTAACTAAGGTAAAACTGTACAACACACTCATCATCCCAGTCCTGCTGTATGGTGCAGAAAAATGGACCCTGACAAAATCGGATGAAAGTGCCTTAGGCTGTTTCGAGAGGAAAGTTCTTCGGGTTATCTTTGACCCCGTGTGCATTGAAGGGGAATGGCGAAAAAGATACAACAGCGAACTTTACGGGTTGTACAACGACATGGACCTAGCCAGAAGGGTCAAGGTCCAGAGACTCAGATGGCTCGGTCATTTAGAGCGAATGGACACCAATGCTCCAGCCCGGAAAGCCTTCGACACTATTCCCGAGGGACGTAGGAGGAGAGGAAGACCGCGACTCAGGTCGCGCACTCAAGTGGAAGAGGACCTCAATCAACTTGGAGTGCAAAACTGGAGACGTCTAGCTAAGGATCGAGCTAGCTGGCGGAGCCTGTTGATTGAGGCCCAAGTCCACAACGGACTGTAGCGCCACCTTAAGTAAGTAAGTAGGACGTCACAGAGATGCCCAACGCTTGAGAACGACGTGTGAGAGATTGATTTGGGTCTTCCGCAATTGATGCGCTAGCGACAGCAATATTCTCTACACTACGGGCACTTCTTTGTCTCACTGGCACGGGAACATTTTGTACTGAGCCTGTGGATTCAAATTTTTCCACTAGACGCTCAATTGTTGATCTGGCAGGACGATTATGACGACCATAAATTGTACGTAGCTATCTTAAAGTGTTGAGCACTGACTCCGAATTTCGGTAGTAAATTTTAATAATTTCGACTCGTTGTTGGATCGTATACCTTTCCATGATGAAATGGCAAATCTTACTGAAGAGAAATGTCAAGAGAGCGGGAAAAAATATGGCGTCGTTTGCTGTCCGTATTGGCGTCCCTATTGAAAAATCCTTTACATTGCATTAGTTTTGACAGCAATCTTTCTACTGTTTGGCATATCAAGGGGCAGCTACTATACAGGGTTATCCATTTCGCGGTCACAAAAGTCAACGTTAATAAAACACATATACAATATTTTGTATGTGTGATAATTCTTTTTATTATTACATTATTTGTGAAACACTGCATCATTCAAATGACTACCAATCAAATTGTTGCAAGCATTGATTCTTTTGAGGTAATTTTCGATCACTTTTTGACACATATTGGGCGGTATCTCATACAAAACTTGACGATGTTGGTTTTTAAGTGCTCCAAAGTTAAAGGTTTATTTTCATAAACACGGTTTTTCGCGTAGCCCCACAAAAAAATCCATCGGCACTATGAGAATTTACGCGGCCAGGAAATGTCTCTTGCAATAAGGCCATATTCGCTCGAGTTGTTGTAAATGTAAAAAAGGAAAAAATGTTTAGTGTCATATATTATCATATTACAGAGTTAAACCCTACTTTCTTACTCATTGTAAATTAGCACAGCACTGTACACCTGCTATAACCCCCTCCAGTAACAAACATTCAATTCGTATCAAATCCTTCGCCCTAGAGCATAAATTATTTCAAATGACAAGTAATAGCTTTCACGCCCTATTTTCTTCCACCTAAATTACACTAACAACAACATATTAATTAAAATGGGATTCTCGAAAACCTCCACCACTTGTCACGTTAACTACCACCAACACCAACAAACAAACCATGCAAATTATTTTAAGCAAATCAATAAATCTTGCCGCTCCAATGCAAATCAATAAAGTCAATGTGAATTTCAGAAAATACATAGTAATTATTTATGTATCTGCCAATGCACTTAGTTCCCAAATAGCAATATCAACAGCAAACAGCAGAAGCAGCACTTCCGCTAATGGTATTAAAATGTGAAATTCGAAAAACAAAGGAACACAGTAGTTCAAAATGTTGCAAACATAAAAGGTTGCATATCCTACAGCTACCCGGCAGACTTTCATTTGCACGATGGCAAAGGAAGCTCTTGCCATGCTTTAACGCCCAACTTTTGCACCCTCACACCGAATAATTGAACTTTCGCAAAATTTCATTTTCGAACGAATGAAGGGTTCTACGAGCATGTGAATCCCCCATCCTTCCTTGAAAATATTGCAAATAGATAGATACTTTTTGAAAAAGAAAAAAAAAAATAACAAAACAAAAACTTGAGGATTGTGTTGTGGAGTGCACTTCAATGATTATATTCGAAATAAACAATTTCATGGATGATATCAGATCCTCTAAGCTTCGTATAGTCTCTTGGGCAAGTTTTTTGTTTCATGTATTAAAAGTTTACTGCAAAAAGGAAGTTTTATTAACCGTAATCATTTGAAGATTGAGAAAATCTTTTTTCCTTAACAGGTGTCTAGAAAAAATGTTTTTAATGATTTCCTTTATGTGTTTCTCGATCCGGAATAAGGACATAAATCTCTCCTTGAAAAGTTTTAACACATTTTCTGGATTTCATATTTTACAATTAAAAAAATATAAAGTGCTAATCCCGAGCGGCAAATCCCACTTCTGAGAATATATGTAATTCTCTGTTACGCAATGCATGCACATCCTTAGGGACAATACTTTTGCTACATTTTAGAACAACACACTTACGTATAATATGCTCTACATGCATCTGACAAAGTTCAAAATTTGCAATTTAAGTCTGCACAACTGCTGCGTTCCTGGCACATTCATAAATTTGTAATTATTTATTACATTTTCAAATGATTTTTGTGTGATGTTTGTATGTTTGTCGACAGCATCGTAGAATTGCTCAACATGATATTTCGCTTCGTTGGGTTGTTCATTCGTTGTAATCGTAATGCGCAATTTCATCATCATCTTCTTCTTTATGAGAAATTTTGCTTCCAGTCGCTTTTTGTCTCGTTTTACTGTGTTGGCTGATGTAGAGTGAATGTCAGTGGTATCACAGTGGCAGGAATAAAATTACACACCTGCATTTCTGTCTCGTCAGCACTTTGTGCCCTTCCTTTTTCTTTTTACAGACAGCAGTTGAAGAACAGAGTTAAGTACTGGTAATGCTGATGCTGAAGGCTGTTATAGTGACGATAGTGCATCTAGCTGATGGCTCGGAATGGAGGTGTGATGGCGAGGAGGCTTGTTTATTATTATTTTCCCAGCTTCATTTCTAAGAAGTATTTTTATTTTTTAAGTTGTTTATTTGGCTGTGAAGACTTGAAATGTTGCTCACCTATTGCATTGTTGAGAAATTTGTTGCTACAACTACAACTGTATCAGGTTTTTTATTAGAATGAAGGGATTCAAAGGACTCCATTTAACAATGTAAAGTTCTTTTTCAGTTCAAATATGTTAATCTTAAAAGGATACAGATTCTTTGCTTGGTTTTCTGTCGGAGGAAATCAGCGGACCGTACAGTGACACCTTGATGTTTGAAGGGTAGGCACAGTGAATTCAAGAGGATACAAGCGTCCACAGCAACCTCTGTCTATGAACTCCTACTGTCCACCTCCCCGCAGAGAACATCGGGTGCCTAACACCTCAACCAAAGATTGGGTTCCATCCCCAGTGGGAATTTGTTGGCGGCACCAAAGAGAGAGAGAGGAAGAGAAGGGGAAGGCAGCGGAAAAACTCCCAAGATGGAATCAACGGTGGAGTCTACAGTTCCAGTCAGGATGAACTACTTAGTGAACACTTTATAGGGCTATATACGCTATATTTGCAGCCCAGGCTTATAAGGAGCGGTTTTGCCGGCTTTTCGTCTTAGAGTTAAACAAAAGACCTGGCCCTGCAGGTTGGAAGTCGTGCGTCGGGGTGGCTTCTTGGCCACATAAAGACAATATACTTCCGGGACACCAACAAGCCTTGGATATGGACGGAATTAATGATGCCGACTCACGCAAAGGATTTGGGGACAATGAATTTCGGTCTTGCACCTGGAACGTTAGGTCCCTTAACAGACCACGTGCAGCAAAACAACTAGCGGAGAAGCCCTTGACTGCTATGAAGCAAATTTAATCGCCATCCAAGAAATGCGATGGGATGGTCCGGACGTATGCAAAATGAACAGTCGCCTACTATGGCGATTTTAATGCTAAGCTTAACAAGAACGTGATTCCCACAACTCGATATCTACAAGGAGACATGAAAATCTCCTGATCAATCAACCGTCAACCAGATTGATCACATTGCGATCGAGGCAGGACACTTCTCAAGCATGCAAAATGTCCGCACATTCCGAGGTGCCAACATCGACTCGGACCACTACCTTGTTGAAGTCAAGGAAGGAAATCGAATATTCCGATCAAGGCCAACACACGAAAATGCTAGGAGAAGATTCTAATTCAAACGGCTACAATCGCAAGAGATTACAAGATCCTTTTCCGATCGTTTTTCGAAAATCTCCTCAGACGTCCTTTGCTGCCAGCACAAAATGTAGAGGACCAGTGTCAACACTGCCAAGCAGCCATCAGAGATACCGCCTCTGAAGTGCTAAAGTTTACACGGCCACTACAACGAAACTCCTGGTTTGACGATGAGTGCTGGCGCAGCGGTTACTTGCAGCTAACCAGGAGGCATACAAAGAGACGCTACAAAAAAGGACTCGAGTTTTTGAGCCCATCGTCAGCATAGACATATTTAACTTCGAGGTAATATAGGACTTTATCTACCCAGGATCCACTAAAAACTCAGACAACAACACCTGCGCTGAAATGAAACGATGAATCACTCTCCAATCGCTTCTTTATCCTAATGTATGGTGCAGAGACAAGGACTATGAAAACATCCGATGAAAACGCTTTGGGCTGCTTCGAGAGTAAAATTTTTCTAGTGATTTTTAGTCCAGTTTGTAAAAATGGAGAATGGAGACAAAGATTCAGTCAAGAACTGTACGAGCTTTTCAGTGACTCTGACCTTCCCAGAAAAGTAAAGGTCCAACGACTTAGATGGTTGGGTCATGTAGGGCGAATGGAAAATAATGCTCCGGCTCGTATAGTCTTCGAACCCAATCCGGAAGGACGTCGCAGAAGAGGAAGACCGTGACTCAGGTGTAGCACACAGGTGAAAGAGGACCTGCACCAACTTGGCGTGCGAAACTGGAGACAGCTAGCCAGGGACTGAGCTGTCTGAAGACGTTTTTTGGATGAGGCCATGGTCCATCCTGGACTGTAGCGGAACAATAAGTAAGTAAGTAAGTATGAACAGTGACACCGATCTAACCAAGAGCGAATGGATAACAAGCCTCCGGCCTGGAACTCCTTAAAACCCATTTTCAAAGAACATCGCAGTAATTGAACACTTAGGTGGAAATGGATATCCCATGATCAAAAGCAAAATTTAGCACAAAAGTTTCTGTTTGTCGTCTTTTATTTTTTTTCAACAAGACACCATTTCCGTAACAACTCTTATCGGAAAAAACCACCCTGATTGTACTTACAATCCCGTAAGCAAATCAGAAAAAGGTCAAACAACATTGTTGAAATCGGAAAAAGTTTTCAAGTTCTTTTTTGAATCGTCAGCTTTTAAGAATTATGGCCTCCAAAATACCATAAACATTTTGTTCAATCAGCAAAAATCCACTTTACAACTTTCTATTTTGGCTTTCAAGCTTTTACTTCCAAAAGAGGATTCCAATCTACTCGTCAGACCAAAAAAAAAAGAAAAGCACTTGTTTCAGTCTTATTTACAATGTAAGCCATTTGCGTTTTCCCATTAAAACCGTGTGCAATGTTTTCTTTGACATTTCTCCATTTGCCCACCACCAGAAAAACACAGCTCATAGAATCAGCATTCAGCCCATAAAGTTAAATGTTCTATAAAAGTGTTCCTACATGGTTACGGTTATGTTTTTGTTTTGTATGTGTGTGATTTCTTTTGTTCTTATATTTTCTCACTTTGCTTGAATTTATTTATGAAAGTAGAAATTCGACAAGAACCTGGCCCTTATCCTTGACAAACTTTTTCTTGCGTCCTTGCTCTCCTTACGACTTTCACTTTTCGAGAAGAGAACAATATGTATGCAAAACAAACTAAAATTCGTTGAACCATAATTTTAGGCGAAAAGGACTCGTCATTATGTTCCTCTCTGTCTGTGTTGGTGTCTGTCTATCGTGAGTGATAAAATATTACGGTAAACTCACAAAATGTATCCATTAAAATATAAAATACTCCTTAAATATATTCATAACAAGGAAGCCATGCCAACCGGCCCGAAACCCGACCTACTCCCCATATATCCTTGTTTCCTTGCCTTTTCTCACTCTCAAAAGTGAATAATTTTCAAATTTCGTGTGCTTTAAAACAAATTAAATTATTTCATCAATTTCCAGACACAACCTTGCAGATGGCTTATGTGTGTCCTTTTTTGCTCTCGTCCTTTCATTTGACTTGGTGTTAATCACCACACGAAAATATCATTACACATTTTAACAATGTCTTCGATGACGGACAAAGGACATAGCCAATTAGGTGGCGGTAATTGAATTTGAGATTCTATTCTTAGAAATGAAAGCCTCGATGTCAAACTACGTTTTTCTTATTAAAATAAGAATAAGGAGAGAGTGTTTGAGTATCCTGTGATGGTAAATAATTAAGGCGAGGTATTTTATTTGAGTTTCGGGTGGAAAACAGAGAAATAGAATTGGAGAAAAGTTTGCTTTTGTTTTTGTGGTTTTATGGGTGAGGGCTTTTAGTGGCTATGGGGATATATAATTATTCGTATGCCAATCAACACCTGTCATATTTTGGGGAACTTAATATTAGTTTATTGTTCAAACTTGTATCGGACGATGATAATAATAGTCATCAGCTGCAATGGGGCTGGTAATTGTAGTATTGTGTTTTTGATTTGACCTTGCAGGTTCCTGAAATAATACGTCAAGGTTTTTCACTTCGTTATAACTTGTCTATTTTGTGTCTTAAAGTGAATGAGGGTATTGTTGGAGATATAAGTATCAAGAAATGTTACTCTCTTTCCTGACGTTTGTTAGAGCTCGAAATTCTATTTAAGGTTCTTGAACTCAGCTGGGAAGAAAATTACTTTTTCAAGGCCGGGGATCTGAAAGCAAAACATGTAATATTGATTATTGTGCCGATTGAAAGGCCATCGTTGCTAGAAAACGATTCTTTTCTGATTTTTATTTCTTATAAGACAATTGAAATTCTAAAAAAAAAAAAAAATGGTAATCAGTAATCAATAACCCTTGAAAGAGCTTACAATTAGTTTAGTACAATTGCGACTTGCCTTCTGTAATTCAGATTCCATGCATGAAAGTGGAGTTGGAGGAAACGATTTAACGTAGAATGGAATTTCAAAGAACTTAGACCCCTAAAGACTTCAAGGCTCGTATAGGTGATTCACACAAATTAAACTTGGTAGACTCTGGTAGGTTGTACACCTAGCTTGTTTCAGCAAAGAGAAATCGGCCCGGAAAGTCTTTTGCGACACTATTCATGCGAGGACACAGCTCGGCAGAGCAAATTTGAGCTGGAACAACGGCGTAGAGCAGGATCACGCCCAAAAGCCTTGGGTTGCGAAACTGGATATCGTCAGCCAAAAATCGGGATACATAGAAGAAAGGAGGCCCTGATGGGATCGCGGTTGCAGAAAGGAGAAAATTCATTGTGGTCAGGCCGACGATGATGATGATGATGAAGTAATCGATAGAACTTTTGTTTCTGGACATTATTATCTTCCAAGTCCTGAGCTCCAAACAGATCTATAGAAACGGGGACGGTAGATGAAATTCTGCCAGCACATTTTGATCCATAAGAAGACGTTTTACATGATGAGTTGCTTAAAATCGAAGATCCAAAGTATACGATCACTTTGATGACTTATTGCATCACTTAACGCTTAATGACAGCTGCGGTATTTCATCCAACCAAAAAATGTAAAGCATAAGTCGAGTCCGCGAAGTTTTCAATCAAAAAAAAAAATCTTCCGAGCATCAACAATGTGAATGAGAAAGTTACCAATAGAGCTTAGCGTAAGTGGACTAGAAAATCGGGAAAAAAATTTTCTGGGTATGATGCCATTCATACTACGTCTAAGCTCGTTTTAAAAGGAACAAGTCAAGAAATGCATACGTGGATTGTGGGTGCTCTTTTTGGGTATTTTGCGTTAAGTTTTTAAACCAATTTGAATTTTCCAGTTTAAAATTTACCATTTACGAAAATGGATCGCTTTGCTATCACACAACGCATAAACATTGTTAAAACCTGCTACAAAAATGGTGATTCTGCCACAGCCATATATCGTGCTTTAAGAGGAGATTATGTAAATTACATAATCGTCCAACTACGCAAGCAATTGGCAAAATTGTGAAGAAATTTGAAGAGATTGAATTGGATTGATTTCAGATTTTGCAAGGTCTGTACATAATCGTACCACTAAAATATCGCTGCTGTAAGTGAAAGAGTTGCCGAAGACCCGAATGTGTCGATTCTTCGTCGTTCTCAGCAATTAGGACTATCTTACGGCACATTATTTTGTATTTTGCATTTGGATCTATACCTTTATCCATATGAATGTCCAGTTCACACAACAACTGAAGCCAGCTGACCATTCACAAAGTCGTAGACACGTCGAATGGGTGCTTCAACAAAAGGCGGTGAACGGCGATTTGTCGAACAAAATTTTCTTCATCGACGAAGCACATTTCTCACTCGGTGGCTAAGTAAATAAACAAAATTGTCGTATTTGGGGTTCTGAGAATCCTCAAGTAATTGAAGAGAGGCCTTTAAATTCACAAAATGGCACTGTTTGGTGAGCTCTTTGGTCCGGAGTTGTGATTGGACCTTATAAAAAAAAAAAAAATAGAGTGGTGCGACAGCTCTTGAAGAGCCAAGGCCTAAGTGGCTTACTCTCATCAACAATTCTCTAGGTGCGTGTGAAGAATTGAGGGGACCTACAATTTAACGCCGATTCCGAATGGCAAAGTTGAGAAGCACTTTTTCATGACAGATGATACTCTTGGAAGTTTTGTCAGTTCTTCGCAAGAAGCAGAGTAGGTGAAAGAAGAAATAAAAACTTTGGGTCCGAGTAGGATTCCAACCCACTACGTTCTGCTTAGCAGTCAACGCACCTAACCACTAAGCTACGGACACTACTGATTAGACATTACTTCTTCGAATACGACGATTGAACAACTGTCAATGTCAATTCGGGGCGTTATGGTCATATGATAACCGACTTTTTTTTGCCTGCTATTGAAAAATACCACTTGGAGAATATATGGTTTTAAGAAGATGATTACATATGGCACACAACTCGAGCGAATATGGCTTTATTGCAAGAGACATTTCCTGACCTCGTAAATTCTCATAGTGGCGATATGGGCCACCAAGATCATGCGATTCAACAACGATGGACTTTTTTTTGTGGGGCTACGCGAAAGACCGTTCTCATGCAGATAAACCTTTAACTTTTGAGCACTTAAAAACCAATATTCACTAGATTATGGCTGAGATACCGCCCAATATGTGTCAGTGTGTTTCACACATAATGCCAACGTTCAAACTTTATAATAAAAAAGGAATATCATGAAAAAAAATATTTTATATGTTTTGTTTACGTTTACTTTTGAAATGGATAACCCTATACACTAAGACCTCGGCCACGCAGTAAGCGGCTGAGCGGCTGAGCGGAAAAAAAATATAAAACATATGAAATCACATAGAAGCGGCCACGCTATGAGTGAGCGACTAAGACAGCAACCAGACCTCTTTTAATTTTTAGTAATGTTTTGAGCGGCAAGAGCCAATCTCTGCTGTGGAGAAATAGCAATTGTTTTATTAATCTAGGACGCACTTTATCAAGAAGCAAATCAAAAGATTCGATAGACATACTTAGATATTGCCAGAATCTATCTGGAAATGTTCGTAGATTCAAAAATAAATGATTAAATTCTCCAAACTCAGTTCTTAATTGGTTAATCGGATGAACAGAAAATCGTGTTCTTTTTTGTATATGTTTAAGTAATTTGTACACATACAAACGATTTTCCGACAGTAAAATACGGCGAACTGTTCTTGACAATGGAATTTTAACTACTAATCGCTGAAAAGCAGTCGCTCAGTGCCTGGCCATACGTCGCTTAGAGCGGCCACTCCCGCTAGCCACTCAGCCGCTTAGCCGCTCAACCGCTTACTGCGTGGCCGAGGCCTAAGTTGTTCAAAAATGTTTTTTTTTATTTATTTATTTTTAAACTCCCAGGAAAGGTAATGATAACAACAAATAAATACTGTTCAGCAAATTATCGACATCCTCAATTACATTAAGGCAATCGATAAAAAAAAATCCTTATTTATCGAATTCTCAAGGAAGAAGCAATCTCATTTCTCATGGTAATTGATTATTATTCGCTGACGTCTTGCTTTTCCCATTGAGTAATTTAATACGAAAGAAATTAAATAGTCCGAGTAAAAGTATTCAAATGCCCACAAGGAAAAGCAGACTTTTTTTTACCTTTCAACCAAAGCAACTTTTTCTATCTCTGTTTCATGAAATAAATGATTATTTATGTGTATCTTGAAAAGTTAGGTCAAAAAAGGTCATCAAACATTTTGTGCTTTGTTAATCAGTTCTGAAAGATATAAAACTTAAAATGTCAAAAAGTTTTTCTTCCAATTTTTGGGGTGTGAGGTAAGCCAATTGATATGGATACTTGGTTCTTTTTTTAAGAGAGAGAGAGAGACACAATCTTTAAGGACCAAAACTATGCTTGAAGGTTTGTTAATAAAGTGTTTTTCTTCTTCATGAATGTTAAGATGATTATCTGTGTTCGAATAGTTGACGGTTGAGTTGGTTTGAACATACACAAAAAATTTGTCTCTTTATCCTTAAATTTAAGGGTTTCTCCTGATTTCTGTGGAAGTTTTTCCCCTAAAAAAAGAGCGCCGACCTCACAATCTATTCGTATTTATTCGATCGTTATTTAATCCTGTTTTTTTTGCACTCTGAAGAGGGTCTTAATAGAGAAGTACATTTAAGTCGATAGTCCTTTTTTAACCGAACAAAAATAAGAAATAAAGTCAAGCATGTTGGGTATTGGTATCTGATTGATACGGTTACGCTACAGACCAGAACGGAATTAAAGTATTGATTGGACATTTATTTTGGGTTTTTGGAAATTTAATGCGTTTCGATTGAGAGAAATATAGGATGTAGTCAATTACATAATTTTCTTTTAGCGAGTATATTTTTGTTTGCTTATTTAATAATCTAATTCATGAGTGTTTTCATTTAATTCTTTCAGAATAAATCTGTGACGATAGTTACAGTGAGATGCAAGTGGACTTTAGGAATTCCGGAACACATTACTGGATTGTAAGTTTATTTGAAAATCCTTATTACTGCATTGTCATATTTCAAATATTTTTGTTATTATCTTTGCGTTTTTTTTTTATTTCTTATTGTGTTGAAGCATATTTTGGTTTTCGATTTGAACATCATATGTCTTTGTCAAAGAAAGTATCAGTATTGATACCTAAAACTATTCTACGAGGAACTCAAAATTAAGGCCATTTTAGAGGTTTTGCCAGTAGGCGAAAGTTATGTTGTTTCATAATTATGTTATATTTAACAATAAAAAAACCTTTCCCAAAGGTCTGGTTGTCGAGATATTATAGCAATATCGTTTATATTGGGCAATTATCTACCGACAACGTCAAGTTAAAGAAAGTATCAACTTTCTCAGACAGTACAAATCAAATGTTGTATCAAAAAAGCCTTAATAGTTTACTACGAATTTCTGAAAACCAAACAGATTTAAGATCTCTATTTAGAAATATTAGCTATGTATATCGTTTCTTACGATCTAACATTTCAATTTCAATTCCACATTGAAACAATTTCAACATTTTCAAATGGCACATTTAAATAAAGGTCTTAAAACCTTCTATTTAGCAAAAATCTCCAAAATAGTATAAAAGCTTTTGTTTTCAATCTGTGTCCAGTCAATGAACGTAATTTTCGTAGTTTTTGTGCATATCGCAAAGCTTACTCCAAAGATTTAGTAATTTGAGTAACATTGATATTTTTATAAATACAATTCTACTGTACATGTGTATATTACTCAATTCCTCCTAAGCGGATAGATCGATTTAAATGATTTTCTTTGTATGCGTTTAGGTGGCACCAGTGGCCGATTAAGCGTTGAGGGCGCCATAGGCAAGCATCTCATAGGCGCCACTATATTGAAAAATATCTCATAGGTTCTTTAGTTAGATCAAAACCGATGCACGCGTTGAAATCGAAAAGATCTTTCGAGTTCGGTTTGAAATGTTTTTATTAAGATGTGCCGTAAATTTTGTAAACAAAATCTAGGAAATTTTGTAAACAAAATCAGAAAACTGAGGTTTTTAATCCGTTAGAATCTTTACCATCCGCTGATAAATTTCGACCATTACGTAATTTGCCCTTACAATAATAAAACTCAAAAACATTAACGCCTAATTTTTTCACACAGTTCTAAATTCCCTTTATAACTCCATCTATTGACTCTGATTAGAATTTATGTTGTTTTCGATTGGTTTCACTCAAGAATTCACTCATTCCATTCAAATCGAATGGAACTCGGTCATTTTTTTGACTTTGCGATTATTTTTTGTTTGTATCTGTGTACCTACGGTAATTTTTATATGTGTGTACCTATGTTTATTTCTGTGATGCCCGTGGCGAGGTGTTTATGTGCGTTGGCTCTAACCTAGAACGTGGGTTCGAATCCTACTCTTGCCCATAAACTGTCAAGAAAAAATTGCATAGTGAATTCATTCCAATTTTTAACGTGGTTATATTTGCCACCAGTTGAAGGACTGTTGAAAATGTTTGCTTTGTTAAACGGAAGCGCCGAAAAAAAAAAACGGTATCGTCCCATGTGTTAGAACTCATTTGAAATGAGTTCAAAAATTTCAATAAACCGAGTTTAAATGGATAGAATTTTTTCAAGAAATTAATCGTTACAAAAATTAAGATAGTCGAATGCCTAAAGTCAAATACTCTGTATAGGTACTATAAGTTACTCAGGACCGATTTTAATTTTAACAAAAGTGGCAAGTGCGCTTCGAATTCATATGTTTGATACTTTAACAACCACGTTTGAACTCGCATTATTTGGCACTTGTAACGCGCCCCTTTGTTGCCTCGCGCCTATAGTCACATGCCTAGTTTCCCTTGAGGATAATACGGCACTGGGTGGCGCCCTGGATAGTTTGGATTTACAAATCAGGCCGTCGTATCTGTACCTACTGCAACTTCAAGGCATTCATTCATTCATTCATTGTTTTGCCATATGAATGACTTCTAGGAATGGCTGGACCGATTTGGCTCAAAATTGGTGGGAAAGTGGCTTAGAATCAGAAGTCAGCTATACACAACTTTTTATCCTACTAGCGGAGCCATCAAACATTATTTTGCCATAAAAGTAATTTCTAAGAACGGCTGTATGTCACTGAACTTTTCCTCGGGTGGTGCCCAAGATGGTTAAGAACCACAAATCAGCTATCCTAGCTGCCCCGGTATATTTTTGCCATATAAATAATTTATAAGAACGGGGGTACAGATTTTGTTTTGTTGGGTAGGAAGTTAAAGGTGACGTGAAATAACGCCCGACGAAATAAGGCCCCATCTTAAAAGGGGCCTTATTTCCATGTTGAAATTGAAATAACACCCGGCGGGCCTTATTTCAATTGCATTATGGAAATAAAGCCGCATTTTACATGGAAATAAGGCCGCATTTACAAAACACAGAAGAAAACTTGAAATAGGGCCTAGTTTCCATGCCAACTTGGAAATAAGATTCCTTTTTACCGCTGTTAGCAAGCTTTTAAACAGAGATATACTCTCAATTGCACCAATATGCTTAACAATAACTGTTGTTGAAGAACAATTCTTTCATGATCTGTGTATTAGTTGTTTATGAAAAAGTGCAGTGATAAGTGCTCCATTTAAAAGAAAAAAAAGTACATATTTTTTAAGAGTAAATGATGGAGAACAATTTTTTGATTATTTGCAAAATTTCAAAGTTTCAAAAATTTTAACGGCGCAGTGTCATAAGTCCGTAAGGGACTTTTGACCCACTTAGGTGGGTCAAAACTTCATAAATCGATTATGAACTTATAACCCACGTACATGAGTCCAAAGTACGTCAAAATTTCTCATGGAATTGTGACCCCAGTTTACGGCGAGTGAAATCGATTTTTTATTTTTGTTGCTTATTAAGAGGAGTTGAGGGAAATAACTCCACGGGAACTAACTACACTGAGGGATTTAGTTTCCTCCAAGTAAAGATTTGCTCCACTTTTGTAGAGTGATGTTAGTTCCCATGTACGGTGGGAATTAAAGTCCTTAATGATTTATTGTTTCTATTTCTCTTCGAATGTGAAATGAACTGCCATATTACCCGAGACAAACTTAAATAAGAATTCAAGTACTGAGCAATGTTATTAGTAAAAATAAAATAAATTTCATACATAGTCATTCAGTAATCGAGTTTTTAAGACTCTGATTTTTTGTTTTTAATCAAATGACCGTAAACATTCAGAAACTCAGTCATACCGAATTCAGTTCTCAACACTCTGAAAATAATGAAAAATCGCCCGATCTTTTTTATTAATATCATAGCTTATTTTAGTTGTCGAGCAAATAATTTTTCTAAGCTTTTACTGTTTCGTTCTATTTGAAAAAGTAACCACTACACAATTACACATCCTGTAATGCATAGAAGATTAGCAGATGCTGCATTTCAATGATTCATTCTGAGCATCTTTTTTTATTTCGATTGAGGATGAAGATATACCTATTGATAAAAAAGATTCAAGATCGATTTGGTTAGATTGCGAGCGAAGCGTTATTTCACGTCACCGAAGTTAAAACCAGGAGATGGCTATAAAATACTTTCTTATCCTACTAGCTAACCCAATAAACGTTGTGTTATCATAAATTATTTCGAGGAGCTATTTTAGCAAAAAAAAAAATACTGATGTTGACGCCATAAACTAAAAAAGTGCACGACTGGGTCGTACGAACTTGCTCCTTCATGCTAAAACTAAATATTTTTGATTACTTAATATGCAAAAGGTAGTGTTAAAATAAGAGATATACTTTAATCAATTCTGATTACACTCTTACTTACAGCTTATACTTAACTCAAAAAAATAAAAAAATATATATATAAAATTAATTAGAATTGATTAAAAAAAATAAAATTTGGAAATGTACCTCGTAAATACATTTCATTCCAAAAATTTAAATGCTGAACAAATTCAAACCTTACTCTTGATTTATTGAATTTTTTTTTTGAAAATCGTCGGAGCCGTTTTTTTTTAAATTAATTTTTTATATATAAAATTTTTCAAAAATATCCTTAAATTAATTTGGGTATGCAGTTTTCAAGACCATGTAAATATCAGGGGCGATTCCTCATAGTTGGCTAGTTTAGCGGCGCTAAACCAATAATTTTAGAACACCTATTAATTTTATTTCTAATATATTGTACATTATTCTTATTCAAAAGTCAATAAACGACA
>CAKKXW010000002.1:86124691-86303503 GCA_920937365.1 Sphaerophoria rueppellii | reverse complement strand
TAAGTAACCTACTATTAAAAAAGTTTGGAAAACTTGATAAGCAAACAAAATTAACTAATTTACATTTGCTAACAAGTTTGTTTCGAAACTAATTTTCGACATTTGTGGACGTTTCACTTTGTGTGGCGCTACAGTCCGTTGAGAGCTGTATTAATTTTTTGAATAATTTATGTGGCAAATGTCAAAATTTGTCAGTTTGTTTTATGAAAGCATTTAAATTTAAATCAATATTGAAAGTAAAATCGAGTTTGAATCTAGGGTGGAATCGTGTAAGATGATAGTTGACTATCAAATTTTTGACTATCAAATGTGATAGTCAACAACTTTCCATCTGTGTAAGGTGATCATTCTGAAATCAAATTTTTTTTCTTAGATTCTTGGCATCACTCTGCTTAGTTCATGTTTAAACCCGATTGTTGTTGTTGTTTTCCATGCTTAAAAATTTGTAGAGACACAAACAAGGAAATAAAAATAGAGACGGGAATATGAATATTGTATCTATGTGTCCTTTTTGATTCGTATTCAATCAGCTGACTGTGTGTCAAGAAGTTTGTTTTGTTGTTTTGTACAATCATATTTATTTTTCTTTAACTGGGAGCGATGAGAATTTTGTTAAAGTTAATAACACAAAATAATAGCTTAATTTCTGTCTTTTGTGGATATATTGGAGAGGCCAATGGATGAGTGTAATGCGAAGTGAATGCTTTTCAGAGGATAATAAAGTGTTGGTACAAAACTGTTTCTTGAATATAATTTCTCTTTCTCGTGACTAAAATAAAGGTATAAATTTAATTTTATAATAGTTTTTATTTTCGTTGTTTTGCAATTGCAAAAACATTTGCACCAGCCCAAAAATATTCATTGTTCCCAAAAGAGGAAAAAACACACGAAAAAATACACCAAAAATGTCCAGTTGTATCAAATTGACACCTAAATAGGTGTCAGCTGAAAAAGTCAAAAAAAGATGACTGTCAAGTTTGACTATCAGCTTACACAGACGAATTTTCTTTAATTTGACAGTCAACTATCAAAAATCAGCTTACACGATTCCACCCCTGGATCGTTTTCTGGATATTTTTGTTTCCTTACTTTACTTGATAGTCACAAAAACACACCTTTTATATATAAAATTGAACACGTGTATGTCATTCAATTTCTCCTGAAAAGCGAAGCCATCAAACATTATTTTGCCATATAAGTAATTTCTAAGCATGGCTGTATGTCACTGAACTCCACCTTAACGACTGGACCGATTTAAGTGATTTTTGTATGCGTTCTGGCGGTGCCCAAGATGGTTTAGAACTACATATCAGTCATACTAGCTGCCCCGGTATATTTTTGCCATATAAATAATTTCTAAGAACGGGGGTACAGATTTGGTTCGAAATATGTTGGGTAGGAAGTTAAATCCAGGAGATGGCTATAAAATACTTTCTTATCCTACTAGCTGACCCAGTAAATGTTGTTTTATGATATAAATAATTTGGACGAGCTATTTAAACCAACAAAAATATTGATGTTGACGCTATTACCTAAAAAATACAACAGTCATTGCGCGGAAAAGAGTTATTGTCTAGATCCATCGACACTGTTACCGAACCTTTTTTACAACCAAATTAAAGCCTTTAGGAGTTGAGGACAACTTATACAAAAGTGACAGTATGATATGAAATTGAAAATCATCGAATAAAATATAAAAAAAAAAACAAATGATAAAAATGTATCCAAAAACTCACAATAATAATGATATAAAAAAAACAAATAGAAAGAAAGTACTCATACGCCACAGTGTGTCATCAATTCATCATCATCTGAAGAGAGGCGAGGTCAGCTCGTTAAGCCTCGCCTGTAGATTTGGTTTTCAGTGACTGATAAAGGGCGTATAGACCTTTGTTTTCGTGCATCATTTGGTTTGTCATTCGATGGGTTTTGGAAACCTTTTTTATCCATCCAAAATTTTGGCAAGCTACCACGCCATGATATTTTTCGAAAATCATGAAGAAATCGATTTCGCTAAATTCAACATATTCCATAGTTCTCATAACCCTGAACTTATTTCTGAATCTCAAACTCAATTCCTAGCTCTAATATTTCAACTTCCAAATAAAATCTCTCATTAGACTTTCTTTATTAGTAGGAACTAAACTACCAAAAAAAATTATCATACTGTTTTGTTTTCTTAAAAATATCCTTCCATCAAAATCCATCTAAGCATTGTATACATGTACCCAAAATAGTAACAAAACAAAAGGACACTTAACACCGCTGCTGTCCTCAAACCTCAACTGTCTCAACCCAAGCAATTTAGTAGCTGCTTGACACTCTTTCTTTCTAGCAAAAGTGCTCTAGAATTTAGTTGGGGTTGTGACACACTGTAGTTTTAAAGTGATTTCGTAGTACCTGAACCCCACTCACCTACTTTAAAAACATTTTACTTACACATAAATACGTTCAAGATATTCGTGCTTTATTTACCACAAAGTTCCTTTTCCCTTTTTTAACCTTCCATAATTTTGAAACTTTTTTTCCTCTCAATAAAATAACTTCCTTATGTTTCAAATGATAATAAAAATAAGAGAAGTTAAAATAAACTTTCACCATTTTCAATCAAATTATGAACTTCTTCATATTAAGATAAAAATAACAGATACCTTTTCTCCATGAAATTACCTAAGTGACATTCTTTATGGATGGCGTCTCGTTTAGGTTTTATGGTAAGTTGTAGAAATTTTGGCTTTGAGCCAGCGAAATTTTTATTTTGTTTTTTTGCAGAAGGAAAATGTCTACAATTACTCTTCGATAGTAAAAAGTAATGAATAGTGCATACAGTCAGAAAAATGAACTCTAAATAATATCGTATCCTTCTTCATTTTACTATAAAAAAGAAGGCCTTAGGGCTTCCTGACATCACTGACGACAAAAAAAAAATAAAAAAGTGCCTGGTTTGTGTGTTTCATTTCAATTTTCCCTTCGAAAACGGTTTTGAATTTCCAAGATTTTGAAAACAGATAAATTTGTATGTCGCGTCGTCAGTCGGTTTGTGGGTTGTTGATATTTGCCTGATGTGAATTCTTAACTTTATATAGAACCTACTTTCGACTGGCATTGGATGAGAACAAAAAAAAAACAAAGACAAAAAACAAAAATGGAAATATGATTGAATATATAAATTCAATTTCGGTCGTGTCATCGCATCGTGCCGGTTGAAAAGAAAATTGAAATGTTTTAGGCAGGTGGTGGTAATTTATGGAGAGATCATATTTTTATGATTCTTTTTCTTTATGTGTGTTTTTGTCAGCGCCATTGTTTGGATTTCCATTTGGATGAATGTGTTCGGAAATTGAAATGAATACGCGAGCATTTTGTCATTGATTACTGACTTCTCTCATGAAATTAAAGAATTCTTCTAAACTTTAAAGTGTGTCTGTGTATCCTCATTATTTCAATTTCCCGCAAGAGTCCTTGAAACACTTTAAATATATAGGAGTAGTCTCGGTGTTGATTGTGCTCAACATAAATAAACAAATATTGCAATGCAATTCTATTTTTAATGGAGAGCAATATCATTCCACTTTGAAATGGATTTGGAGTGCTCTTCGGGCGGAATTTTATTTAGTCTTCGCAGAGTTGTTGATTTTTATGAAAATTAAAATAACTCATTTGTGTGGTGCATTAAGGATTGAACAGTTTGTCCTTGTCAACATTTTTAACTAAAAAAAGTAGTGGGAAACCATATTTCTTAACTAGGGATCTAGCTGGCCTTCAAAGCCCCAAAGATCAAATTATTCGTCGAAGTTTTATCACGAAGTTGTCGATTCTGTTGATCCAAGCCTCGTTGTATAGAACCTCGTTAGAATAGTATTATTAATGTACATAAGAAGATTCCGGTGTCCGATACAAACCGAGACAGCGCCGAAGACACTGCCTCTCGAACACCCGAATATTCTCCATTTTAGATGGGGCAACGTTGAACCACACTGGGCAGCCATAAACGATCATCGGCCGTATGAGAGCCATGTAGCAAATTACCTTCACTCTGAGGCCAAGCCGACTGCTGTTAAACAGCCGTTTCGTCAGAGCGAAGACTCCTTTGGCCTTAGTCAGAGCAGCATCTATATGTCTGTCGAAATACACACTCATCATCATGGTGCGGAAGCATTGACCCTGACAAAATCGGATGAAAGTGCCTTAGGCTGTTTCGAGAGGAAAGTTTTTCGGGTCTTTGGCCCCGTGTGCATTGAAGGGGAATGGCGGCTTGTACAACGACATGGACCTAGCCAGAAGGGTCAAGGTCCAGAGACTCAGATAGCTCGGTCATTTAGAGCGAATGGACACCAATGCTCCGTGGAAATGGACCTCAATCAACTTGGAGTGCAAAACCGGAGACAACTAGCTAAGGACCGAGCTAGCTGGCGGAGACTATTGATTGAGGCCCAAGTCCACAACGGACTGTCGCCACCTTAAATAAGTAAGTAAGTCGAAATACAGATACTGGTCCAACTAGATACCGATGTACTTCACTTCACTTTTGCTCGTTAATCGCTGTCCGTGAGGTCCAACGATGACCATCTTGCGCGTTCCCTCGTGACTCCAGCCAACGAGGTCCGAAACAGAATTGTTTCGCATTTCTGGACATTTATTTTCAGTTTTCAGTCATTGCAATATCGCTGAATCTTCTCGAAGTCACGTTGCAAGAGAATTCTAATGACTTCGACCTTTGGGGCAGTTCTGTACGAAATCAGGTCGTTGGCATACGCAATTACCTGGCTAAAGGCTACCTATCAGATCGCTGGTGTAAATGCTAAAGAGGAGACCGTTGAAGACCGTTTTTAATTTCAAAGGTGGTGGTAGAAGTTACATTGCCACTTTTGACAACAAACTTTCTACAGTTGAGCATATACTGATACCTAGTCTGCTGAGTTTAAGGTATAACCCTTCTAACCATACGGTGTCGAAGGCCTTCTCTAAATCAACCAGAATAGCACTCGTGCATTGTTTCTTGGACTTATTCCATTGGATATCAGAAACGAGCTTAGACGCGGCATAATTGGTGTCATGTCCCGCCTTGAACCCGAACTGGTTATCCGGAATTATTTTGCTGTCCGCAGCCCACTCATTCAGAGTCCTATTGATTACGTTTTCGAATACCTTGCTGATGCTTGGTAGAAGACTTATCGACTGAAGATTTGACGGATTGGAGTTGTCTTTTCCCTTTTTCGGGAGAGGATTAACCACAGCTGTCTTCCAACGCCCTGGATAATATGCATTATTCAGCGCGTTGTTGAACAGAACGGTGTAGATGTCTATTGCCTCAATCGGTAAGTGTCTTAGTACAATGATGTTACCATCGACACCTGCTGACTTCTTATTCTTTATTGAATCGAAGATGAGCTGGAGCTCTTCCTTCGTTACTAGGAGAGGATTTGCTTCCGTTTGCTCGGCGACTATGGTGTTTGGCCATCAATTTATCCATCACAGTAGGTTCTAAATTATTTTAATAAAATTATATTAACACTAAATATTTGACTAAATAATTTTCCACAAATCAACTGAAATGCTTTTAGTTTTGCGGTTTCGTTCAATTAAGCTATTTTAATTTTTAAATACAAGTTTTTAATCATAATTTGGCTGAATTTTCATTTTATTTATTTTTTAAAAACTATTATAAGTGTGAATTTTATTTAACCACAAACCGCTAACCCCTGCGCTTGTGTGCGTGTGTGTTTTTGAATGTTTTAATTGCAGACAGCTTTTTGGTGTGCCATTGGAGCTATAGTTTTGGGAGCCATTGCGGTGATATCATATTGGATACGAAAATGCAGGTATGTTTGTTTTATTAATGATGAATTTTTGAGTGAATTTTTATACCTAACAAAATTTTAATGAAGGTTGTTTGAATTTTAACTGAAATAGTGTTCCCACTTTTTTCGGTTGGAAATTTGTAAAGAAAAAAAAAAGTTTTATGGTGGGAGCTTACAGTTCTGATTCTGATTTGATTTTGATTGATTGCATTTTATTAAATTTAAGTACTTTGGGTACTTTTAGGGGTTTTATTGACCTAGAAAACTTAAAAAAGTTAGCATAATTAAACTCATTTTGTTTCATATTAATCAAAAAAACCATTACGGCCTATTTTTTTCCTATCTATTCTGACTCGAATAGTGTGAGCACTGCTACCATTTGACATCTTGTATTTTCTTTTGACTTTCCTAAGGCAAAACAAATATGAACAAAATCAAGCGGCGGTTGAAAATTATAATCTTTATTTATGTTGTGTTTCCCCTCGAATAAACCCCAACGTGAGAACGCACTGCGTTAATATTTGCTCATCAAGTTGCAAGAATGTAAGCTTTTACATGTCAAATATACAATAATTGGATTATGAGAATCATACAAAACCATTTTATAGTCCAGAAAAGCCAGCAAACACTTAAAAAAAATATATATATTAAAAAATCGTAGTCAAGGCAACACTTATGAAATAAATTCATTCCGAAAAACTTCTGGCTGTGGTAAGCCACTTTAATTCTTAAGTTTCTTGTCATAGATTAACATCAATTTGTTGGGTAAAATTGTTTGAAGGTAAATTGATCAACTCCGAATTACTCCGAAAAACTTGTTTTTCTTTTTTTTCCAAGATGTTGAAGAAATCCATTATTCTAACTTTTTGTTCAACTTAAACTAAGATACTCCCTCCTAATATGGTTTCTTGTATTAAACTCTACTACCAAACTAGCCTTTCCGAAAAAAACAAATTACAAACTCTTATTGAAAAGAAATCTTGAAAATGTTTAATGAACTTGAATAACAATAATACCTTTTATTAACTTGCTAGATTATGTACAAGAGGCAAGTGTGAATATCAATGTTTTACCACTCCGAATTATTCCGAAATACCAACATTATTTGTAAAGTAAATTTCGTAGCAGTTGAACTATAATTTCCAGATACTTGAAATAAAACGTGTTTATTTCCTTAAGTTTTAAGCCAGGCCAGGCCCTGAAAAGTCAAACTGTTAATAATATTGTAGGAAGCCAAGTTCAAAAAAGACCGCATATCTAGAGTTTAACGTGTCGTTCTCGGTCGCTTTATTTCCATATGGTTCAGTATTATTCGCTTCAATATATATTTTTATGTTCAAGTTCAAGAGTTGTATCCACTTTTTGTTTACAGGTGAGTGGTTTTTTGTTCAATCTTCTTTTCAATTTTCTTCTAGTTGTGTTGCAATAAAAAAAAGACAGCAGCAATCAATAGATACAACAGCTTGTTTATGTGAATCGAAAATGCACCAGAACGTCTCCCCATTGACAGATTGTCATGTAGTTGTACATGTTCGCTGTGGTATTAGTTGTTATTCGAACAAAAACAAAATTGCAAACAAATAAAAAAAAAGTAATGACAAAGCCAAAGGAATAAAAAAAAAAGAAAAAAAAAATCAATTTTTTCTTATAATCCATTTAGAGAGAAGGAAATTGTTGTCACAGTTTGTCAGAACAATCCCTTCGAGTCGGTTCTCATTTTCGTTCTCGTCAAAACGATATTATTACCATCAACCACCATACCACTCCGGTTCGGTCAATGGTATAGCGTTATTGGCGTTGTTGTCTACCTTTACGTGAGACCTATTAAAATCACCTGAGCCTGAGTAATTATTAATGTCGCCTTTTTGGAGGCCGGACTCAATTAGTCTGCCAATTAATTTGCTTTCACGATAGTCATGTTTATACTCGTTTTGAAATAATTTCCTTAAAGCAAAAAACCATAATCATCCCTGTTTTGTTGAAAATTAAAAAAAAAGAATATAATTTATGTGAAATTAAAAAAAAAAATTTAATAAGAAATAAATAATTGAATAACACGATAACACGCCACTGTTACTTCTTTTTTCATCTTGATTTTGTAAATGAGAAACCCATCGGCAAATCGTGCGTGTTTGGTTATTATACACTGTACATCCAACTCTTTCATTAAACAAAACGTGTAAATGCCGTTTAATTAAAATTTCAATTAAAATTACACATTGAAAAGGGATAAACACGTATTCCGGGATAAAAATTAAATTCATGGAATTGCAGTATGGAAACGAATTGGAATAATATGTGACATGAGAGCTGAGCGGTGACACAAATAAAGTTATTGAGGTTTGTTTTTTTTTTTATTAATTCCGTTAAGAGGTGAGAACGAAATACAAATTATGTGGTTTTAGTTGCTACAAGCAATATCTAATAGATCTATAATTTTGCTGTGATATTGTCAATAATGACCGACCGCTGCTGATGGACAATTCTATAAATCGGTTAAATAATAATAAATGATTGGAACCGACATCCCTATCTTACCTGAAAGGGAAAACATAGGTATACCGATAGCTACATGCAAACTTTTGCATAAAGAAACAGCCTTCACGATAACAAGGTCTAGGTGGTAGAATTTACCTACGTGCGCAGCCACAAAGCTCATATGGCATCCTTGACCTAAAGCGATCTCAAGTGACTTGGTTATCTCAACGCAGATTTCATATCGGATTTCAAATGCTACATTAAGGAAGCTTGAACAGCATTGCACAGTGTTGTCAGCGTCATAGAAAAATCACTGAATGACAAGGAATACACCCTTGCAACGTTCTTGGATATTGAGGGAGCCTTCAATAACGTGAAGAACGAAACAGTGAAACAAGCCTTGGACGACCACAAAGTCGAAAAGGCAATAACGCAGTGGATAATGTGTATGCTCAGAAAGAGACAAATTAACTCTGAACTAGCGGAGGAAAGGTTGAGAGTAACCACATCCAGGGGAACCCCCCAGGGTGGAGTCCTCTCACCGCTACTCTGGGTTCTTGTCATGAACGGCATACTCTCCAAACTGAAATCAAGTGGAGTAAGGATAGTAGCCTACGCTGATGATCTTGCATTACTAGCGACTGGCAGATTCCTACCCACTATCAGTGAACAAACAGAATACGCCCTCTCGTTGGTAAGCAAATGGACTAAGAACTGTGGGCTGACAGTCAATCCAGCTAAAACAGAACTAGTGCTATTTACTAACAAACGCAAAATACCCGATTTTAAAATACCTTCAATTGAAGGCTGCCCTCTCAAAATCTCTGATCACGCAAAGTATCTCGGTGTGATCTTAGATAAAAAACTAAACTGGGGCCTGAACACCAAAGATAGATTCAAAAAGGCATCGACTGCCTTTTACTCCTGCAATAGAATTTTCGGAAAAACCTGGGGACCAAATCCTAAAATTATCAGATGGATGTATTTGGCAATAATTAGACCAATACTAACCTACGGTAATTTGGTATGGTGGAAAGCTTTAGAAAAGAGCACGAACCTGAAAACTTTGACAAAAGTTCAAAGATTAGCGTGCACTGGCATTACTGGGGCAATGAGATCCACTCCAACTGCGGGGCTGGAAGTTATACTCGATATTATTCCCCTAGACCTCTTTGTTCAAGAATCTGCGGCCAAAAGTGCCCTGAGACTTAGTCAAACTAAAGTCTGGAAAAATAGTTCCATGGGACATGCCCAGATCCTTCATAAAGTTATGGGTCATAGTACTACAACAGACTATAAAACACCCGAACTTGATTTTCACAAACCATTCCAGGCTGCCATCCCAAGCAGAGAGGAATGGATAGATAATATACCGTACTCCAGTGAGTCGTCAATAGCTATCTATTCTGATGGCTCTAAAATGGACACTGGTGTAGGAGCAGGCTTCTATTCCGAATCTCTCAAGTTAACCGCCTCGCTTAGGCTTCCAGACTACAGTAGCGTCTTCCAAGCGGAGGTCCTGGCAGTGACAACAGCTGCTAAAAAGGTATCAATGATGGCGATACCACGAGCTGATATCACCTTTTACATTGATAGCCAAGCGGCAATAAAAGCGATTACTGCAACTGAGGTAAAATCTAAGCTTGTTTCATGCTGCCGCGAAGAGCTCAAGGTTCTTGGCGCACAGCACAACGTTAGACTCTGCTGGGTCCCGGGCCACAGCGATATACTAGGCAATGAGAAGGCCGATGAATTAGCAAGATTAGGGTCAATGCTTGACGTAAGCCAAGCTCAGCTAGTTAGCACCCCTACCTGTTATTTAAAACAGGAAATCTCAAAAAGAATAACTATCAAGGCCGATGAAAGGTGGAATCTTCTTGACACCTGCGGCACAACAAGAACGATCTGGCCCTGTTTTAACAAACAAAGAACGGGAAAAATTATGCAGCTACACAAGGCATCACTTCGATCTCTTGTAAGCATTATCACTGGACATAATCTGTTAGGTTATCATATGAAAAAATGAGAATAAGTTCAGATGATCTATGCAGAGGATGCGGTGACGAGGAGGTGCATGAGGACACTTCGCACTTTCTGTGTCACTGTCCCGCACTTTCCCACCAAAGGAAGAAACTGCTTGGCAACTTTTTCTTCGGGGGTTTAGAAGAACTCTCTAGTACGCCAGGTACTAGCATCCTGAACTTCGTCAAGGCCTCTAAATGGCTTGACTAACTGAACACATAGGTTTTTCTTATTAGCCTGAGTAGCAATACTCGCGGGTATCACAATGGATCTGTATTGATCTAAGTGTGACGGTAAAAACATCAACTGTCACCCTCCACGCGCAACTCGACTTGGTGTAGCCTTAAATGACTTCTGCAGAAGCTGTATGGACTAGGAAAAAGAGGAAGCAAACTCTCACCTTCTCTGCTCATCCCTGCTCTCTCACTAAGACGTAAACTTCATCTGGGAGAACACTTTTATGATAATCCCAGTGAACTAGCTAATAAGGATATCAAATCGCTTATCAAAACTCAAAATGGTTCGACTTGTAAGAAGTAATTCTCTAGATTCATGTGCTGATTTAACAATTTCTTGAGTATGTTAATATGAAATTAGAATTTTATAATTCTATCAAGCTTTGTCCGTAGCTTAGTGGTTAGGTGCGTTGGCTGCTAAGCAGAACGTCGTGGGTTCGAGTCCAAATCGCAAGTATAGGTTAGGTTTTAGGTTAGGTTATATGGGCTGACAGTTGATATTGTTACCGTCACACTTAGATCAATGTAGATCCCTTGTGATACCCTGAAGTGTTGTAACTTCTGAAAGTGGTTTAACCTATGAATTCTATGGTTAATCGAGCCATTTGGTGGACTTGATAAAGTCCAATAGGCGATTGCCTGGGAGTTCAGATAGGTCTTCTAGTTCATTGAAGAAATAGTTGCCTAGGAATTTTGATCTAGCACGGCAGAGTGCTGGACAGTGGCATAGGAAGTGAGCTGTATTTTCGTGCTCTTCCTCGTCGCCACAGCCTCTGCATATGTCGTCCGTACTAAGCCCCAACTTCTTTTTGTGGTAGCCAAGTAGGTTATGTCCCGTTATCACACCTATGAGGCATCTTAGGGACGGTTTATTGAGAAGTAAAATCTTATTTGATTTTATCTTGTCATAATGAGGCCAGAGTTTCCTGGTGTTACCGCAGGCTTCTAGTAGGTTCCATCTATCATTTGCTTTTTGAATGATATTTTTACCAATGTTTCTTTTTAGCTCGCATTGAGGGATTCTAATGTTATGCTCTGTGAGAGAGGGATCAAGTACCGAGCCTTCTCTTGCGAGCTCATCCGCTTTTTCATTTCCTGGAAATCGCAAGTATAGATTCTCTTGTGGTAATTTTCGACCACTTTTTGACATATATTGGGCGGTATCTCAAACATAACTTGACGAATGTTGGTTTTTAAGTGCTCAACAGTTAAAGGTTAATCTACATAAACACGGTCTTTTACGAAGCCCCACAAAGAAAAAGTCCAGCGGTTTCAAATTGCATGATTTTGGTGGCCGATATCGCCACTACGAGAATTTTGCGATAAAGCCATATTCGCTCGAGATGTGTGGCATGTGAAACCGTCTTGTTGAAACCACATATTCTCCAAGTCGTATTCTTCAAGAGTAGGCAGAAAAAAGTCGGTTATCATATGACCATAACGCTCCGAATTGACGGTGACAGTCGTTCCATCGTCGTTTTCGAAGAAGTAAGGTCCATTCACACCTCCGGATCAAAGAGCGCACCAAACAGTCACTTTTTGTGGATGCAATGGCCTCTCTTCAATTACTTGAGGATTCTCAGAACCCCAAATACGACAATTTTGTTTATTAACTTAGCCACCGTGTGAGAAATGTGCTTCGTCGATGAAGAAAATTTTGTTCGAAAAATCGCCGCCGTCCACCGCCTTTTGTTCAAGCAACCATTCAACGTATCTACGATGCGACGTTGTGAATGGTCAGCTGGCTTCAGTGGTTGTGTGAGCTGGACTTTAAATGGATGTAGGTAGATCAAATAAATACGCTATAATGTGCCGTAAGACTGTCCTAATTCCTGAGAACGACGAAGAATCGACACATTCGGGTCTTCGGCAACTCTTTCACTTACAGCAGCGATATTTTAGTGGTAGGATGATGTACAGACCTTGAAAAATCTGTAACCAATCCAATTCAATCTCTTCAAATTTCTTCAAAATTTTGCCAATTGCTTGCGTAGTTGGACGATAATCTCCTCTTAAAGCACGATATATGGCTCTGGCAGTATCACCATTTTTTAGTTGGTTTTAACAATTTGTATGCGTTGTGCAATTTTTAAGCGATCCATTTTCATAAATGTCAGACTTTCAACTGAAAAAACAATTTGTTTAACAACTAAGTTTGATAGATGTTGAATTCCAGCCCTATACTTTTGAAACCGCAAAATGGATAACCCGTTATCTCTGCTTACCAAAGCCTTTGAATGAGACTGTAAGCTCTATATTTCCGAAATTTAACAAAAACTGAATTTACAGCTCATAAAATGCTTTCCTAAACTCATTACTACCTTCCTCAAGATAAGAAAATCAATAGCCTTAAAGCTGATTGTTTCAGTTCTAGGTCACGCTATTCAACAACATATCACCATCATCCACCCAGATTTGAACCAACTTCCGTCTCAAGAGTAGTCTCCATGCAACCGTAAAATCCTAATCCACCTTTTCAGAAATTCGATTCTTCGAGATTAAAGGAGATTAAAGTTGTTGTTCTTTTTCATACAATCGCTTACCTGAAGTTTAAAAACTGTTTTTAAAGAATTTTATCTTTCAAATTTACTCTCAAGAATTCAACGTTAAATCACGTTCATGAGCATGACGCACACAACAGGATTTTTTATTTTACAAAAAAAAAAAACCTTAAAGACAAAATTGGATTTTTCACTAGACATATTAGATGTCGTTGTCAAATGGTCCATAGAGAATTTTTTAGTTTGTGTGTTGGGCGCCAGTTCGATGGCACAAAACCTCTTAAATGAAATACGTGCACCGTAGTTTATGTCAATAGAACTACAATATTTCATCGAAAGCACTCAACCAAAAGAAATCTCTACACGAGAACCCCATCAAAAAAAAAAAAAAAAACCCTAACAACTTGATGCGCATTTTTACTTATACAGAAGTACCAGAAGGGCGAAAAGAGAAAACAGAAGCAACACTTGATTGTCATCTCAATCTCATCTGTCGAATAGTTTTTGACATTTTAGTGAGGACGAGTTAAAAATATATACACATAAAGTGACTAAAGGAATCAATTCGCCACTCAGCTGGCGTGCTTGGAATTTTTCGAGTGCCTATTCTTTAATTTTACGATTTTCATCATTTTTGCTTGTTTGCAAATGGCTTTTCTGCAGATTCAAATTAACTACATTATGTATGTCATTTGTTGAGTAGAGTTTCTCATAATGATGATGAGTGTACATCATCTGACTCTGGATGGAATGTTTATTTAATTAGTTACAAAATTTTGGGAATGTTACGAGTTGCTCAAACTCATTTAGCACCATCCTCATCAATGGGATAGGAAAATAACTCAAAGTTGAACCAATAAAATGAAAACTCTTAAAACATTGATGGGGTTGTTGAATGAATCAAAATTTGATCTCAGAGAAGCATGATTTTTGAAAATTGAAACTCGAAACCACTTCCGAAATTCATCTGCCAATATTTTTGGATAAGGTTCAATTACAAACCATTTTTGAAGGAATTTTTGATTGTTGTGCTGAGAAATCAAATAAACGATTTTATTCAAAACTTTCTAGAAATCCTTTTGAGCAATAAATTAAATCTTTAAAATATACCAGACAAAACAGTGTGAGTTACATTCAGCGTAGCCAATTTATTTTGTGTGTAATAAGTTTCAAGGACGTTCATGATCTAGAAATTCAATTACGTTTCCTTTTTTTATTTTCATTTCTTAAATTTATTGCGAACTTATTATGATATTCCCTAATAAATTACTTCAAAGAATTACTTTTGAAGAGCACGGAAACGCTTAAAATTCGTTTTACATTTTAAGGTGCGATTAGGAAGTGTTATGGCTAGGGTGAGGGACGAAGAACCAAAATGCCGGCTTGCTACGTATTTTACTTCAAATAAAAACTTTTCAAATAAGAATCATGGCTGGTGAAATATTATATTTTAAGTCATTTAAACTTTTGAGGATTGTTCTATTTCGCAAATTGTCTCTTAGGTGGAAGAAGCGAGCTTTGGTAGAGGGAGATCAATTGAAGTAAATAGGAGGTCCTTGTTACCGAAAGTGTTTAACAACCTCAACGCTTAAACTGTGTCCAAAGTGTCAGTGTTGGGTGATAACAGCATTAACTTGGTCTTGACCTTATTAACAGTTAAAACGCAAAGTTCGCAAACCCAGGATTGCGTGGACTTCTTCAGATCAACTTTTCTGGTTTAGGGCTACACTGATACCTCTCAAACACGTTTGCTTTTAAGCTCACTTTTCTTAATACTTACTTACTTTACCGGCTCCCAATCCATGAAGGATCTCTACCTGAGATACTGCAGCATTCTATCAGGAACCGTCCCTCGCATGCACTTTCCAAACCAAACGCTCTGGCATCCTTAGTCACTTGGTCCTTGTGACTTAGGTTCGGTCTTCCTTGTCGTCTCAAACCTGGGGGCTGCGATGGCAAGACTTTCTTGGCTGGAGCGTTGTTGTCCATTCGCTCGATGTTGCTGAGCCAATGTAGTCGTCTTTTCTTGGCTTTCTGCACTACATCAACATCTTGGTACAGTTCGCGGTTGAACCTTCTTCTCCATTCACAATCGTCGCATATGGGATCGACGATCCGTCGAAGAATTTTTCTGTCGAAAGTGCACAGTATCAATTTCGCTTTTTTACTTATCGTCTAAAACTCGGCGTAATGAGTAGGACTGGTAAAATCAAAGTTTGGTATAGCAGACACTTTGTCTTTCGAGTGAGGATTTTGAACCCAGTGTGTTTTGTCTAAACCGAAAAAGCAGCGTCCCGGTAGTGTTATTCTACGCCGATCTCCACTAAGGTGTCATTTGTGGGATTGTAATGTTTTTGTTCCGCAAAAAAGTGAACTCCTTAACTACGTCGGAGTTGCTGCGAACCAAGGGTAATGTGTTTTTCTTTAGTCGACGTTTTAACAGACGTTGTTTTTTGTTTGTTGCATGTACTTTGTTTTAATTCGCAGTCACTTCAGACCAACCGAGTATCGCCTGTTATCTTCAATCGCATACGTGTAACTTCTAATTCCAATACGTTGTTGTCGCTGACGTTAGTACCCTAAGCTATTCATATTCGTTCCCAGTTTCAATCCTCCTCTCTGATGTGGAAATGCAACGGCTAAATGGGAAAGCCGTTGATACAATGGGGAATAAAAAAAACCGAGTAGAGGTTAATGCTTTGAACACTCAAATGCTGTCTTGTATCGTTGAAGCGAAGACATACCCCCCCTGCCACTGTCCTATGATGGCACTTGCATCAGTGAAACCGAACACTCAAGTTCTCGTATGGGTATCACCGACCACCTTTGTTGAATATCCACATATGCGATGTCGCCCAAAATGCCGCAAAATGTTTAGGTTTTTTTAAGACGATGCAAGAATTTGTTCTCCCCATCTGATCTGGCTATTATCAATAAACCATATATACGTCCAAAGCTTCAGTACAACTTCCACGTTTGGACTGGTGCTGCAGTCCAGTCCGTATTTAAGTCCTTTGGACAGTATACAGAGCAGAGCATTTAAGATGATTGGTGACCATACCATAGTTGAGACATTTACGTCACTCGAACATCGACTCATGCCTCACCCTCTTTTACCGTTACTTCAATGGTTTATGCTTTAGTGAAATAGCCAGCTGCATTCCTCTCCTTAAGGTATTCAACCGTAATACCCCCGCCTTCAGGAATGGCCATCAGTTCACCCTCGAGCCCAACTTCGGACGCACGGTCATGTTCAGAGAATCGTTCTTTAGCCGTACTACGCGAATGTGGAACTCGCTTCCACACTCTGTCTTCCCCAGGCACTGCAATATTCAGGAATTCAAGACCAATGTTAACCGACACCTCATCCTTAACCCTCTCCGTCTATCCCACTTTCCCTAACGCTCGCACTGTGCTTTGGCATAAAAAGGGAACACAAACCCCTTGAATGCGTGCATATTATAAAAAAAATCCCTTCGAAGGCTTTAAGCACAGCTCTCTTGGATCGACCGATGATGTCTGTGTCGTCCGCATACCCTAGGAGCTGGGTGGATTTGTTGACGATAGTGTTTTCCATGCTCACACCTGCCCGCTCCAGGACTATGTCGAAGAAATCACATGACGGCGCATCTCGTTTTCTAAGCCCTACGCATTTTTGAAACAACTCGTATGAGCCTTTACCTATTTGCACACTGCACTGCGTATTGTTTAGGGTCATGCAGCAAAGCTGGGTCCGTTGTGCAGATCCCGAATTGAGACATAGCCATCATAAGCTCTTGGCGGTGGATGCTATCATAAGCAGCAGGCCACACTGTACGTGCCGATTATTGTGTTGCAGAATGGTTTAAGACGCTCACAGTGTACGTTGGATAGGATTTTGTATTCAACATTAAGCAGGGATATGCCTCGGTAGTTTTTGTATGACATAGGATAGGATCGCATTTTTTGTAGATGGGGCATATTGAGGTTTTCCGATTATATGGTTGGAACGTATTTTTAAGATTTTCGGAGGGAGCTTGCAGCATTTAAAAACAAAACAGACAAATTTAATTTTTTTTTTAAATTAAATTTTTAACTTAATGTAAAACTTATAGCAAGAAAATAACAAAATAAGATAAATACAAACCAAAGCAGTGTTTTTGAAAACCAAAATAGAGTGTTGACCTCATCGTCTACTCCTATATAATATAAGTGCCTTTACGTCTAAACATTATAACTAATTTAAGTTAAGAAAAAAAAAAAATAAAACAAAAATTATTCATGAACATCTCAAATATTATTTAAAGCGTTCTTTATTTAAGAATCAACAATCGGAGTGTAGAACAAACATCTCTATCGGTAGGTAGCAATCGTTCACCTTTTGCCATCACATCACCAAAGAAAAGCAAATAAATATTTAAGAAAAAAAAAAATAATTAAATTTCATCAAACAAAATTTTCAAAAAATTTATTTTCACTTTTTATTTGATTACAAAAATAATAATTTTTTTAATTGGTATTCAATAAACCTTAATCTCCACATATTCAGTTATTTTTCATTTCATGTTCAGATGCAAAAAAAAACAAACAAATTTTGTTATTTTCTTTATTGGCTGCTCAGCATGTTGAACGAAGAATTGTATTTCTCTGCTTTTGTGATAGCAAATAAAAAAAAAAAAAAAAAAACACCACACCATAAAAAAAGTATATAACCCTTTCTACCATTGAACATTAAACAAAAAAAAAAAAGAAAACAGCGTTATATAAAAAAATTTAAACAAATGCAAATTAAAGAAAAATGTAGAAATTGCTGCAAGCGTTAAATTTTGTTTTTCTGTTCCTTTTTTTTTGAGTTTTGATTTTAAAATGCGACTTAAAGGCTGAAAGTTGATCACAAGTTACACACATAACTCTATGCAATGCAGATTTAAATGTGTCCTTTATATATTTACCAACAAAAACAAAAATATATCAATTAATATTTTATTATCAACACAAATGCTTTAACAAAAACTTACAAAAAAAGAAAAATTCACGATTTTTATTTAAAAAAAACTTTGTTTTTCGTGTTTTTTCTCTTTTGTTCTTTTTCTCCACTTTTCTTTTCATTTTGCTGTTTTACGTTTATGTGTGCGTGTTTGTGTTTGGGATGTTTGTGTGTGTCTGTCTTAAAAGGACACCACTGGCCAGCAATTGCAACAGCACCACCAACACAATCACCACAACCATCATCACCTACAGCTTCAGCTTCAGCTGCAGCAACAAAATTATCAACAACAACAACAGCTTCTTCAGGTGGACACTCGAATCATACAACAACATCCGATCAAGCCGAAGGATTTATTTTATCAGCCTCTGCAGGCAAATACACTCCAATGCAATCTTCCACCGCATGCTACCCTTTCTGTACCAATCACCGGCAGTGGCGGCAACGGCAACATCAACAACGGCACACCAACAACGACACCAACGTCGGCACAATCAAATCCCAAATCAGTATCTATTTTAGTATATAAGACTTTGAATACGGTTTTCAAGAGCAGCCGCAAAATCATATTTCGAGTGTGCGAAGTAGCCAGTGCTAAAAAGTCCTTTACCATGTTCAAATTCAATCAGAGAGCGAAAAGTTCGGAGGCAACTGCGGCGGCCGCTTGTACCGGACATGATCGGTTTAGTCAAGTTCGTGTTACAAATAATAAGTATGATGCACTTTTTGATTTTTCATTTGCATTGAAAATATGGCGAAATTTGTTTTTTTTTTAATTAAAATCTTAGGAAAAAAAAGGAGTGCGCTAAGCAAAAACAAAAGAAACAAAATGGAAATGGACTGAGACGAAGCAATTCGGCAATTGAATTTGACGCTTCAGCATTAACGGCAGCTAATAGAAGGCAGCTTTTTAGTCGGTGAGTTTTTTTTTTGTTTGTTTGCTTTTTTTTAGTTTAGTTCTAGTAGTCGAAGGGGAGATGGGTTGATTCCTAAACTTTATTTTTGAAACTATCGTAACCACATGAGACCTAATATCGCATGTTAAAAAAGAAATCGTTTGTGGAGAGTTTTCAAAAAATTTAGATGCACTACACTGGCACCTACGAGTAAATTGCTTAGCTTTCAAATAAAAAAAGGCAGTTTTGTTTTTGTAAGTCAATTAAGCTTTAAATCGGAGAGGCATTGGCTGAAGGGCATGGCGTACTGTCTTGTTGAAACCACATACTGGTAAGAACTGTGTAATCATGTCCTGATATCGAGCACCAGTAACAGTCACTGCTTGAACAACCTCATTTTCAAAGAAATATGGTCCAACTATGCAACCAGCCACAGCTCCTTCTCAGAACCTCAAAATCGTATCTTATCTTCCTGAATTTGTTAATCTCTCAAAGTTAAAGAAGTTAAAATACTATTCCGACCATATTTCATTATTTTTGAAATATTGTTTAATAGTGACGATATGTTGTTCTATCATCTAACACTCCATTTTTACTAAACCTAAACTGCCAGCAGTCGATTTGTTTCCTTTTTAGGGTTGTCGGCACTTTACTGTATAAATTGGGGCAAATGTAAATCTTGCATTAATTTTGGGACAGACTTTATTAACAATGTCTTATTTCCTTCAACAAATTAGTTTTTGAAAAGTTGGGCCTTTCTGTTGACGTGACAGCTTTTTACACATAAGGGCGAGGCAGGATTTAAAAAATGATTGATCACAATTTTTAATTGTCTTTATTGACTGTTACCGTCTCACCAGCATCGTTTCAAAGGAAGTAAAGCATTCTCCGAGTCTATAAAGCATACCAAACTTTATGTATTTTTTTATACTTTTGGTTGGCGTATTCTCTTCCTACCAAATTTACACAAGCGTTATCGAAATGTTATTTTAGAAACCCCCCCTCCCCCCTCTGTGTTAAGAAAACTTGACATGGCTGTCGAATTACATTTTTATGTGCTTTCGAACCGGGTTTTCGTGACAATTACGATACATTTTACAACATGGTCACTATGGCGTATACGTAACATTTTTTTCAAATTTTGTGTTGGTTTCCTTTAGCCATGTTCTCACTCTCACAATATTGATTAAGGTACAAATTATATGTTAAATGATAAAAGTTTTAAAAAATTGCATCAGTTGACCCAGAGCGGACAAAATTAAAAAAATAACGGGTTATCCATTTTCCGGTTTCAAAAGTAAAACACATGTAACATATTTTTGTTCATCATATTTCTTTTTTATATTATAAACTTTTGAACGGTCACATTGTGCGAGAAAGACTTCATCACTTAAATAACCACCACACAAATTGTTGCAAGTATCGATTCTCTTGCGGTATTTTTCGACCACTTTTTGACACATATTGGGCGGTATCTCAGTCATAACTTGACGAATGTTGGTTTTTAAGTGCCCAAGAGTCTTTTGCGTAGCCCCACAAAAAAAAAAAGTCCAGCGGTATCAAATCGCAAGATCTTGGTGAACAGTTGAAATCGCCACGACGGGAAATGTCTCTTGCAATAAAGCCATATTCGCTAGAGTTGTGTGGCATATGACACCATCTTGTTGAAACCACATATTCTCCAAGTCGTATTCTTCAAAAGCAAAGTCGGTTATCTATCATATGACTATAACGCTCCGAATTGACGGCGACAGTCGTTCCATCGTTGTTTTCGAAGAAATAAGGTCCAATCACATCTCCGGACCAAGGAGCGCACCAAACACTGACTTTTTGTGGATGTAATGGCCTCTCTTCAATTACTTGAGGATTCTTAGAACGCTAAATATGACAATTTTGTTTATTGTTTGAAAAATCCCCGTCCACCGCCCGTCAGCTGGGTTCAGTTGTTGTGTGAGCTGGACATCATATGGATGAAGGTATACATCCAAATACAAAATACTCCATAATGTGTTGTAAGACAGTCCCAATATCTGAGAACGACGAGGAATCGGCATATTCGGGTCTTCGGCAACACTTTCACAGCAGCGATATTTTCAGTGGTAGGAACGAAACGATGATGCACAGGCCTTACAATATCTGTAACCAATCCAATCTCTTCAAATTTCTTCACAATTTTGCCAATTGCTAGAGCAGTTGGACGATTGTGTAACCCATTATCGCCTCTTAAAGCAAGATATGTGGCTGTGGCTGAATCACCATTTTTGCAGTAGGTTTTAACAATTTTGTGTCCGTAGCTTAGTGGTTAGGTGCGTTGGCTGCTAAGCAGAACGTCGTGGGTTGGAATCCAACTTAGGCCCAAAGTTTTTGTTTCATCTTTCACGGACACTGCCTCTTGCGAAGAACTGACAAAACTTCCAAGAGTGTCATCTGTCATGAAAAAGTGTTTCTAAATGTTGCCGTTCGGAATCGGCGTAAAATTGTAGGTCCCCTCAATTCTTTACACGCACCTAGAGAATTGTTGATGAGAGTAAGCCACTTAGGCTTTGGCTCTTCAAGAGCTGTCGCGCCACTCTATTTATTTTTAACAATTTAATTGCATTGTGCGATAGTTAAGCAATTGATTTTCGTAAATGTCAGACTTTCAACTAAAAAAAATAAAATTGGTTTAACAACTTAGTTTGACAGATGTCGAATTCCAGCCCTAAACTTTTTAAAACCGCAAAATGGATAACCCGTTTTAAACGGTTTTCTATATGACTATCAACAAAGCAAGATAAATAATATTACAAATTATGTAAATTTAATTTCTTCTTTAATTTTAATTAACAGGAATCGTTCGGCAAGTTCAGAACAGGACAATTCGGATCAGTCAGAACACTCGGAAAAATCCCCGCTTGTAAGCGCGAGGTTAGACAATCTAGCAAAACTATTTTTTAGCAAATCGATGCCATCGGAAACTGGAAGTAGAGATACAATAGAATCAGTGCTAACTACAAGGTTGCTTAATGTTTTTATCCCTTCATTAAATATTCATTTAAAAAAATCTATTTAATATTTTTAACATATATTTTTTTAATTAATTAATGTTACATGTGATTTTTGTATTTTAGATTAATTTTTATATATAAATAAAAATACTGTAAGAACTTTCAAAATAAAAGGGAAAATATTTTTTTTTGTATTATTAGCTTTATTGTGCGTGGAGTCTTCATAAAAATTATAAATGTAGATTTTTCTAGTTTTAAAAGAACAAACGTTAGTATAAAGCATTCATAAGAGAATAATTTGTTCCTATTTTTGATGTTGCATGTAGATGTGTGTTATTCAATTCTATTCAAACTTTTGAAAGCTTATTAAAATTGCACAAGCTTTTTTGACTTTTTCACCGTTTGCTTATCCTAAAAACTTATTTCTTTTTTTAGTAATTGGTAATTTTATAAATCATCCCTTACTTATGATATTTTTTGAATACCAATTAAAAATCATACATTTTTAAAATTTATTTTTATTATAAGAAAAAATATAAAAATAATGAATTTTATTATTCAACGAAAATTAAAAGGTAGGTTTAAATTTGGTATTGAAATTTAAGTTCAGAAATCACAAGCAAACTAAAATCTTTGAAAAAGAAAAAAATATATTTGTTAATTTAAAAATCCTTTTTTTCTGGAAGACCTTGATTTTATGACTAATTCTAGTGTTGTTTGCAAAAGCACTCTCTGATGGCTCTCAACATTTCTGTTAATTAAAAGAAAAACAAAGTATGACCCGATTTTTAGAATCTACTCTAACGAAATCCCCTCTAATTTGTGGAACGAAAATAATCTCATAACTCACAACACCCAAGGTGATAAGTCACTCAACACGAAAACAGTAAAACTTCAAAACACGTATGCCACTCTGTGCATTATAATAATAATTGTGTAACACACGACTTGAAACAATTTAACCTTAACAAAAGAAAATTAGTTCCTCTCATGTTTATTTTAAAATTTACACAACATCAAGCTTAGCTACTTGAAAAAAAAAAAAACAATCCCAAAGCACACTCCTCTAGTCTTGTCAGTGAGTAAAATGTCAACTTTGACTCTTTCTTAAGATCCTACAAAGAATGGTTGTGTCTTATTTTTTGCATTCAAGGTTGCTTCGTTAAAAAATAATAAATTCTTATAGCTGAAGTACTTTCAGGCCCTCCCGTTCTCTCCTTGTAGTTTATAAATTGCTGTTTTGGTACGTATCTCATTGGAAGCTGGGAATTGTCATTTGATTCTCATTCAATTGCATTGCATAATACATATATTGCAATTTCATGCAATTTCTCTCCTGAGAAAGCAATCATCAATTTCCCATCTGATTACATTCAACACAACACAACAACCAGCCTCTCTAGGTCACTATGGCGTATACGTAACATTTTTTCTTAGATCTTTCTTTACTCATGTCTCTTCCTTGTTGGAATTCTTTAACAAGAAAAGACAAGACCAAAACACAAATATCCACCTCAAGAACATCAATTGAAGCGACTGTCCTTGAGATTTACATGCATTCATGTGGTTTAATTGATTTTTAAACTTTTTATTCTGCTTCCTTTCTTGTAAAAATTTGTGTGTGTATCATTCAATTCCACACCTTTGGGGACCCTGAACTGATGATTTCTTGTGCAGGTTGCTATATATTCAAAGGTACAACGAGGAGTGCTGAAATGAATTGAAATTGAACTGGGTTAAATTTTCATATATCTGCATTCGAGCAGATAAGCAGCACAGAAGCTATGGCATCAGGTTAAGTGGTATGATGGAAAATGTATACCTTGATTCTTAAGGAAACAGGAAGCCGGAGAAGGGTTGCGAAACAACAAAAACCTCTGCCCTTACTTTTCTGAATGAATATTGTTTATTTTTTTTCTTCTTTTCTTTTAAATTTCAAAAGCTTTTTTATGAACATTTCATGCCAAACTATCTGGCACCTTTCTCGAGAGATGTACACGAGCTTGGTGTAGCACAAAAACCAAAACCAAAGCCACAGTAAAACCATCATCTTTCTCTTTTTCACTTTATCTTGCCGTCTCTTCATTCAAATACAATCAAAAGGATATCAAACGAGGTATTGAGGTTATGTGCAGTTTTCTGGAGTGATTTGAATGATGCTTCGTGTTGAACTAAGCGAGTTAAGTTTTTATACAGCTTTATACTGTTGCTACATACCTATGTATGGGAGGTTTGAATTTGAATATTGCTGCAGCAACCGATAAATTTAACCACAAAGTTATGCACAGCAAAGCACTTCGTGGATTAATTAAATTGATATTGCTCTAGATGCGATGAATGTCGAGAGAATTGAAAGCGATATACGAAAAAAATAAGCATATTCAGTTCACTGAGGAATAGTGGATGGCAAGGTAGGGGGTGTTAAAAAAGAGGTTTAGCAAATTTTAGTCAAGTGGATTAAAAATTTGTCAATGAGGTCGTTTCAAAGGTTTGCAGTCAAAGGAAGGGATTTTTTGAAATTATTAAAATTCAAAAATTATCTCGGTTTATGTTCTTTGCTTTGGCAAATTTTAGTTTGTGTAAAATTGGGACACATAAATCTGACATAAACTGCAAAAAGTGTCAAGTTTTGTTTAGAATTCTTTCGGATTGGATGACATGAAAGTTAATACAAATTGTAATAATTTCAAAAATCACTCAACTGGCTTAATGAATGTTTTTGAGTGCGTTTCACTCATTTATTTCTACAAAGTTTGCATAATTTCAAATCTAATCGTTTCTATTACCTGAGGGACTTGAATTTAATTTGTTGTATTTATGCATACATTTTGCTCAAACTGTTTCGAATTGAAGTTTGTAATTTGAATTCATTGTAACTAATCGGCCATGACACAATGTTCCCAACAATAAACTGAACTATATTCACAATTTATTCAAACAGTATCATTTGCCTTTAATTAAAATATTGTGAATAAATAAATCATTAATACGAAAGTCTTCTCTTTTCGAGAGTTTAAGTAAATGAATGAACAATATGCAAACACGCATCTAAATCCACCTAATTGCTTTCGTTTGCAGTTGAAAATGTGAGTCTTTCGATCCACATGACGGCTACGCAACAACGACAACACAAGCAAAGTCGCATTGCAGTAGACAGACAACAAACTCGAACTTGGCAAATATGCAAAATGTCAACACAACATTAAGTGCCAAATCTGTCCTACTTTTTCGAATACATTCACTTGAAAGTTGAGACCAGGCTAAGCAATTTATTATTACAATGATTATGCAACAACACATCCTTGATTGTCTCTTTTTTTCTCTTCATTTTTATCCTGGTGACTATCATCAACGCCACGCCAACGTAGCGCTTATTCTGCATTGTTGAACCACTCGGTGTCGTGCGTCGTTGTCGTCGTTGTCATTGCATGCCGTCGAGTTCAACCCTTGCATCCTTTTTGTATGTGCAATTGTCTATTCAACATTGTCATTATCCTCCATTAAATGACAATTTTAGTAACAATGAATTGCGGTTGGGAGCATGCACAGACTAATATTTGCTAACTAAACACCCAGCATAATGGATTCTCTTTCAAGGACTCAGCGTCATCAAGTCTTTGGCTACTTGATTTCAAAAATGAAAGAAAGGAAAACAGTGTACTGTTTAATTGTTTACATTTTAATTTAAAAAAAGGAAACATACACAATTTCGCACACAGCACTGTTTTACTACTTATCCTTGGTCCTGTTCTGTTTTCATTTTTTTTTATAACAACACGACCATGATATGATGTTTATCATGCAGCAACGCTTCGGTCGTGCGTCTTGTCGTTCTTTTTGGCTTCCATATCAAATTGGTCTTTAGCTAAGACAACACACACTATTGGCGGAAAACTACAATGACAATAAATTCCTAGAAACACGTCTAATTATTCATTTTACGTTGAATAATGTCTGTGTGCGAGTTAGCAAAACTGTCAGGACATTAACATAATTTATATGATAGTAGGGGAGGATATCCGTATAAGAAAATTTCACTCAAATTCAGTGTTGGTTTGGGACACTAAGTCCTTGAATTCGGAGCTTCTTTCCAAGGAGGATAAGGCTGGTTCTTATAGCTTGCGAGTATTTCCTTCGTTATTCTCTTAAATTAAGGAGCAAACTTCGCAAGAACTGATATATGAAGCGTACTTTTTGGACTAATATTCTTTTGATGGGAATTCCTTACTTAATGATTGAGATATGCGTCGAGGAATTTTTGCTTTCTTTTCTCTTGACAATGTAAACTTCTGACAGCATTGTGTTCATTTTTTAAGTTATGATTTATGGTTAATTTAGTTAAGCAATATTCATTACATTTGACTCAATTACTGGTAATTGTGTGGAAGTGAGCAAATGTTCATCATTAATTAAATTAAGTACATCATTGCGGGTAGTAGAATGAATTTTGAATTTTGATGTTGGTGGAAAAATTTAAAAGTTGAGACAAAATGAGATTTTAATGAAATATGACATTACGATGAAAGAGAAGTCGAAAAAAGTGGGTCCGGCGATTCCGTCCGTCTGTTTGTCTGTCTGTAAACGCACACACAGCCTTAACTACTGGTCCGATTGACTTCAAACTTGAGAATCAGAGATTTGAGTGAATTGTCGTAGGTCGTTTATTTTTTTTTTTTTTTTTTTTAAGATCAAAATTTAGGGGTTTTTCTCAAAAACGGCTCCTACGATTTTTAAAACTCTCTCAATTTTTTTTCTTCAAAACACTGATATATTTAAAATAAGAAAATATTGCTCGACATTTTTGAAAAATTTTATACATAAGAAATTAATTTAAAAAAACCCGCTCCAATGTATTTTCTTTTAATAAATTTAAAATATCAACAATTTCTTAAGAAATTTTATCGTATTAATTTTTTTTTCAGATAAAATGGGTTTTTGGGGTACATACTTCAATAATCATTTTATTTATGAATTTTTAATTACATGCTTTTATTTTTAACTTTTTTTTTTATTTATAAGGGGTCCGTCAAATAACCTTTTTTTTGAAAATGCTAAAAAAAACTAGTGAATATTTTTTCAAATTTCTGTTTTTATTTGAAAGTATAATCCTTCCCATTAACAATAGAAAATAATTTCATTCAAATGGCTGCTTCGGCTGGCCATGCAGTAGCCTACACGATGGCTCCAGTTTTCAACCACGTTATCGATTGTGTGCAGCTGTATTTCGCCAGTGGCTTCACGATGTTGTCCTTTAAAGTGTTAATTGTCTTTGGCTTGTCGGCATAACACTCGTCTTTTATGGCACCCCACAAATAATAGTCCAACGGTGTCAAATCGCAGCTTCGAGGGGGCCAAACGACATCAGCTCTGCGGCTGATAATGGGATCTTCAAAAACAGGGCCCAAAACATCGAGTGTAGCTTAGGCTGTGTGAAACGCACTGTGCGCCGGCCGTCCTGTTGAAAACAAATGTTGCCAGTATCCTCCTCTTCAATTTTTGTGAACAAAAATTCGTTCAACATGACCCAATAATGATCGCCAACTGTAACGGCCCCTCCTTTCTCATTTTCGAAGAAAAATGGCCCAATTATGCCTCTATACCAAAATCCGCACCAAACAGTGACTCGTTTTGGGTGTATCGGCTTTTCAATGTATGCGTGCGGGTTTTTTGTGCTCCAAATGCGACAATTTTGCTTGTTTACACACACGCCAAGATAAAAATGAGCTTCATTCGAAAAAATGATTTTTTTGGCAAAATCGGAATCTTATCTAAGGCGATCGCAGGCCCACTTAGCGAAGTGAAAACGCATTGGATGGTCAGTTGGCTTCATCTCCAGAACCATTTGGACTTTAATAAAGCTTGAACTTCAGCGACATTTTCGGGCCTTCCAACAACTTTTTACCTGACTGACACCGCAAAATATCACACAGCGGATATGTTGACTCAAATGTTTGCACAAAATTTGTAATTGCCTGTCTACAAGGGCTAGGATTTCGACCGGAAATTGGAGGTAAGGCTCTTTAATTGCAATTACCGCAAATGAAAAAAAATAACCTTTACTGAAAATTTTAATTTCCCCACGGTAGGTTGTTTGATATGAGAATCTAATCGGACGGTTCGGGTGATGCAGTTTAAAGGGGTTTCGGCTGTTAGGGGCGAAAATTGGTAACGCTACGTAACACCGCAATGATTTCTCTTTGAAGAAAGAAGTGAAAGCGTAGTTAAGTCAATACACAGCAGATCCTACACCAACTTTTTAACAAGTTTTTTAATAGTATCATTGACATCAAACTGTGCATTTCCAAAATTTAAGCGTGGATGTGCGAATGACTATTGAAAGACTATAATCCATAGCTTCAATTCGTTTGTACTGTACTTTTTTTACTCCTACTCGGCTTTACTTACTTACTTACTTACTTACTTACTTACTTACCAAACCGTTATCATGGAAGATCTCAACCTGACACACTGCAACCTTCCATCGGATAGGGTCGCCAAACCAAGTGCTCTGGCATCCGCAATCACTTGGTCTTTGTACTGTACTTGTCGTCTCTAATCTGGAGGTGGCAATGAGAAGAATTTCTTGGCAGGGTCGTTGACGTCCATTTGCTCGATGTGGCCGGGCCAATGAAGTCGTCTTTTCTTGGCTTTCTAGACTTCATCTACGTCTTGGTACAGCTCGTACAGTTAACGGATGAACCTTCTTCTCCATTTGCCATCGTCGCATACGGAACCAAAAATCCAGATGTTCGCTAGGGTAATTCTTCTTCGGATCTCCACTAAGGTGTCGTTTATGGGATTAATGTTTATTCCACGGAAGGTGAACTCCTTTACTAACATGAAATTGCTACTACCATTAGTGACGTTTTGTCCTAGGCAGTGGACATATGTTGTTTCATTTCTTGATAGAATGTTCATTGTTTTGTCCTCATTAACTTCAAGACCAACGAGATTCGACTGTTCCTCAATCGCTGTGAAAGCGTCAATCACAGGTCTCTTGGAGGGTGGATTTGTTGAAGATAGTGTTCTCCGTGCCAGGTGTGAGCACTGAGCACTATCTTGCTCACTATCTACTCTAGGGCTTTGTTGAGGAAGTCATGACAGCGCATCTCTTTGTCTAAACCTTGCGCATGTTTGAAACAACTCGGATGAACTGTTACCCACTTTCACACTGCACTGCGTATTGTTTAGCGTCATCCAGAATTCAGACATCGCCATCATAAGCTCTTGGCGGTCGATACTATCATAAGCAGCTTTGAAGTCGATGAAAAGATGGTGGGTTTCAACTTGAAATTCGCTAGTCTTTTCCAGGATATGCCTCAATCGTTTTTCTGCCTGGCATAAAACCACACTGAAACGTGCTTATTATTGTGTTGAAGAGCGGTTTAAGGCCCTCACACAGTACGTTGGATATAGGATTTTGTATGTAACGTTAAGCAGGGATATGCCTCCTTAGTTTTTGCAAGACATAGGATCGACTTTTTCGTAAATGGGGCATATGGAGCTTATCAACCAGTCAGTGGGCATGCATTCTAACTACCACACTTGATGACTTGGCCTTAACGGGAATAAATTATCAGCTCAGCTTCTCATTTATTTCGCAGTTTCTCTGCTCATTTTTCGATGGTGGATTTCACTGGTGTTCTTTGGTTTACTCGAGTAATATGATAAACCAAAATGATTATTTTAAAAAAAGAGACATCTAGTGTTGTTTAAACTAGTAAATACCCAAAAACAAAATATTTTAAAATCATCAAAAAAAAAAATAACCATTTTGTCACAATTTTTTGACATTCATTCATTACTCTGCAATTTGTTAAAATCCAGGAATCACAACCGATAAAATTACACTTAAAAACACCTGCTTCCAAATTGAGTGTCCCTCTTAATTGCCCTTACCTTAAAATATGATAAAATATGTGCCCGACTGGGTCGTTTGAACTTGCTCCTGTATTCCAAATTGTAGCTCACAAAAAACTTTAAAAATATAAATTCATAAATATAAATTTAAATTGAATTATGAACCTCAAAAATACATTTTATCAAACAAATTGATGTCATAAGACTTCTTAAGAAATTGTTGATTTTAATTTTTTAAATCCTTATAGCGATTTTTTTAGTAGCTTTTTATATACAAAATATTTCAAAAATTTCTTAAAAATTTTTAAATATACATATTATTTTTGAATTTAAATTTTTAATATTGATTCGTTTTCGAGATACAGAATTTTGAATAAAAGTATAAAAATATTTTTTGTAAATACAATTTTTTTTTAATACAAAATATTATTACGTACTTAAAAAAAAAAAAAAACGCTTATCGGGCTTTCATTTTTCGAGAAAAACCTTACTTACTTACTTATGGTGGCGCTACAGTCCAGGTCGGACCAGGGCCTCACCCAACAAACTTCTCCAGCCAGCTCGGTCCCTGGCTAGCTGTCTTCAGTTTCGCACGCCAAGTTGGTTCAGTTCCTCTTCCACCTATGTGCTCCACCGGAGTCGCGGTTTCCGTCTTCTGCGACGTCCTTCCAGGTTGGATTCGAAGACTCTACGATCCGGAGCATTATTTTCCATTAGCTCAACATGACCCAACCATCTAAGTCGTTGGACCTTAACTTTTCTGGCTAGGTCAGTGTCGCTGTACAGCTCGTACAATGCTTGGTTGAATCTTCGTCTCCATTCTCCATTATTGCAGACAGGACCAAAAATCACTCGAAGAATTTTTCTTCTAAAGCAGCCCAAAGCGTTTTCATCAGATGTTGTCATAGTCCATGTCTCTGCACTAAACATGAGGACCGGGATGATGCGGGTTTTCGAGGAAATCTTATAACAAAAAAGCGATTATATGAGAGGTACCGTTTTGGAGTAATACATCACATGAAAAAAAAATTGTCCAGGACGTTTAAAATAGTAGTAGTAGCCGTTTTTTGGGAAAATTGAAACTTTGTGTTTACAGACAGACGGACGGAATCGTCCGACAAACTTTTTTCGACTTCTCTATCATCGTAATGTCGTATTTGATCAAAATCTGATCTTGTTTTTACGAATTCAATACTTGCCATTATTCTACAAGTCGCAAGTTAAAACGCAGACTAATAAATTATGGGCTTAGGCCTTACCACTGAACATAATTTATTTTGAAATTAAAATTGCATAAAGAAATTTTAAAAAGTAAAAAAAAAACCTTTTTTATCGTTTGATATTTAAATATTTATCGATACTAAAAGCTATTATTGAATTTTTGTACATTTTTTGCAGGAATTAGGAATCTGTAAAATAATGTAACAAAAAAACTATAAAATTTGTGTTTGATTGCTTGGGTGACTGAATTGTTTGTCTCTTCTTTCTTTCAAATAACTATTGTACCAAATTCTTAGATCTATATTTATTGGTGTTTGATTAAAATAATCATCATACATTTCAATATACATAAGTAGGACCTCTTTGAGTGTGTATAGAAATCAAAATTCACTATCCATAGTGTAAATAACCTTAAAGGAGTGGGCTTTCAACCAACAACTTAAATGAATAACATTTAAAAAACGTAAAATATTTAATTGCAGACCAAATTTAAAATATCAATACTCAGCGCTAGATGGCGGTTCCGGTGTAAATGACCGTAGTCCCCGCGAACGAGCCTCCCGTGATCGTGCCCTAAACGCTTGCAAAGAATGGATGCAAAATTCGAATGGACGTTACGAAGTTATCGCCCATTTGGACGAGATTGGTTCTCGTCATTCGAAGAACTGGTTTCTCATCAGTGATTCTTCGGTAAGATTTATCTTTATTTCCTTATCATCAATAAAACATACAAAAATCACTTTTATGTGAATTTTCTTCGGTGTTTACAGGTCCGCACTGACCGCCTTATGACCTTACTTCCATTACCTCCAGACTGTGTTGCCTTAGATGAACTGCCACCATGTGAAAGTCCAAAGGGAATACTTATGGAATTGCTCGGTTCCCTCCATCATCCGTATATCTATCCTGTTCTAGATTTAGGTTTTTTACGTACCGGTTCAATTAATTATGCTTGCCTGGTAACACCATTTAATTCACGCGGCAGCCTCAAGGATCTCATTTATAAAGTAAGTCAAGTGTAATGAAATAAAAACACACTCACATACAGAAACGATAAGATTAAGTGAGTGTGTGGGTGTGTCTTTGTTTGGATTAAGGCTTGTGTGAATAATTTAATTATTATTGTTATTGTCCTTTTCTTGAAGGCCCAGTGGAATGAGCCATGGAATCGCAAGTATACAAGAAAGCCAAATGGCTTGCCAGCAACTCAAGTGCAAAGATTGGGTCGTCAGATACTTGAAGCTTTGCTTTTTCTAAAAGAACGGGGATTTCCGTTGCACGGTCATTTGCATAGTGGAAATGTTATTTTGCAAAATGGTGCCGCAAGGTGAGTTTATTTTTAAAGTGAACGAACAAAACAAAAAAAAAATGGCATTTTCTTTTTTTTTTTTTGATTATTTTGTTTTAGTTTTGGAAGGTTGCAAACTTTGATGCATCAGAGTGAAAATTTGCATAATTCCTTTTTTTGTTTTAGAAAGTGGATTTTTGTGTGGATTTATTGTGTGCCCGTAAGATCCTTGGAGCAAATTGTTTTCTTTCGTTCTGTTCGATAGATTATTCTCTATTCGGAATTCTATGAGTCGGAAGATACGTTTTTTGGGGCAATGGACTGTGAATATGGGATTTTCCGCTGTGGACCGAATTGTATAGTCCCGGAGATTGATTTTCATTTTGAAAACTATTTTCAAACTTGTAGTATATTCAACCTGGTATTGTTGTTTCTTTTTCAACAACAGAAAAGAACTTTTTTTTAGAAGAAAAAAGACAAGCACCATACTTTTCTATTTCAGGATAACGCCGCACATAGTCTATATGCAATTTGTCTTTATTGATGGAATTCCTTTTTGTACTTTCGTACAACAAAAGAATAACAGAGTGCAGGCTCTTTTATTTTTCTCCATTAAGCACGCACAAAATTGGAAAAGTTTTTGTTTTCTACTCTATTTTTGTCTTTCCTCTGGTGAGATGATGATGGAGAATGCATTTGGAATTTACCTTCTTGGAAATGTGGCACAACTTGTGCCTTGTGTGAGATGAAGCAGCTTCTCTGAGGAATTTTTAGAAAGGTTTTTTGTATTTTATTCATAAATGATGGAGAAGACTGCCGGCTGTGAATGACATATAATTTTGAAAATTTCAATAAAGACTCTCTCGCAAGTAAAGAGCTTGCAGATATCACGGTTGAAATAAATAGGATATCCGGCAGCATTCTATGAAGACTGTTTATTTAAAAATTATACAGTTTTATCCATTTTGCATTTTCGAAAGTAAACGTAAATATGTTTTCATATAAGGTTTGAACGTTCACATTATTTGTGAAACACTGCATCATTTAAATGATCACCACCCGAATTGTTGCAAGCATCGATTCTTTTGAGTTAATTTTCGACCACTTTTTGACATGCAGTCCGTAACATTTGGATAGCCTCATGTATTTTTCTTTCTTGTTGAGAACCTGTTTTGAGAGCTCTTTGATTTTAATCCAAAAAATTATGCATTAGCTTTCATGGTGAGAGCGAGAGTTTCTGAGATCAAGAGAACGTTCGTCATTTTTTAAGCTAACGGGACCTTTTAAGCTTGTTTTGTATGCATCCGTTTAAAAATAAATTTATTTTTTGTAACAATAGAATGGCCTCATCTTACATTCTTACTTATTTAAAGCGAAAACAAGTGGCGCGATCATCGGAAAGCTATCGGGAAAGAAAATCGGTTTATTTTTTGTGGAAATAACATTGTTTTCTTTTAAAATGGGTAGAAAAAATCTTTAAGTGCAACGGAAATTGCTAAAATACAGGTCTATCATGAACAAAACTTTTTTAATCGCGCTATACCCAAGAAAATTAATCGAAGTCCAAAAGTTGTGAACAGCTATTTTAGAGATCCATTGTCTTATAGAAAAAATTACAAAGGCTGTACCTCAACCGTACTTTCAAGTCGTGATAAACGGAAGATTATAAGGTTAGCATCGAATTCAACTGATGCTCTTAGTAAGATCAGGTACAAAGCTGGGGTAGAAGTGAGTCGAATGACGATTAGTAGAGTTATTAAGAGTGCCGGACACCTTAAGCGCCAAAAAATGAAAAAAAAAACCACCACTTAACAAAGTGCGAAAACAACAGCGGCTAAATTTTGCAAGATCGCACATGGCTTGGAATACTTATGGAAGTAGTCACCCAAACGATTATAGAAAAGTGATATTTTCGGATGAAAAGAAATTCAACCTTGACGGGCCCGACGGAAACAATTATTATTTTCATGATTTGAGGAAGGAAAAGCTGTTTTTGGACCGTCACCACAGTCGAGAGGGAGGCGTTATGGTGTGGGGAGCCATATCATATTATGGAACCATTGATTTGGTTTTTGTGAACTGCAAAATGACTGCACCTTATTATAAAACCGTACTGGAAATGGCTTTACCTCAATTTCAGGATATTTTTGGACCGGTACCGATAATTTTCCAGCAAGATAACGCTCCAATTCACACCGCTGGAATAATTAAAGCTTGGTTACAGGGCCAAAATATAGAACAACTTGCCTGGCCACTTTACTCACCAGATTTGAACATCATTGAAAATGTGTGGGGTTGGTTGACACGAAAGGTGTATGAAGGCGGGAAGCAGTACCAGAACAAAGAAGAGCTTGTGAAGGTATAAAAGTGGCCTGGGCCAGTATTTCCCTTGACCTTCTAAAATCATTGTATGATTCATTAAAAGACCGCATTTTTGATGTTATTCAAAATAAGGGAGGTTGTACAAAATATTAAAATAATTTAATAAATAAAGAAAAACATTTTTATTAGCACAAAAATAGTACTCTTTTTATTTTAACTAAGATACACAATGTGATTCTATTCTAATGTTACAAAAAAAGAGAAACATTTTAGTGCATCCAAACGAAAGTCTCAGACATTTTCTGTTAGCTATTCAAAATTATTTGAAATATCTCTCAATCTGAAGAACTTATCTCTACCTTTCAACACATCATATAATTTCATATGTCTACATCAAAAAGCAACAAAAACTGCTGATCTTAAAAACAGGTACGTGTGAGGCTATTCAAATGTTACGGACTGTATATTGTGCGGTATCTCATCCATAACTGGACGAATGTTGGTGCTCAAGAGTTAAAGATTTATCTGCATAAACACGGTAGCCCCACAAAAAAAACGTCCAGCGGTTTGAAATCGCATGATCTTAGTGGCCAGTTGATATCGCCACGACAAACGAGGAATTACGCGGCCAGGAAATGTCTCTTGCAATAAAGCCATATTTGCTCGAGTGGCATGTAGCAACGTCTTGTTGAAACCACATATTCTCCAAGTCATATTCTTCAATAGCAGGCAAAAAAAGTGGGTTATCTACCATAACGCTCCGGATTTGATGGTGACAGTCGTTCCATCGTCGTTTTAGAAGAAGTAAGGCCCAATAACACCTCCGGACCAAAGAGCGCACCAACTTTTTGTGGATGTAATGGCCTCTCTTCGTAGTGTCCTAAGCTTAGTAGTTAGGTGCGTTGGCTACTAAGCAGAACGTCATGGGTTCGAGTCCTACCCGTGCCTATAGTTTTTATTTCATCTTTCACGGGCACTGCCTCTTGCGAAGAACTGACAAAACTTCCTAGAGTATCAATCTGTCATGAAAAAGTGCTTCTCAACTTCGCCGTTCGGAGTCGGAGTTAAAATGTAGGTCCCCTCAATTCTTCCACGCACCTAGAGAATTGTTGATGAAAGTAAGCCACTTAGGCCTTGGCTCTTCAAGAGCTGTCGCACCATTTTATAATGGCTTCTCTTCAATTACTTGAGGATTCTCAGAATCCCAAATACGACAGTATAACGATACGAATAGTCAGCTGGCTTTAGTTGTTATGTGAGCTGGACTTCATATGGATGTAGGTGTAGGTGCAAATGCAAAATACGCTATAATGTGCCGTAAGACTGTCCTTATTCTTGAGAACGACGTGGAATCGACACATTCGGGTCTTCGGCAATACTTTCACTTTCAGCAGCGATATTTACAGTCTGACGATGATGCACATGCCTTACAATATCTTAACCAATACAGTCTCTTCAAATTTCATTACAATTTTGCCACTTGCTTGCGTAGTTGGACGATTAAGTAAACCATAATCTCCTCTTAAAGCACGATATGTGGCTGTCGCAGAATCACCATTTTTGTAGTAGGTTTTAACAATTTTTATGCGTTGTGCGATAGTTAAGCGATCCGTGTCCGTCAGACTTTCAGCTGACAAAAAAAAAGGTTGAACAACTTTGATTGACAGATGTCAAATTCCAGACCTATATACTTTGATCTTTGAATCTTTGGCAGTTTACTGGTATTGTCGAACAAAAAGTTATCGAGATTGGTTATCCTTTTCTTGGAGAGGGTCGGATAGTTACAAATCAGGTTTTCGACTGCTTCCGGTCTAAGTTTGGTCCGGTACCCATATGAGTCGAATATTGAACTGTTCTGTCATCTCATTTAAGGATGAACGTTGTTCAGTTGGTGGAGACAGACACGTCAGATTTGAGAGTGGCTTGGCTGTCCAAGAAATTACGCAAATTCTTGCAAGATATTTTCATGAAGCATTCATTCAAATAAGAAATAGTCCACTCCAAATCGACAAACAACAGCTGTACACATACAACCAACTACAAATCGTTTCTTACAATCAGTCAGCTGGCTTTAGTTGTTATGTGAGCTGGACTTCATATGGATGTAGGTGTAGGTGCAAATGCAAAATACGCTATAATGTGCCGTAAGACTGTCCTTATTCTTGAGAACGACGTGGAATCGACACATTCAGGTCTTCGGCAACAATTTCACTTACAGCAGCGATATTTACAGTGATGCATATGCCTTACAATATCTTTAACCAATGCAGTCTCTTCAAATTTCATCACAATTTTGCCACTTGTTTGCGTAGTTGGACGATTATGTAAACCATAATCTCCTTTTAAAGCACAATATGCGGCTGTCGCAGAATCACCATTTTTGTAGTAGGTTTTAACAATTTTTATGCGTTGTGCGATAGTTAAGCGATCCGTGTCCGTCAGACTTTCAGCTGACAAAAAAAAAGGTTGAACAACTTTGATTGACAGATGTCAAATTCCAGACCTATATACTTTGATCTTTGAATCTTTGGCAGTTTACTGGTATTGTCGAACAAAAAGTTATCGAGATTGGTTATCCTTTTCTTGGAGAGGGTCGGATAGTTACAAATCAGGTTTTCGACTGCTTCCGGTCTAAGTTTGGTCCGGTACCCATATGAGTCGAATATTGAACTGTTCTGTCATCTCATTTAAGGATGAACGTTGTTCAGTTGGTGGAGACAGACACGTCAGATTTGAGAGTGGCTTGGCTGTCCAAGAAATTACGCAAATTCTTGCAAGATATTTTCATGAAGCATTCATTCAAATAAGAAATAGTCCACTCCAAATCGACAAACAACAGCTGTACACATACAACCAACTACAAATCGTTTCTTACAATCAGCCAACAGCCAAATACGCTGTGTATCAGAGAGATACAAAATGTATGGAATCATTTCGTTTGCCAAGTATAATTCACATTCATGTTTTGGCACGAAATTGACTAATAGAAGTGAAATTTGAAGGCAAAAGCAGAGAACAATATCCCAGCTGGTTAAGTAACAGAATTGTTGTACTAAGGGAGGTCCTCTCATAATTTTGTATAGACTGTGAAGTTCATTCACTGGGTCTTAAGAAGTGACGTCTGCTTTCGGACTGTAATTATCAGTGGCGTCTGCTTGCTCAGATTGTAATAACCAGTGGCATCACACAGTATCTTTTTTGATATTTTTTTCAATTCCCGTTTACATGATTAAAATGACGCTTTAAACCAGACAAAAATACGTGTGACACGTGTTTGACGTCATTGGGGTATCGTTTTTGGGCTTTGTCCTTCAAAAACAATTATTTTTACCATGATAAGAAATTAACCACTAAAACCAACCCTTATGTAAAAAGGGTTCTCTTACCCTACTCGTCTCCACAAACAATCAACTGACTCAATTTTCATTAACATCAACTGACCACCAAGAATTCACGTACATTTGTCCGAAATGACTCTTAACATTGAGCTAATTAAGTTCCCCCAGATGCATTATAATTAAGATTCACCCAAAAAACAAACAATTTCAACCCAAAGTCCTTAAAAGGCGATCACAGAGAGTACCTAAAATCGAACCCAAAAAAGCTTTCTACTACACAACTGAACTTCTCACATTTCAAATTAACTCTCAGTTCCAAATCGTACTATGTACATGAGTGCAAGCACACCAACCAACCACACAATAGCTCAACTAATTAATATGCTAATGGATTTATAATTACCCAACTCCATAGTCTACTTCCGTTACTCTAAACGAACTACGAACAACGAACCAGGATTGGGTGCCATTACAGTTGCTTACAAAATGCTTTAAGGCCAGTTTTCATCATCCAGGAAACAAGGAAACAAGCCTTAACCTTCCTCAGTCGTCGTCGTCATCGTCGTCGTTGTCGGCTTAAACAGTTCAACTATAAGCGTTTAGTCCTGCTGTTGGTCGTCACTTCTCTATGTTCTTTGCTTAACTATGCGCAAAAATAAATTGAGAGCTTACATACGACCGAGACCGGAACTTCAAAGGGAATTTCAAAAAAATGTATGCACTTTTGTGTGTGCTACAAAAATAGTTGTGTTGTTCATTCAATGACTTCTGAAGCTTGAAAATGCAGCACGCGAAAACCCCTTTTTTCACTTTATCCCTTTTTCCAAAGAAATCCCCTGTTTTGTGTTTTCCTACATTTACACGAGTTAAGAGGAACTCTGTGCATGAATGTTGGGTTTTCAAAAGTATTTAAGGACAATAAATAAAAAGACGAAAGCCAAACGAAGGAGAAGAAGAAAAAATGTGGTGTGGTAGAATGTCTGCCTCTGTGGAAAGCCAGTCCTGGCAAGAGGGTATGTGTGATGGAGGAAATGTTGTATTCTGGTCTTCACTTTTGGCTAAGGCTATATATAAGGCTTTGATGTTGCTTCAATCGGGTTTCCTTCCTTCCATTTTTTTTTTCTTTTTGTTTGAACAGCGGTCCGTTTTTTATGGGTTTAATTTTTTTTTTGTATTACAGACTCTCTGGCCTGGAGAATGGCCTTTTAGGATTAAGTTCCCGCATCAATGCGATTATGTGGTCACGTTCGACCACGGACATAGAAAATGTAGATATCATTTGTTTCGGTCATTTACTTTATGAGATGTGCACTGGCCAAGAGATGACCACACCGAAACCGTCCATGAGAGTTCTTGAAATGGATCTAGAGCAATATCCGCAGGTAGGCTTCTTCATGCAATTGAATTTGTGGGAAATCTATTTATAAACTTTTTGAATTTCAGATTTTGGAAATACTCGGATTAATCTTCGATCCACCTGGAGGACAATGTCCTTCAGTCGAAGAACTCGTGCTGTGCGATCTATTTCGAAATATTGATTTGCGTGAACTACGAGGTCCATGCTTTAGTGTTAGTATCCAGAAAACAAAAAATACATTCAAGTGTCACTTAATGAATCTTAAATTTTCCAGACAATCAAACCAAGTCTAAGTAGATCAACACTCAATTTGCTGCTTGCTGTGAAAAAGCGACAAACTGCATCCTTAGGCAGTTCATTTAGCGAAACAAGCTCACCATGCACACCGCCATCTACACCCCGCGACCGAAGGGTTGGGTAAGTGTTTCCGCTTGCTTATGTTCCTTTTTAACACTATTTTCCCCCTTATCACCCACACCATACTATTCTATTTTATGAATCGTCCTTTACGTCACTATAATATACTCCTCGTGTTCCTCTGTTCATTTTTGTTCACACAAAATTACTCATCCCTTTCAAAAAAAAAAATGTGAAGAACAAAAAATACTAAAAACTTTACATAGAACAAAGGGTAGTAGCATTTTAACATCCTAGTTCCTTCTGTCTTATAAACTACTCTCGTTTATATATTTGTATATCGTTTTTTAATGTTTAATATTCGTGTTCGTGTTTTCCATGTGGACTACCTATACATTTCCTTGTGACAAGAACATTATCAGTGTGTCACAAAAGTTCTCTCATTCTAGATTTTTATGTTTGTCTCTATTGTTCATTAACAACTAAAATTTCCCCCCGCATGCAAATTAAATTTTAATATCCTTTTCTACCAAAAATAATAATATTTACTTGTTTCTTGTGAATAATATAAACTAAATTTATTTTTTTGTTTTTTTGTTTATTGTAATTTGTGTCAAAATTTATACTTTGAAACAAAAACAAAACCAAATTAACAGTTTTCCGCCTGCACCCTATGAAGTGTTTCGTTTGATTTAATTACCCAACCTCCCACAAAAAATGTTTAAACAAAAATAAATAAAAGAAAAAAAAAATAAACAAAAAAGAAAAAAAATCAAAGTAAAAAAAATAAAAGGTTTTTAACTGGATTGTGTTGAATGTACCACTCTACTACCACTACACTGAGAATGAAAGATAATGACACAGTAGGGGTAAGTCTAAAAAAAATACAAACAAACAACGAGCAACTACAACTCGTTAAAACCTGTAACTAAATCTACAACTTAATCTCACATGTAAATAGTTACAAACTACAAAGACTAAAAAAGAGACATGAACTTTGCTATGGTAGAATGTAAAATTTGTATAATTCTTTCTTTTTTGTGTAAATTTGTATAAAACAAAAATGAGGGTGCAAAAATGTGTGTTTTTGGATTATGCCATTTTTGTGCCTACATTTTGGGCTTAAAGTATAATTTACCATGAAGAAATAAGAAAGCTTTTTTTTAAACCAAGGAACGGCAGTTTGGAGCTGTTAAGTTGTTATGGCTATTTTGGCTGACACATAAAATTTACACGTAATCAAGTGTTGGATTTTTTTCGTTTCTCTTTTACTTTGGCTTTTTTTGGATTAAACACACAATTGTATATTTTTGTAGACGTATGTAGCTTCGAAATACTGAGGAATATTTTTTGTTTTTTTTTTTCTTTTCTTACAATATTTTTTTGTTTACTTTGGAAGGGGTTGTTTGTTAAAGGTCATCGTTAAGAAATAGTGGAAAGACAAGCAAAAGGGTTTCTGTTTATTACTAACGACCAGTTTCCAAATTCTTGTTTGCAGTTCTTGATTTCTTGTTTTCGAAATTTCGGACATTTATAGGAAACTGAAAATTGAATGTGAACTGTTTTTAAGGTGTCAAAAAGTTGGAACGGTTGGACGTTGATAGTGGTTGAAACAAAATAGAGGGCTTTCGAATACAAACGGGGGTTTTAAGGTTTAACCCCTTGTCATCAATTCAGACAACAATCTTTTTGAAACATTAACATTTTGGAGAGTTGCACGAATATTTTTGATCGGTCATTTTTGAGATTGAAAAAAAAAATCCGAACATCATTGACCAAATGTTTTCAATAATCGAGAAAAAAGTAGTCGAAATCGTTTGAAATCGAATTGTTTTCATCGTCTTTCGGGTTATTTATTTTCATTCGAGTTCCCGTTATCGTCGTTCGAGTTTTTTATTTTCATTCGAGATACCGTCATCTTCATTCGGGTTGTTTTCTTGCGAGTTCCCGTCATAGTCATTCGAGTTCTCTTCATCCGAATTCTCGGCATCCGAATTCTCGTCATCTTCATTCGAGTTCCCGTTATCGTCATTCGAGTTATTTATTTTCATTCGAGTTACCGTCATCTTCATTCGGGTTATTTTTATTTAAGTTTTCGTCATCCTCATTCGAGTTCTTTCATTCGAATTCTTGTAATCATCATTCAAGTTCTCGTCATCATCATTCGAGTTCCAATCATCATCATTCGGGCTATTTTCATTCGAGTTCTCTTCATCGTCATTCGAGCTGTTATCATTATCGAATTCTCGTAATCATCATTCGAGTTCTCTTCATTCGAATTCTCGTCATCGTAATTCAGGTTATATTCATTTGAGTTCTCGTCATTCTCATTAGAGTTCTCTTCATTCGAATTCTCGTCATCTTCATTCGGGTTGTTTTCATTCGAGTTCTCGTCATAGTCATTCAAGTTCTCACTGTCGTTCTCGTTCTTGTCTTTCGGGTTATTTTCATTCAAGTTCTCGTCATCATCATTCGGGTGATTTTCATTTGAGTTCACGTCATTGTCATTCGAGTTCTCGCTGTCGTTCTCGTTCTCGTCTTTCGGGTTATTTTCATTCAAGTTCTCGTCATCGTCATTCGATTTCTTTCATTCGAATTCCCGTAATCATCATTCGAATTCTCGTCATCATCATCATCATGCGGGTGATTTTCATTCGAGTTAACGTCATCTTCATTCGGGTTATTTTCATTCGAGTTAACGTTATCGTCATTCAAGTTATTTATTTTTATTCGAGTTATCATCATCTTCATTCGGGTTGTTTTCATTCGAGTTCTCGTCATAGTCATTTAAGTTCTCGTTGTCGTTCTCGTCTCGTCTTTCGGGTTTATTTTATTCAAGTTCTCGTCATCCTCATTCGAATTTTCTCATTCGAATTCTCGTAATCATCATTCGAGTTCTCGTCATCATCATTCGAGTTCCAGTCATCGTCATTCGGGCTATTTTCATTCGAGTTCTCTTCATCGTCATTCGAGCTGTTATCATTATTGAATTCTCGTAATCATCATTCGAGTTCTCTTCATTCGAATTCTCGTCATCGTCATTCAGGTTATATTCATTTGAGTTCTCGTCATTCTCATTCGAGTTCTCTTCATTCGAATTCTCGTCATCTTCATTCGGGTTATTTTCATTCTAGTTAACGTTATCGTCATTCGAGTTATTTATTTTTATTCGAATTACCATCATCTTCATTCGGGTTGTTTTCATTCGAGTTTTCGTCATAGTCATTCCAGTTCTCGCTGTCGTTCTCGTCCTTCGGGTTATTTTCATTCAAGTTCTCGTCATTGTCATTTGAGTCCTTTCATTCGAATTCTCGTCATCTTACTTCGGGTTATTTTCATTCGAGTTCCCGTTATCGTCATTCGAGTCATTTATTTTTATTCGAGTTACCATCATCTTCATTCGGGTTGTTTTCATTCGAGTTCCCGTCATAGTCGTTTGAGTTCTCACTGTCGTTCTCGTTCTTGTCTTTCGGGTTATTTTCATTCAAGTTCTCGTCATCCTCATTCGAGTTTTCTCAATCGAATTCTCGTAATCATCGTTCGAGTTCTCGTCATCATCATTCGGGTGATTTTCATTCGAGTTCCCGTCATTGTCATTCGAGTTCTCGCTGTCGTTCTCGTTCTCGTCTTTCGGGTTATTTTCATTCAAGTTCTCGCCATCATCATTCGATTTCTTTCATTCGAATTCCCGTAATCATCATTCGAATTCTCGTCATCATCATCATCATGCGGGTGATTTTCATTCGAGTTCCCGTCATCTTCATTCGGGTTATTTTCATTCGAGTTAACGTTATCATCATTCAAGTTATTTATTTTTATTCGAGTTACCATCATCTTCATTTGGGTTGTTTTCATTCGAGTTCCCGTCATAGTCATTCGAGTTCTTGTCATAGTCATTCAAGTTCTCGCTGTCGTTCTCGTCTTGTCTTTCGGATTATTTTTATTCAAGTTCTCGTCATCCTCATTCGAATTCTCATAATCATCATTCGAGTTCTCGTCATCATCATGCGGGTGATTTCCATTCGAGTTCCCGCCATAGTCATTCGAGTTCTCGCTGTCGTTCTCGTTCTCGTCTTTCGGGTTATGTTCATTCAAGTTCTCGTCATCGTCATTCGAGTTTTTTTTATTTGAATTCGTAATCATCATTCGAGTTTTCGTCATCATCATTCGGGTGTTTTTCATTCGAGTTCCCGTCATAGTCATTCCAGTTCTCGCTGTCGTTCTCGTTCTCGTCCTTCGGGTTATTTTCATTCAAGTTCTCGTCATTGTCATTTGAGTCCTTTCATTCGAATTCTCGTCATCTTACTTCGGGTTATTTTCATTCGAGTTCCCGTTATCGTCATTCGAGTCATTTATTTTTATTCGAGTTACCATCATCTTCATTCGGGTTGTTTTCATTCGAGTTCCCGTCATAGTCGTTTGAGTTCTCGCTGTCGTTCTCGTTCTCGTCTTTCGGGTTATTTTCATTCAAGTTTTCGTCATCGTCATTCAAGTTATTTCATTCGAATTCTCGTTATCATCATTTGAGTTCTCGTTACATCATTCGGGTGATTTTCGTTCGAGTTCCCGCCATCGTCATTCATGTTGTTTTTTTATTCGAGTTCTCATCATCTTCATTCGAGCTGTTTTCATTCGAATCCTCGTAATCGTTCATTCGAAGTGTCATCATCGTCATTCGGGTTATATTTATTCCAATTCTCGTAATTGTCATTCGTGTTCTTTTCATTCGAGTTCTCGTCATCGTCATTCGAATCTCCTCATTTTTACGTCATCGAATCGAGTTTTTTTGAAATTCGAAGAGCTCTGGTAATAGTAGTAAGGTTTGAGAAATCATTCGAATGATTTCACAGTGCATAATCGGGTGGTCTTAAATAATTGTTTGAATCGATTAACTCATTCAAATGTGTCGATCACTAGTCAGAAGAAAGTTCGAAGCTAGTTTAACTAGTGGAATGCAAACCAATCTGTTTGGTTTCCAATCCAATGTTACAAATACAAACCCTTCACTCTGGATAAAAGTTAAGGATGGACCCAACTTTGTATACCAAATGTCAAAATCCTCGAGTCAAGAAAATATTTATTGGTATAATTGAAAAGTCTTGGTTATCTCGAGGGCATGTTCGTAGAGAACGATAAATACTTTCTTTTTTTTTACTGAGGCTTGAGCTTACGTTATTGTTGGGAGTTGCTTACCAAATAGGCAAAACCTTTTTTTTGCAAGTCCTGAAAGCCTTGATCAATAACTGAAGACTTAAAATATGGTTGAGGTCTATTTAGCAAAGTCTGTCATTAATCTTGGTAAATGTGGTTACTATCCATTTTTCCGAAGCAAATAGCTCGGCCAACAAAGTTCGAAAGAACTTATTGTCTCAAAATCAGTTTTTGAACACATTTCCGCCACTAATTTTGTCTGTAAAACAAAAATTCTTTAAAATTCAGAGATCAATATTTTTACGGACCGAGCAAGCTAGCTATAGGCAAAGATTTAACTTGTCTAGGTACAGTCGAAAAAGTGAGTATAAGGAAGATTTTTTTTAAGGATATATAAAACCTAAAGTTATCCTCAAAGCGTTGTATCGACGATCCTTTATTTATTAAAAAAAAAAACGCGAGAAGGTATTTTTGGTTAAGTATAAGAAAAAAAAAGCAATAAACTATATAAGCTTGGTTTGGAATGACAAAACTAAAACACTCTGCACTTTGAATTGAATTAAAATAATATCCAGCACTCAAAACTATTTTGCACAACAATGTATACAACGTAACTACGTAACGTAAATATTTATATCACTCAACCCCTTTAATCTCCTCTCCTGAATGCCCTCTTTATTTGAACGTAAAGCTTGTTGTTTACTCCACATCATTATATCCAAACCAAAAGCATGCCATATTTATTCTGGAATGTTGTTCAGCTCTCAGCATGATAACCACACAGTAGTTACTCTTGTGGTTGCATAGATATACTGTTTAAAGAGTATTCCCCGTAGAGCACATCTACACAAAACACACTCATTGTTAATGTATCCAGTTGACTAGAGGCGCACCTCTTTACACTGTACTCATATATGAACTAACCTAATTAGAGAGCAGCAACAACAAAAACACTTTTTGCTAATTTAATTAAACAAAAAAAATATACACCCACAAAACATTCCTCAATAATGTTTATGTTTATGTATGTGAACAGCCTTTATAGCGAAATCTAATTGCAATTTCTTGCTATCTCTCTCTTTCCTTTTCGGGCTTGGCACAATAACAACGACATACATCCAGCAGGACAATGGATTCATTTGATATATCAAGCGACTCGGAGGAAGGCTTGTTGGACGAGATTGTGGTTGCAGGCAATAACCCCAATTGTTATAAGCATCCCTTTAATCTACATCAGCACCATTCCCACCACCCACACCAACAGCATCAGGCGCATCACCAACAAATCCAGCAACATAAGCCCCATCAGCATGAACCGCATTCCCAATATGATCCACTTACTTTCCCACCACATTTCTGTGCGGAGCATAACCTAAACTCGGATGACAATAGCAGTTCAATCAATGAGACATCCTCTGCATCAGTCTCCAACACCGGAGGTGGGGCATGTATCAGTGGAGAACCCTCATCAGCCAATACTAACCCCAATGCAGACGGAAGTAGTTCAAGTGAAGCCTCGATAGCAACCACATCGCGTGGCGGAGGCTATTGTGCAGCAGCAGCAGACAATTGTTATGATGATGCAGTCGAGCTATCGACATCGGGTCAAGTAACTCTTGGCACTGCCACAACCTCATTCAATCACCAGCTTACGGCTGACATGTGCACCTTTAAGAATTCGAAGAGTCGTCGCCTCGAGTATTCGTTGAAGTGTTTGAAATACGGTCGCAGCAATCCATCACAAGACTCAGCCTTCGGCTCACTAACCGATGGTGACCTGTCAATCGGATCGTCTAGCTTTCGATTGAGTAGTTTTCAGTCGATAACATCGCCCATCGATGAGGGAGTTGAGGACATCATCATAGCAACCACTACAGCTGGCAGTGAGACTTGTCTTGAATTGGCAACAGTCTCGACAAATGGACAATCTAATGATTCGGCAATTTCGACACCATGTCGAGAGGGTTCACCGAATTTCCTTGCCATCGAAGAGAACTCCTTCACAACCATGACGACCACAACATCGGGCAGCAACAACCACAATCGTCCACAACAATTTCCCGTCACACTCTCGCCTAAAATCCAAATAACCACCTCAGCGTCCACGTCCAATCTTCAATTTGACCCGCCGAAAATTCTGGTCAACGATCAGAATTCTATATACACCACTTCCCCGTCGAAACGTTCCGGCACCATTGAGGTTTTCTCACAAAAATACAGGGTATGCTCCTTCGAAGATATGTCACCGAATCGCAAACAGTCTAAACATCATCTCAAGAATGCCAATCGGATGGCTTTTCGGTCACTGGAAGAGGAGCAGCGCATCGATAGCGCATTCATTCCGATTCAAAATCGTACAAATTCCGAAAACAGGGTAAACATCAACAATAGTGAGAAGTATAAGAAACTCACGCATTCATCGTTCAGTCGAATCAGCAAGACCACCAGCAGTGTGACGGTAGCTGTTGAGCCACCATTGAATTGCACTAGTGCTGGCAGTGGCAACTCTCAGCCGAGAGATAGTAGACACACTCTCTGGCGGGATAGCAAGTTTTATCGGAAGAATCGCATAGCCAAGTCCAATGACTCGCTATTGGAATCGCCGAAATCATTCTCCGTCGCCATGTCGCCTTTCACCTTCTTCTTTGAGAGACAATCACTACGAAGCCTCTTCGCCTCTATCCTCCTCTTCGTCCTCGTCTTTTACTCGACACGGACTCAATCGTGGCAGTTCGGTCAACGAGATCTCCAACAATTGCAGCGGTGGTGTATCGCCCCACCGACGTTATTGTAGCTCGAAGAGCGAAGATCTCGGAGACCTGGGAATTCCCACGACAATCGATACTCGTAAGTCACACTCCGAACGTCATCTTTTCGGACTGTCGAAATTACGCCAAACAGCAATCAACAACACTGTTAGTAACGGTGGATTAACTGGAAGCAACAAGGCAGGTGGCGGATTCATCATTGGCAGTGAATGTTTCTCCGAAGACGAGGCCTTCCTCCATCAAGAGCAAGACAATAAATCATTGAAAAGTCTCAGTACATGCTCCATCAATCGTGTCACTCTAACAACAACAACAACGACAACAAGGACCAAAAAGAAGACCACCTCACTGGCTGTTCTGCCATCGGCACTAGGCTCATCATCAGGGCCAACGATAACATGCAATGTTCGAAATTCGGTATTCAAGAGTGTAGATCATGCACTCAACTATATCGATGCGAATGGTGACGAGGAGGATGTGTCGAGCTCAACAGAGGAATCGCCAAGACGTCATTATAGTGAAATTGCTAGATCTTTGGGTCGACAACAACCAGGGCTGCAGATGATCCGCATAGCAGTAGTTGTAGTGAGGAGAAGACGCCGCTGCTGGACAGCGTTGAAATGTCACCGATAAGTCCAACCGAGCCGGATCTCAATATGTGATATACGCAATTTAGTTAAAATGGTTAATCTCTTTTGATTTTCATGTTTTTTTTTTTCAACTTTTTGCAACTTTCAGTGAATATTTTTTTTCCTTTTGTACTTAAAAATATGTATTTAGCACGCTTAGGAGTAGAAATAATATATGGGAAGAATAAAATGTTGGAATTTGAAATGCCAAAATGTTTTGGAGAGTAGGTTGAGAAGAATTTGAGAAGTTATCATTAGTTATCGATTTATACTTTGTTGACAGTTTTTATTGAAAAACATAGCATAAACGAAAAGTTCATTGTCAAATGGAAAATGACAGCTGCACTTTGACTGATCAGAGTGCTCCGAGATCACTCCCTGAAAGATTTTCAATTCAATTAAGAATTCATTAATGAAAAAGAGGTGACGTTCTTGTCTGTTCAATTCAATGTCATAAGGCTTTCAACTGTCAAACTTTAGCTGCCAAATAGACAAACACGCATGGCAACATCTAATAAATCTAGGTCTACTGTACAAGTTTCGATCGAATTACTTTTTAAATGGTTTCATTGGTTATTATTTTGACAGGCCAAGCAAAAGTTTCTTTTTTTCACATTTCTGACAGTAGTGACATTACTAAAATATTTGTCTTGTCTTCATGCTCTAGCAGCTTTCAACTATCTATTACATTGCAAGGTCAAAGTGTTCTAAAACCGTTATTTAATGTGTTTCTTGTCCTTTATTTTTAAAGATTCGAAGGGCAAGCTTCCAGACACTTAATAATATAACTAAGAGTAAACAAACTGGCCCTTATGGACTTTAGGGTCAGTTTTAGTTAATTATAAAGGGTTTTCCAATAAGAGGTGTTATTTTGATATTCAAAGAAAAATGACATTTTTTGAGACAAATGATCGGATGTTTATTTCATTATAAAGAGGAAGGTATGCCCTTAATAATGAAACATAACATAACGAATTCCATCTTTGAGGGCTTGAATTGACGCTGGGTTGTTGCCGAAGACCTTATATTTCACGTGGCCCCAAAAAAAGGAGTCGTAAGGTGTTAAATCACAAGATCTCGGTGGCCAATTGTGATCACCTCTTCGAGAGATAACACTGTCTGGAAACTTTTCCCGTAAAAGATCGATGGTTTCATTGCTTGTGTGACACGTAGCGCTGTCTTGTTGAAAGTAAACGTTGTCCAGATCAATACCATCCAACTCCGGCCACAAAAAAATCATTAATCATCTTTCGATAGCGCAATCCATTGACCGTTACTGTTGCTCATTTTCGAAAAAGTAAGGTCCAATGACCCCGCCGGACCATTAACCACACCAAACAGTCACGCGTTGAGGATGGAGAGGCTTTTCAACGATAACTCTTGGGTTTTCCGAGCCCTAGATGCGATAGTTTTGCTTGTTGACGTAGCCTCCGAGGTGGAAATGGGCCTCATCAGTCAGATGATTTTTCGATGAAATTCCGGATCATTTTCATGCATTTCAAGGACCCAATCAGCAAAGACACGACGTTGTTGATGATCAGCGGCTTGAGTTCTTGTGTTAACTGAACTTTATAAGCCTTAAGACCCAAGTCTTTATGCCAAATACGGTGTAATGACGTTTGTGGAATGCCTAATTCCAAAGAACGACGAGGAATGTACAAACCAATGGCATATTATCCTTAAGGCAAAGTAGGCATGTGCCTAGGGGCGCGAGGGTACAAAGGGACCTGGGTATCCTTCAACACTATGGGCTACAACAGCAATATTCTCAGTTGTTCTTGAGCGACGTGCACGGGTTTTATTCTTCACATCACTAAGTTGTAACAACAGCTTCACGACGACCCAAAATTGTTTTAGTTTTAACCGTCTCTGCCAAATTTGCACCATTTTTATAGTGAATTTTAATAATTTCAATGCGTTGTTGAATAGTAACATTTTTATTCGCGTAGTTTCTATTTTTTGTCAAATGTCAAAAGTCACAGCTACCGAAACAGCGGGCTATTCAAAATAACACCTCTTATTGGAAAACCCATTAAAATCAATGACTTTTACAATTTAAACATCAAACTAACAAAAAGACTTAAATCCCTTATGTGTTTTCAAATCAATGGCCCCAAACAACGTAGCATTTACCTCAAATCTTCTTTTCCTACACAAAACTTATGCTTTTTCTTATAAATAAATCAGAAAAATAAAATATTGTTAAACTTCTCAATGGTCCATAACTAATTAAAATTATTGTAAAAATAAAGAACATTCAATATTACTAGTCTTATATCAATTCTAGCAATTAATTTTGCGCTTTAATCACACCTCCATCCTTATGATAAAGTTTAGGTAAAATTAACTTACAGTTAAGACTCACATTCTTTCACTAACGTTAAAGAATTTAAAAATAGTAATTATAATTATAAAATCGCAATTTTAGAAGAATATTTGCATTACACTAGCGGAATTTTATTATAAGCTTCAAATTGTAAATAAGAAAATTAATTTATTAGTTAATTGCAACTCGTACTTAAAAAAAACTGAAATCATGAGCTTTACTTTTCCTAAATTTATAAAACATTTTTTGTTGTATTATTAAAATTAATATAGGTACCTATGCATAAAAATAAAAACTTCCATTCCAAAAGAAATAGAAAAAATGAATAAATCTTATTTTCATCTTTACTTATTTTCTATTTTTGATGTTAATCTAGTTTTAAACTGAACAGCAATATATGGATTTCTAAAAACAATTTAACGGCCTATAGCAACATAATAAATAAATAAACAACAGTTGTAAAATATTAGAATTCTTTTTATTTAAATTTAATAAAAGTATTCAAATCACATTTAAATTTAAGTTTAGCAATTAAATGCAGAATTTATTAATATTCCATTTTATTCATTAAATGACTATTTGTTTACTAAATGGAAAATTAATAAATGGCGGCTTATTAGATAAACTAACACACTCCTTCTTTCAAGACATTGCATATTTAAATATTGATAGGTCCATTTATCCTTAAAGTCAAACATGAAGTTGTAAAAATATCAAAAATATATATACCTGTTCAATTCATAAAAAAAAAAATATGCAAAAATAAAATAGTAACAAATTATTTACACAGCAGCAATAATAAACAATCAGACAGTTAGTGAACATTTTTTCTCTCTTAATTTAAACAAACAGATATTAAGAAAAATAGTAATTCAATTAAAATTTACCTATAATTGTATAAGAAAAAATAAATATACAGAATTTTTGTTGTTGTTCCCGAGAAAATAAACATGATGATTTTTTGTTTGTCTTATTTAATTTAGAATAAAATTTAGTTTATAAAAAATAATTAGAAAATTATTTGAATTTATTACGTATGTACAAAATGTTGTATAAAAATCTAAATTAACAATAAAAACATCGGTGATATTATTTAAAAGGATCATATATTGATTTTGTTTCTGATTAACGAAAGTAAAACTAAGGCCGTGTGCGAATTGGGTTAAAGTGGTTAAAACTTGACGTTTGATTAAATTTTGACACTTCGTATTGAATTAAATGTGTTAAAAATTAGACTAGCTATGGAGCAGGTTAAAATATGACAGTAATGGTTAAAAATTCATCCAATTTTAACCACAATTCATCCAATTCGAACACGGTCTATAAATTAAAAATAAGACCATTCGTGCCGGATGAGCTCAAATATTATCTACCGGTTTTTCGATTACTACTTACTGTTACAGATGTCTTTTCAACTACATACTTAACGAAAAATTGCACATAATTTGTTACAAGCTTAATTAAATACCGAACACTATCTTACTTAATTACTTACTTAAAGTGGCGCTACAGTCCGTTGTGGACTTGGGCCTCAATCAACAGTCTCCGCCAGCTAGCTCGGTCCTTAGCTAGCTGTCTCCAGTTTTGCACTCCAAGTTGATTGAGGTCCTCTTCCACTTGAGTGCGCCACCTGAGTCGCGGTCTTCCTCTCCTCCTACGTCCCTCGGGAAGGCTTTCCGGGCCGGAGCATTGGTGTCCATCCGCTCTAAATGACCGAGCCATCTGAGTCTCTGGACCTTGACCCTTCTGGCTAGGTCCATGTCGTTGTACAACCCGTAAAGTTCGCTGTTATATTTTCTTCGCCATTCCCCTTCAATGCACACGGGGCCAAAGATGACCCGAAGAACTTTCCTCTCGAAACAGCCTAAGGCACTTTCATCCGATTTTGTCAAGGTCCATGCTTCTGCACCATACAGCAGGACTGGGATGATGAGTGTGTTGTACATTTTACCTTAGTTGCTCGAGAGAGGGCTTTCCACTCAATTGCTTTCTAGCCCAAAGAAACAGCGATTAGCAAGAGTTATTCTTCGTCTGATCTCGGCGCTGGTGTTATTGCCGTGTTTATAGCGGAGCCTAGGTAGACAAACTCCTCTACTACCTCGAAGTTGTATGCGTCTATTGTGACGTTCTGTCCGAGCCGTCGGTGTTGGGTGTCCTTCCTCGAAGACAGCATATACTTCGTTTTTCCCTCATTTGCCGTTTCTGTCTCAATTCTCACAAAGACGCCATCGACATCACGCTGTGTTCCTCCCATTATATCAATATCATCGGCGTACGCGAGAAGTTGAACAGATTTTTGGAAGATAGTGCCTCTGGTGTTGACGTTGGAGTTCTGCACTATCTTCTCAAGAGCGATGTTAAAGAAATCGCATGACAGTGCATTGCCTTGTATGAATCCTTTTTGGACGTCGAAAGATTCCGTAAGCTCGTTGCCAATCTTTATGGAGCAGCGTGAGTTCCCCATCGTCATCTTGCACAAGCTTAACGAACTTGGCAGAGATGCCAAAACTATACCGAACACTATCACCGCTGATCAATGGAAGATTGGGAACCTACCTACGTTTGAACCCTCCAAATACCTCAAAAATTATTTTTTTTTTTCTTACACACATACTATCGCAGCAAACTTGCTTTTTATTATGTAGGCAATTGTATAATTATTATTACAATGAAACGCATACTCTTGCTGCTAACCTGCTTTTTGAGTTTGTATTACACGCATCCGCTGTCAGCTAACCTCCTTTTTAGTTCGTAGGCAAATGTCATTTTGACAGCAAGCTTCCCCATCTTGTTATAACTGAACTATCACAATTTTTAATTTCCTTCAACTCGGTTGGCAATTCGAAATAGAGTTGAGTCCGCATGAAAGCAAATTTGCACTTGGCAATGCTGCTTATTAAACGTCTCTTAGATAGTCACAGCGCCACCTGTATAGTTTTGGCACAAAGTATGACTGTTCATATCTCATATAACAACCATTAGTTGGAAAATAAATGTGAATATTTGGGAATTTAAAATTCCCTTTATGAACAGAAGAAAAATCCTGGAATCAATTGTTATTTGTTTTTCAGTTTTTTTTTTAAGAATTCATTTCAAAAGCTTGAAGTATTTGGTCATATTTGAAACGTTATTTTTGTAATATGTGCCCTCTCTCTCCATTTATTAAGTTTTGTATGCAAGTGGAGGTAAATTACAGTGAGAGACCAAATTACATGTAGAAGGGTTCACCAACCATGGATAACGTCGCTATTTCATAATTTGATGAAAATAATTTCCTACTATTTTGATTTCGCCATTATGCATAATTAATTTCCATATGTTTTGTTTGTGGACTGTGGGACGTTTTTCTGACCTTAGTTCTGTAGATTCATTTACAAACGTTTTTTTTTCCATAGTTAAAAATGGATAAATTGTATAGGTAAACATATAATAAATGGATAGTTAATAAAATTAAAACATTCCTTCAGTTTTTTTCTCACGATTTTATAAATCATACCAAAAAAAGAATATTTCTTTGCCTGGCAGTACTTCAGCTCATTCAACTATGTTCAACCACACGAATGACATTTCTTTGAAATCGTTCAACCAAATACCAAATTGAATAAATTTCTTCCACTAATTCGACATTTCTCATGAGAAATTGCACCTATCTGCACGTGAATTTCAAACATTTTTCTACGTCCAATTGTTTAATTAATTGTGCGCTTTAACATATTGTGAATTTAACAAAAAACAATCCATCATTACATATAAAAGTTAATTCAAATCGAATCTGTTAACGAAAACCACGAGAAGAAAAAGAAAAAAACAATCCTCCCGTGGTTCAAGTTCCTTTTTTTTTGTTATTTTAATAATTTCGATTCTCTGATATAATTGAGTACATTGAAAAAGTGAAACACCCAAATAATATTTTTAATGATCCTTGAATATTTGTTTATTCCCTATGTGAAAAGTTAGACCAAGTTCAATTATTTACACAGCGTCCCTTAAAAATTACATAATCCAAAGAAATTGGGAAGCAATTTTGTGAAACACAATTCTTGTAAAATTAATTTTTATAAAGAAAAAATCGAAATAAAGTAAGAAACTTTGTTGAGATTTCTTTGATTTTATTTTGGTGTTGAACAAGTGAACGAAAATTATCTTGAAATTTGTCTAGTGCCCGTCGTCGTCGTACAGTGAGAACGAGAATTATGTAGATTCATCATTTCGTGCCAAAGTGCATCTCTAGTTCGTTCACGGAATTTCTCATTTATGCAAATTCGAACAGAACAAATCTCGAATCGCTTAAAGTTAAAATAAAAAAACAATTTAAAAGTTAAATTTTTTAAAGATTAAACTAATCAGTAATCGAAGCGAACAGCTTACGTCGAAGAGGCGAGACATGACCCAAAGAGAACGCGACACAATCATTCATTTGGTTGCTGGCGGGTAAGTGGAAAGTTTATTATTACATTTTTTTCGTTGCTCCTTTCGTCATTTCAAGTTTTTTTTTCGATTTTGTCGTAGATTTTGTTTATTTTTGGCAAATATACAATGTTTGACTTAGAAACAAAAAAATTAGCATCTTCATGATGTGTGTTCAAGAAACATACGCAAGAGAAATTCCCAAATTTGATCTGATAACGCCATGGATGTGGATGTCTATTTTTAGTTTTGTTCTTTTGGATACTAGTTTTCGTGTCACTTTCGGAAACATAGAAAAACACCTGCCCTCAAAATTTGCATTTTTAAATAGTCTCCAAGAAAAGGCTTTGGAAAAATGAATGAATTCCTTTTCATGGCGAAAGGGAGGTTTGTTTTGATGAAACATAGACACTTCCACCTCAGTGACAAGTAGACTTAGTGGATAGTGGCTTTCCCCCTCGGTTGTTTCCTTCTTTGGGTCGAAAAATCTTATGCAGTTCAAGTTCTTGTTAGAGTGCTTATTTTTGTTTTGTTTTTCAGCTGGCTTTTCTCTACTGTTTTAGTTCCAGTTCCAGTGATGAAAAAGACTTAACTTCAAATGGACTAAGTACGAAGGTACTTTCGACTTTTGGTCCCACTTAGGCTCGGTGTTAAATCTTATAATAATAAAAGAGTGGCGCGACAGCTGTTGAAGAGTCAAGGCCTAAGTGACTTACTCTCATCAACAATTCTCTGGGTGCGTGTGAAGAATGGGGGGGGACCTACAATTTTACGCCGATTCCGAACCTCAAAGTTGAAAAGCACTTTTTCTTGACAGATTGATACTCTTGGAAGTTTTGTCAGTTCTTCGCAAAAGGCAGTGCCCGTGAAAGATGAAATAAATACTATGGACACGAGTAGGACTCGAACCCACGACGTTCTGCTTAGCAGCCAACGCACCTAACCACTAACACGCCACACGTTGTTAAATCTTAGACTCTGAAATTTATCTCCCGATCAATAAGCCATCAATGACCTAAACAAAAAAAAACTCCATCTTCATATCCTAAATAGTAGGGTCAGGCTTTCCACATTGTGTGCATGCAAAAAAGTTGATATTTTAATATCAAGAATAGCAGCCCTGATTTTACTCGACTTGGCATTTCAGGTTTTGCCTGCTACGAGCATTCAATAACAATAAATCATCAAATAAGACGCAAAACCCACCTCCAGTTTGTTATTTGCTTCATTTTTTGTTATTTCAAACACATTTCTGCCGGTAAACTGCACCGGTAACTTGTTTTTTGAATATTAAATCCGAACCTTGCGGCTGAACTTAATATTATTGTTTTATTTTTGTTCACCGTTTCATTCTTATGAATTGTAATTGAATATCGTAAAGCGTAGTTTGTTTATTTACGTTGACAGTGACAGGCACTAGGCAGAGACAGTTCAAACTTAACAAAATTCTTTAGGCTCTAAACCTGGTTGTGTGATTTTTTTTTCTCTAGACTGGATTCTGCGCTGTGAGTAGAAACGTAATTGAGGTTAAAGCAAACATTCAGTTGAGTGAATAAAAACAAAACAATTGACTCGATGTCGAATGAAAGATAGAAAAAACATTATCGTTTGTGTTCGAATAATGGATGTAATTTCTTCAAAAAGTGTAGTTAAGATTCTATTTTCTTTTGATTAGCGGAGTGCAAATTGAGTCTAATGAAGTTGATTACAAAAAAAGGAAAATTAATTAACAATAAGTGGATAGGTAAACTAGATTGAATTAAGTAGCAAGTTCGTGTGTTGTAGCAATTACCTATTAGGTATTTAGGTACCTACTGCATTGTTGATATAATTCAGTGGCGTATGTAATTCAAGTCTGGCTTGAGTAATTTAAAACGACTATTGATTTAAATGATTGAATAAATAATAAAAATAATAAATGCTTAAACTTACAAAGCAAATATTTAGGTATGGAGGACTACAAAGAATCATCGTTTGACCTCCAGAACAATATCGTATCATTTTTTATGTTTTTTGTTTGAAACAACTTACTCCATTGATGACATGTTGTGGCCACATGTTTCGTTCCCATAAGATTGAAACAAAAATATTTTGTCTGTATGTTTTAGCACCTCCAACAAATTCTCAATAAAATAATATTTCCCATATGTATGTAAAGGGTGTTCCAGTAGTGGCTGTCTGTTTTGCCAAATCTTCAAGGACGGATATACTCATGCAAACGATAAAATCATCATCTTCAGCGAACAGCGATAAAGCCCATTTCTAGATGAATTTTGTTTTAAATCGATCTATCAGGTGTCTCAGAAAATTGCATAACATGTAAACGGATCTAGAAAGAGAAACGTTTTGGACTTTGGAGCACTACAAAGTTATAACAAAAAATATGAGTGCGACCCAAGCAGTCCACACGACTAAATTCCCAAAGTAGAAAAATAAGTTAAAACATTCGTTGTTTTTGTTGTATAGTTGACAATACACGCACGTTGGTTTTCAAAGTCAAATTCCATAAAACTGATGATTTAAGGACATACATTAAGTTCATTGAATAACAGTGGCGTCATCTGTCAACAGTTTTTGGTACTAACTCGTGGACTCATGCACAACTACTTTGCACAGTAAAATACAGCCTTTATTACTCCTGAATATTGTAGTTTTCTATTTGTGAAAGAATTTTTCTAATCGGATTTGTATGCCGAAAATTAACATTTATATGGTAAAACAGCGTTTGGTGGGTCAGCTATTAATAAAATATAGTCTATGACACTCCTGAATATTGTTTTGTTTGTCTAAGAATTCTGATTGCCATTAAAAAACAGCTAAGCCTAATCAGCTCTTAAAAATACAATACCGCGTAGAATGAGACCAATTTTATGACAATACGTTGAGTGGTTCGCGAAATAATCGAGCTGAAAAAAACGTAACGCATATACGAACACACATACACACAGACATCATCATAAAAACGCTTGATTCGGATTCTAGTGACCTCGAAACATAGAGATATGCAAAATTTGGAGATTCACAAAATCAGGCCCATTACATTAAATTCCTCTGGGAAGTTAAAAACGGGTTATCCATTATGCGGTTTCAAAAGTGTAGGGCTGGAATTCGACATCTGTCAAACCAAGTTGTTAAACCAACTTTTTTTAATTGAAAGTGTGATATTTACGAAAATCGGTGACTAAACTATCGCACAACGCATTAAAATTGTTAAAACCTACTACAAACATGGTGGTTCTCCAACTAAGCATTGGTAAAATTGTGAAGAAAGTTGAAGAGACTGGATTAGTTACAGATATTGTAAGGCCTGTGCATCATCGTTTCGCTCCTACCACTGACAATATCGCTGATGGTAAGTGTGTTGCCAAAGACCCGAATGTTTCGATTCCCCGTCGTTCTCAGGAATTAGGACTGTCTTACGGCACATTATGGCGTTTTTTTGCATTTGGATCTAAACCTACATCCATTTAAAGTCCAGCTCATACAACAACTGAAGCCACCTGACCATTCACAACGTGTCGTAGATACGTCGAATGGGTGCTTGAACAACAGGCGACGAAGCATATTTCTCATACGCTGGGTATGATAAACAAAATTGTCGTATTTGGGGTTCTGAAAATCTTCAAGTAATTGAAGAGAGGCCATTACATCCACAAAAAGTCACTTTTGGTCGCTATTTGTCTGAGGTGTGATTGGACTTACTTCTTCGAAAACGACGATGGAACGACTGTCACCGTCAATTCGGAGCGTTATGGTCATATGATAACCGATTTTTTTGTCTGCTATTGAAGAATACGACTTGGAGAATATGTGGTTTCAACAAGACGGTGCCACATGCCACACAACTCGAGCGAATATGGCTTTATTGCAAGAGACATTTCCTGGCCGCGTAATTTCTCGTCGTGGTGATATCAACTGGCCACCAAGAACATGCGATTCGACACCGCTGCACTTTTTTGAGTGTGAAGCTACGCGAAAGACCGTGTTTATGCAGATGAACCTTTAACTCTTGAGCACCAATATTCGTCAAGTAATGGGTGAGATACCGCCCAATATATGTCAAAAAGGATCCGAAAATTACCTCAAAAGAATCGATGCTTGCAACAATTCGCGTGGTGGTCATTTGAATGATGTGGTGTTTCACATAATGTCAACGTTCAAACTTCAAAACATAAACACGAAATATCATGAACAAAAATATTTTATGTGTTTTATTAAAGTTTACTTTTGAAACCGCAAAATGGATATTTTTTTTATTAAAAATCTGTCACAATAAATCATTGCATGAGAGTGATACAAATATTTGGAATACTAAGGCCGTGTGCGAATTGGTTAAATTTTGACACTTCGCATTGATTAAAATGTGTTAAAAATTAGACAAGCTGCGTGGCAAATTAAAATATGACAGTAGTGATTAAAACTTCATCCATTTTTAACCAGAGTTCATCCAATTTGAGCACGGCCTTAGGCCACCACTTTTTAACCCAATTCGCTCATGGTCTAAAATCATCCTGAACAATTAAAATTCATTCCTAACCGTTAACGAATTATGTACCTACCAATAAGCTTGCATAATTATTAAATTACTGCCAATTTATGCAGCAAAAAATAAATCAAATCTTCTTTCTACTTTGCACATTTTTCATTCGGCTCAGCGCCAGCGATGAAAAACAGACAAAAAAAAAACAAACATTTTCATAAAAAAAAAAAAACACCAATAAAAAATCAAAACAACAAGACAAGTTTCAAGTGGTTATTGAAGCAGAATTAGTGTTGTTGTTATTGTCCCTTTCTTATTGCGGCTTTTCAGCTGATATTTCAAGCATTTAAAATGACCGGCTTAATGAACCCCCGCGTAAATAAAAAATTATAAAAACAAAGGCCCCCAAACAAGTCTAAAAATAACTCAACGACCGACGACGAGAACCAACACAGTTGAATAATTTATCTATTATGACTTATGAGCATTGTAGCGATAAAGCTGTATTTTGTTTTTGTTTTTTATGGTTTTATTTCTGTTTGTTTTTCTTTTTCGTATATTGTATGCATTTCCCCGATATAAAGTGTTGCATTTTATTTACAAGTCTATGTTTGTTGTGCCTACACTTCATGACTTTACTACTGAAACAAAACTTACGAGTTAATACCTTTTCTTTAATCTTCTTGGGATATAGTTAGGAAAGGAATTAGTGAAATAAAAAATATTCTTAAAATCATAAATAATTTTCCATTCTCAAGTGAATTAAATTATTACTGCAGCTGACAAAAAGATGTGAACAGCAAAAAAGTGCACTTTTTAATTTGTTTAAATAATTGAACATGCCACCACAAGCATTTACATAAATAATTATTTCGTCAGAAAATTATTCAGCTGGCTGTATTTTCCCAGGTTGAAACAAAATGATTAATCTTTAATTTGTTTTCTTTAAATTTTAATTAATTCGACGGAAATAGAATGTTTTTGTTGTTCATTTCAAAAAATGTTGTGCTATAGGTAGGGTAACGGCACCAGTCTCCGGACAGACCCTAGTGTCCGGACGATTTTGCACTTTATAGGGAATAAAAGAGGAACTAAACACAGAATTTGCAAAAAAAAAAACATAATAAGTAACATTTTTCAAATACACATACGAAGTTTCAACCCAATCGAAGGTACAACGGAAAAGTGATGGGTCGTTTAAGCACCAGTCGATGCTGTTTTGCTATTTTCTTAGAAAATTGTGGCAGACCTTAGAAAAATATATGTAGTTTGAATAGTTGATTTTGTGCGATCTTGTAATCAAATGGAGTTTGTGTCAATGAAAATATGATGATCTTCCAAAAACTAAACAGAAAAATTAAATATTAAACATTAAATATTATTTTTTCAGTGTCCGGGGCACTGGTCCAAAATATAGGAAAAATCTAGTCTCCGGACTGCTCCAAGGCTTTATTTTATTGTTTTTGCTATGTTCAAATTCTTTTTGAAACGTTTAATTTCCTTGGCCGAAGTGCTCTTTTGTATCCAGAACACAAATTTTCAACTTATCATCCCTCTAATAGATTTAAATCGAAAAACAACAATTTTGTCTTCGATCGTCTGGAGACTAGATTTTAATCGTCCGGAGACTCATTCTACCCAGTCTTGTCTTGTTCGGAAGTTAAAAATTATATTACCATTATTTATTTTTTGTCAGACAGTATTTTGGAATCATTTGAGTGTCAATCGATGGAAAACTATCAACAATTTAAGGAAATGTTTTCCTTTTAAGCGAAAACTGAACATGGGAATAATAAAACCAGTTTATTTCCTCCACTTTTATTGGCATGTAAACAAAAAGCAACCCAACAGACGATCAGCATGACTTTTTCACCCCTATCAAAGGGTTATGTGCACAAAAAGCAGAATACATCATTTAAGTTTTGAAGGCTTCGTTCCTTTTTGGGTAGATTTTGGAAACAAGAAACAAAAACTAGTTCTCCTTGGAACATGTAAGCATTACAAATACAAATTCAGATAGAAAACAGGAGAGTCATGCGCCATTTAAGCTACGAGTTTTAAAGTAGATTCAAAATCGTCCGGAGAATGGTCCCGATTTTTATTTAACTTCCCAGAGGAAGTTATTGTAATGGGTCCGATTTTGTGAATCTCCAATTTTTGCATATTTCCGTTTTTCGAGATCACTAGGATCCGAATCTAGCGTTTTTATGATGATGTCTGTGTGTATGTTCGTATGTGCGTTACGTTTTTTCAGCTCGATTATCTCGCGAACCACTCATCGTATTGTCATAATATTGGTCTCATTCGACGCTGTATTGTGTTGTTAAGAGTTGATTGGGTTTTGAGCGAAATCCGCTCAGCGGTTTAATCTAAGACAACCCTCATATAATGAAACTTATGATAATTTCTACAATAACTTCAACAATAATGCAAACAATTTTATAGTTAGTGTGAAAAAAAAAATATTCAGGAGTGTCATAGACTATATTTTATTACTAGCTGACCCACCAAACGCTGTTTTGCCATAAAATAAAAATAAATAGAGTGGCGCGACACCTCTTGAAGAGCCAAGGCCTAAGTGGCTTACTCTCATCAACAATTCTCTAGGTGCGTGTGAAGAATTGAGGGGACGTACAATTTTACGCCGATTCCGAACGGCAAAGTTGAGGAGCACTTTTTCATGACAGATGATACTCTTGGAAGTTTTGTCAAATCTTCGCAATAGGCAGTGTTCGTGAAAGATGAAATAAAAACTTCGGGCCCGAGTAGGATTCGAACACATGACGTTCTGCTTAGCAGCCAACGCACCTAACCACTAAGCTACGGACACTACTGATTTGCTGTTTTGCCATATAAATGTTAATTTTCGGCAATACTAACCCGATTAGAAAAATTCTTTCACAAATAGAAAACTACAATATTCAGGAGTAATATAGGCTGTATTTTACTGTGCAAAGTAGTTGTACATGAGTCCACGAGTTGGTATGACCACTGTTATTCAATGAACTTAGTGTATGTCCTGAAATCATCATTGTCGAACTTTACTTGAAAACCAACGTTCGTGTACATTGTACAACTCCAACGGGATGCAGTGGCTGGAGATTCTGCAAAACAACTATTTTTTTTTACTTATTTTTCTACTCTGGGAAGTTAGTTGTGTGGACCACATGGGTCGCACTCATATTTTTTTTATATTCCGTCTGAATTAACAATAACTAGGAATTATTTTTTAAAATTATTTGGATGCCAAACAATCAGAAAATAACTACCAATGCACAAAAAGGTTTCCTCTATACTCAACGCTTAAACGATTTTCAGTCGTCCGGAAACTAGACTAGAACTATCGTCTGGAGACTCCGGAAAATCTCCCTTTTTTAGAATTAATAATTTCAAATTAATAGGTCCGTTCTTTTACTTTTTCGGCAATTTATATAAAAACTGTCAAAAATTGAGGAGTGGGGATGGAATTTTGTGATTCTCCCAGAAAGTAGAAGAACGCTTGACAGCCTAAATCTCTCAAATGCACAAAATTATGTCAAACGTCAATACGTCTTACAACGTCTTATGGTTTGACAGAACTTACAAAAACTGCCACCAGACATTTTTGTGGCTAAAATCGGCAGATAGAGGGGGAATATCTTTCTCCTTTAAAAATGACAGAACTTACAAAAATTGGGAGTAAAAGAACGGAAAAGTGGGAAAATATGGCAGTTTTAGGGAGTAAAAGAACATACCTAATGTTATACGTTAATTTCAATTTATTTTTACACCAAACTACTGGGAAATTGGGAAATATTTATAGAAAAAAACAAAAAATATTGAATGAAACACTAATAGAGAAAAAGATATTAACATTGCAAATGCAAAAAAAAAGTTATCTGCCGGAAACTAGTGCCGTTACCCTACCTAACAATTTAAAAAATGTGCCGTAGTTCGTTTTCAATCACCTTTTCCCAAATCCCAATTCCCAACATTTCCAATTCAAACATCTTCAAATTTGAAACAAAACAATTTCAACCAAAGGAACTAACAAACCAACAGCTGATGTTTGTTGTGAAATTCAAAATGTATACAATTTTGATAGCGTGTCAACAATCACGTACGCATTTTGTTGTGTTATTAATATTTTTTCTCTCCCTCTGCAACACCACGCAACGTGAAATAGCACCTTCTTCCATAAAAGAAAAACCCAAATAAAAAATATTGGGAAAAGCCGTTTATCCAAAAATCACAAGGGTTAATGACGTTGAGTTTAGGTTAAAGTCCTATTGAAATTGAAGAAGTATGCAGCCTGCAGGAATGCATGAACAGTTTTTTTTACAAAAAATGTTTACTTGGGAGCAATGGCTCTCCTCATAAATTAATCAATAAAAAATATAAAAAATTTGAGAATGACCCACAAATTGTCTATTTTCGTGAAAAGCAACCTTGTGGATTTTTTTCTCAATACAATTTATAATAATTTTATTTTTGTTTGCCTCCAAATAAAAAAGAATTTAACAAATTTAAATGATTTACATTTTTATTATGAAAAGAGAATAAAATGCAACCCAAATTCAAAAATGATTTCCCATAAGTAGAAGGTGTTTTTTGACTTTACAAAATGTATTCTTATCCTCAGGTTCAGGGTACCTATTCGACATCAGAATTGTTATGAAATTTTCTGAAGACGCACAACCGAAACGGACGGAAGACGCCATATACACCAGTGACCAATGCTATACGTCTACGTCAGTACGGTTGTTGTTCTTAATTATTTGAAATTGTTTTGTTTTGTTTTCTGTTTTTTGTCGTTATTTTTTTTATTGATTGACGCCAAGAAGGGAAATTATTTTTGCATTCTTTTTTAAGATTTGTTTAAATTGAATTCTTCCCAAAATATCCATCTGTTTTTGTTTCCGCTCTTGCTTTTGTTTTAATTTTTAAAAAATCTTGGAAAACATTAACAATTTAAACCAATTTAATTCGAATTTGGCATTTAATCTGGTAACAGATCGTTTTGCTTGAGTTCAAAGTATCGTTTCGGATAATTGACAATTCAAACAAATTTGTTGAAGCTTATAAGAGGGTACTCTTTTTTTAATTCCACGAAAAGTAAAATCAAAAGAGGAATAACAAGTATGATCCGAATTAATTGGGCACTTCTGAAAAATGACAAATTTTTATTTTGTTCCAAAAATTCACTTCCCAGTCCCAGCTAAAAAAAAAGGAGGGCACGACTTTGAACTTGACAGATTAATAATTCATAAACGGACTTGGTTAATTTTTGTTTGATTTTTAATTTCAAACTGGTTTGCCTTGATTAGGTTTGTGTGTGACTGAATTAAAAGCTTTGATTCTGATAAAAAACAAAGCTATTTGCTTTACAGGGTATTCCAAAAGTAATGACCCCGAACAAAACTACTAAGAGCTATGTTAATGAAAAACGCATATTTCACTCTTATTCCACGGGTTTACTAACCCATAGAATAAAAATTCTAAGCACGCACTCAAAGGGTTTATATTCCTTTTTTTTATGCCAAAGCACAGTGCGAGCATTTGGAAAAATGTGATAGACGGAGAGGGTTTAGGATGAGATGTCGGTTAATATTGCTCTTGAATTCTTGAACACTGCAATGACTGGGGAAGATAGAGTGTGAAAGAGAGTTCCACATTTGCGTAGTACGGCCCAAGAACGATTCACTGAAAATGAACGTATGTCCGAAGTTGGTCTGGAGGGTGAATTGATGGGAATTCATGGAGGCGCGGGTATTACGGTTGAATATCTTAAGGGGAGGAATGCAACTGGCTATTTCACTAGAGCGAATACCGTTGGAATACCGGTAGAAGAGGGTGGGGCATGAAACATTACCTCGATATTCAAGTGACGTTAATGTCTCAACAATGGTATTGTCGCATATTTCAGAATAGGTGGTCGGTGATGCACATCAGAGAATTTTGAGATATTCGGTTTCACTGATGCAAGTGCCACTCATGGACAGTGGCAAGGGTGTATATTTCGCTTCAAGAATACAAGACAGCATTGAATTTTTTAAGCATTAAGCTCTACGCGGCTTTTTATTCCCCATTGTACAATGCTGTTTAAGTCAGAGTTTAATGAGCTTATCATATTTTGCCGTTGCTAAGAACGAATATGAAAAGCTAAACAATGAATTGGATAAGAAGTTACACACATCAAGAGATCATTTATAATGAAATAGGGTCCGAGACAAAACGGAGCCCTAGGGCACACCAGCATTTATATTGAAGGTTTCAGACTTGAACCCGACCAATACAACTTGTATAGAACGGTTCGGAAGAAAATTTCTAATTGAGCAAAGGAGGGATTCGTCGATACCGAAAGCACGCATTTTCGATAAAAGAGCGAGATGCCAGACCTTATCAAATGCCTTTGAAATATCAAGTGCAATAATCTTACTTTCTCCAAAACCATCAAATCACCAGTGGACCTGTTGCTGCGAAAGCGGTACTTCCGGTCATTAAGAAGCTTTCGGTCTTCGAGATATTTCTTGAGCTGATAGTTTATCAACGTTTCCATGAACTTAGAAAGAAGGTACGTTAGTGCAATCGGACGATAATTGGAGGAAGAGGAGAATTCGCATTTTTTGGACAAATGCTGTTTTCCAATTACTCCTAACGATCCCAGTAAAATAGGATATGTAGATGGAAAAGCTTACGCAAGGGTTTTAAAAGAACACATCTTCAGAACAATAGCGGGGATACCATCCGGACCAGCGGATTTGTGTATTGTGAGATCTCTTAGGACCCTCGCTACAGCTCGAGTGCGAAAGAAGATTTGTCCCATGGATTCATTGACGCGTTCAAGAACTGTTGGAGTCATGACACACTCTGGCTGCGAAGAGTTATGTTAGGAAAGATTATCTTCCGAAAGACTGGGGCGTCATCAACGAGCTTTGGGACCGAGGAAAAAGAGGAATTCTTCATGTTTTTCACAAATGACCAACAATTTTTACTGCCTTTGGGACATTGCAGAATTAAAATTGACGATTAACGCAGACGAAGACGAAGCTGTGTTTCAGCCATAATCCTTCTTTATTCTGTGTTTGCCAAACCAAAAAAATCTGACTCTCTGTGTACTTAGCAGCTCTATCACATTATTTAATTCTGTTTCAAACGAACCAGTGTTGCCATTTTGTTTTCGAACATTACTTTGGGGATACCCTGTAAGTTTGAGTGTACAATCTTTCATCAACAAACTACATTGGTAACTCAAATAGGCTTTATTTTCGATAAACAAATGGAGGGCAAATTTAATAAATATACAACTTTTGTAAGAGGATTAACTCTTACCCACCAGATAACCCAGGTAAAAGATGTTTAACATTTTTTTATAAGTGAAAGGATCGAGGATACTAAATGTTTGGTTTCTATACCTACCTACATATTTTTTAAACATGAAAATTTGTAATTTCTTCTGTCTTCCTCTATTCGAAAATTCTAATACAAAATTGATAAAAAAAAAATGTATGCAAGTATTATTTTGTATTCCCTCTGCAAGCCTCACTTTTTGTAAACTTCTTTTCAGACTAAACCGACTGGTTACGTCCATTGATAATGTGCTCGAACTCTAACGGTATCCAATATCGAAAAATGGTACCTGCACAGATGAATTACGAAAATTGCTTCCAGCCAGCTGGATATGCAGTATTCGAAATGAAAAAGAATAAGAGGATTGAAGGAATTTCGTTGGTGAGTCCTTGGATTTTAATTCATTTTTTTTTACTCTTTTCACTGCCAGTGTACTGTATTTAAAAATGTGATAGAAATAAATCTTAAATTTGATGAAAAATTTCCTTGACTTCTAAAAATTAAAAAAAAAAATCTCTTCCGATTATTTTTTGTTTGATTTTTTTGACGAAATCTCAGCTTCAGGCAATCTTCTTGAAAACGCAGAAATATTTGTTGACTGTTTCCCTACTATCGACTAAACAGAACGTGCTTCGTTAAATCATAAAACATGCAAATAATATTAATTACACTAGTTAAATGACAAAGTTTATTAAGGCTTCGTGTTCATGGTTCATTTTCATTGCATAACGTTGATAAAGCAGCAAACTAAATTATGATGATAGCGTCAAATGGACTTTCATAATAATATAAGCAACTTGCCAAGGACTTATACAATATCAAAGGAATCCTTATTCTGTGCTCGGGGTCTACATTCACAAAGCTGTTGTAAGATTTCTCACTGTCAATAAAAAAAAAAAATATATTTTCCATAAAAAGGCATGTCACAAAAACATCCTTGCCAACAAACTGTGCCCTTGAGCATGTGCAAGGTTTAGGGTACTCGGGTTGTCAATTTCTTTTTTTTCTGACAACAAAAATCAATTTTCATGAAGAAGCATCATATTCGTGTTTTTGTGTCGTATAAATAGAATCGTAAGTTTTATAGATTTATCTAGGGTAACGGGACTAGTCTCCGAACAGATTTTTTCTATTAGTGTTTCATTCAAATCTGAATATTTTTCTAAAATTATAAATATTTCCCAGTAGTTTGGTGTATAAATGAATTGAAAGTAACTTAATAACTTTAATTTAAAATGTTAAATTCTAAAAATGGTCAATTTTCTGAAGTTTCCGGACGATAGTTCTAGTCGCCGGACGACAAAAATCGAGTGTTCGGACATTTCCTATAAAAAAACTCAATATCTTTTTTACTTGCGACATATAGAATATATGGCAAGTATTGAATTCGTAAAAAAAAAAAAATTTGAGATGAGGATGAGATATGATATTACGATGATAGAGAAGTCGAAAAAAGTGGGTCCGGCGATTCCGTCTGTCTGTCTGTCGGAAAGTTTACAGGCATCTACAGGCTTAACTACTGGTCCGATTGACTTCAAATTTGAAAATTAGAGGTTTGAGCAAAAAGCCAATTTTTTTTATTTTTGTTTTAAGATCAAAATTTAGGGTAGCCACCATACGATTTTTTTGGCCAAAAACCAAAACATTTTTTTTCACAAAAACGGCCCGAACGATTTTTTTTAAACTTCCTCGAGTTTAATTTTTTTAAACATTCATGTGTTTTATGTAAAAAAAAAAAATGTGTATTGCTCCAAAACGGTACCTCCCATAGAACCGTTTTTTTGTTATTAGATTTTCTCGAAAAATGAAAGTCCGATCAGCGTAAGTTTTTTTTTCGAAAGTACGTATATATTGTTCAAATAAAATTTTTTTTTGGATTTTTTAAAAATATTTTTAACTTTTTTTTTCAAAATTCTGTATCTCAAAAACGGACCGATTTTAAAAATCCAAATTAGAGTATAATATGTATATTAATATGATCTTGAAAACTGCATACCCAAATTAATTTTAAGACATTTTTGAAAAATTTTATACATAAAAAATTAATTTAAAAAAAAAACGGCTCCGACGATTTTCAAAAAAAAAAATTCAATAAATCAAGAATAAGGTTTGAATTTGTTTGGCGTTTAAATTTTTGGAATGAAATGTATATACGAGGTACATTTCCAAATTTTAATTTTTTTAATAAATTCTAATTATTTTTATATTTTTTTGAGTTAAGTGTAAGCTGTAAGTAAGAGTGTAATCAGAATTTCTTAGACTATATCTCTTATTTTAACACTACTTTTTGCAATTTAAGTAATCATAAATATTTAGTTTTAGCATGCAGGAGCAAGTTCGTACGACCCAGTCGTGCACATTTTTTCTTTTAGTTATTTCCTGATTGTTTGGCAACCAAATAATGTAAACAATAACTCCTAGTTATTGTTTATTTAGACGAAATATAAAAATAATAATTTGGGACCAGTCTCCGGACGATCAAAACCGAGTCACCGGACGATTTTGAATCTACTTTAAAACTCGTAGCTTAAATGGCGTATGACTCTCCTGTTTTCTATCTGAATTTGTATTTGTAATGTTTACATGTTCCAAGGTCAACTAGTTTTTGTTTCTTGTTTCCAAAATCTACCTGAAAAGGAATGAAGCCTTCAGAACTTCAATGATGTATACTACTTTTTGTGCACATAACCCTTTGATAGGAATGAAACGTGAAAAGTCAAACTGATCGTCTATTTGTTTTCTTGTATGCATGTCAATATAGAATAACGTTATTCAAACGAATAAATAGAAAAGTGGAGGAAAAAACTATTTACTATTCCCGTGTTCAGGTTGCGCTAAAAGGAAAATATTTCCTTAAATTGTTGATGTCGACTGACGCCCAAATGATTTCAAAATATTGTCTGAGAAAGAATAAATAATGGTTATAAAATTTTAACTTCCAAACAAAAATTCTACCCAGTATCCGGACGATTGAAATCTTGTCTCCAGACGATCGAAGACAAAATTGTTATTTTTCGATTTAAGTCTATTAGAGGGATGATAAGTGGAAAATTTGTATTCTGGATACAAAAGAGCACTTTGGCCAAGGAAATTAAATTTTTCAAAAACAATTTGAACATAGAAAAAATAATAAAATAAAACCTTGGAGCATTGCGGAGATTTTCCCTATATTTGGAACCAGTGCTCCGGACACTAAAAAAATCGATTAAAGAAAAGCAATACTTATTTTTTGTCTTTAGTTTTTGGAAGATCATCGTATTTTCATTGACACAAACTCCATTTGATTGCAAGTTTCACAGACTCAACTGCTCTCAGTATATTTTTCGAATTATTTTTTAAACGACCCATAACTTTTCCATTATACCGTCGATCGCGTTGAAACTTAGTGTGTGTTTGTGAAAAATGTTACTGATTATGTATTTTGTTGTTTTTTGCAAATTTTGTGTTTAGTTTCTCTTTTATTCTCTATTAAGTGTAAAATCGTCCGGACACTGAGGTCTGTGCGGAGACTGGTGCCGTTACCCTACATAAAAGAAAAATTACTCTTTCATAATCTCCTAAACGATTTCTGTCCAAAAATTTTCATTATTATCATCAATTTGTGTTGGCTTCGGCATCTCTGATTTTTACAATTTGAGGTTAATTAATTTTTATTGAAACTAACTCCATTAAATAAAGTAATATCTCGTTAACACTTTAATAAATATTGAAGGGTTATCAACTTCCTGCAAATTGCTCTGACAACCGTTAAAGAAAAAGACCGCTCATAAAACTTGATTAATCGATTGGCTTTCTGGTTGAATGTTGTTGTTTTAAAAGCACTGGTCACACGAATGTCTGAAAACTTGGACTAAATAGTCACGAAAACTTAGTGATAGATATTTGTGTGCGTCATAGATTTAATTGGTAACAATTCATTTCGTAACCATGTCACCCAAGCCATGTTGTTTTCCAAAAATAGGTTCAATCTTTTAGCCGAGCTTTATTGTAATTTCCATCAATTTACCCTTCAGACCAATTTAATGTCGTTACACAAGTTCATGAGACTTTTTTTGCCACATTATGTGACACGAAATTGTTCTTTTCATCTCATTGTTTTAAGTTTCCGGAACTTGAAACTAAAGTACCTACATCATTGCTTCTTTCTTATTTTCCTTCTTTTTTCTTGGTTGTCCTTATTTTACTATGTAACGGTTTAATTGGAATAGATCCAAGGGTGTTTTGTGTCTCTAGAGAAAACAGCAAGTTTCCAAGAAAAAAGAAGAAAAAAAAAACAAACACTTTCCTTAATTACACAAAATAATTGAAATTGTCTGATGGCTATTGCTTGAGATATTCGAACCTGTTCGTCTTATTTTTCACAATAACAACAGCGAACAGCTTTTGTAAGTTGAATCAATTTTAATCATCAGCAATTGTTGCAACAAATTACTTACTCAACTTTGGCTATAGCTACATTGTCTAAGTTCTATTTATAATTTGAGTCACGAACGAAACCTAATAAAAAGTCACATTCGAGTCAAATTATATTAAAGTGGAATATCGTTACTCTCAAATTATGGAATACAGTTGAGTGACCAAACTAACAACTTGTTGTCAATCAAATTTAAACCGAAAATCCAGATTTATTTGATTTTTTTTTTAAATAAAAATAAAACTACGGTACTCATTGCTCATTGACTTGATTAACTTATTAATAATGTGGATGTCTATTATCTCTAATCACGTTTAACTTTATTAAAAAAGTTCAACCAGATTGTTTGTTTTGAAGGCATCATTCATCTTCGCAGATTCCAGTTTTGAGGTTATCTGTGTTGTTCGCAGATTTCTACTTGAAACCGGTTTATTCCTGAGCTTGTCTCTGGCTCTGTCTTGGACTATTTTTGGTTTTGTTTTTATTTCGGTTTGGTATTATTTTGTTTTTCCTAAAAAGTAGCATGTGAGTTTAAATAAATAGAAAGAGTGGCGCGACAAGTCTTGAAGCCAAGGCCTAAGTGGCTTACTCTCATCACCAATTCCCTGGGTGCGTGTGAACAATTGAGGGGACCTATAATTTAACGCCGATTCCGAACGGAAATTTTAAGACGCACTTTTTCATGACAGATTGATACTCTTGGAAGTTTTGTCAGTTCTCCACAAGAGGCAGTGCCCGTGAAAGATGAAATTAAAACTATGGGCACGGGTAGGACTCGAACCCATGACGTTCTGTTTTGTAGTCAACGCATCTAACCACTAAGCTACGGACACTACAGGCATGTTGTGAGCTTGCCGGTACGAAAACTCAAAATATGTATATCTATGCGCTGACCTACGTGCGAGTCTCAACAAAAATAAACATTTTTTCGTGTTCTTATCAGCACTTCATATTTAAAGTGGTTAAATACGCACTAGGGGTTTGGGAAATACGTTGCTTGCATTTGTTTTACGAATGTGCAATCAAAATACGATAAGAAATATTTGTTTATTATAAATTTATCTCAAAACTACCTCAGTTGTCCTTCAACAAAAAGAAAACATTTGGTTTACTGAATAAAAAAAATTGCTATGAGAAAAAGAAGAATTATGCAAACAAGTTCATTTGATGATAAAAAGAATCTCTGGAAAATTTTGTTTCATTTTTGCGATTTGCCTTGTTTTTTTTTTTACAATCTGAGGAATTTTTTTTCAGATTTTTTGCTTTCAGTAATTTTCTTATTTTTTTTTGAGAAAATTGAAGAAAAAAAAAACTTTTTTGTTTACTTTACTTTTCTGTCCTGAAAGCAATTTAAATAAACCGTGAAAAGTCCGTAGGCTTTAAACTGCATTAAAACTTGAAGAATATTCTTCCATCTTGAGAAGATTGATTGTTTTTGTTTTCTTCTGTGAAAATGTAAACAATTATATTATTTTCAGCCTTCAACCCCATTTTATGTGTTCAAGCCAAATGAAAATGTCAACAAATGTCCTTACATAAAATAACAAACAAATTTCTAAATGTCTGAGAGAGAACTAATTAGTTATTTTTACCCGGCTACACTGTAGGGTAAATGTCCATTAAGAGTCAACGTGAACACCACTGTGAATGGAAATCATCTTAATGACATTTTGGTTTTTGTAGGGCGAGTTAAATTGTAACCCAAAACCCGTGTTCGCCGTTTTATTATAAAGGGTTTTCCAATGAGAGGTGTTATTTTGATATTCAAAGAAAAATGGCATTTTTGAGATAAATAATCGGATGTTTATTTCATTATAAAAGGGAATGGTATGCCGTTAATAATGGAACACAACATCAGCCAAATGGCCGCCACGACCACCCTTACACGACCATATCTTTCATGAAATTTTCCATAATCAGTCGCAAAGTGCTGCCCTATATCTCATAAAAGTAAAAAAAATAAATAAGTGCGCAACAGCTCTGAAGCCAAGCCTAGGGCTTACTCTCATCAACAATCTCTGGGCGTGTGAGATTGAGGGACTACAATTTAACGCCGATCCGAACGCAAATTGGAGCACTTTTCATGACAGATAACCTTGAAGTTTGTCAGTTCTTCGCAAGAGGCAGTGTCCGTGAAAGATGAGATAAAAACTTTAGGCATGAATAGGATTCGAACCCACGACGATCTGCTTAGCAGCCAACGCACCTAACCACTAAGCTACGGACACTATGTCCTCCATAGCCTCACGAATTCCATCGTTGAGGTCTGGAATCGACGCTGGGCTGTTGGCGTAGACCTTATCTTTCACGTGGACCCAAGAAGAAGTCGCAGGTATAATCACAGATCTCGGTGCCCAATTGTGATCACCTCTTCGAGAGAATACACGGTCCGGAAACTGTTCCCTCTTACGAACCATCTCTTTTTATTAATAGCGTAGTTTTTACTTGTCAAATTTCAAAAAATGACAGCTTCAAAAGTGACAGCTACCGAAATAGCGGGCTATTCAAAATAACACCTCTTATTGATCAAAATAAAATACCCAAGCTTTTTCAACCCGCTGCCCTCTACCCGCTACCCCACTACCCTCTACACAGTTCCGCTTACCCGCTACCCAGCTATCCCGGAACCCAGCTCACCCCGCTAACTGCCACCCCACTACCCGCTACCACCACTTCTTCGCGCTACCCGCTACCCCCCTTACCCGTTAGCCCCTAACCCATTACCCCCTAATCCGTTAACCCCTAACTTGTTACCCCGCCACCTGTTATTTGTCACCCGCTATCTGCTACCCTCTACTCTGCTACCCCACAACCCATTTCCCCGGCCATATCTCATGAACGGCTTGGTCGATCTTATACAAAATACTTAAAACTCATCTGCGCCACTAATCGAACATTCCCTCAAGATTTGGTGCCAAACACTATACTGATATAAAAGTAGTGGGTCCTCAACCGATTTGCATAAAATGTTTTTACATATAAGAAAGCAATGTTTGCTGGGTTAATTAGTATAGTCGTGACAGCTCAGAAAAAACAACAAAACAACTTTGTTAAGGACCATCACATGGTCAAATGCATAGTAAACGCTCTAAAAGGATAATGGAGTTTCCACATTTTTGACTATATGTTAAGAACGGCTTGGCCGATATTGTACAAACTTCTAAAAAGCATCTCACACCACTAACCCGAACATTCTTTCAATATTTGGTGCCAAACGGCTCCAACCGTTCTGAGTTTTGCTCTTAGCAACACATTTAGTGTTTAGTCCCTCGGTAATAGTGTCGAAGGCTTTCCGGGCCGGAGTATTGGTGCCCATTCGCTCTAAATGACCGAGCCATCTGAGCCTCTGGACCTTGACCCTTCTGGCTAGATCCATGTTGTTGTACAACCCGTAAAGTTCGCTGTTATATCTTATTCGCCATTCCCCTTCAATGCACACGGGGCCAAAGATTACCCGAAAAACTTTCCTATCAAAACAGCCTAAGGCACTTTCATCTGATTTTGTCAAGGTCTATGCTTCTGCACCATACAGCAGGACTGGGATGATGAGTGTGCTGTACAATTTTACCTTAGTTGCTCGAGAGAGGGCTTTTCCACTCAATTGCTTTCTTAGCCCAAAGAAACAGCGATCATCTCGGCGCTGGTGTTATTGCCCGTGTTTATAGCGGAGCCTAGGTAGACAAACTCCTCTACTACCTCCAAGTTGTATACGTCTATTGTGACGTTCTGTCCGAGCCGTCGGTGTTTGGTGTCCTTCCTCGAAGACAGAATATACTTCGTTTTTCCCTCATTTTAGAACATGTACGTATATTCTATTGTGCTGTCATTTGTAAACGTCAAAGCTGACGCATTGACGGCTTCTATGGGTAGGCCCTTTTAAACTTTGTTTTTGAATAAGTTAGCCGTTTAGATTTTTGCGAGGTCGATAACCTATATTTTGCATCAAAAGCCAATAATAGTAAAAGATGACGGTTTGGCTGTAATATCCTCAATTTATGAAGTTTTCTGTCAGTACTCCTAATTGTGTTCACTGTGGTTGGTCGATTGGTCCCGTTTTTTAATGTGTTTAAGGTGGCTCACGTTATATCAAGATAAGTTGTCAAAATGGATATCTAAGGTTCGGTAACGTTACTTCTTTTACCAAAATTTGTCAAGGAGTCATAGTCAGCTTGTAGAAGTTTAGTTTTTATTGATCTTAGTAATCTTGAAGCTGCACAAAAGCTATTATTTATGTGTTCCAGCTTTTTGAAATACCTTTTAGGCTCTTAAATTTCTGAAAAATAAGGCTTATGACTTGGCTTTTACGTTTTAAACTATGGTAGTTTCTCAGTATGCCTTTGCACACATATTTATTTGTTTACCTCACAAATTGGCACTCAAACCGAATCAAATTAGATTAAAAACAACAACAACAAACGCAAAAAACAAGAATTCAATTCTAAATATGTTGAGCTGGTAGAGGCGCACGTTAAACAATCAAAACAATTTATTTCAACACACAAGCTTCTTGGCTGTGAAATGTATCATCGCCATGTGCACTTTGTTGTTATTCTTATTTTTTGTTTTTTTCTCTTCACATTTTTTTTAGTCATTTAAAGAGTTGCAAATAAAATTGTATTAACGTTTTTTTTTTCTTTTTAGAACTGCTGGCACAGTTGGAGCTGTATTAACATGTCCCCTTGAAGTTGTTAAAACACGGCTACAAAGTTCATCGTCATTTGTGTCACCGCCGCGACTCCCAGAAGCCCATCCAGCACATCAAACTGAAGCACTTCTAAGACCTGAACAACGCCGCAAATTATGTACAACGATTCTTCGAAAACGACCGCAGCCACAGGTGATTGGGGGTGTCCGGAGGGTAGTACATTTTAATTCCCTTTTTAGTTTATTTTTCTTTTTTTTTTCTTTAATTCTTGTATTCCCAAATGAAAATTCACATGTTATCAATTTTTAATTCGTTAATAATTTGTTTATGAATTTTTGACTTCTTCTAGATAATGGCCATTTCACACTGTGGCATATCATCAACAGCTAAAAGTATGAGCATCATGCAATGCTTGAAGTAAGTTCCTAAAAACCCTTGAAAGAGTATTGTTCAATAATAACGGTTTTTTTTCTTTCGCAGGCACATAGTACAAAATGAAGGACCACGAGCCCTATTCAAAGGACTGGGTCCGAATCTCGTTGGCGTCGCTCCATCACGCGCAATCTATTTCTGCACTTATTCTCAAACAAAATCTCTGTTAAATAGTTTAGGGTAAGTTTCATATACTCCCCCCTCTATAAAAAGGTAAATTCATAATCTTGTTAATTGCAGTGTGGTTCGAAAAGACTCACCAGTGGTACACATACTAAGCGCATCATGCGCCGGCTTTGCAGCTTCCTCAGCTACAAATCCAATTTGGTTTGTCAAAACCCGCCTACAATTGGACTACAATTCCAAGGTCCAAATGACAGTACGAGAATGCATCGCACGAATATACGCACAGGGTGGAGTGAGAGCTTTCTACAAAGGCATCACAGCTAGCTATGTCGGAATCTCAGAAACAGTCATTCATTTTGTCATCTACGAAGCCATCAAATCGAAATTGGTTAGTTTAATCCTTTGAGCATGGAGAAAATTTGTAGATAAATGCATTTTTTTCGAACTGTTTTTTGTTAGATTGAATATCATGGATCACATCATCGAGGCGATATAAAGACATCGAAAGATTTTCTTGAATTTATGTTAGCTGGAGCGACATCGAAGACAATTGCTTCGTGCATCGCTTATCCACACGAAGTTGCGAGGACAAGACTGAGAGAAGAAGGTAACAAGTACAATAAATTTTGGCAGACATTGCATACCGTTTGGAAGGAGGAAGGTCGAGCTGGACTCTACAGGTAAATTACTGTTTTTCATTCAGTCACTTTCGATCAGTTCTTGTCGGTTGATTTGAAAATGTAGGCTCTTGAATTTTTGAAGATTTGTTGTAATCATCGCTTACCTATTTTTAAACCACTTGAATCCAAATAAAAATCTATTCCATTATCATTATCATTGAAAAAAACGGAATTACCTAAACTTATCTTCCTTAAAAGTTAATTTCGTGTTTATCTTATCTTTCCCCCCAAAAAAAAGTCACACTTGTTGCCAACTGATAAAACGCTTGCGTAGAAAAGAACTGCTAGAAGCTTCAAAATAAAATAGACTCCATTGTTTATCATTTAAATCAAAAACATCTGATTGCACATCAAAACACAGCGAAAGTGATTGTTTATGCGAAATAATCTACAAGGTTTTGTGTACTTGAATCAATATTGCGCCATGTCTAGTCACGAATGTCTCTTTCACTGTGTAATTTTTAGTAGAGATAAACATTCAAAACTCATTTGATTTTTTGTTGAACTTTAGATACGTTTTGACACTTTAACGTAATTGGGTTTGTTTTGCTTTCAAAATGCACTTGAAAATTTGGTTTGATTTCATAAAAGAACACTTTTGCGCATTGGTTTTTGAGTATTTTTAGAATTGATTATTATTGAATGTATGACGTTCACGTCATTGGAAAAAACATTTTATCTTTACGGCCATAACATAAAATGCGTTGATCGTGTTAATGATGGGTGATTCTTCCAATCCACGTTTCAATGTAGTGACAGAACCGAATTGTCGGACTTTGAAATGCTTACGCAAGTTATTTGCGTCTGATTGGAGTTAAGTTTACGACTTTTGTACAGTGAGCCTTCACTGGCACTCAAGTACAATTATTGGAGATTGTAAGTCAACGAGGAGCTAACCTCCCAAATCTCTGTTCTACAAAGCATATAGTCGTGCATTTACAAACTAACTTACTTATTGTGGCGCTACAGGTCGGACCAGGGCCTCATTCAACAAATGTCTCCAGATAGCTCGGTCCCTAAGCTAGCTGTCTCCAGTTTCGCACGCCTAGTTGCTCAAGTGAAATAGCCAGTTGCATTCCACCCCTTATACAATTCAATTGTAATAACGCGCTTCCAGGAATGCCCATAAGTTTACCCTCGAGCCAAACTTCAGTCGTATGCTCAAGTATAGAGAATCGTTCCTTAGCCGTACTACACGAATGTGGAACTCTCTTCCACTGTGTTTCCCGATCATTGCAATGTTCAGGAATTTAAGACCAATGTACACCAGCTCCTCCTCTCTAACCCCTTCCCATTTTCCTAAAACACTCACTCTGTCCATGGCATAATAAGAGTATAAAAAATCCTTGAGGGTGTGCTTTTAAAAAAAAAGGTGGTTCAGGTGGTTATGTGCTACACCTGAGTCGAGCTCTTCCTCTTCTGTGACGTCCTTTCGGGTTGGATTACTCTACCAGCTGGAGCATTTTTTTCCATTCGCATAACCCAACCATCTAAGTCGTTTTACCTAAACTTTTCTGGCTAGATCAGTGTCGCTGAACAGCTCGTACAGTTTTACATTGAATCTTCATCGCCATTCACTATTTATGCAGACTGCACCATAAATGACTCGAAGAATTTTACATTCGAAGCAGCCCAAAGCGTTTTCATCGGATGTTGTCATGGTCCATGTCTCTACACCATACATTACGACCAGGATGATGATGGTTTTGTATAGCGATACTTTTGTTGCTCCAGAAAGGACTTAACTCAATTGCCTTCTAAGTCCAAAGAAGCAGCGATTGGCAAGAGTGATTCTTCGTTTGATTTCAGTGCTGGTGTTGTTGTCTGAGTTTATAGCGGATCCTAAGTAGACGAAGTCCTTAGCTACTTCGAAGTTAAATCCGTCTTTACTGACATTATCTCCAAGACGTTGATGTTTGTTGTCCTTTCTTAATGACAGCATTAACTTGGTCTTGTCCTCGTTAACCTCTAGACCCATCTTCCTGGCCTTTATCTCAAGGCTTACGAACGCTCCACTGACACACGCTGTTTTCTTCCAATTATGTCAATGTCTTCTGCGTATCCTAGTAGTTGGACGGACTTTTGAAAGATTGTGCCTCTGGTGTTGATGTTGGAGTTTTGCACATTCTTTTCAAGAATGATGTTGAAGAAATCGCATGACAGCGTATCGCCTTGTCTAAAACCTTTTTGGACATTAAAAGCATTAGTTAGGGTTTTTCCGACCATGGTGGAAGAGCGTGAGATTTCCATTGTCATCTGACAAAGACGGACGAGTTTTTCTAGGACGCCATACTCTATATAGTTGGTATCTATAGGCGCTGTCATACGCAGCCTTGAAATCGATGAAAAAGTCGTAGGTATCGATGATTTGAAGTTCCTGCGTCTTCTCCAAGATCTGCCGTAGAGTGAATACCATTTACAAACAGTTCTTACAGAAAAAAATAAATAAAAATGAATAATTTCTAATAAATTTATTTTCTTTTCATATTTACAGAGGTCTAGCGACGCAACTAGTCCGACAAATACCAAATACAGCAATTATGATGGCCACATACGAAGCTGTCGTTTATGTCCTAACCCGGCGATTCAACAGTGGCTTTTTGGATGCTGGTTGGTAAAATTAACATCGCATCGGTTATCTCAACCCTCCACACAACCATCCACCTTAACTTAATAATTTCTCTTAACATACGTAACTCAAAAACCGCTAAATATTATAGATGTTGTAAATTGTAAAGCTAGAAACGCAACAATCTTTTTTTTTGTTTTTTGTTTTATTACCTATGCTATTTTTGTTTATTTTTTCTTTTTAACCCGCACTATACACAAATCTTATTGCTATAAAAAAAAAAACAAACAAAATATTCCCTGTTTCAAAACGTATTCTGTTCTCAATGCTTTCAGAGGATCAACCGATAATTTGTGATCTTGTAGATCTATAGGATGCTTATGGATCTTACAAAAAAAAACTCTTTTTTTTTGTTATTTAAGTTAATTTTTAAGTTTTTACATACAAGAAAATATATTTATACCGATTTATTATATTATTTACATTTTCTTGTTTTCAATGAACAAAAGGAGAAAGTTTCATTTTATTTTTCATCATAAATGTAAATGTAAGAAAAGTTTGTGAATAATATTTAATATTATTTTAATTTTGCAATTTGATTTGAAATTCCTTAAAACCAACTGAGCCACTGAATGCGCAGAGCTGGTTAAAACCCTTCCTCAGTGTTTTCTTGGGTCTTCTTGAAGTTAAAAATTATAAAAACCAAATTATTAAATTTGTTTTGTTTTAGAAATAAATAAAACAAACGAAAATATAAGTTTTGAAAACGAAAACGAAAAAGGCTGCTATTCTTATTACTTGTGTGTAACTTAAAAAATATTAAATTTGTTACATTTTAAATTTAGTGAACAAAAAAGTATATTTAGAATTGCTTACATGAAAATTCAAAAAAAAAAAAACATGATACGAAAACATAAATTATTGTTACTGTGAACTTTGTTTTAATCGTTTGTAAATAGATAGAGTCTTATTTTTAATTTTTAAATTACATTACTTTAATATTAATTTTCTTAGTTTTTATGGCTTAACTTAACTATTTTTGTGTTTTTTTAGAGCCAAGAGAAAACAGTGAGAAAATAAACTGTTTGATTTTGAGTAAGCCATTCATTATTATAAATAAAATAAAAAAACATAAGATGTACTAACTATTACCATCAAATATTTTAAAGCGAACAATTGAAATAAAAATCCATAAACATAAATATAAATACTGTTTTTTATTTTGTTTAACTTTGAGACTGTGTGCGAATTGTGCTAAAAAGTGTTTTAAAACTTGACGTTTTGTTATGTTTTTAACACTTGGTGTTGAATAAAATGTGTTAAAATTACACTAGCTGCGGAGCAGGCTAAATTTTGACAGTAGTTGTAGTTGAGTGTTGTAGGATCTGGGGGCATATGCTGTATCTTACACACCAAGTAAGATAGGCACCGCCTAGGATAATGACCCCACTCTTATGGTAACCATAACCAGACCCGGAACGACAACGGACTACGCATTGAGAGTTTGTACCTAGAATGTAAGAACACTCTACACTCCAGGTGCAACTCAAAAACTTGAAGCTGTAAGGCGACATTACTGCGATCAAAAATACGATGGATAGGATGAATCGTACAATATCAATCAATCGGACAATAAAAGAAAAAATGTGACATTGATGATACAGCTGTCATCAAGAATGCACATATTTGGATGCGGATTCGACGTGGGAAATCGGCTGGATTTCAATCCAATTAGTGATCACCTGGCTGTCATTCAGTCTAATATGTAAACACGCCCCACCGATTATACTCTGAGGAGTCTAGCAAGGATGAATTTTACGACCTCCTTGATAGAGCCTTTGAGGCCTGTCAAGAGTACGACGTCAAAATCGTACTCGGAGACTTCAATGCAAAAATCGGGAAGAAGACATCTTTAGCGGATTAGTTGGAAAGCATAGCCTCCACGAAATTATAACAGAGATAACGGCTTCGTACTAATCGACTTTGCTGAAGCTCATAATACAGTGGTTAGTACCACTATGTTTTCTAAAACGAAAGATCTAACCGGCGCGGCGCAAGGCACGCATCCAACATCTTAAACGTGCGTACTATCCGAGGAGCAAATGTCGACTTTGACCACTTTCTGGTAGTGGTTAAGTTTAGAGCTCGATTATCAAATGACAAAAAACAAGTGCGGTCCAAAGAAAGAAGTTCAACATCGGTGAGCGCTTGAGTGAGCGACTCTCCGCCGTCCATCCAAATACCACAGATGTCAACACCTGTGAACTAATATCACGAAATACCTAATAAAAATGAGCCGAGACCCCATTGGTTACTAGCCACCCCCGAAAAAGAACCCATGGTATAATGATGAATGCGCGTTATTGAAAAGAGAGACGTTTGCAGATGCTGCAACGGAAAACAAGAGCAGCAAGAGAAGAGTACCGAACAAAAAGGAGAAATGAGAAAAAGACCCTGCGAAGGAAGAAAGAGCATCCACAGATTCTCAGCTAAAGATCTAGAAGTCACGGGACAAGAACAACATCCGACACGTTTCTTTAAAAGGTCGAAAGCAATTAGCTTCTGTTTACGGAACACGGGACTCTTCGAAACAGTGAAGGAAACCTAGTCACCGAAGCACAGAGAATTGTAGATGTTTTCAAGCAACACTTCCAATAGCTGCTGAATGCGCATAAGAAGGAAGACCAGTCAATGAGGACCCAGTCCCAGCTCCCAGCCAAAAAGTGGTAGAAAGAGCCATCCAAAAGCTAAAATATATAACAAGTCCGCTGGGTGAGATGGCATACCTGTGGAAGTCTTTAAATACGGAGGAGGTGTTTTCATTCACCGCATGCACCAGGTTATCAACAAAGCGTGGGAGGAAGAATATCTGTCCACTGACTAGTCGATAAGCTCCATATGCTCATCTACCAAGGCATATCCCTGCCTAATGTTGCATACAAAATCCTATCCAATGTACTTTATGAGCGTCTTAAACCGTTCTGCAAGACAATAATCGGCACGTACTAGTGTGGCCTTATGCCAGACTGAACAACGATAGACCAAATATTCATACTGAGGCAGATTCTGGAAAAGACCAACGAATTTCAAGTCGAAACCCACCATCTTTTCATCGACTTCAAAGTTGCTTATGATAGCATCGACCGCCAAGAGCTTATGATGGCGATGTCTGAATTCGGGTTCCCGAACAAACTGATCCAGCCGTGCAGCATGACGCTAAACAATACGCAGTGCAGCGTGATAGTGGGTAACAGCTCATCCGAGTTTTTTCAAACATGCGCAGAGTTTAGACAAAGAGATGCGCTGTCATGTGATTTCCGCAACAAAGTCCTAGAGCAAATAGTGCGCAAGGCAGTTGTAAGCACGGAGAACACTATCTTCAACAAATCCACCCAGCTCACATAGACATCATTGGTCGATCCAATAGAGCTGTGCTTGACGCCTTCACAGCGATTGAAGAATAGGCGATCATTTTTTGATCATAACTCGGTAACCAGACCTCGCAGATTGTTTTGGTTTCACACCTTGCACTTGGACTTGTACACCTTAACTTTGAAAATTAATGATAACCCCATAAAAAAAGAAAAACACCGTAGATCTCCCTTAACCCAGCCATTTGTTTGAAAAACCTATTTCCACTTCAAGAAATCACTTAAATTATCATCAGTCCACTGTTTTAAAAATTGAAACCGTTAAGAATTTCTTAACGATTTCCGGTTGGAACGCAAAATCAACTTCTTTCAACCAGTCTCTATCATCCACGATCCACTTTTTGTTTGACAGTTCTCCAAACCAACACTAGCGCCCCATTTTCTCACGCCACGATCAAGAAACTCTGACAGAATGTCATAATTGTTATTATTTTCGTTTTTGTTTCGTGTCAACATAATTTTATGATTTAATTAGGTGTTTTAACTGTATTTTTATGAATTAATTTTAAGTTATGTTCCTATTCGTTCACATCGCAACCCACAACTGATCGTGCAATAAAAAAAGTCTTCCCAATTGTCCCCATTTCCTACAAAAACATGCTAACTCTTCTAAGTGAATGCCATTTCTGGACAAATCGAGATGAAATTCACATCAAAGACACTGACTACGGAGCCTTCAAGTACCTCCGAAATCGCAACATTGATCCCGATAATATACTCCAACTAGCGAAACGGCAATACGCCGAAAGTCGTGATTGTCAAGTTCTGCTAAAGAATCAGAAAACTTCGCGCCTCAAAGATAATATCAAGAAACTAGATGAATTCTTTCAGACACAGAAGATCATCCATTCGGAATGGCGAACAGGATCAGTGCTGCTCATACTCTTCGCCAACGGGGTTATTTGTCATATTTCGGTGGATATTTATGTTGGTGACATCCTTTGCTTGGCCTTTGATAAGTACCTAATTGGAAAACTAGCTGCTGACGTGATCACTGATGGTGGGTAAAAAAGACAAAAACAAATAGACAATGCATTTTTTTTCGTGTCTCCTTTGCCACCTAATTCGTTGACTATTATTCTCGTAGCAATTTTCACACCTCAGCATATTGTATTGGCCTACAATACGAATCAAGTGACGGTGGTGCATCTTCAGAAGCCAAATATGCAGCCAGCTGTGCCCGAGAAAATTGTCAATATGGATCCAAAGATATTTCATGTTCTCATTCCGGGTACGGCAGAGAGAAAGCTCGCTCGACGGCTGGCTGTAAATGCGAGCTGCGATTTAATTGCCATCTGGACAAAGAGCTCACAGAATGAAGTGTTTCCATGGCGGCCGACGGTCAGGGATCAGGATCGAGCCAATATTCATGTGTTCAAATTGAAGAAGTAAGCTTTGGTTCATTGAATTGAATGATTTGATTGAATTTTGGTTTTCAGTGCCCTCTTGGAGGCAATAGCTTACTGCTGGTCAGAGAATGACCCTCTGCGAGTTGATTTCCTTCGCTCAACCGGCAATCAGATCTTCATCATTGAAGAAAAAGTTTCACGTAAGGGTGAGGTCAGTGCAGAAGTTTGTTCCTACGAACTTGGCGAAGGCAAAATGCAACGAGCGATCATCACAACGATTCCAATGGGCACACAGATCTGTTGTTTCGAGTTTAGTCCCGATCAGGAGAAGTTGTTCCTCGGAACAATCGATCGTTATGTGTGCATTCACGATCTTGTCAAACAAACCAGTCGGTTTCTTCCAAAGATTGAAATCGTAAGAAATTGTTTCAATCAGAATTCGTTTCCTGACTAATCCTCTGTTTCTAGATTCCCACGAAATGTAGCTGGCATGCCGATTCCAGCCTCATCATGGTCGGCAACGACACCGCCCAATTTCAGTGTTTCGACATCGCTCTGCAGCCAATAGCCAATCAACTCATAAGCGAAGTTGTGACGCCAGTGAATTTGCTCGATCTTTCGCACTATTTTGCTACCAAGCCAACACTCATCGAAATGAGTTTCAGTCGGAAGCCTGAAGTTCATAATTTTCCATTCCCCTTTGCCCAGAGCGATTGTTTTTTGTTGCTAGTATTCGACAATGGACCGGTTGCTTGTTTAAGATTCGTGTGCGGTGCTGGAATGGCCGGAGATATCCACAATTCTGGTCTCACGGCCGATGTCATTCTGGATCGCTACTTGTCAATGAATCACCTCGAGAAGGCTGTAAATCTACTGCAGGCACTCAATTGGGAGACCTACGGAGCGATGTGTCTGCTGTCGTTGCATAAAATTGCGAATTTTGTGTTTATCCAAAAGGAGTTGAAAAGAAACCGTCTGGAGTCTCTGAGCAGAGCTCTAAAGACATTCACCGAAGGCCTGAGTGAAGAGACAAAAGACGAATTCAGCGATCAGGTGTACGACATCAAGAGACGCTTCTTCTTTTTTCTTCTCAGGAACAATCTGTATCACGAGGCCTTCGACGTGGCCATGGATATTGAGGACTATGATCTCTTCATGGACTTGTTCCATGCCACACGCACAAACCCCGAACTCGTTGAACTCTCTCATGAAGCTTATGCTCAGGCTGAACAACTGTTCGATGAGAGCTGCTCGGGAAGTAGTGATTCGGACTCGTCGTGCTCGGAGTCGTCATCCTACTCGGATAATTATCAGAGTAACCAAAAATCAGTCGTAGTCGGCAGTCATCGAGTGATGGGCCAGTGGAAGCACGAAAAAGCCGTCAGTACTCTAAAGAACTACGTGCCGCCACTGCCGTCGTTCAAATCGAAAATCTACAATGCCGAGAATATAAAAATCAACATTCCAAAGCCCGAATTGCGAATATCAACGTCGGCGGACTTCAGTTCATCAAGTGGTCGAACAGCCACCTTAGCTAGAACAAAGAGAGTCTCCACGAGTCAGCAACAGCTTGAATTAAGGCACGAGGATCAACAAAATAACTCCCGAAATATTATGCCAATTGGTGGATCGGACTACGGCTGGCCAACGTCGATTCCAAAAGCCGAATTAACGATGGTAGACCCTGATATTCCATCCACCAGCAAGGCAGCGAATTTATTGAGAAATCCTCATACTTCGGAGAGCCACCTTACTGCAGAATATCAAAGAAACGAATCACCTCAGGACTATCTGATCGAAGAAACCTTCATGCCGAGGGCGAACCTCCGAATTCCACCCCCATTGCCAGATTTAAGACATTTACAAATTTCATCACAGTCCTCCAATGAATTTGTGCCTTCATCCTCGTCCACACCCACGTTACAGTGGTCTCAAGTGCCAGATCAAACGCTGGGCATCCCTATGATACCCAACGCCCCCACCCACCCTTACATGCCATCAACGTCCCATAATATTCTTCCTCGTGCCTCAACACATCTAACCAGCAGCGGTGAATCGTCGAATTCTACACGAAATCCCGACACCAACAACGGTGCAAATGTCTTCCAACCGAAATTCTATCAACATCCATTGGTCTCGGTTACGATACCTCCAACAACGATGTTTACTCCGATAGACGAAATGCCTGCGCGAATGCCAATAAGAAAGCCACCGGCGTCGATTTTATCTAATGGATCTAGCTTGGTGTCTAACAATGCGCTGGCGTCAAGTTTGAGTCCTTCAAATGGAACAATGACAACGAAGAAGGATCCGAGCGAGAAAAACAAAGTCAAATTCTCGGATACGGTTCAAGTTGCTGTGGTCCCAGTGAGTTGGTTTGTAAAATCTTTTCAGTTCCGTTGGTTATATTTTGTTTACTATTCAGGAAATTCCCCGCAAAGAGAAACCCCTACCTCCAAAGCGAAATGGTCATATTCGTCCAAGGAATCTCACAAATCCCAAGAAAGAACTAGCCGATAGCTTGCCCCTGTGTCATCCGCACGATGACTATTTGAAAGATTTTGATCCATTACCAGGTACGGTTCCCAGACTTTGTTTTATGGCAGAATTTTTACACTTCAGACTTCCTTTTTCAGAAGATTCTCTGCCGAGAACCTCGAAGTCGTCCTCTAAGGAGAGCAAATCACAAAGCGAATCGAACAGCAATCCGTCCATAAAAGTCGTCCACTTTGGAGTCGTTTAGCTATTTGTTTTGTTATTCAAATTCCGTCCCATTTAGCCCATAAAGAAAGCTTTAAATTTACTTCGTTAACATTTTTACTTTGAAGAAAGTACAACCGAATCCGTCCCTGTACAGAGTAAATTATTTCTTTTTAAAATAAATAATTTTCTAAGCACAAACCATACTCTGGAGTTCTTTTTTTTTCTCAAAATTTATTTACCTCTTGACAATTTTATTTACTTTTTCTTTGAAGATTGCATTTCCTCGAGTTGTGCCTTAAGTTCTAGTAAGTCCTTGTCCGGAACGTATCTGCGTTCCTCACAATCGTCATCATGCTCTTGAACTGACAAATTTACACCTTCCGGCAGAGCCGACTGCGCAATTCGCAGAAAAACTGGATAGATTGGTGCATCAACATCATTGATTTGGAGGTTTCTCTCGTACATGGTTAGTTTGTACTCAGAGTCGATAACCGTCGAATTCGGTCGGAATCTTTGGACCTTAGATTGTTGAGGCGGCAGGGCATAACTTGAGATTTGATTTTTTATTTTGGAACAGTGTTTATCTAGTAGTTGTTCGATTAGACTTACCAATCGGAAACATCCATTTCTAGGTACTCTGCAAGGCTGTGAAGGAATCTTTGGTAGGATTCCAGAATTGGATAGTCATACCCTTTAATGGAGACATTTAAACTTTCATACTGAGGGTATTTAGGTTTAAGAGACTGAAAATCAATTGGAAATGTAAATAAACAGTCAGAAAGGTGAATTCATGAAATTCTCATACATCCAAGTAATCGGGCTCGAAGATGGTAAATTTTTTGGTGGAGCTTGAGCTGAATCGGCAGGGAGCCGAAGGCATTTGTATAGTAAGTAGCCTGCTGGCCAATGGAGCTATCTAGGAGTGCGTAATGGTTTGTGGAATCCGTCATTATTATTTAAATGAAAGAAATTACCTTTTTAAACATTTTTATTTTTTTAAGGACTTCTTATGAATATTTATTGAAAACAAAAAAAAAACTAAAAAGGTTATGCAAGTGTCAACATTCGGGAGAGTTCAACTGTCATCTGTCTGTCACCCAGTTTGATTTTAACTGAAAAGTGCTGCCAGATATTCCAAGCAAATAATTTTCAATTGTTGGAAATGTTATGTCGTTTTATATTAAACGTCTAGAAGAATATGAAAGAGTCAAGAAGTCTTCTGAAAATATTCCACTTGATTGGCTTTGAAAGACGGAATGCTACTGAGTTGATAAGAACTGAGTGATCGCCTGGCTGTTATCCGCATCAAAGCCACCAACAAAACATCATGTGCACACGCCCCTACCGACGATGCTGAGGAGTCTAGCAAGGAGGAATTGTACGACCTCCTGGATAGAGCCTGGATAGGACCCTGTCCAGAGTACGACGTCAAAATCGTATTCGGAAAGGAAGACATCTTTTGCGGATTAGTTGGAAAGCACAGCCTGAAAGAAGTTACAACAGATAATGGCTTCGGACTTTGCTGCAGCTCATAATACGATGCACATAGCACTAGCTTTCCAAGACGAAAGATCTAATCGGCGGAAGGCACGCATCCAACATCTTAAAAGCGCGCACTTTCCAAGGAGCAAATGTCGACTTTGACCACTTTCTGGTAGTGGCTAAGTTTAGAGCTCGATTATCAAATGACAAAAAAACACGTGCGGCCCAAAGAAAGAAGTTCAACGTCGGATGTCTTAGCACTCCGGATAATCCCAGAGACTACAGTGAGCGCCAGAGCGAACGATTCTCTGCCGTCCTCCCAAATACCAAAGACGTCAAGACCTTGTGGAAACAATATCGCGAAATATTTAAAAATGTAGAAGCGAGAAAACAGTAGGTTACCCCGAAAAAAACCCATGGTATGATGATGAATGCGCGTTATTGAAAAGAGAGGCGGAAAATGCACGCTTGCAAATGCTGCAACGGAAAACAAGAGCAGCAACAGAAGAGTGCCAAACAAGAAGGAGACACGAGAAAAAGACGCTGCGAAGGAAGAAAAGAGCATCCGCAGTTTTTCAGATCAAAGATCTAAAAGAGTCACGGGCCAAAAACATAACACCCAACGATTCTTTAAAAGGTCGAAGCAATTAGCTTCAGAACCGGGACACAGGCTCTACGAAGTAGTTACGGAAACCTTGTCACCGAAGCATGGGGAATTGTAGATGATTTCAAGCAGCAATTCTAACAGCTGATGAATGCGCAGACAATGAAGATCCAGTCCCAGGCCCCAGCACATCATTGGTAGAAAGAGTCATCGAAAAGCTAAAAAATAACAAGTCCGACAGGTCGGATGGAATACCTGCGGAACTCTTTAAACATGGAAGAGGTGTTTTGATGAACCGCATGCATCAGTTCATCAACAAAGTGTGGGAGGAAGAATGCATGCACACTGACTGACGGATTTTCGGTCCCGTATGCGACGATGACGAATGGAGAAGGTTCAACCGCGAACAGTACGGGCTGTACCAAGATTTGAATGTAGTCCAGAAAGCCAAGAAAAACAAAAGATTATTAGCCCATCCACATCGAGCGAATGGATGACAATGCTCCAGCTAAGAAAGTCTTCTCATCGCAGCCCCTAGGTTCGAGCCGACAAAGAAAACCGAACCTATGGTACAAGAACATAGTGACTGCGGGTATCAGAGCGCTTGGTTTGGGCGACTGGAGAGTGCATCCCATGGAAGGCTGCAGTATCTTAGGCTAAGATCCTTCATGGATTATGAACCATTTATGATTAAATAAGTAAGTAATGTAAGAATTCTTCCATCCAAAGAATTACTCATACACCGCACATACAAAATGTGTTCACGCACACAAAAGCAAAATGACAGAATGGAGGTAGAACAAGAAACTTCAGAAAACAATCAATGAAAAACAACATAAGAATTGAGCACAATTCGCGACCTTAGGACAACAAGGGCCGGAATCATCTAACGCGATAGTTGATTATCAACATTTGTTTATTGTTTTTGATTATCAACTTTACTTTGGTCTATGTAAGCTGATCAAAAAAAACCTTTGATTTTTTGGCATCACTGACTTTGACGAAACTATTTTGTTCTGTACTGACTTTTGAAATTTGTCTTCACCCCGATACAGACTTTGATTGAAATCTTTTTTTTAGATCTGGGTTACACCTTTCACTAATAAGAGTACACAATATCCATTAATAATAAGACTGCTATTACACGATGACTCTTGAGTCATGACTCTTTTTCGGATTCTCTAAATTTCAATCCTTTGAGTCGAACACTATTACACCATGACTCTTAAGTCACGATTCAAATTTTTTAATTTTCTTTTAAATGAAACGAAAAACATTCTTTCCCACTTTGTCAACTAGAAAAGTATACTCCAAGCAAGACGAATTTAAATAAAACAAAATTCAAAAATTTTGAATAAGAATTGAAGAACGTCAAAAATGAGTTTTATAAAAATTTTAAGAGATAGGGGAAATATTTTTCTCCTTCAAAAGTGACAGTACTAACAAAATTCTTGGGTAAAAACAGAAAAGTGTGAGCGTTTTCGGGAGTTTTCATGAGTTTAAGGGAGTAAATGAACAGATTAAATATAAATTTAATTTATTTATTTGATTTTATTTTTGCTTCAAACTTGTCAGATAATGTTCAAATATATATTATAAGCATAATGCAATGTTAATATTCATTTGAATTTTTATTAAAACTACATAAATATTTGAAAACGACACCTAAATAGGTATCAAATGAAATTATCGCAAATAACTGACTATCAATTTGATAATCAGCTTACATAGAGCAAAAATCCTGATTTTGATTATCAAGTATCGCTTATCGCGTTACGTGATTCCAGCCAAGGTTCTAAGTGACATTTTTTCCAAAATTGAGTTATAGATTGCATCTTACTAAAACGGCTGCGCTCTTTCATTTGCCGCTGTCCAAATTTGGCTATCTCTTTTAGTTTATGAATTAGTTCAAGAAATTCCAGGCAACTAGGTTCTATCTACACAATCTCAGGGTGAATTTAACTTCACAAAGTTCTAACAGGCAGATAGAACCTTGTACCCTTAAGAAAAAACAATATTTTGGTAAATAGAACTCCGTTAAAATTTACGGTGTAGATAGAACCTTATTGACATAAATGAGTTTTCAAATAAAATGTCATTAGAACTTATTGGGCTTTAAGATTGCTGTGAATCATTTTTTTTTTCTTTTTTATACTTAATAAATCTGAATTTTTACACATAATATTAATATTTAGTAGTTAAAGATAAAAAAGAGTATGCTTTTTTACTGAAATAGGTATGTATATGTGAAGGGTTTTTCAATAGGTACGGGTTGATTTCGACAGTTCGTTACTGTCTGTTAAAATATCATATTTTACTCAATCACTAAAAACAAAATATAACAACACACGTGTAAATGATAAAACTTTATTATCACAATGGGTGTGCATGGTCGTCCTTCCCAGAAGACTTGGCTCTTGAAGAGCCAAGGCCTAAGTGGCTTACTCTCACCAACAATTTCTCTAAGTGCGTGTGAAGAATTGAGGGGACCTACAATTTAACGCCGATTCCAAACGGCAAAGTTGAGAAGCACTTTTTCATGACAGATGATACTCTTGGAAGTTTTGTCAGTTCTTCGCAAGAGGCAGTGTCCGTGAAAGATGAAATAAAAACTATGGGCACGAGTAAGACTCGAACCCACGACGTTCTGCTTACCAGCCAACGCACCCAACCACTAAGCTACGGACTATTCAATGTATGGTGGCCAAATTGGAGTCCAACGGCTCAGTGAACAATCAGCCAACACCTGTACGTCAATGAAAAGCAAGATCTGCCGAAAAGATCACCGCTGTTCATAAAACTGTGCAACACAATCCGAGGAAGTCAGTTCCGCTTCGCTCACAAAAACTTGGCCTGATGCAGACCACGGCTTGGTGAATTTGGCCTGCATCCAAATCATATACAACTGACCTAGCAGTTAAAACTAAATGACCATACGCAGCGTCTTGTGTTCTCTAATTGGGGTTTGAATCAGTTGGTAGTTGATCGATTTTGTTTGAAAAATAATCCTAAGCAGTTTGGAACATTGTTGGATGAATGGGTACTTCAATAAGGAAAATGTCTGGATTTCAGACAATACCAATCTGAACAAGATTCACGAGGTGCCAATGTATTGGTTGGTGTGGTTTTTGGACTGCAGGCGTCATGTCATCAGTTCGTAGTTCGAAAATGATGCTGGTCAAACCAGCTTCTTGTGGCCAGAATTTAATGATATGGGCATCGAAGAAAAATGGTTTCAACAGTATGGCGTTACATCATTCCACACAGCCCAAGATTAAATCTAAATTCTGCACGGTTGGTTTCATGGCATGGTTATATGGCGACGTGAATTGGGCACCAAGGCCGTGTGATTTGACCCCTATAGACTTTTTTGTGTGGGGTTTTCTTAAGTCGCAGGTCGTAAACCATTGCGGCCCTCAAAGACAAAATCATCGATATCATAGTTCAAATTGAGCCTGAGTTATGCACAAAATTCATCGCAAACTGAACCTTTCGGATGCGCGCCACCCAGCGAAGCCGGTGCGACCATTTGAATGAAGTTATATTTCACACATACATGTCATTGATGGGGCTCTTAAATAAAGATAAGACCTCATTTTTATCTCATACTCAACTAGTTTTATTAAATGTTAAAATCGACCCGCTCTTAAAACAAAACCCTTTATCTTCAACCACTCAAGGTACTTTTACCTTTTACAAATAGTAAAAAGGTTCTATCTAAAAAGAAAAATAGTCTAACCGTGCCACAAAGTTCTATCTGGTAGTTAGAACCTTATTGTCCTACGTCCAAGTACCTTATAGTTTAGAAACAAAGTTCTATCGATATTTTAAAACATGAATAACTAAATAACCAGGCATTGTATATTAGAAGTTTTAATACTAGTAAAAACGATGAAACAATTAAATTTAAATAATTCAAAAAACTTCGGGTATAAAATCAAGGTGAGAAAGTTATACACTGCGAAATATTCAATCTTCGTTTTCTCGAAAGTGGTATGAATGCAGATAGAACCTTGTTGTCCTAAGGTCGCGAATTCACGAAAACTAATGATTTTTGTTAAGACAGTGACATAAACTGGTATGTTGTTGTGAAATTAAGTGTATTTTCTTTTCTTGTAAGTCGTTCTTTGTAAACGCTATTACAAAATACTGAACAGCCTCCATAAAATTGTCCTGGCATCACTCGCTACCATCGCTATTTGTCTCTTTCATTCAGAACTGTCAACAAATTTGTATAGAAGTTAAGTTGCAGAAGTGCCATCGACATCGAAAGAAAAAATCACCGAAAATAATCCAAAGTAAATTTTCATCTTGTACAAAAATGCCCAAGTGGAAAATCATCCAATTCCTAATATTTTCATCGTTTCTATGCTATGCAAATGGCAAATCCGAACAAGGAAAATCCGATATTATCCTATCACCTGTAAGTTGATTAATCACAAGTTGCATTAACCCAATAATTTGCGCAGCTCACCAAAGGCCATTCACGAAAAAAAAAAAACAATTTCCACCGAATTTAGCATTCTTATCGATTCCAAGTCATCAAATTCTTATCAAAATTGATAAATTTATCGTTTGCAATATTGAATATCTATTTCTCTGATTACAGCAATCCAATACCGCCAAGATCGAGAAGACACTTTTCGCCGGCTCGAAAATTTTCTTACAAAGTAATGGTATTTCATGTTTGTCGACAAATTAAGTTAATTTTCCTTTTGCTTCAGTTACCTGTGACTCGAAAGATCCCGAAGCTGAGGTGACTATTTATTGGACACTCGCCGAACATTTGTGTCTGCTTGAAGAATTGAATTCTGTGAGTTAAGCTTTGAATTTGTTTCTATAAAAGTTAATTAACTTCTCGGCTATTGTAGTATGAACAAAGACAATATCGCTTGGCCCTGCAAAATGAAACCATGCAAATTCGATCCGAGCCAACGACTCATTCGTGCCAGTCGGGCGGACACATTATTTTGCCAGAGTTTCGTTTCGCGGAGACAACATCGATAGGGAGTGCAAGTGCAGTTGCACCGCAAGAAGAGAAAACCACAGCTGCTAGTGTGAAGAAAACCAAACAACCACAAATTGGAGCGGTGAGTTGATCATACTGTCTGCAACGTGTTAATTTTCTATGCAAGCAACATATGGTATTCAGTTTGTTTACTGATAACAAAACATTAGTCACCTGCAAGTGTGTCTGAACGCCATTATCCGATAACAAAGCGATTATTTCTAGCATCCTGTTTGCATTTTCAAACTTATTTTTCTTTTTTTTAGAAAGCAGACAACCCAGTTTTTACAATAACCAAGGACGGCATCTATGAATTCGCCCTAATGATCGAACCAGTGAAGAATGTTGACTTCGCAGCGACTGTCCACATCGAGCTTCCAGGTCCAAAAGGCTATCTTTCAGCCATTGAATGGCCGCTTTTACCAGTAATTTAAAGACATTCTAGAGTCTGCATTTAACAATGATTGCTTCATGGTTTTGTTTTGCTCAACAGTTTTATGGAACCATGTGCCTAGTGTATGTTGTTTATGGAATTAGCTGGCTTATTGTTTCCTTCCTGCAATGGCGTGATCTTCTTCGTATTCAATTCTGGATTGGTGGGGTCATTCTGCTGGGAATGATGGAGAAGGCCGTCTTCTATGCTGAATACCAGTCTGTGAATTCGACAGGTATTTCAGTGCAAGGTGCCGAATTGGCTGCAGAAATCGTTTCGTGTGCAAAGCGAACACTAGCTAGAATGCTAGTCATCATAATGTCACTTGGTTTTGGAATTGTTAAGTGAGTTTCAATTGCATTTGAAGAACTAACAGGAGTTAATGTTTGTTCCTTGGCTTAGACCACGATTAGGTCCAATGCTGCATCGTGTTGTTGGCACTGGAGCTCTCTATTTCATTTTGGCCTGTGTGGAGAGTTATCTTCGAGTGATGCGCACAAAGAATGATCAAAGACACGAACTCTTAGTCGCAAGCATACCACTTGCAGTGTTGGATTCTGGAATTTGTTGGTGGATATTCACGTCGCTGGTACAGACGACAAGGACTTTGCGGTTGAGAAGGTTTGTTTTTTGGATTTTAAATTCTTTCAGACTAACAGTGTTGCTTTTTTTTTTTTGCAGAAATATGGTCAAGCTCTCGCTGTATCGTCATTTTACCAACACTTTGATTTTCTCAGTGATAGCCTCAGTGGTTTTCATGTGGTATTCCATTCGGATACGCAGGGGACAGAACTGCTCTCCAGTAAGTTAAAACAGACATCTATTCTCACTACTTGGTTTTGTGTAATGATTTTGTTTGCTTTAGGGATGGCGAGAGATTTGGGTGGATTTTGCCTTCTGGCATGTCCTCTTCTCAGTGCTTCTTCTGGTGATTATGATTTTGTGGAGGCCCACAAATAATAATCAACGATATGCCTTCACTCCGCTGTTGGACAATCCAGAGGATGAAGACGACGATGGTGAGTGGTGCTTGAATTTCCTTTCCTTTCATTAAAAACTGAAACAATATAAATATCCCCATGCAGATGAAGAGGACCAATTTGTTGCCGATGCGTATGGTGTCAAAATGCGTGGCGCTCATGCCAATGGACCAAAACAAACAACCCCAAAAGCAACAACGACCGAAGAGGACGATCTGCGATGGGTCGAAGAGAATATCCCATCGTCAATGTCCGAACCAGCGCTGCCTGTTCTCGATTCCGATGAAGAAATTATCAATACTAAATTTGAAGTCTCCAAAATGCAATAATTTAACAAAAGAACACCAAACCCAGTGGACAATTTTGAGTATTTTCAAATCTGAGCCAGAGACTTGCTTTTCTTTTACTTTCCTCTTATTTTAACTTAATCTAGTTTTCAAGCGACAATTTATTTTTTACATAAGAATAAGAAACGTAGAAATAAGAAGAAACAAAAATAATAATTACTTAAATGAATATCTAATCTAGTTAGCATATTATCAAGCGTTGATAGTTGAAATTTGTGCTTAAGAGCACTTCCATAGCTAAACAAATAGTATTACATGATTTTGTTTATTCCAACGCTTTCAACACCTTAAATGCACACACACGTTTGTATTTTGTTGTATAATTTTTTTTGTATGTTCCTACTCCGTGTTGTTGTTTTGAAAAAGAAAATCAAACAAAATTCGTTTTAAATAACTTCCAAATCTTGTAGATAAAACATTAAACACACTTTCAACTTTAAACAGAAATCAGAAATGGAAATGTCAACGGAATATTAAAATATTTATGTAAATGTAAATATAACGTATTTAGGTATTAAAACTAATATAACCATTTAATAAACAATACAGTCATTTTCGAGTGATTTTTTCAATGATGTAGGTTTTGTTTTTTACTACGAAAAATTTCAGATTGTATGAAAAAAGCTGGAAGGCTTAAAATGAAGAAAACAACTTAATGTTTGTGTAAAGAATTGAATGATTATTTTTTTGTTTGTGAATAAAAATTACATACTTATAATTTGGTTTTTCTGTTTAATAGAGATATTTTGTGGCGCCTTAAAATTGCCTGAGATGTGGTAAAATTGAAAATGCAATTAATCGGCCCAATCGAGGTAACCGTCGGAGCGGAATTTTCTCCGATTTCCTCCGAATCGGAGACATTTGGCCTATCGGAGAACTACTTCGCAGCAAAATTCGGAGGAAATCCGAGAAAATTCCGTTCCGACGGTTACCTCGATTGGGCCAAATATATGGTTTTTGGAATGGTATTGGTCATAAGTTATGTTATTGATTTAAACGTTATGAGAGAGACACCAGCCTCGGATAATGACCCACTCTTATGGTTACCAGACCCGGAACGACAACGGACTATGCATTGAGAGTTTGTACCTGGAATGTAAGAACACTACACTCCAGGTGCAACTCAGAGACTTGAATCTGTCCTCTCGCAGTATAAGGCAGACATTACTGCGATCTAGGAAATATGGATAGAATCAGGGACAGTGAAAAGAAAAAAAATGCGACATTTATTACAGCAGCTGTCATCAAAGAATTTGGATGCGGATTCGTCTGGGCAATTGGATTTGCTGGAAAGTCATGGATTTCAAGCCAATTAGTGATCGCCTTGCTGTAATCCGCATCAAGGGCAAGGCCCCAAAAAACAAAACCACGCCCCTACAGGTGATGCCGAAGAGTCAAGCAAGGAGGATTTTTTACGACCTTGTTTATAGAGCCTACGGAGCCTGTCCAGAGTACGACGTCAAAATCGTACTCGGAGATTTCAATGCAAAAATCGGGAAGGATGACATCTTTGACGAATTCGTCCTAGAGCAGATAGTGTACAAGGCAGGTGTGAACACGGAAAACACTATCTTCAACAAGTCCACCCAGCTCTTAGGCTATGCGGACGACATTGACATCATCGGTCGATCCAAGAGAGCTGTGCTTGAGGCCTTCACAGCGATTGAAGAACAGGCGAAACTCGTTGGTCTTGAAGTGAATGAGGACAAAACAAAGTAGGTACATGCTATCAACAAACAAAGCAACATCTGTCCACCGCCTAGGACAAAATGTCACTGTTGGTAGCAGCAATTTCGAGGTAGTTAAGGAGTTCACCTACCTTGGAACAAACATCAATCCCACAAATGATACCTTTGTTCAGATCCGACGAAGAATTCCCCTAGCGAACCACTGCAACTTCGTTTTGGCAAATGAACTGGGTTCAAAACTCCTCACTCGAAAGATAAAGTGTCTGCTATACAAAACTTTGATTTTACCAGGTCCTACTCTACGGCGCCGAGTGTCGGACAATGAGTAAAATAGGCGGGATTGATACTGGGCACTTTCGAGAGAAAAATTCTTCGACGGATTTTCGGTCCCGTATGCGACTATATGGCGAATGGAGAAGATGGTTCAATCGAGAACTGTATGAGCTTTACCGAGATGTGGATGTAGTCCAGAAACCCAAGAAAAGACGACTACATTGGATCGGCCACATCGACTGAATGGATGACAACGCTCCAGGCAAGAAAGTCTCCTCGGTACAAGGACCAGCTGACTGCGGATGCCAGAGCGCTTGGTTTCGGCGACTGGAGAGTGCATGCAAGGGACCGTTCACGATGGAAGGCTGCAGTATCTCAGGCTGAGACACTTCATGGATTGTGAGCCGGATAAGTAAGTAAGGAAGTATGTTATTTTTCTATTTGGGAAGGAGTAATTTTAGAATATTCAAATACAAAACGACTTACCGGAACATGCAACCAAAAGAACATGTGAGTAGTTTTATCTTGTTTCGTTTTTATTAGCACAGACACAATTTCAAAATACACATTGAAAAAATCCGGAAAATCCACTTCGCACAATTTTATTGGAACAAACAAATTGGGATTAAATTACTACACTACACACCGTATACAGATTTTAAAAGATTTTATCGTTTTCTAACGAGAAAAATAGAAATTAAGCTTATAAACGGAACGGAAGAATAACACTTCAAAGGCAAAAAAGGAAATGTGCACAGAAAAGGGCACAGCAATACAAAAAAACCGGATCCAGAATTTAAAATATGTTTATCGGATATCCGGTGGTTAAATCTATCAAATTATGGCACTATCTTACACACAATACACATTATTTAACCGACAAATTTAATTTTATGAATACGAACATTTTGGATTGAGCAATATAGACCGCCAAATTTCTTGTTCGACCGCGCTTTTGCTAAACGAAATCTGGAGATTGGAGAGTTATATAAATGGAGGATTTGGGGATTTTTGTTGTGTTTTCCATATGACGACAGAAGCAACCGAGAGTGCCCTGAAATCTGAAATGGTTTTAAAAGAAAAATAATTCTGCTGGAAATTTTAATGATTGGAATCGATTTTTCAAACGGGATATACAGTTTTTTTTTTGCAGACAATTTATATTTTTTATTTCTATAAACAAATAAAGTCGCAAAGTCGCAACCCTTTGACATTTACTCTTGCAATTGAAAACTGATCAACATATGTCAGAGGTCCGTTATTTTATACCGTTATCCATTGGTCGTCCAGAAGCATTCGGAAGAGTGCAGAAGTCTTCTGAAAACTGAAACCATTCCATTGGACTGACTTTGACAGACGGAACGCTTCTGAGAAGAGCAGAACTCTTTTGTTTTGAAAACAGAATCGTCCGAAGAATGACACTTATAGCGAACGAACATGCAAACACATATTTTTGCTTCTAATGGTTGAATGTCTATGTATTTGTGAATCCTCATATTATTTTCTTTATTTGTAAACATGTCGTCGAGTACGTTTGTGCGAGTGTGTGCATCTATGCGTGATTCTGTTTTTGATTCCGGCTTCAAATTCGGAATCGTTTTTCTGTTCTATTCAGGACTGTCATCTTGTGCCAAGTGAACGAATTCAGAATTGTTCGGAACAGTCCGGACGAAAACAAAAAAAAACGCTACTACACCATAACCCGTTCCATTGGAGGAAGAAGAAGAGACGTAAAAAAGACCAATGGAAAACGACATTACAAATTTTAAGGATTGAGGATGAAATCTTGTGTTTTTCCTCAAAATAAAAGACACTTGACAGCTAAAATCTCACAAATGCACAAAATTATATCAAACGTCAAAAACATTCAATGTATTTGTTATGGTTTTACAGAATTCACAAATTCTCCCGCAAGGAATGTTTGCGTGTGAAATTGGAGATAGGGGAAATATTTGTCTCCTTCAAAGTGACAGAACTTACAAAACCTTGAGTAAAAGAACAGAAAAGTGTAGGAATTCAGGAGTTTTAGTAAAGCTAGTATAGGTCTAGCTGGTGGCATTCGACGAGCTAGATAGGACATAGGAGCATGCACCAAATCATCTGTAAGATATGGTCAGGAACCTCAGCATTGTTTGCCCGATGCTGAAAAGAGATTCGGAAAAGGCGATGCACTGTCGTGCGATTTCTTTAACATCGTTTTCTTGAGAAGATAGTGCAGAACTCCAACGTCAACACCATAGGCACTATCTTCCAAAAATCTGTTCAACTTCTCGCGTACGCCGATGAAATTGAATTATTGGGAAGAACACAGCGTGATGTCACATTGCGCATTCTCGAATTGAGACAGAAGCGCAAAATGGTTTAGCGGTAATGAGGGATAAGGAAGTATATGCTGTCTTCGAGGAAGGACACCCATACCGCGGCTCGACAGAACGTTACATTATATTATACAACACACCCATCATCCCATGCCAGTCCTGCTGTATGGTGCAGAAGCATGGACCTTGACAAAATCGGATGAAAGTGCCTTAGGCTGTTTCGAGAGGAAAGTTCTTCGGGTCATCTTTGGCCCCATGTGCATTGAAGGGGAATGGCGAAGAAGATATAACAGCGAACTTTACGGGTTGTACAACGACATGGACCTTGCCAGAAGGGTCAAGGTCCAGAGACACAGATGGCTCGGTCATTTAGAGCGGATATGGACACCAATTCTCCGGCCCGGAAAGCCGAGGGACGTAGGAGGAGAGGAAGACCGCGACTCAGGTGGCGCACTCAAGTGGAAGAGGACCTCAATCAACTTGGAGTGCAAAACTGGAGACAGCTAGCTAGTGACCGAGATGGCTGGCGGAGACTGTTGATTGAGGCCCAAGACCACAACGGACTGTCACGGACAACGCCACCTTAAGTAAGTAAGTCAACGAACACTATTGTCGAGCTTGTTGGGCCATGGGAATCCCCCATAAGGGGGATAGCATATTAAGTTTATCTTTGTTTTATTGCTTTGAAAGTAGAATGTCAAATAAACCTTCTCAAAATCGATGATTATCTTGATATTGGTACATTGATAAAAAAGAACACCTCAGCTGATAAGCTCATTGTGCTTTTTTAAATAAGAGGAAAAGGGAAATTATATTTTTATGACATATGTACTTAATGTTAATAATATTTAATTCATGTCCTGAACATAGCCCCTTTCTAATTTAATTCTATTCTTTACAATAAACAATCTTTTTTTTATACTCATTTCTTATATACAGCCATTTTGATTGCTATCGTAAATCGATTGAGAGCACTCTATTTGCTGCCCAAAGTTAAATGGTAAACGACGAAAGACAAAAAACCGCAAACGAACCTCCACTCCATGGTTCTCTCCAATCTACAAAATTGCATTCAACGATATTTCGGCCATTTTAAAAGCTTCTCCGCCCGTGTCGTGATCGTGTCCTCCGGTATAGTTCTGCTTAGAAATAATAAATTCGTGCATTAAATTATCGTATTTTGTCTGTAAAATGTGAAATTAATGTGAAATAATTAGTGTTGATCATTATTCAAATGAAAAATCTTTGCATTTCAAAGATTAAATGAGGTTTTTTTCAATAAAATAAAATGAGTCTCATTTTCCTACCGGTTTCTCCTTAGATTTGTTCGTGTCGTTCGTTTTCGTTTCATATTCCGCAGTGCGGTTGTGTAAATGTTGATTTCCGTTTAAAATCGTAAATTTCTGTTTGTTTCTCATTAAATCAAATGTTTTTCTATAAAAAAAGTGTTTTTTTTTTTGTTGGCAAAATAATGAAGTTAAATTCGTGTCGTCATAATCTCTTCAATATGAACAGCCATATTGAACCGTTTCCGTTGTCTGTTCCGTTTCGCTTGATGTGCGGTTTGTGCATTTGCTAAATATATTCCCGTTTCATGTAGTCGTTATAAGAAGTTTAAATTCAAAAATCAAACTTATTGTGTCGTCTGTTAAAGTGTTTTTTTTTTCGCTCCCTTTATAATATTTAATGTCAGTGGAATCTCCATGTCTCCAAAATATATTCAGCCCGGTCTGTCGATTTCTTTGTTTCGAGTGTTAATTGTTCTTTCTTAATTTAAAGTCTTTGTAAATGTTTGGTATAATGATAAGTGTTGTCTGTTCATTTCTGTTTGATAAGTCACCCGTCTTAAAGCCTTAGTGCAAGGTATGCAAGTGTGCAATTTCTCTCCTTTAGTTATCATTAGTCGTTTTTTTTAACAAGTGTTACCATCTTCTCCTTTCCTTGATTAAGGTGTCCCTTGGTTGAAAAGTGTTGTGAAGTGTTGTTGTTTTTTTTTTAATGATCTGACTGTTTTTAGTTCCGGTTATAAGAATGGTAAGTCTTTTTTGGCATCATAAAACTTATTTCAATTAAATTTTGTTTGCTAAATTCGATTGTTCTAGAAACATTAAGACCTTTAATGAGATTTTTCAAGGAAAGAAATCGTTGTTTCCTAAAAATCTCGTTGGAAAGTGCACACCCTCCAGAAATACCATTTTGTTTTGGCTAATTTACCACTTTCAATCGTCCAAAACCTTCATCCAATCGAATTTTAATACCCAATTTGTAGGGCACGTTGCACCATCAACACATATTTATAAATACCTATTTTTTAACTACACACATAACTTACCAGTTCCGCTATTTCCAATTTCCACCCATATAACGATATCCCGGATCCAAGCCGCCCGTCTCGACTGATGGTTGCTGCTTTTTCAACGATCAAGCAATCGACCTGTTATTGACATTTTCCCTCAATTATCGTTAATCTCTATACGAAAAACTCCACTTAGCAAAACGATACTCAATTGCCATTGTAAATCTATTATCTAGCACCGTTCCCATCCCACATATAAAATGCGATCCTGTTCCCTTGGTCGACTGTTAATAATTTTACCCTCCAAAAAAAAACTCATCTCCATAGAGATACAAGAAAACAAAAAATAAGAAAAACATAAAATAAAATTCAACGCTCTGTAAACGAGCCAAAAACCACATCTTAACCCACACACCAGAGGTATAGCTTCAATTTTCCTATCCCATCCCCACCAAAAAAAGAAGGATCTTCGAAGGAAAATAACCACGAAAAATACACCTTGAAAAATAATGCCCTATCCTCCTTCTGCTCCGTTCCCATACAATATTGCCTTTGAATTGACTCCCATCGAAAAAGGCTGCGGGGATTGTTATTGCCAATTTGATATTCATAAGCGGGCCAATTTGCCCATTCCATTCCCAACCAAGATATATGTATGTGTGTATGCAATAAAATTATCCATTTAAGAAGCGATATAGCATGGAGATAAGGATGTAGGATGTAGAAGTGTAGCGAGTTTTCAAAACCGTTATCCGAAATCACTTTGGGAAAAAAGAAAGGATTTCAAGAGTGCTTACGATGTGGCACGCTTAAGGTAATGGCTAATGCGATGGGGGAGGGAATGAGAGATAGATAAAAGATATACTCAAAAGACTACACGACGACGACCGACGCCGACGTTCGGTCGACGATAAGAAACCGTGTAATAGCTATTAAGGATATCGATTACGAGAGGTAAGTTTTTTTTTTCTCCACAGAACGCACAAATAGGCCAGTGGAACAAATTTGAAGGACCCACCGACCGACCGACCCCATAACCCCATCTCATCCGAGCATTGGCACTGTTTGTTGTTTTTTTTGTTTGCTCTTTCACAACATGGCTGCGATGGTGGTTGCCGGAACTAACCCTCGGGGACACGAAACCAATCTGTTTTCAACTCACCAGCCACCACCACCGCCGCAAGCCAGCCGCTTCGCACGGCCGGCCGCCGCCCCACACCACCACCATCCAGAGTAGTTGAAAGGAGCAGCGAATGCAAACACAAAACTTTCAAGGTTTCCATGAATTTAAATGAAGCTATTATGGTTTGGTAGTAGGTCATAGAGCTCGAGCTAGAACCCAGAGCTAGAGCCAAAGCCAGAGACCAAGACCGAGATATCATGAGATGCAATGAGCGAGGTGTAGTTATAAGTTACCAACACTCCTCGAAATTGTATAGTTCGCACTCTATTGGCGATGTTTGCTTGGCATGGGAACTGCATTAAACTCAGAATTAGGTCATTAAGTTGTTTGGGCATCTATGCGCACAAAGGCATCACCGCCACATCATGTATGCACTCATAGTTGTGCAAGAGAGGTCGCTGGCTGGTCGGCAAGGCAATATTTGAATGCATCATGCATGACATTAGGGGCGGGGGGGATTCTGTTTGAGACGGTTTTAAGTGGCCGTATGGTGATGGCGCTTTTGTTAAAGTCGTTTGGCAAGTTATCAGTAAAAGTTTTTTTAGTTTTTTGTTTGCTTGGTAGCAGGGGTGAATTGGGTTAGGTATTTGGTGTTTTTAGTGTCCTCATGTTCTTCGATGACAAGGATAAAGAGTTTCCTCGAATGGCTGGAGTTGCGTTGATGTTTTGAGATGAATGTGTTGATTAAAAGCGTTTTGCATGGCTATTAACAGTTGGTTGAAGATTATAAGCATTTAAACTAAAGTGACATTTTGCTGACACTGGATGATGTCAGGATTTGCACGATGACACGAAATTGAAACGGGTCAAGTGGAGTTTTATCTTTTGGATGAGGCATGTTTGGGAAATAGAACCGCTGTCACTCTCAAAGTTTTTCAATAAATGCTCAGCAAACCGAGCATAGTTAGTTGGACGGGCTGTGATGTGAATTCTTAAGAGACCCATTGACATATCACTCAGTTTCGACGACAAGATGACTCACGTGAGCGAATGTGTCCTTTCAAAAACTTGATCATGCTGAGATCATATGGATTGAGAGGTGCAGATAAGGATCAAAATACTAGAACCACTATTACCCCCGTATGGCTTGTCATAATTGAGTTTCTTATGTCCACTGTAGGTTGTACCGCGTATCACTTTCATATCATAAAAAATACGAACTAACTTTACCGGCTCACAATCCATGAAGAATCTCAGCCTGAGACAATTCAGCTTTTCATCGGGAGCGGTCCCTCGCCCGTCGTCGAAACCAAGAGCTCTGGCATCCGCAGTTTCCGGTCCTTTTATCGTAGCTTCGGTCTTCCTTGCCGTCTCGAACCTGGGACTTTCTTGGCTGGACCGTTGTCGTCCATTCGCTCGATGTGGCCGAGTCAATGTAGCTTTCTGGACTACATCCACATCTTGGTACAGCTCGTACAGTTCCCGGTTGAACCTTCTCTATTCGTCATCGTCGCATACGGGATCAATAATCCGTCGAAGAATTTTTCTTTCGAAAGTGCCCAGTGTCTTACTTACTTACTTAAGGTGGCGCTACAGTCCGCTGCGTCCGTTGTGGACTTGGGCCTCAATCAACAGTCTCCGCCAGCCCGTTCGGTCCTTAGCTAGCTGTCTCCAGTTTTGCACTCCAAGTTGAATTGAGGTCCTTTTCCACTTGAGTGCGCCACCTGAGTCGCGGTCTTCCTCTCCTCCTACGTCCCTCGGGAATAGTGTCGAAGGCTTTCCGGCCGGAGCATTGGTGTCCATTCGCTCTAAATGACCGAGCCATCTGAGTCTCTGGACCTTGACCCTTCTGGCTAGGTCCATGTCGTTGTACAACCCGTAAAGTTCGCTGTTGTATCTTCTTCACCATTCCCCTTCAATGCACACGGGGCCAAAGATGACCCGAAGAACTTTCCTCTCGAAACAGCCTGAGGCACTTTCATCCGATTGTGTCAGGGTCCATGCTTCTGCACCATACAGCAGGACTGGGATGAAGAGGGTGTTGTATAATTTTACCTAAGTTGCTCGAGAGAGGGCTTTTCCAATTGCTGTTCAATTGCTTTCTTAGCCCAAAGAAACAGCGATTAGCAAGAGTTATTCTTCGTCTGATCTCGGCGCTGGTGTTATTGCCCGTGTTTATAGCGGAGCCTAGGTAGACAAACTCCTCTACTACCTCGAAGTTGTATGCGTCTATTGTGACGTTCTGTCCGAGCCGTCGGTGTTGGGTGTCCTTCCTCGAAGACAGCATATACTTCGTTTTTCCCTCATTAACCGCTAAACCCATTTTTGCCGCTTCTGTCTCAATTCTCACAAAGGCGCCATTGACATCACGCTGTGTTCTTCCCATTATATCAATATCATCGGCGTACGCGAGAAGTTGAACAGATTTTTGGAAGATAGTGCCTCTGGTGTTGACGTTGGAGTTCTGCACTATCTTCTCAAGAACGATGTTAAAGAAATCCAGACAGTGCTCGTTGTCTCAATCCTTTTTTGACGTCGAAAGATTCCGTGAGCTCGTTGCCAACCTTGATGGAGCAGCGTGAGTTCTCCATCGTCATTTTGCACAAGCGAACGAGCTTGGCAGGGATGCCAAAACTAGACATAGCTTTGTACAGTTCGTCTCTGTAGATGCTGTCATACGCGGCCTTAAAATCGATGAAAAGGTGGTGGGTATCGATTTGGAGTTCATAGGTCTTTTCCAGGATCTGCCGCAACGTGAAAATTTGGTCGATGGTTGACTTTCCTGGCCCGAAGCCACATTGGTAAGGACCAATCAGATTGTTGACGCAAGGCTTCCGACGTTCACATATTACGGCAGAGAGGATCTTGTAGGCGATGTTAAGTAGACTTATTCCTCTATAGTTGGCGCAGTTTAGAGGATCTCCTTTTTCAGGATCGGGCAAACAATGCTGAGGTTCCATTCATCGGGCATGCATTCCTCTGACCATATCTTACAATGATTTGGTGCATGCTCCTATCTAGCTCGTCGCCTGCTGCTTTGAACAATTCAGCAGCTAGTCCATCTGCGGTTTTCACTTCTTCTAGGTCAGGTTCACGGAATTGTTGGCTATTATCGTGTCCGATGAAAGGCTCCTGTCTGATAGCGGTGTTTTGTTAGTCGTCAGCGTTATACAGTCTACAGAAGTGGTCTTTCCAAATCCCGAGCATTGATTGCAATTCTACTATCTCTTATCTCTACAGGCATCGGTTCTTGCTCGATGACCTTTGAGCCAGCTGTTTAACCTTTCGGTAAAACCTCCGAACTTCATTCCTGCTGTTGGCTCTCTCAACATCCTCGATGTGACACTTCTCATGCTCTTTCTTTTTTCTCCCGAGAAGCCGGCGTTCCTCTCTCCTCTTTGGCTCGTAGAGCTCAGACTCTTGTCCTTCTATGAAGCGCCGCTTTGTATACCTCCTGCTTGGCTGCATGGTCCTGCCCGCATTCTTCGTCAAACCAGGGGTTTCGTTTTGCAGGCTTTCTGGCAATGTTGCCACTGGTCTTCGATACTTGATGTTGGCGGCTATAGGAATCCTTAAGAGGTTACTTGACACTCGATCAGAGAAGGATCTGGCGATATCTTGCGATTGTAACCGTCCGACGTCGAATTTTCTTGCAGCATTTCCTTGTTTTGGCCGTTGTCGGGATATTCGTAGCACTACCTTGCTACTACGAGGTACTGGTCCGAGTCGGTGTTAGCTCCTCGGAAAGTTCGAACATGCTGGACAAGTGCCTTCTGTCGATCGCAATGTGATCAATCTGGTTGACGGTTCATTGATCGGGAGGTCTTCATGTTCCTGTATGGATGTTGAGATGTGGGAACCTTGTGCTTGCTACCACAACACGCCGAGGTGTCGTGCATAAAAATATCTGCTTTTAAAAAGTAAAACAGAAACCTGAAAACGCAAGACAAAAAAAAAACAACTAAAACCTCAAAGTGCAGATAATTAGTTATTCTCTTTTAAAAGCAAACATTTAGCAAATCCACGCAACCACCTCCATTTCCCTTTAATCCTTGAATTCTCATCCGCAGTTATTTTTAAGGACAAACACAGACAGACCCAGTGTTTTTTTCCCTCTCGTTATTTTTTACCCATCATGGCATTTTTTCTAAGGCCTTTTCAGCTTATAGAAGCTTTACACTTCAAACACTTAACAAAATCATTCTCGTTCGTTGTACAAATACCCCCCCACCAGAGGCCCAGAGGGAGAGTCCTTGTAATTAAATGCCTCCAACGCATAAAACAATAAATGAAGGTCCTTTTCCCGTTATGCGAAATTGCAGAGAATATTTTTGCTTTTCTTTTTTCAACACTAACCAAGAGAGAGAGAGAGAGAGGGTAACAGAAACTTTCACAGTTTATTTCCAACCATCATGTTTCATGTAGCCAAAGTGGATCAAGGGTGTAACCCAATTTTACTCTTTTGTCATTTCTCTATGTTTCATAATACTGTGCCACTCTTCGTCTTTCTTTTGTTGCCCCGCTGCCGCTGCTGGTTGTATAGCCAGAATTGCACACAAACACACACAATTCATTCACCTCTCTATCGCATTCTAAAAAGAGATTGCAAGTAAATCCTTTCAAATAAAACAGCAGCATAGCATCATTTAGAACGAAGGGTGGCGATATACATAAGACCCAAGCAATGCTTACCGCAGGATAACATGAAAAATTCATTCAACCTTTTGAAAATAGTTCTTAGAACAGTTAATACATACCCACACCTACTAAGACTCTAACAAACAAAGTCACCCTCATCACTTTTGTACCGCAAAGTCAGTCAATATGATTGTTGGCGAGTGAGGGAGGAGTGGGTTAAGCACTTGCTTGAAGCGTTTGGCGGAAACGGAAAGAGGCAATGCATTCAAAGTGTAAATTCACACATTCATTGCTGTGCTGAGCAACTGAGTTGATTAAAGTAGCCAACCCCAGTGTTATCTGAACGTGAATTCACATGATATGATTGCAGACTGTGTAAGGAGAGGCAAGGGGCGGAAAGTCAATGACATAACACCTTAACCGAACTAGAACTGAAACTAGAACTTAAACTCAAGAGCATGGCTTTTGAATTTTCTATTTTACAAACTAGTGTGGTGGGTGTAGGGGGGAGGACGAATACAGAATCTTAATATAGATCGTCGTATGTTAGGTTTCGAGTACCACCTAACCACGGGTGGTCGTTTGAACTCAAAAGGAAAAGTAAAACAACACAAAAACTTGCTACTTGCGAAAGAGAAACGAATATACATAAAACTGGAAAAAGTAATTGTTTTTTAAAAGCACCCAGGGACTCCTCTATTAACTACTGCCACAAACATTAAACTCATATGGTTCTTACTAGGGCAGAATATTTATCTGTTTGTTTCACTTTGACTTTGATAGCGAAACTGTGGTTCGCTTGAGAACCAACCCGTTGATACGGTCTTGAATAAATGTTTGTTTATGTGTTAGCTCTTGAAGCTGTTTTTGAGGTTGATGGGAATTGAATGTTTGCCCGTTAATGGAGACATTTTATTGGATTGCTTTTGATTTTAGCTTGGAACAAAGGGGTCAAAGGAAATGGGGAATAAGTTATGCTTTATGTTAATGACAGTGAGAAGTTCAGAAGGAGATGGAGATGGAATCGGTTTTTAGCAACTTTATGAGGAACCTACCCAGAATTTATCTACTTCCGATTGTTATTTGAAAACAAAAATTCTTATGGTTCGACAGGATTAAAGTCACGTTTTCATTTTCAATAGAAGGTTTCCGTTTAGGTCACTCCCCGCTATTCTCTTTGAAATTAAGGAGGCTTTTAGCTATTTTGAACGTTTTTGTGTTAAAACATTTGTCATTGTTTATTGCTTCACCTATTTCCCAATGGGCGATAGTCGGGTCAGCTAGTTAACTATTAGTGTTTAGATTCAGATTAATGGACTGTCAAGCATAATTGAAATGTTATTAATTTTCCAACTGACAGTTCTGTTAAGTAACGAAATGTTTGCTTGAAGCGCCATCTGCTGAGAATTGTGTATAGGTATTTCGTTTTTCCAATTATTAAGTTGCAATTTCGAAAAATCTGTACCTGAATGTTTTCAACTTTGATCAGACGTTCTTAAGTGTTAAGTATCCCCACAAATCTAGAAAAAAATTGACAAGAACACTAGCGGACCCCACATACTTTGTCTTCAATCAAAAAGTTAAAGATTTTTCATGTAAATTGTGTAGATAAGTGTCTAACAGCTTATATAGTTAGGCACCTAACTGTGGATTCATTCGCGAATACATTTGAGCATGCAGGAAACAAAAATATGATCAGAACCGGTCCAGCAGTTTATGAGAAAGCCAACCATACGCATAGGGATAAAAATCAGTCAAGCATCATAGCTTCCTGATGTGGCGGAGCGGCTTACGGTGACTACTACTTTGAAGCTTAGAACTTGTTTTCGCAAAAAGGTCTGGTCATGGTCGACACTTCGAACCGGAGTAGGCTGTGGCTACCTACTAATTACCCCCAACGAAAGAGTGTTCTCACCAAGGCACTCCCAAGAAGCGACGCACCACGCATGTCAGTGAATTAATTTCTTTTTTTTTTGTTGAATTAACGGTGGTGTCTTCAGTTCCATTTAGGCCGACCTACTTGGTGAACACCTTTACGGGCTACTTCGACTTATTTGAAGAACAGGCCGAAAAAAGGAGCGATTTCCTCAGTCTCTTGCACTTGGAGTCACATCAAGTGCCTGGTACTCCAGGTAAGGGTGGTAAGTCAGAGTGACTTTCTGACTACTTAGAAAAGCATTAAGATGCTAGGTAAGCAACAACAGGTCTCGGAAACGGACGGATACACTGATGACGAACCAAGTAAATGTATAAGGGACAACGAATTTCGGATATGCACGGAATGTTAGTCCCTTGATAGACTGCTTGCTGCCGAACAGTTAGCGGAGACCCTCAACTGCTACAGAGCAGACATTACCGCTATCCAGGAAATGCGATCGGATGGAACATGCAAAAGGAGAATGAAAAGGATGAACATCGGCTCTTTGGATGCGGATTTGTCGTGGGAAGCAGACTCAGGAAAAATGTCTTGAGATTCAGATGTGCAAGCGAATGCATTTTGACCATCCGAATCAAGGCTCAATTCGGCAGCATTAGCCTAATATGCGCGCATGTCCCCAAAGACGAGAAAAACGACGACACCAAAGACGAGTTCTACGAGCTAGTCGACTAAAGATATAAGCAATGTCCTAGCTATGACATTAAAATTGTCCTCGGCTATTTTAACGCAAAGCTGAGAAAAGAGGACATCTTTGCCGGAAAGCATAGGCTGCACGACACCACACCACAACGGATTCAGACTGATCGACTTTGCTGCGGGGCGAAATGTTGTATGGTAGCAAGCACATGGTTCCTACACCTCAACATCCATAAAGGAATTGGAGATCTCCGATCAATGAACCGTCAACCAGATTGATCACATTGTGATCGACGGACACGGAAGGCACTTCTAGATGCTCGAACTGTCCAAGGAGCCAACATCGACTCGGACTACTACCTCGTCGTAACCAAGGTAGTGCTACGAATATCCCGACGACGGTCAAAACAAGGAATTGCTGCAAGAAAAGTCGTCGTCGGACGTCTGCAATCGCAAGAGATCGCCAGATCCTTCTCTAATCGAGTGTCAAGTTACCTTCGCCAACATCAAGTATCAAAGACCAGTGGCAACATTGATAGAAAGCATGTGCTAGGTTTTACAGAGCCACCTTAACCCCTTACTTACTTACTTAAGGTGGCGCTACAGTCCGTTGTGGATTTGGGCCTCAATCAACAGTCTCCGCCAGATAGCTCGGTCCTTAGCTAGTCGTCTCCAGTTTTGCACTCCAAGTTGATTGATGTCCTCTTCCACTTGAGTGCGCCACCTGAGTCGCGGTCTTCCTCTCCTCCTACGTCCCTCGGGAATAGTGTCGAAGGCTTTCCGGCCGGAGCATTGGTGTCCATTCGCTCTAAATGACCGAGCCATCTGAGTCTCTGGACCTTGACCCTTCTGGCTAGGTCCATGTCGTTGTACAACCCGTAAAGTTCGCTGTTGTATCTTCTTCGCCATTCCCCTTCAATGCACACGGGGCCAAAGATGACCCGAAGAACTTTCCTCTCGAAACAGCCTAAGGCACTTTCATCCGATTTTGTCAGGGTCCATGCTTCTGCACCATACAGCAGGACTGGGATGATGAGTGTGTTGTACAGTTTTACCTTAGTTGCTCGAGAGAGGGCTTTTCCACTCAATTGCTTTCTTAGCCCAAAGAAACAGCGATTAGCAAGAGTTATTCTTCGTCTGATCTCGGCGCTGGTGTTATTGCCCGTGTTTATAGCGGAGCCTAGGTAGACAAACTCCTCTACTACCTCGAAGTTGTATGCGTCTATTGTGACGTTCTGCCGAGCCGTCGGTGTTGGGTGTCCTTCCTCGAAGACAGCATATACTTCGTTTTTCCCTCATTTACCGCTAAACCCATTTTTGCCGCTTCTGTCTCAATTCTCACAAAGGCGCCATTGACATCACGCTGTGTTCTTCCCATTATATCAATATCATCGGCGTACGCGAGAAGTTGAACAGATTTTTGGAAGATAGTGCCTCTGCTGTTGACGGTGGAGTTCTGCACTATCTTCTCAAGAACGATGTTAAAGAAATCGCACGACAGTGCATCGCCTTGTCTGAATCCTTTTTTGACGTCGAAAGATTCCGTAAGCTCGTTGCCAACCTTGGAGCAGCGTGAGTTCTCCATCGTCATTTTGCACAAGCGAACGAGCTTGGCAGGGACGCCAAAACTAGACATAGCTTTGTACAGTTCGTCTCTGTAGATGCTGTCATACGCGGCCTTAAAATCGATGAAAAGGTGGTGGGTATCGATTTGGAGTTCATAGGTCTTTTCCAGGATCTGCCGCAACGTGAAAATTTGGTCGATGGTTGACTTTCCTGGCCTGAAGCCACATTGATAAGGACCAATCAGATTGTTGACGAAAGGCTTCAGACGTTCACATATTACGGCAGAGAGGATCTTGTAGGCGATGTTAAGTAGACTGATTCCTCTATAGTTGGCGCAGTTTAGAGGATCTCCCTTTTTCAGGATCGGGCAAACAATGCTGAGGTTCCATTCATCGGGCATGCATTCCTCTGACCATATCTTACAGATGATTTGGTGCATGCTCCTATCTAGCTCCTCGCCTGTTGCTTTGAACAACTCAGCAGCTAGTCCATCTGCTCCAGCGGCTTTGTTGGATTTCAGCCGTGATATTGCGGTTTTCACTTCTTCTAGGTCGGGTTCACGGAATTGTTGGCTATCATCGTGTCCGATGAAAGGCTCCTGTCTGACGGCGGTGTTTTGTTCGTCGTCGCCGTTATACAATCTACAGAAGTGGTCTTTCCAAATCCCCAGCATTGACTGCGATTCTACTATGATGTTCCCTTGTTTATCTCTGCAGGCATCGGTTCTTGCTCGATGACCTTGAGCTAGCTGTTTAACCTTTCGGTAAAACCTCCGAACTTCATTCCTGCTGTTGGCTCTCTCAACATCCTCGATCTGACGCTTCTCATGCTCTCTCTTTTTTCTCTGAGAAGCCGGCGTTCCTCTCTCCTCTTTTGCTCGTAGAGCTCACGAGCAGCTCTTGTCCTTCTATGCAGCGCCGCTTTGTATGCCTCCTGCTTGGCTGCATAGGCCTGCCTGCATTCTTCGTCAAAGCAGGGGTTTCGTTTTGGTGGCTGTGTGAAACCAAGCACATTAGATGCGGAATCTCTAACTGCTCTTTGGCAATGTTGCCACTGGTCCTCGATACTTGATGTTGGTGGCATAGGACTCCTTAAGAGGTTACTTGACACTCGATCAGAGAAGGATCTGGCGATCTCTTGCCATTGTAGCCGCTGGTTTGACCAAAAATGCAGACAGGCCCATGCAGTCAAGCATACAAAGCGGCGCTGCATAGAAAGACAAGACCTGCTCGTGAGATCTACAAGCAAAAGAGGAACACTGGGCTCATGAAATTTTCTGCCTATTTGAAAAAAAGTCAGTCAGTAAGTTGGCAGAGGCGTTGTTATTGAATTTCTATACTTTTATTTGACCAAAGCCACGAATATAATGCAGGTTGTAGACTGCTGGCGTTTCGGATCTAGATTAAGCTTGATATCTCTTAGAAACTTGCAGTTGCTACCCGTTGGTCTCCAAACGAACTTTAAGTAAGCATTTGAAAGGCAAGCTTTTAATTTAACAAAAATCATTATAGCTTTTATGACTTTTAATAATAATTACACAAAAAAAAAAAAACCCACCAAATTCCACTTCCATCCATCAAAAATCCTTTCATTAATTTAATGTCTTACTTGACAATTTGTTTTTTACTCTTTCAACACCTAAAAAATAAAATTCCATTATTTCAAAGCCATTTGCAGTTTAACCCAAATCACTTGTCAAAAGCACATTAAACCTCGTCGTGACTCCTTTTTCAAATTCATTAGAAATGTCCTCTTTTTCTTACTTGTGGTTACAATTCATACTAAAAAAATGGAATTTTCAATCCACAGCATTCCCATGCATCTCTCTCTCTCTCTCTCCAAACAAATATAGCTTAAGGTTATAAGCAAACCTGAAATATTAAAAGAAAAATATGATTCATAGAATTTTGAACAGCTCAACCCATCAAGCTATCATTTCCATCACCTCTACTCCGCAGCATGGCAGCGTCGACGTGCATTGAACTGTCGTATTCAGTTTCAGTCTCTCAGTCGCATCAAATTGCACATTGAACCACAAAAATCTTTATTTTAAGGACGTCTTTTTCCTCATTTTTATAATGCTCTTAGCCTCACTGTGATGTATATCCTCGCACCTCAACGACGTGGGGCAAATCCCCACAACTTGATGGAGCGATCTAGAGACAGAGCAGACTCAACGACGACGACGACACCAAATGTATTCATCCTTCTATCCATTAACCTAAATACTCCGAATGCGATTGTCTTCCTCATTATTTTCGAGTTATTCAGGCATTCTGGTTGCGTTTAGCAGTTCACGTCTGACGACAACGACAACACGTTGCTGGCTTTTCTCCTTAAACCCATTCATACATGATTCCCTTTTGGGTGCGAACACACACCAAAAATATAAAAAAAAAATATAAAAATTATTATAAAAAAAATAGGAAACACAACATCGTCAAGGACGTCAAGATAACACACCAACCGACCGACGACAACGCCGCCGCCGCCGCCACTACCGAAGCACCATAGAGTCCCCAAAACCATCAACCATATTGTCATCCTGGCACCGACATACCACCTCAATGGTACTGGCACCTTTCTGTCGTCCTCGTCGACTCTTCCTTCTGCCTCCAGTACCACCTACCTACTCTTAATCTCAATACAGTTGACGACGCATTTGCTGTGTATAGTCGGTTGTCAGTCATCGTGTCTTCGTTGTTCGTCCTCAACGTCCTTTGCGTCATCATCAAGAGTCATCAACGTTTAAGGAGACCGCACTCTATTTATATCTGTACGGTATCCCAAGGGATCTACTCAACTCTGCGTGTTGTGCGCTCCCAACTTTCGGTGTATATGCCACACATAAGGAAGCAAAACCATCTACCCTAGAGTAAGACTGATTTTGACCTGTTATCCTGTAGTGAGTGAGTAGCTCTAGGTATATATATACACAATCACAGCTAAAGCCATCAGTGAGGGTAGATGGCATTTCACGCATAAATCAAGCCAGGTGGACGTACCGAGGTGAGTTTTGAAGAAACTTTAAAGTTCTGTCGCAGCCAGATGAGTTACCATCATAGTCCCTGATTTAATGGATTAAATAGATGTCCTGGAGCGGCTCTAAGTGGTGGATTGTGTTGTGGCCCATAAAGTAAATGGCAGAATGTGTTCGTGACGACTTCACTGAATGGGGTGATTATGTTGTTGAATTATTTAAGTGTTTTCGTTTCAGGCTTTAACCGACATAGTTGGGAAAAAAGCAAACAGGTACAAAAAGGGACTATAGAACGAGAATTCCAGCTGGTGGTATTGTATTTGAAGGAAACAATTTCACAGGATGGATTGTTAACCTGCTGCTAATTGAACAGCATTTACAGGGGAAACAACAACCGAAACGTCATGTCATTAGGGCCTCTGGATAGTCATTATAAATAGGACGAGAATAGGATATATTCAAAACGATCTACCAAACAATTTCCTCATTAAAGTCCCCAAGTGGGCATCATCACTGAGGATGCCAGAAGGCAAAAGCAAAAGTAATTTAATGACGTCCAATCGACGTTCTATTGATAAGAGCCCACACTCAACTCTCATATACTCAATCACTTGTAATTTTAATTAACCGGTTAAGTGTATGCCTGCCGAAGTCATATCTGCTCAATCGTGCTCTTCAATCTTCAATCTATAAATCCTCAATTCGATTGATTGTATTAGCTACAACTGTAACTCGTTAGCGTGCGCACAAAAGTCATTGAAGCAAATTACAAAATTTCGTTATACAAAAACAAACAACAAAAGTATTCAACTTAATTTTCTTTTGTAGCTACTCAAATCCAGATAAATTCGCTGAATCTAGAGCTACGAGTATAGACAAATATTGATTCGAGCTCATGCCTTCTCCCCAGTTAGTGGGAAAACGCAAGTAATATTCTAGCAGATACGAGTTGTGTGTAGGTTCCAAATGACTGCATAATGAGAAGTCAAATCAACAACAATCACAACTCGAAGCATCCAGTCTAATAGTTACAGAGAAACAGTTGGCTTGTCAAGGACCTCCATCATCACAATATCAGCATCAGACACGTTTTATATGGCCGCCATTCAATGAATTTGTTCTACCACCCATCATCCATCGAATTGTATCTTTCATCGACAAACGCAAAACTACCCCTAGGCGAAGATTAAATGAACCAATTCAATGGCAAATCAATTGATGATAATTTTTGCTTACGTTCTTTTTATTTTATTTTTTTTTCTTCTTCTGTGTGTACTCTTCCATCGTATATAACGTTCGATGATTCATTTTGAACACACTGCGCGAATCCTTCTTCACTTGTCAAATTCAAAAAAAAAAACTTACATACACACAGGAGATACAACAAGCAAACAAGGTAAGATTCGCGTATCGCACTGACAACAATATAATTTGAGGCAAGACGAAAGACATCTGTGTTGGGAATTTTCATTTTCATTTTATTCCTTGTTGCGAAAGAAAAGTCGATTTTGTCGATTTTTGATGCTGATTTTGATTATAGCATTGAAAATTAGGGAGGCGGAAGGATGCTCATGTTCATGTTGAGTTTGAAGGTTCCTTATACGCGAGCATAATATAAGACGATCGAACTTTGAACCACGAGTAAGCGATGACGATGACGACAACGACATTGACGACGCACGGTGAAAGCAACGATATACGTCGTTAAGGAAGGATACATATAGATTTTGATTTTCATTGCGTTCGGGAGGGTATTTTTTTCTGTTTACTCATAATTTTTTTCTATGGGAGTTGGGTACGTGTGTATACAAAAGCTGAAATGAAGAGCAAATGAACTGAAGTTTGTTCGTTGATCTTGCATCTTGAGGGTATTTTATTATTATTTTGTGATTTTTTTTCTTGCTGTCTTTCTCGGAGCAATGATTTTATTAAAGATTTAAATATCCTTTGATTGCTACACATAAATTTAGGAATTAAACATTGGCAACGGTTCGTACGGAAAATACAATAAAAAAAAGAAGACAGCGAAACCAGCTTAAGAATTTATATTATTGCTACGTATGAGTCCTTCTAGAGGAATTTTCGAAATTCGGATGTACAAGACTTTACGATGGGCTTTGAATTTTGAATCGATTTGGATTGATGCCTGATGCTGGTTGGATTAGTTTAATCCAATCAGTTGAGATATTCAAACTGAAATTTTGTTTAATTCTTTTGTGTGTGCGGAATTGTGTCCTGTTAGATCCTTGTTTCCATGTTTACACAAATCTATAAATTTCGTTTGGATTTTTGCAAATTGATTGAATACATTTTAATTGTAATATTTATGATACACATTTGTTCACTGTGGCGTATACTTACCATTTCAATTGCTAGTTTGCATTCATTGGCTGCGATCTTAATCATTGTGGCCAAAGATGAAGTTGCAGTGCATAGGACCATTTATCTCTTTCACAAAAGTCACTCTGGTTTGAGACCATTCTCGAGCTTTTTAAGAGCTTAATTTTATTAAATTTATTATCAAAAGGGCTTTTTATACCCTTATTATGCCAGAGACACAGTGAGCGCATTAAGATGAGACGAAGGGGTTTAAAAGTAAGGGTCGGTGTACATTGGTTTTGAATTTATCAACATTTTAATGACTGGGAAAGACAGAGTGTGGAATTGAATTCCACATTCGCGTAGTACGGCTAAAAAACGATTCTCTATACTTGAGCGTACGACCGAAATTGGGCTCGAGGGTAAACTGATGGGCATTCCTGGAAGCGCGAGTATTACGGTTGAATTGTTTGAGGGGAGGAATGCAACTGGCTATTTCACTAGAGCAATTACCGTAGAAGTAACGATAAAACAAGGAGAGACACGAAACGTTACGACGCACTATGGGGTCTTGCATTGGCTAAACCGGCGAGAAGTCGTTTTTTTTATATGTACCAAATCTCAATAAAAATAACTGTATCGATTTACTGATAATATGTGTCACATGATTTAATAGTTTTTTTTTCGTAATATTGTTCTATCACTTTACTGTTCGGCATCAAAGAAGTGAGTATTGTTTAAATTGTGTTCCGTGGTTATCTAACCGATAAAAGTGGACATTATTAAAAAGCTTAAAATAAATTGCTAAAAAAAAGTTTTTGTACACAATTTGTTAAATAAGGTATGTACTTTATAAAAGAATAAGTTTAAACTCAATTGTAATGTAAATATGAGGAAAAAATTTAATAGAAAATAAGAATGGCAAACAATTTTTTACATAACGGTATTTTTCGATTAGGCAAACATCGAAGCAAAAATAAAAGTATTTAACACAGTTCAATATATTTTTTACTAGGAATAGAAGTTAATAGTAGAAAATGTTTGCCTAAAATATTTTATTTTCAATTTATTCTGTAAGTAAGCAAGCAAAATATAACCAATTTCTATCATATTGAAGGGCTCAACATGCAAGTTTTCATCTGCAAAAGGCAGGAACTCTGCGAAATATTTTTTAAAAGTAAGTCTAAGAATATAGACAAAAAAATTGAAGATATTCAGTCATTTTTAGTTGAAAAAACAAACTGCCATGCTAATTGTTTGTCAGAGCTAAAAAATGAATTACTTCGTTTCAAAAGTGAACTTAAATTCAAATGGAAAAAAAGTCACCGCACAAAGCTAGTTTTTCATAAAAATGAATCCCATTGGCTTCAAGAAAGGGTTGAATTCAAAATGTATTTACTACCCCCTAGAAGACCTAAGACTAGTTTTGGTCAGAAGAGTCCTTGTCGCCCCCACCTAATGCTTCAAAAAGTCCGACAACTTTGTTAACGCCTGGGGAAGCTTTATCCTTGCTTATAGAAGCAAAGCTCTCGTGTGATCAATTTGAAACGATTAGAAAATATGCAGCCCACTTTCTGCCTTCTTATAAAGTATTGCAAAAAGAAAAATCAAAATGCTTCCCAACAAATCTGACTGTGTGTGAACAAACAGCTGAAGTGCCAATTCAAAACCTGCTTGATCATACTGTTGAACGACTTTCAGCACCACAAAATGATGTTTTAAATAGTTCCAGCTCTGATGAGCTTACGCTTTATTCCAAGGTTGGTTTTGATGGTAGCTCAGGGCATAGCAATACCATCAAAGCCGGGATATGGCAATACAAACACAGGAAATGTGGCCAGGCGTTTTTTCAAAAATAATGTGAAATCCAGCGAAATAACCGGTATAGATGTCAATCTAATCAAAAAATTTCACATCATCTTGCAGTGTCTATCTATTTGTCTATTTGTTTTTTAGATTTCAAAATCTATGTACCTGCTGCAAGTCCCACACACTGAAAATCGAGCTTTAACCTATTCAAGAATTTTTCAAATTGTGTTCGAAATAAGAAAAACCTTGAGGTCACAATTCTTTCTTATTTTCAATGAATTTCTTTTTTTTATTTATTAATCAAGCATTAGCTGCAATGCTTAAGCGATTTAAAATAAATTTTGGGTTTTTTTAAGTAATCATTTCGGTTTACAGGTTTTGTAAGAAGTTTTTATAAGTATTAACATGGCATACAAAAATTCAGAAACAAGCTTTCAACCTTCGAACTATGTTTGTTTTTTGAATTAATTCAATATCTTTGTTTTTATTTAATTAGAAAATTAAGAAAAAACTATCAATTTTATTTTTCTTGCATACTACCTGATTTTTGTTTATTATACCTTTTTTATTAACGTAATTAAATAACGGTATTTTCTCAAAAACCTGAATTTGTATGGTTTTTCTCACGTCAGATTCGAAATCAGCATGTCAAAAACCTATCGAAAACTATATTTTCGTTAGGTCAAATAAAATTTAATAATTATCGCCGTTAATAAGCCATTTCTGCCCCACTGTGCGACGGTGTTCCAATGAAGTGAATGAGTTAGTGATCTCTCTATCACCAATCATTCTTACAGCTCTTTTTTGTATTCCATCCAAGAGGCTTAAGTAAGTAGCTTGAGCACCAGCCCAGAGATGTGAATTGTACTCAAGCTTTGGACGGATATAGGTTTTTTAGATAATAGCCAGATCAGACGGGGAGGAAAATTTCTTGCATCGTCTTAAGAAACCCAAACATCTTGCGGGATTTATGGCGACATCGCGTATGTGCTCGGTTCACAAGAGGTGGTCAGTGATGCACATACTGAGAATCTCGCCATGTTCGGTCTCATTGATGCAAGTGCCACTCATGGACAGTGGCAAGGGGGTATATCTCGCTTCAACGATACCAGACAGCATTGACTTTTTGAAGCATTAAACTCTACACGGTTTTTAAATCCCCATTGTACAATGCTGTTTAAGTCAGAGTTTAATGAGCTTATCATATTTTGCCGTTGCAGTTCCACATCTGAAGAGGAGGGATGTGAATCTGGAAACGAATATGAGAAGCTAAGGGTACTATCGTTAGCGAAACAATTTATTGGATTAGAAGTAACAGACAAGAGATCATTAATAAAAATGATAAAGAGGGTTGGAGACAAAACGGAGCCCTGGGGCACACCAGCATTTATATTGTAGGTTTCAGACTTGAATCCGTCCAGTACAACTTGTATTGAACGGTTCGAAAGAAAGTTTCTAATCCAACGAAGAAGGGATTCATCGATACCGAAGCCACGCATTTTCGATAAAAGAGCAAGATGCCAGACTTTATCAAATGCTTTTGAAATATCAAGTGCAACAATCTTACTTTCTCCAAAACGATGTAAAGATTTGTTCCACTGTTCGGTGAGATAAGCCATCAAATCACCAGTGGACCTGTTGCTGCGAAAGCCGTACTGCCAGTCATTAAGAAGCTTTCGGTCTTCGAGATATATCTTGAGCTGATAGTTTATCAGCGTTTCCATGACCTCAGAAAGAAGGGACGTAAGTGCAATCGGACGATAATTGGAGGGAGAAGAAGATTCGCCTTTTTTTTGGAATAGGCTGGACAAATGCTGTTTTCCAACTGCTCGGAACGAGCCCAGAAGAATGGGATAGATGGAAAAGCTTACGCATTGGTTTTACCAGCGTGGAAAAACACCTCTGCAGAAAATTAATTAATTCCCGATTGAGATTGGTAATGATGTTGTTCTTACTTACTTATGGTGGCGCTACAGTCCAGGTCGGACCAGGGCTACATCAAACAAACGTCTCCAATCAGCTCGGTCCCAAGCTAGCTGTCTTTAGTTTCGCAAGCCAAGTTGGTTCAGGAAGGGCTTCACGATATTCGATAAAACTATTGGTATCGTATCGTATCGTATCGAAAGTCGATACGATAATCGACATGATATCCAGTACCTGCGATACCGATATCGATACGATAAACATGTTTATGAAATTGTCGATATTATCGTATCGCCGATAAGCACTGACCGATAATTATCGAATTTATCGTATCAACTGAAAGAATTCCATTTTCGACACTGCGTGCTCAAAATTCAAATTTTCTTGCAATAGCATTTACTAATAGTAGTTTACTCGCAGTAATACACATATCGTATCGGTATCGTATCGAAGTCGAAAACGATACGACAAATTTGTCTTAAAACTATCGCCAATACCGATACGATACGATAAAATAATTTTTTACTCGATACGATACCGATACAAACGAATAATATCGGTATCGTATCGTATCGTGAAGCCGTAATTCAGGTCCTCTACCACATGAGTGCTCCACCTGAGTAGCGGTCTTCCTTTTCTGCGACGTCTTTCCGGGTTGGACTCGAAGACTCTACAAGCATTATTTAATTTTCCATTCGCTCTACGTGACGTAACCATCTAAGTCGTTGGACTTTCAGGCCTGGTCAGTGTCTTGATTGAATTTTCGTCTCCATTCTCCACTTACGCAGACTGGACCAACAATCACTCGAAGTATTTTTCTCTCGAAGCAGCCCAAAGCGTTTTCATCGGATGTTGCCATCGTCCATGTCTCTGCACCATACATTAGGACTGGGATGATGAGGGTCTTATACATTGACACTTTTGTTGTTCGAGAGAGGACTTTACTACTCAATTGCCTTCTAAGTCCAAAGATGCAACGATAAGCAAGAGTAATTCTTCGTTTGATTTCAGCGCTGGTGTTGTTGTCAGAGTTTTTAGCTGATAATAGGTAGACAAAGTCTTTACTACCTCGAAATTAAATCTAGACGTCCAAATTTGTTGTGATTTCTTGTTAACAGCGTTTACTTGGTCTTGTCCTCGTAAATCGCTAGACCCATCTTCCTGACTTCTGTTGCAAGGCTCACGAACGCTCCACTGACATCACGATTTTCCAATTATATCAATGTCGCCAGCGTATCGTAGTAGCTGGACTGTGGATGGACTTCTGAAAGATTGTGCCTCTTGTGTTGACGTTGGAGTTTTGCACAATCTTTTTACCAATATTTTTATCTGTTATTTTCGCTGTACATAAATGACATACAACATACAATCTTGAATTCATCGAAGCATTTTTATGCTGATGATATTCAAATCTATAAAAGCTGCCCTCTTGGACTCATAGAAAACTGTGCTAATGATCTGAACGATGATCTTCAAAGAATTGTGAGGTGGTCGGTAGACAATGGTCTCTCGCTCAATCCGAAAAAATGTAAATGCCTTGTTATCTCGAAAAAGAAGCTAGATCTGTCTTATTTTCCCTCAATTATGCTTGGTTCTTCAAAAATTGAATTCGTGGATAAGTCAAAGAACTTAGGGTTAGTATTCAACCGAACTTTGACATGGAATAACCATATTAATGAGGTTGTGGGTAAAACATATGGGGTTCTTCGAACTTTATGGACAGCTCAAAAGTTTACACCACTAAAGACTAGATTAGTTCTTGTTAAGACTTTGGTTATACCAGTTCTCGTGTATGGTTGTGAAATATTTTATAACTGTGATACTGAAAGTAAAAGAAAACTTCAAGTAGCATTCAACAGTACTCTGCGCTATGTCTACAATCTGAGGAGATTCGACCATATTTCACATTTGGAAAAAAATTTATTAGGCATGTCATTTTTCAATTATATGAAGTTTCGTACCATTTGTTTGTTATTTTCAATTTTAAAAACTATGCAGCCGTCATATCTTTTTGATAAAATCCGGCTTTCGACATCCAACAGATCTGCTTGTTTGGTTTTACCACATTTCACCTGCCTTACATCCGAGAGACAATTCTTTATCTCAGCTATCCGCCTTTGGAATACACTTCCACGCAACTTGAGAGAACTAAGTGACAAGCAACAGTTTAGTAACGAGTTAAAAATGTATTTTATTAACCAAAGCAACTAGGTAACTTTCACCCCCAAACCCGCTCCCATTTACCCTTATCAAGCAATTTCAACTTTAACTTTTTTTTATGCTAGGAATAACGTAATGTTACTATAATTAATTTGTTTTATGTTTAACTTTTCTTTTCTTTGTTATCTTTTATAATTTTTGTCATATTGTAATTTTAATTTTTTTTTTTTCTTTAATTTTCACAAATTTATAAGTGTACTCTTACTGTGAATTGGAATATAATAATAAATAAATAAATAAATAAATCTTTTCATGAGTGATGTTGAAGAAATCGCATGACAGCGCATCGCCTTGTCTTAAATCTTTTTTGACATCGAAAGCGTCCGTTAGGTTTTTTTCCGACGATGACGAGTTTTTCTCTGATGCCAAAACTATACATTGCTGTATACTCCTAATCAAATCATCTCCAGTTGTTTCGTTCAGTTCGGCGGCTAGTCCGTCTGATATCATCACTGGAATTGGTGGTCTGCTCCTGCTAAATTGAATGGTTTTGTATAGCTGGCGGAATTTTGCTCGTCATCACCATTATATGGCTTGGAAAAGTGGTCTTTCAATATCCTCAGCACTGACAGTGGTTCCACTACGATGTTCCCATTATGGTCCCTACAGGCTTCGGTTCGGGGTGTAAGTTCCCTGGTGGTTTGTTTTACCTTTTTGTTAAAATTTCGAACCAACCTCGTTCCTGTTGTGACATCCCTCTACCTTCTCGATCGCGCTATTCTCATCCTCTTTTTTTTTCTTTCTGAGAAGCTTGTGCTCCTCTTTTGTTTTCTACTCGTAGAGCTCGCGAACGGCTCGAGTCTTTCTTTGCAGCTCCGCTTTCTTTTCAAAAACGGTTTTGGATAATGAATGAAATTCCTTACATTTGATGCCATTATGTATGCAACTTGATTTCTTTTGCATGGCCACCACGGGCACGCTTGCAGAAGTCCAGACGCTGAACCCAATTTTCGATGGTTTTCAAGCATAAATCGGCCGATACTGCTGCAATTTCACGTTCGATATTCGTACGAAGTTCATCAATCGTCGCTGGCTTATTGGCATAAACCATAAATTTGACGTAGCCCCACAGGAAATAGTCTAACGGTGGCTTTAAATCGCATGAACGAGGCGGCCAATTCACAGGTCCACTTCGTTCTCAATAATTCGATTGTTTGCCCCGCTGTGTGACATGATGGAACCGTCCTGTTGAAACCACATATCGTCCAAGTCCATATCATCCAATTCATTCCAAAAATAATCGGTTAGCATTGGGCGGTAGCGATTCCCATTCACAGTAACGTGCCGGTCTTGATCATCACGGAAGAAGTACGGCCCAATGACACCACCAGCATGTAAATCGCACCAAACAGTGATTTTTTCGGGATGTAATGGTGCCTCGTGAAGCACATGTGGATTGCTGCCTGACCAATAACGCATATTTTGCTGATTGACGAAGCCATCCAGCCAGAAATGAGCCTCATCGCTGAAGATGATTTTTCGATGAAAATCCGGATCATTTTCAAGTTTGCTCAGCCCAATTCACGAACATACGACGCTTCTGGTGATCAAGCGGCTTCAGTTCTTGCGTCAATTTGATCTTGTTAGGATGTAGGCCAAGATCTTTTCGCGAAATTCGCCACAACGACCGACGTCACAGAGATGCCCAACGCTTGAGAACGACGTGTGAGAGACTGATTTGGGTCTTCCGCAATTGATGCGCTAGCGGCAGCAATATTCTCGACACTACGGGCACTTCTTTGTCTCACTGGCACGGAAACATTTTGTACTGAGCCTGTGGATTCAAATTTTTCCACTAGACGCTCAATTTTTGATCTGGCAGGACGATTATGACGACCATAAATTGTACGTAGCGCTCTTAAGGTGTTGATCACTGACTCCAAATTTCGGTAGTAAATTTTAATAATTTCGACTCGTTGTTGGATCGTATACCTTTCCATGATAAAATGGCAAGAAGAGAAATGTCAAGAGAGCGGGAAAAAATATGGCGTCGTTTGCTGTCCCTATCTGTCTACTTTTGTAGCGTCCCTATTGAAAAACCCTTTACAAATCAACATCCAAATAGATGCTGTTTAAAGTTGTTCATTTTACATGGGCCCGGATCATCCCATCTCATTTCTTGGATGGCTGTGGATGTTGTTCACTATGACGTATATGTACTTTCTATTTTTATGTTTTTAATCTACCAACGATTACAGTAGGCAAAGCCATCATGTTTTTCGCAAAGGAATTCCGTCCAAATATATCGATGTTATCTGCATAAGCCACAGTTGAGTGAACTTGACAAAGATAGTCCCATTGTACCCACGGATTGCTTTCTCTTACGTCAGGAAGCAGGCTTGTCCCTATACCAACTCGTATTTATTACTATCGGAATGTCATTAGTCGGTATCGTTGTTATCAAAGACGTTACTGACGTCATCTTGTAATTTTCCAATTAGGTATATCAATATTGTCATGTTAACGAGATGTTGAAAGCTGCTTGTTCTTAGACATATTATTGGATCTTAAAAGTTTCGGTAGGAGTAGCGTGCGCTTGATACGTTTTATGCTGATATTGAATTAGATTTTTCAATTAAAAAACGGCAAGAGAAGATCTTTCAAGTGCCCCTCGTGGAAGTTAAGGCTAGTCACTCAGTCATACACTCGTGCATTCGCATTTCATAATTCAATTTTCCAAAAACTCTCTAGAAACTGAAAAATGCTTAACACACGTCGACTGAAAATATGCAAACAGAGCTTTCATGGAGGACAACATTTGTCAATTTCGTTAATGTGAATTGGAACGGTTATATTCGAGGATGGGTATCTCTATTTGCCTTTGCCCGAAAAAAAAAAATCTGCCTACGGGTATTTTAGTTTGCTGAACTTTCATGTGGCGAAGGCAATTTGTAGGCAACAAAAAATTTTAAAGGAAATGAAAATACGCAATTTTTTAATTTCTTGCACTGAAAAAAATTCCAAACCCTTTTTCTTTAAGATGAAAGCGGATTATAGTGTATTTATGACAGTTAGTCTCCCTTTTTCTAGGCTTTAAAATTTTGCAAAAAGAAATGTCCCTTGTGCCCATTCTGTTCATTAGGCGAAAAACAAGACAAAGTTAACGTCTTACCGAATTAAAAATAAGTTCAGTTTCTGTTTTTTGTTCAGTGTTGAAACTCTTTTAATTGCTGTCAATTAATGTTCCGAACAGTTCTCTGTTTTTTTGTATTGGACTTTGCCTGCTGGTTTGCTTTGTTTTTTTGTTGGTATAAATATTTGGTTTGGTGTGAGTTGGTTTTTAACGTTTTCAAAAGTCAGATGTGTGCTGATAAATGTTGATTTTAATAACTGCAATCTTGATTTCCCCCTGGCTGAGGTTTTTTTGTTTTTATTTTCAAAAATAAATATTGACTTGTCAGGTCCATAATTATTGCAAAATGATGAGTCTAGATTTTTTATTCGACAACCCCACCTAGAAAATTGTTTCTTTGAAGTCCATAAGTCTCCAGAAAAATAACAGTCATCCAATCAACCATTTTTCTTTTTCTTTTTTATTTGTCAAATCTTTTTACCAAGAATTATTGAATTTCATTCTCTTTGGAATGCAAAATTCGTAATTTTCCACCGCATTTCATAAATAGAAAAAAAAACAAGTATACGCCACAGTGAACAATCAACTTGTTTTAAGAATAAATCTGTTTATATGAATCATTCATAAGGTCATTGACAATCTGATCATATTCATAGTCATTGAACTTGTTAATTCTGTAATCGGTGCTGTGACAGCAGCACAAAAGCCCGCAGAGTAATAGACAAAGAGCGTTAACAGCATACCTTTGCTTCGCTGTCAGAAAAAATCTATTGACGACAAAAATAATGATAATAAATTGATGAAGACGCGTAAGGACTTGGTGATGAAGACATAATTTGGCTTTTTTGAAACAAAGAGCAATCAGTCAGGTTTGAGTTAGACAACTTGACTGCTGTCAATAGAAGACTGTTAAGACGACAAGGTTGATTAGTGATGATTTTTGTATTGTTTTGAATGCATCATGTAGTGTCCGTGGCTTAGTGGTTAGGTGCGTTGGCTGCTAAGCAGAACGTCGTGGGTTCGAGTCCTACTCGTGCCCACAGTTTTTATCATCTTTTAGGGACACTGCCTCTTGCGTTAAATTGTAGGTCCACTCAATTCTTCACACGCACCCAGAGAATTGTTGATGAGAGTGAGCCACTTAGGCCTTGGCTCTTCAAGAGCTTGGCTCTTCAAGAGCCACTCGCGCCACTCTATTTATTTATTTTATTTTTTTTGTATGCATCCATTTTTTTACTTGCGACAAATAGAATATATGGCAAGTATTGAATTCGTACAAAAAAAATTTGAGATGTGGATGAGATATGACATTACGATGATAGAGAAGTCGAAAAAAGTGGGTCCGGCGATTCCGTCTGTCTGTCTGTCTGTCGGAAAGTTTACAGGCATCTACAGCCTTAACTACTGGTCCGATTGACTTCAAATTTGAAAATTTGAGGTTTGAGCAGAAAGTCGTATCCCAATTTTTTTTATTTTTGCTTTAAGATCAAAATTTAGGGTAGCCACCATACGATTTTTTTGGCCAAAAACCAAAATTTTTTTTTTCACAAAAACGGCCCGAACGATTTTTTTTAAACTTCCTCGAGTTTGATTTTTTTTAAACATTCATGTGTTTTATGTAAAAAAAAATTTTGTATTGCTCGAAAACGGTACCTCCCATAGAACCGTTTTTTTGTTATTAGATTTTCTCGAAAAATGAAAGTCCGATCAGCGTCAGTTTTTTTTTCGAAAGTACGAATATATATTGTTTAAATAATATTTTTTTTTTCAAAATTCTGTATCTCAAAAACGGATCAATTTTAAAAATCCAAATTGGAGTATAATATGTATATTTACATGGTCTTAAAAACTGCATACCCAAATTAATTTTAAGATATTTTTGAAAAATTTTATATATAAAAAATTAATTTAAAAAAAAAAACGGCTCCGACGATTTTCAAAAAAAAAAAAATCAATAAATCAAGAATAAGGTTTGAATTTGTTCGGCATTTAAATTTTTGGAATGAAATGTATATACGAGGTACATTTCCAAATTTTAATTTTTTTTAATAAATTCTAATAATTTTTAAATATTTTTTTTTTTCGAGTTAAGTGTAAGCTGTAAGTAAGAGTGCAATCAGAATTGCTTAAAGTATATCTCTTATTTTAACACTACCTTTTGCAATTTAAGTAATCATAAATATTTAGTTTTAGCATGCAGGAGCAAGTTCGTACGACCCAGTCGTGCACATTTTTTAATTCGCGTTTATAAGCTTACTGTGGGGGAATTTAAATTTTCTGAAAAACTTCCATTAAATTGTCACCTTTGTTTTAACAAAGTTCATGCAGCCAAGCAGGGGGCATTCAAAGCGGAGCTGTATAGAAAGACAAGAGCTGCTCGTGAGCTCTACGAGCGAAAGACGAGAGAGTAACGGAAAGGAGAAAAAAGAAAGAGCATGAGAAACGTCAGATCGAGAATGCGTTGAGAACAAACAGCAGGAATGAAGTTCGGAGGTTTTATCGAAAGGTTAAACAGCTGGCTCAAGGTCATCGAGCAAGAACTGATGCATGCAGAGATAAACAAGGGAACATCATAGTAGAATCGCAGTCAATGCTGGGGATTCGGAAGGACCATTTCTGTAGATTGTATAACGGCGACGACGAACAAAACACCGCCGTCAGACAGGAGCCTTTCATCGGACACGATGATAGCCAACAATTCCGTGAACCCGACCTAGAAGAAGTGAAAACCGCAATATCACGGCTGCAATCCAACAAAGCCGCTGGAGCAGATGGACTAGCTGCTGAGTTGTTCAAAGCAGCAGGCGACGAGCTAGGTAGGAGCATGCACCAAATCATCTGTAAGATATGGTCAGAAGAATGCATGCCCGATGAATGGAAATCTCAGCATTGTTTGCCAGATCCTGAAAAAGGAGATCCACTAAACTGCGCCAACTATAGAGGAATAAGTCTACTAACATCGCTACAAGATCCTCTCCACGTTATATGTGAACGTCTGAAGCCTTTCGTCAACATCTGATTGATCCTTACAATGTGGCTTCAGGCCAGGAAAGTCAACCATCGACCAAATTCTCACGTTGCGGCAGATCCTGGAAAAGATCCTATGAACTCCAAATCGATACCCCCACCTTTCACGCTTTAAGCCGCGTATGCAGCATCTACAGAGACATATTCTATGTCTAGTTTTGGCATCCCTGCCAAACTCGTTCGCTTGTGTAAAATGACGATGGAGAACTCACGCTGCCATCAAGGTGGCAACGAGCTTACGAATCTTTCAACGTCAAAAAAGGATTCAGACAAGGCGATGCACTGTCATGCGATTTCCTTAACATCGTTCTAGTGTCAGACTCCACGTCAACACCAGAGGCACTATCTTCCAAAAATCTGTTCAACTTCTCGCGTACGCCGATGATATTGATATAATGGGAAGAACACAGCGTGATGTCAATGGCGCCTTTGTGAGAATTGAGACAGAAGCGGCAAAAATGGGTTTAGCGGTAAATGAGGGAAAACGAAGTATATGCTGTCTTCGAGGAAGGACACCCAACACCGACGGCTCGGGCAGAACGTCACAATAGACGCATATAACTTCGAGGTAGTAGAGGAGTTTGTCTACCTAGGCTCCGCTATAAACACGGGCAATAACACCAGCGCCGAGATCAGACGAAGAATAACTCTTGCTAATCGCTGTTTCTTTGGGCTAAGAAAGCAATTGAGTGGAAAAGCCCTCTCTCGAGCAACTAAGGTAAAACTTGTACAACACACTCATCATCCCAGTCCTGCTGTATGGTGCAGAAGCATGGACCTGACAAAATCGGATGAAAGTGCCTTAGGCTGTTTCGAGAGGAAGTTCTTTGGGTCATCTTTGGCCCCGTGTGCATTGAAGGGGAATGGCGAAGAAGATACAACAGCGAACTTTACGGGTTGTACAACGACATGGACTAGCCAGAAGGGTCAAGTCCAGAGACTCAGATGGCTCGGTCATTTAGAGCGAATGGACACCAATGCTCCGGCCCGGAAAGCCTTCGACACTATTCCCGAGGGACGTAGGAGGAGAGGAAGACCGCGACTCAGGTGGCGGACTAAAGTGGAAGAGGACCTCAATCAACTCGGAGTGCAAAACTGGAGACGACTAGCTAAGGATCGAGCTAGCTGGCGGAGCCTGTTGATTGAGGCCCAAGTCCACAACGGCCTGTAGCGCCACCTTAAGTAAGTAAGTCATACTTTTGGTTTGGAATTCTTGTCTCCTATAAAAGCTAGTCAGTTTTTTCAAGTCCCTAATCATGCATATAAGCGTCTTCGAATTCGAATATGGGATAAAGTCTACGATGTCACTGATATCACCCCTGTCATTGAAAGCCAAGCAACTATTGGTTTCTTGCTGTCACTCTACTATCTGTAATGGTGGGGTGAAGTTGTGGAATATCCCTTAACTTAAAGCAGCTGGCACGCTTGTCTACGCACGGCTTGGCTCGACGGATGGGGGGGATCTTGCTGCTGTTACCATACAATAATAAAAAAAATTCGTGCCAATCAAAAATAACAACACAAACACAAATATCAACACTTTTGTCAACTAAACTCTCGTCCTGTCAATTATACACATGATGTTAATGTGTATCAGCCAATGGGCTGTCGGCATTCCCTTATCCTATAGTGGCAGAGCCACCTCCTAACTGCATGGGCCGTAAATTATATGCAGTCCCAATCACAACTACACACACATCTTATACTTCCTTTACTCTTCCATCCTTCAACTTCCCCTCTAACTACTTCTACTCACTCATCGTCATAATCCTTGAAATTTTCGCATTAAGACATTCAATTGTTTTAAATTGCTTTTATGTATTATAATTCATTCATTAAATTAGAGTTAAATTCTTTCCTTACAAGCTAATGAATATGTACATTCATTCATAACATAAGTAATAAGAACTGACCTATCCTAAATCCTACTGAAAGTTCATTGCACCTTGCTCAAAATTGTGCAGACTTTGATGAACTGTGATTCTGCAAACGATAATGTTCATTTGAAAAATTTGTTGAGAGAGATCGCATTGCATGAACGATGATCTGCATGGAACCAATTCTCTTAAAATGAAATGTACGCATGTCAGCGTAAGCAAAAAAAATGCAATTGCATTTACCAATGAATCAACTTTTAACTTTATAAATTACGAGAGCAAAACAACGCTAGAAAATAAATCTCATTACACTAACAAGTTAGTGCAATAAGTTTTTTGCTTCTATCTTGATAGTTTTCGCTTATACTGTTAATTTCTTATTAAGTTAAGATTCTTATGTTCGGGTGGTCCGTAGACTTTTAATTACGTTATTATATGTTAAGAACAATGGTTAATCTAGTTTTATATTTTAATTCTTTTATACTAATTCTCTTTTTGCACATATTCATAATATAATTTAAATATATGTATAACCATAAATAATTTTATTAAATTTAACCAAATAAAAAATAGGTACTCACATTTTTAGACTTGAGGTGATCTTCCATCGATGTGCGCACATAGAAGAGATGTCGACCTTGATGTTCTTACTTATTTTGTTGTTTTTGTTTTTATTTTTTTCTTGTTTTTTTCTTACTAATTATTTGTGGTTTGATATACTTATATGAATATGTTCACACTCATTAGACATAGTTAAAATATATAGTTTTTTTGGGGTTTCAATGATGTTATTTCTTATGTTGCATGATGATTTTGCTTGTTGCATTTCTTAAAAGATGATATATGTTTTCGATGGGATTGGGCATAAAGGTGTGTTTCGTGTTCTGATGACCGCTACGACAAGACGTCGACGTCGTCGTCGTCGTGATGCGGTTTTCTTGTTGTAAATTTGTGGTTCAAGGATTTGTTGTTTTATTTCTCCACATAGGGCTCAAGTAGAGTGCGTTTAGGGACTTAAGTCCATACTCAAAAAAAAACCCACTCGTGCACGTGTTGGAGTAGTGCAAATTTTAGCACTAAATTTGGTTGTTTTTTCAACACAATATGCAGCGCTGTGATGAGAGCAATGTATAAGCAAACTAATTTATTTCTAATTTTGTTTAAAGAACTTACGTGGGCTTAGATGAAATTCGATTAAATTTGGGAAAAAAAATCTTCTCGACTAGTGTCTTGCTACACAAGGTGATTTCAGGTGCATTAAATGAGCTAAACGCAATTATTATTATTATTTAGGATTCTGAACTTTTGTCCTCAATATAAAATTCTGAATTTACCTCGTTTAATAATAATTGAAACACAAGATTTTATTTAAAAAAAACACTTGAAAATGTGCATATAATTAATTATATGCAATTACTGAAATGATGAGTAAATGTACTTATAAAGTTTTTCTTCACTACTGACTGCGTTCGTTGATGATCGAGTTGAGAAGAAAGTTTTCTCTCGACGGAAATGATGACTTTGCCATTACTAAGGTATTATGTCAGTGTTCGGAACAAATACATATGATTTCGAAAAATAAAATACCAAGTGTAGCAAGTGCTGCCAAGATTGGTAGAACTTATTTTCGTTCGTTCTCATGAGAATATTTGTTACGTTGTTAATCTTTATTAATTTGTTTAGTCTTTTTTTCTACAAATATGCAAGGGATTCATTACATATCACTTACTTCTAAATATTTCATGACTTATCAAAATCTCGAAATTTCAAGTTAAATCTTTATCTCTATCAGGATTTAGAGCTCAAATTGAACAAAGTCCCGAACGAACTTTAATCCCAAATTGTCGTCATCTTCAAGAACACTAGACTCAGACTTAAACATTTTTTTGTTCGCCATGCTATTGACTTACAAAAAATGAGGGACTTGTTTAATCTTTCTTACACAAGGGTTCTTCAAACAAATTAAAAATGTCAATTAATTAAGACGTCTATTCTCCATTTTTATACAGTTCTTCTCTTATTATCTTTCATCATTATGGAGGCATAAAGATTTCATAAGAATCCTACTTAAAATTTATATTCCACCTCCTCGATGACGACTTGTGCTTTGTAATAAAATAGACAAAAAAAAGTATCCACTTTTCTTAAGCATTCTTCCATGCGGTTAAGTTATCAACTCTCTTCGGCAAATTCCTCTTCATTTAATATTTTTTTGTTTCATTCTCAAATATTCCCGCAATGGAAGACAAAAAGAAAATCAAAGCAAAAGAAAAAAAAATACATTCCACTTTTCATATTCACAACAAAAGAAATCCTTATCTCAATTACATATTTCCGGTGAATGAAAAAAATAGACTTATAGATGTATGTATGTGTGTGTGTTCTTAATATTCTCTTGTGGTAGCATATTATCTCAAAAAGTGAAGGGTGCTTTCTTCAGCAGCGCGTGGAACAAACGTAAAAAGAAATTCTTGCAAATTCGAGTTTTTCTTCTTCAACAAAGAAAAAATAAAACCAAAGTAAAAAGATTCATTTGTCATTTATGCCACAGTGGCATTGATACAGTCATTTATCACCTCTTAACCAATGCTGATTTTACCCCAGAAACAAGCCAAGAGACCTTCTCGCTATTTGGCAAGGACGATGCGATAGAAACGAAGACAAACACGCAAAGGATTTTTGCCTCATACATGCACAAACACACATTCTTTTACTCCGACAGAGAGAGAGAGAGAGAGAGATTCCTTCGAAAGTCATAAATAAAAATCCTATCCTCTAAGTAATTACACAAAGTTGAAGGTGATGATTTGGTAAAGATTATGCATGCTCTAGGAAATTTCATTTTTTTTCTTGTCTTCTGTTAGGTTCGTCCTTTTTTCGAGTAGAGAGACATAGAGATAGAAAGTTATATCATATAACTAATGATAAAGTCGGATAAGCTATATGGAGAAAAGTGAAAGCATCAAGGCGTGTTTTTATGGGCTTAGGAAGTCTTTTAATGGCAGAGATCTTTCTCCTAGTTATTATAGGGCAAAAGGTTATCCATATCCTGTGGGTGTAATTTTAAAGTTTCACACACTAAACGTGTCATGGATTTATTTGCAAGCGATAGCGATTTGGGCACTTTCGTGGGCAGAGAGTATGTGAAAAATTTTGTAAAATCATCAAAGGAGAACATTTTCAGGTGTAAAGGTATATCACGTGTTAAACAAAAGCTTCGCCTTCTACAAAAAGGCAAAGTTTCTTGTATAAACACTTCATTAAGCGGTCTCAAAAGAAAGTTTGCCCAAGTGGAAAAATTGAGTACTTAGTTCTCATAGTAGCCATTCTGATGTTCTTCGATTTGGCTTTAAGACGATGAAAATGAAGAAAATATTGACCGATGAAAAGGCATTTTAACCAACAACCTTAGAAAGGAATTCAATGGTTAGGCAGTGTGGTAGGCGTTGGTTTATGTCCGGAAGGATATTCAGGCTTAAATATTTCTTTGAAATGTCAGCATTTAAGAAATACGTCCAAAGGTGTTGATCCCCCTAAAAAATAAAGAAAAAAGGGGAGCAGGAAAAAAAAATGAAAAATGAACAACAAAAATATAATTGAAAAATATTTCCAAACGGAAATTCCTTTTGATTTGTTGCCCAGTTGACTTTTATGGGGAATTGAAAATAATTGAAAGAGTCGAGTCACATGGAATTTTAAGAATTTGTATTTTTATTAAAAGCGATTTGAAAAATTGTTGTTTCACTTGTTTCCTTGACATCATCCCGTTAAGAAGGGTGATGGTTTTTAAAGGCATGTGTGATGCTTAATTTACTCAGGCTGGGGTATACTCGCCGGAGTCCAAGGTCTGTATGGGGAAAGCATGAAAACTCAGGAAAGAAAAACACCAAACTCTCTCCAATTAGACTTTAACTCTTCTTTATTGAAATAATTTAATTTGAACTAAAATGTAAAGGGTTTTGCAATAAGAGGTGTTATTTTGATATTCAAACACATTTGATATGGAAGTCAACATCAGACAAGGGCCCGCCACGACCACGCTTACAGGACCATATCCTTTTCATTAAATTTTCCTAACCAAATCGCAAAGTGGCTGCCCTATGTCCTCGATAGCCTCACGAATTCCATCTTTGAGGTCTTGAATCGACCGACGCTGGACTGTTGGCGTAGACCTTATCTTTAACGTGGCCCCAAGGGAAGAAGTCGCAAGGTGTTAAATCACAAGATCTCGGTGGCCAATTGTGATCACCCCTTCGAGAGATAACACGGTCCGGAAACTTTTCCTGTAAAAGATTGTGATGTGCTTTTTTGTTTTTCCAGCCGAGGTTTCGCTCGTCGGTGCCAAGGTCTATTGAAGAAAACACGAAACTTCAATGATAGGTCTTTCGAACCTAATGACAAATTCTTTATTGGAAACACTTAAACTACAATTATAGCGATTAAAATAAGTTCAATGTTTAATTTAGTTCTTCTTGAATCAAATGCGTCACTTCGATCGGAACTAGATCTAGCTTTCGCCTGCAGGGTGCCCGGCTTCCTTGCTGTCTTGGCCGGTGCGGTGGTAGGGCTTTCACTACTGGGCTTCCTGTTCCTGTTTCCGTTTGAGCGTCTGGCAGTTATTACTCGACCGGTTTATTTCCGGGGGATCAGCAGGTATATTTAAGGCCCCTGGTGGCACTACACGGCAGGCAATAGCTCTGGTGGATCAGCAGGTATATTTAAGGCCCCTGGTGGCACTACACGGCAGGCAATAGCTCTGGTGGATCAGCAGGTATATTTAAGGCCCCTGGTGGCACTACACGGCAGGCAATAGCTCTGGTGGATCAGCAGGTATATTTAAGGCCCCTGGTGGCACTACACGGCAGGCAATAGCTCTGGTGGATCAGCAGGTATGTTTAAGGCCCCTGGTGGCACTACACGGCAGGCAATAGCTCTGGTGGATCAGCAGGTATATTTAAGGCCCCTGGTGGCACTACACGGCAGGCAATAGCTCTGGTGGATCAGCAGGTATGTTTAAGGCCCTGGTGGCACTACACGGCAGGCAATAGCTCTGGTGGATCAGCAGGTATGTTTAAGGCCCCTGGTGGCACTACACGGCAGGCAATAGCTCTGGTGGATCAGCAGGTATATTTAAGGCCCCTGGTGGCACTACACGGCAGGCAATAGCTCTGGTGGATCAGCAGGTATATTTAAGGCCCCTGGTGGCACTACACGGCAGGCAATAGCTCTGGTGGATCAGCAGGTTTATTTACGGCCCCTGGTGGCACGCAGCACGGCAGGCAATAGCTCTGGTCGATCAGCAGGTTTATTTACGGCCCCTGGTGGCACGCAGCACGGCAGGCAATAGCTCTGGTCGATCAGCAGGTTTATTTACGGCCCCTGGTGGCACGCAGCACGGCAGGCAATAGCTCTGGTCGATCGCAGGTTTATTTACGGCCCTGGTGGCACGCACAGGCAGGCAATAGCTCTGGTCGATCGCAGGTTATTTACGGCCCTGGTGGCACGCAGGACAATTTCCTTCGATGTTTAAAGCCCCTTACCACTGGTGGGGGGAAGCTTTAATAACGAAATTGCGGTTGGCGGCGGAAAAGACCAAAAACACTCAAATCGAAACTCTAAATTTGAAATGACAACCAATAGTAGTGACGAAAGGTAGTGGTAGTGGTCCTTTTAGTACGAAAGTACTCATCCTCATATGAACTTTGTTACTAAAACCAAGTGTGAATTGTATGAGTGCAAAAGCTAAACTTTCATGTGTTTCGGTTTAATTGCTTGTGTCATGTATTACCACTGTTATTGATGAATGCAAAACACGCCTACGACTTAATGAGTCATACGAGATGTTTTGTTTATGCATTGTCTGGTATGGATTCAAGGCCAAATGGGATGTATGCGAATATATGCACGAATTAGTTTTGCCTGCAAATGTGATTTTTAAAGCGAGCGTGAATTATAGGAATTCGAAATGCAAAATTGCCTGTCTATTTAGTTTATTTATTGGAAAAATCGATATGGCTGTATAAGAGCATGTAACACTTCGTTACAAGATCGATGGTTTCATTACTTGTGTGGCACGTAGCGCGCCGTCTTGTTGAAAGTAAACGTTGTCCAGATCAATACCATCCAATTCCGGCTACAAAAAATCATTAATCATCTTCTCGATAGCGCAATCCATTGACCGTTACTGTTGCTCCATCCTCATTTTCGAAAAGTAAGGTCCAATGACCCGCCGGACCATAAACTGCACCAAACAGTCACGCGTTGAGGATGGAGAGGCTTTTCAACAATAACTCTTGGGTTTTCCGAGCCCCAGATGCGACAGATTTGCTTGTTGACGTAGCCTCCGAGGTTTAAATGGGCCTCATCAGTCAAGATGGATTTTTCGATGCAATTCCGGATCATTTTCATGCATTTCAAGGACCCAATCAGCAAAGACACGACGTTGTTGATGATCAGCCGGCTTGAGTTCTTGTTTAAACTGAACTTTATAAGCCTTAAGACCCAAGGTCTATGAAAAATCTGGTTTAATGACGTTTGGTAATATGCCTAATTCTAAAGAACGACGAGGAATGGACAAACCTGGGTTTTCTTCAACACTTTGGGCTACAACAGCAATATTCTCAGTTGCTCTTGAGCCGACGCACACTGGGAAATTAGTATGGGAGTGCGGAAAAAATTCTATAAAAACTGAACCACTTGATGGATTTGGATGAAATTTTCAGGAATGATAACTTGGAACGTAAGAAATCAAAGTTATGAATTACCGCCCACTGCCACGCCCCTTAATATTAAAAACAAATAAATTTTTTTTCGCAGAATTATAAAAAATTTAAATAAATTCATTAAAAAATGACAAAAATGCTATTGTAGTAATATTAGTAATCGCAAATACAGATATCAAATGAAACACAAGAAAGTATAGTGGAAAAATACAAAAAAAAAACACTTTTATTGCATTTTATTGAAATTTTAGTCTTGTAGAAGAGCCATAACTTCTTCACTTAATTTATCATGATTTTTCATGGTAAAAGAAGGGGTGAGGTTTGAGATTAAGGAGTCAGATGTCATTATCAATCGGTTCATTACGTCCTGATTTGTTGCAATGCGGCTACATTTCCGAGAATGTCTAAGTCGGTATTTTTTATAGTCATTATTCCGACATTCTTGAGCCTCTTCAGACAATGTTCCAACAGGGAAAATACATCTTACCATTATGGATCAATAATTATTTTTAATCAAGAAAATCTCAAAACCACTTTTCCACAAATTATTGACTTCAAAAGATTTCAATAATTGTGTTTGCAGAAGATAACGGACCATTTTTCTTTGAGCCAAGATCAAATTATCATGAGTAAATTTTTGTAGTAGATTTGCAAAAAATGAAACATTACATGCAACAATTTTTTGTTTCGCTAATCTACTCTCTTTTACTTATTTTGTATTATATTCAAATGCATTAGTATAGATAAGAGAGCTTTTCGTCGAATTTAAGAAAAAAATGCGATTGTTAGCCAAAGATGTACCATAGCTCTTAAACGATAAGTTGTAAGAACTACAACTTTGTCGAAGGTGATTTTTCTCTATCGTCAAAATTGAGCCAGCTATGAGCAGCTTCTTAAATTCATTAAAAACAAAATGGCGATTCATCCGGTCAAATTTTTAGTGGATTTTTTTTTTAAATATTGTTTGACTATTGATGTACTTCCATATTTTCGTCAAAAATGCAAAAATAATTTACTAAAATAGATTTTGTAACGCAAACAAAACTTTTTTTTGAAATTATAACCATTTTTATCGTTTATTTGTAAATAATTGCAGTTTTCCATCTGCAATAAAATACAGAGTGGCACCTGGTGGCACCTAAATTTGGTACCTATCGAAAGATAAACTTAAAAGGATTGAGATGACACAAGTCTCTGACTGTAGGCAAATGTAGCTAAAATTGTATGTCCAATAATATAAAAAAAATTACAAATTTTTTAGTGCTTTCTTAAAATAATCATACCATGAAAACCAAATTTGAAAAATAATTTTTTTCTTCGGTTTGATATTGAGACAATAAAGTTCGTTAAGAAAAAAATTAAGAAAAATATTGGGGCGAAACCAAAAAACAAAAACAAAAGTTTTCACCTTAGTGCTTTTTTACCATATAATCAATACCACTGACGAGTTATGTCTTTAAAAAGCTATAAAAACGAAACCAATGGTCCGATTTCAATAATTTTTTCTGATTTAGGTGCAGATTTTATTCTGGAATCAGAAAATATCATCACAAATTCTGTTTTCAAAATTTTATGTTTAAGACTTTTTTCCGCAAAATCCCCAGTGTGCGACGTGCACGGGTTTTATTCTTTCACTCACACTAACTTGTCTCAAACAGATAGAATTTGTCACCAATTTTTGTATATTGCGGTCCGACAAGGTGCTTCACGACGGACCCAAATGTTTTAGTTTTACAACCGTCTCTGCCAAATTTTACACCATTTTTAATTGAATTTTATATTTCAAAGCGTTGTTGAAGCGTCTATCGTTCTTTTTTTATTAATGCGTAGTTTCTACTTGTCAAATGTCAAAAATTGACAAGCTCCGAATATAACACCTCTTATTTCCGGATCTTCTTCAAAAATGCTCTAAATGTAATATCTCCTTGGCTTAGGGGTATCTTCATAAGTATGTATTCCAACTTAGACACGTCCCTTATAGCTGGCATGTAAGGTCAGCGTAGTCTTTATCCCAAATCGCAGGAAACCGACTCACTCGGACGCTCAGGATTATAGGCCAATAAGTCTCTCATCGTTTCTCTTAAGACACTTGAGAGAATAATTGATCTGATAGTTAGAGAATTTCAACGAAACGTGTCAACTACAACACGCCACTTAAAGGTAAATCAGTGAAAACTGCTTTGCATGAGGTGTTTCACATATTGAGGAAAAGCCTCGACAAAAAGAGTATACCTGGCCTCATTTCTTGATATCGAGGGTGCGTTTAATCACCGTAAAATACCGGCATCACTCCAACCCCGCCTTACTTGCAGTTGGCGTTGTTCTGTCCTTGTCGCGTGGGAATCTTCACCATGTTTTAAATGGCCGAATCGGTCAACTCTCAATTGGGACTACTAGCACTATGAGAACACAGTAACATTGAGGACACCTCGGGAGGGTTCCTCTACCCCTATCTGGATCCTGTAGTAAAGCAATTCTCACAAAGTTTTATGAGCAGGGCCTATAAAATTGGTTGCATATGCAGATGACATAAGTGGTTTTGGTATCCGGGCAAGTTCCTTGCCAACCATTCGGAAAAAATTATATAACAACGCCTTACACGATTTCTCTTCTTGGGCACCTCCAGAACGGTCTCGGGGTTCTACCCCACCAAGTACGGAGCTAGTTTTGTTCACGACAAACCGGACACTTGGAGGGACTTCTAACCCTCCTTCATTAACGGGTTATTCCTCTACAAACTTCTCTAAAGGAAGCTTAATTTCTAGGGGTGATCCTTTGACTACCAAGCTTCCATGGAAGCGTAATACTGAGGATCAGAATGAAAATACGCGCTATGTAAGTCATTCTCCACATGCCAAAGGTACCTTCGGTGTACGTTGGGGTATGCGGACCGGCAAGTCATCCCCATGGATGTCCACCGCGCTTGGTCCGACCTATTCTCCCTATGGCTCTGTTGGTCTGGTGGCCAGCAGTACGACCAACTCCAAGCTATCTCAAGAATCTGATTTAAGGTACAGAGGACTAGCCTGTGACAGGGTCAAGCTTACAAAAATATGACATGATTCAAGACTGAATGGAGACCACCGATTACATTCCCCTGCTGAATTTTGACAGGAAAATTTTCTATTTGCATACCAGGAAGACAGGTTGGGATCCTAATTCACTTATAAGTGAACAGGTATCCTTTCTACACTGACGGTTCGAAAAATGGAATCAGGAACAGGTGCTGGAGTGTTTTGCCAATCTCTCAACATCAGAGAGGCGTATAAACTCCAAGCTGACTGTAGTGTCTTTCAGGCGAGATCTATGCCATTGAAAAAGCAGCTGAATTGGACATCATGAAAAGCTAGCTCCTCGGAGATTACTTTTTTCGTGGACAGCCAGGCTGCTATCAAAGCCTTAGCCAGTGAGACCATAAGATCAAAGGCAGTTTTAAACTGTAGGAAAGAATTAAATAGAATCTGCCACACTAACCAGGTTAAGCTCTGCTGGGTTCCTGGGACAGCAAATAGAAGAACGAATAGCTAGCCAGAAGGGTCAGAAGCAGATACAAGTAGTAGCGACCATTCAGATAGGGGACCACACGTCCGATTGGGGCACTCAAGAGAAAGATAGACCTTAAATCAAAGGAGATGATCAATAACTCTGGAAATCCAGGGACGATTGCGTAATCTCTAGAAGTTTATGGCCTAACATTAATGAAAAGGAAACTCGGTATATTTTATCGCTGAGTAAAAGGAACATTAAAATCCTGATAGGTGTACTAACGGGTCATTGCGCCATTGGCACAATGGCCAACAAGATAGGAGCTTTTGCACCGATTTCTGTAGGATGAGAATAGAAACCAATAAACCCCTGCTCTGTGACTGTCCGAACCTCAAACTAACCGACTCCGTCATTTTGGGAACAGGTTTGTTGGAGAACTGGATGATCTAGCACAGGTCTCAATGGCAAATATGAGAAATTTATAGATAGCACAGGCTGGTTCGTTAACGAGCCGGTCTACGTTCATCGACAACTTTGAATAGCATCGATGCTAACCTTTATTTTTATAGGGGATCACAATGGACCAATAGGCCCCCGTGTATGCAACAGTCCACGCTGTGCACACCCCTCACTAACCTAACCATAACACCTCTTATTGGAAAACCCTTTACCTATGAATAATATATCCTTACGTATACGCTTAAAATTAGCTTTATAAATACGCTAGTGCCACGGCCTAGAAAGGAGGGGGTTTCTCTAAAGGAGAGAAACTATAACCAATCGCCTCAGCCTCGAAGTGGGGTTGATTCTCGAAAGGAGGTAATTCGCCACGGCCTCGAAGTGAGGGGGATTCCTGGAAGTAGGAAAACTAAACTCAATATAATCTCAAAGAATATTTAATACCAAAAACTAGGAACAATGCGAATTGCCCTTTGCACCATAACCTGTTGCTAGCCAACTAGTAGCGGTGGGAGACAAAAAAAAAAGCCTTCTCGAATTACATATTAATCTTACCTTCTACTTCATAACTATTAGGTTAAGGGTAGGTGTACCAGAACAGCGAACTCAAATTTCATGTAAATGAATTTGAATGTGTTAGTGAGCTGCACACTTCACCGATTCCTTCTTCTCATCTCAGACGAAAATTTGCAAGAACACCAAAGGATGAAGGAGAAAAAAAAGGCAATATACGCAGGCGAAGTCTAGGTAGAAAAGGAGCAAATTCATAAACATACCTACATGCAATAAGTGAAGAAAAGAATATGTGCACATTATTCTTCTTTTTTTCTTTGAGATAGGAATTATAAGCTGAAAAAGTACATGTAAGGAGGTACAAGGAAGGGATACATCATAGATATTGTTGTTGCACACGCGACATCGGGGACGGCGGCGGCAGAGACGCGAGGTGATGAACGGTTAGGTTTTTATTTTTTTTTGTGTGTATCCAGTTGAAGAAATATAAAAAAGATGAACCTTTTGAGAGATCATTTATTTGTTTTCCGTGTAAATAAATAATTTTTGGAGAGGCAGGATAACTATGTATTTTTTTATGAAATGGAAATTCTATTATTGGGTGATGATTGCGTTTGTAACAGGCAGGTACCTTTTATCTTTTAGAAATATGAACGGTGTTCAAAATAGTCATCAACCTATTATAGAAATTTTTGACCTTACGCAACAAAACGATGTAAGAAAATAAATTGAGTTCTCCAATTTATTTAGAATTAGGTACCTACCTACCTACACAAAATTTTTGATCTATTTTGGACAAATTCTTAAAACATGAAACTTTTTGAAAATGTTTTTCCTAACATTATTTATATATTAATCTATTTATTTATTTAAATCTACAAGCAATTTAAAGCTTACAGTTTATGACTTAAATTAATTAATAATGACTGACTATTGTTTATATAAAATAATAGTATACAATAATTAAAGGATAAATATGAGCAAAAATCAATATAATGTCAAACTTTACTGAAATTATTAAAGCTCTAGAACCTTAGTTTGTTCTATGAAAATGTTCGAAAAGCAAAACAACTCCCTCACAAGCATCACGTCATCAATGGTTCGTAACCATCAGCGGAAACAACAGCAATTTCTTCAATCAGCATCCAATATCATCAATTCGCCGAAATGATCAACTGACAAAACTTCCAAGAGTATCAATCTGTCATGAAAAAGTTCTTCTCAACTTTGCAGTCGGAATCGGCGTTATATTCTTCTCTTATATATTCCACACATTTCTTAGAATCTTGGGGTCACACAGCTATAAGAGGATATGGACTTTCATAATATGAAAGTATTTTATTCCGTATTTTGTTTGCCAAAATTCGTCATATCTATCAGTTTTGAGCCACAGATGGCAGGAAGTTCATACGCCAAAGAAACAAGTTTGTTGGCCAGTAATGTTGTCTCTGAATTTATTAATAATAGTCGTGGATTTTCTTTAGTCTCCACATATCCTCTTCTTTTTGTAGGTAGGATTATTTTTTTCAGCCTCACAGCTTCATCTATTGTCAGGCTTTTTGCAGATGACTGACACATCACTGCACATAAGCTGGTGTTTCCAACCATACCATCTGGTGTTGCGCCAATAAAATGCATTTCTTTGTTTATTATAAATCCGCATTTTTCAACCATTATGCTACTTCTTCTTGAAGTTTTTCTATGGCCTTTGCTGCATACGCTTTACCCCATTCTAAGCTTGAAGAGCGAATATTCCATATCAACCTCTTCAGGATGCAACTCACACGTTTCTGGAGAGGTCATCAATATTGCCATAATATTTGTCGCAGGAGTTAATCGTTTTGTTTTCCTTGGAGCAGATATCATGATTAGCACGCAACAGTTTTCTTTTTCTTAGGTCATTGCGTTTTTTGGCTTGGTGTGCTCACGTTGTGATTGCGGGTCTTTGAAAACCAGTAAAAATGCTTTCTTCGAATTAAACTGTACAGCTACCAATGCACACCTGTTGGTGTATGATTGACCTAAGGAGAAATTGATTCTTTTCCCACCCACGTATTAGCAAACAACGCTGTTAAAAAAATTTTCAAATTGAAATAAGGATACAGAATCTCATATTGTCCCAAAAAATGAAAAGAGAGTTATATATTTTTCCCCTTTGCATACAGCATGTCACAATGAAACGAGCTACATTTTATGTAAAACAAAACAACTTAGAAAGACTAAAAATAGTCTTGCACTTGTCATATTCATTCTAAAAATCGCAAGTCGCAGCCACCAAAACAAAAAGAAGTATGGTAAGATATTATCGTGCATGTGCGATATTCTCTTTACCTACATAAAACAAATTTCTCACTCTCATTCAATTTTCTTATTTTGTTATGTCCAACAAAAAAAAAAAATTGAAAACCAGTGTAAATGATTGTGGGATTTACTAACCGCATTCCTTTTCATTCGCTATCCCTTTCTCCTAACCCTTCTTCTATATGCCATGTGCACCCACCGAAATTAAAAAGAGATCTTTCTTCTCATCTCTCACATTATCTAATCAAAGAAAAAAAAAAACACAAAAACAAAACCAACAGGCGCATGAGTGCCTTTTGCGTACACCTACCTATCCTTCAACAGCGGATCCCAAAAAAAAATCTGTATGTACCTAAATACCCATGAAAAAAAAAACATCTTTTGTTAAGAAAGGGAAAGACAAAGCAAAACAAATTACAGCACCCACCTAGTGGCATTCCCTTGAAACCAGCTTCTTTGTGTGTGTGATCGACCATTTTTTTGACAAAAAACGCAAAAATCGACGATTTTTTCAAAAATTAAAATTAAAAAGACCATTAGCAAACAAATTATTTTGTTTTTTGAATTGATATAAAAAAAATAACAGAAAAAAATAAAAAAAATATTTGCTAGTTTTATTGCCCATATTTCACTTACAATGACCTTTCAAATATTGAAATTTTGAAGTTTGTTTTTTTAAATATGTTACAGTGTGAAAATTGATAAAAAAAACAACGACGTTAACTGAAACATATATTAAACTTTCATTAAAAAATATTTCAAAAAATTTCGAAAATATATTAATCAATTTCCCGGGCAAACGCGCCAGTTTGATGTAGGTCAACAAAAAAATTTGACGAAAATACAAAAAAAAAAAAAAAAATGCTCCATAGAAAACACATATTTAAAGCTTTGAAAAAAGTTTAATTTGACTTCACTGCCTTTTATATTTTGAGAAGTTATGCTAAAAAATGCATTCATACTTTTTACATAATTTGCTGTTTTTTTCACTGTTTTTGGAATTTTGTTTGGGAAATATTATAAAGATAATCGACAAAAAAAAGATCGACGTTAATGTGACTGGAATATATTGTTCATTATAAAAAAAAATAAAAAATAAATAAAAATATAATGTTTAGCCCATTTCCCATTAGTTTAGCGTAAGCGTCTTTCAAAATTTTATAGTTTTTCCGTTTGCTTGTTCGGTTTTGAGCTACATCGAATTTTTATTTAGTTTTTTTAACTACACAAGCATTTGGCCCTATAAAATATCAATCGAAAACCGTTTGTTTTATTAAAATATTCGTAAAATTACAAACGCTACACAGTTTCGCGCAAAAGTCCACCCTATTTTTACATGGAACCCCCCTTAAAACTAGTTGTGAATCGTATAATTACAAAATTACAAGTGAACTGAAAAAATACATAACAGTCTATAGTGCTGTTTATTGAGGTTATTTATAGTCTGGACGGTAAAGTTGCTTGTGGTTGTATAAGCAGGGCGGTACGGTTGATTATTTTATTGAATAGTCCGGGTGCACAGAGTTGCATTTGTTTATGGTTGCTTGTTGTGTAGTCCGGGCGGTACGGTTAATTATTCTCATAATAGTCTGGGTGTACAGTGTTGTATTTATTCTATTTTTGGTTAATGGTTGGTTTGTCGGAGAGGTGTGAAGTGTGACGCTTTGTTACAAATTTTAAAGGATTTTTGTTAAATGTCAAATATAGATATTGTTTGTGTTACATGAAATGATTTCTTCTATAAAAACGTCCTTTTATTTGTACCCTATTTTTGTTTGACCATTTTTGTTGTCATAACAAAACATTCTCATGAAATTTTGAAGTGCATTTCCCCACAACGATCCAAGGACCGTAAAAATCAACCACTTCAAAAACTGTTACGATCCACTAAACACGTTTTGTCAACTTCCAAAAGAAATATTTCTGCTTATCAAACAAATACCCGCCAATTCATTTTTCGTATCCTTCCATTAGGTTGCACAAAATTTTTCATCAAAAGACTCTCGAAACGCTCTTGCAATGCAAGTTGGTGTTAAAGTACCAATAACAGTTTTACGACAACTTCGACGATGACGACGACAAAGAAAGTCTTTCCTTTAGTTTGTGCAAACACAAACACTCTTGCAACTATTACATTTATATCCTTACAGACACATAACATGTTTGGCAATGTCAAAGTTTCTGCAGCTATTGCTACAACACCATCATCATCATTATCATCATCATCATCATCATCCTTGTCCTCATCGAATACACAGCAAAAAAAAAAAAATCGTAAAAGAATATCCTCCCAAAAAACAACTTGGAGATAGTGTCCTTGCAAAACATTTTTATCATAACACTTTGATCAGGGCAAAAGCACTTATTGCCAAGATACATTTTCAATGGTTGCGACGAAAACGGCAATATTGTTCTACTTTTCTGCCCTCAAGCTATATACAAAACTCTTGCTCCGACTTTGACTGCTGTTGGATATACGGTACCACATGTACTTTACATCGAACTTTTTGGAGGTTGTTGTGTATTCAAAAACGAAGGATCTCTTTTAAGTACATTCTGTTTCATACGTACATTTAATTTGAAGTTTTTTCAACTGAACTCTTTCGGCATTGCCTATTCATCTTTTGGGTATTTCCAGGACCTGCCTGTATGCGCCATCAGCAAAAAAGGAACAAGACGGAGTAAAACGACCGTAATAAAATTTTATTCAAAACTAAAAGTTTTTTTTTTCTTTTTCAACAACAACAATTGTAGTAGCATTTGAATGGAAGTTGAAAAAAAACAATACAAGAAAAACAAAAAACTAACAACAATTTGAAGAAAGACGAATTTAAGGACAAAGTTAAAGGAAGTTGTGGTCTGGAATGTCTGTGTCTGATTGGGAAATGGCCAATTTTGCAATCAAATTCGATGCATACCAGGACAATGGATATCCGTTTTGGGACCGAAATCAGTTTCATCTTTTTAGTTTTATGTCGGTTCTTGCGAACAACTTTATTCTCCGTCAGTAAAATTTTATGACGTCAGGAGGTATATACACTTTTTTCTAGACAAATTTTTAACAGTCTTGGAATTGAATAGTTTTTACTTATCGAATGAATATTGTAACTCTACCTGTATAGAAAGGTGTTCTTTGTCATTCTTAAAAACTAACCTGCCAGAGTTAAATGAAACCAAAAATCACTTAATTAATTTATGGCTAGCATTTTTCCATGATTTAATTATTTCCACGCCTCTTTCCCCCCAGATACCACACGCGCTGGGGTCCATTTTCACCGAGTACGACGGCAATTACGGTTGCTAGACGTATCGGCACTTAATTAGAAATTATTTAAAATTACTAAAAATAAGAAAGCGATGGCGACACGAACATAAGGAAGAAAGAAAATTAAAATTTTAAATTAAAATTTTACAAAACGTAAAAAAAGCAAGAAAAAAGAAAGAAGAAAAAAAAATGTACAAAATTTTAAAAACAAAAATTTTAAGGTCCAAAATAAAAAATAAAAAAAAAAAACAAAGTAAAAAGTAAATAAGCGTGTAGAAGACACTTGTCAAGTACGTAAAAAAAATTAATTAGATTAAATAAAAAAAAAATAAATAAAAATAAAAAAAAGAGTCAGTTTCTCTCTACTACATATACGTATTTATTTATTTATTAGTTGTTTTAGGAAATACTGTATAAAAGCTTCTTTTGAGTGATCTTGCTATGGTTGAAATCAAAAATATTCGAGTTTTCGTTCACCTTTCGTAGCATTCTCGTAATTGGTTCATTACTGCCGTAGTCAGTTCTGTGATGAGCCTGATGGAATTGGGGAACCGATCTTAGAGAATGAAAGTTAACGTTGATACTCATTGCATCAAGAAGGGTTGAGGATTCTGTAGCACCAGATAAAATTTGGTGTACGAAAATAATGTCGGCAACTTCACGACGTTTTTCTAGAGATTGCAGGTTTATAAGCAACAACCGTTCTTCATACGGAGGTAAGTTGAAATTGTCAACCCACGAAAGTCCTCTTAGAGCAAAACGGAGGAATCTACGTTGTATTGCTTCAATTCTCTTTATATGGACTTGGTGATAAGGGGACCATACTTGGCTGGCGTATTCCAGTAGAGGCCTTACAAACGTGGTATAAAGAGATTTCGTAACGTAAGGGTCCGAAAATTCCTTAGACCAACGTTTGACGAAACCTAAAGCGGAATTAGCTCTGGCTACTATATTATCATAGTGAGACCTAAAGTTTAGCTCCCTATCGCAAATAACACCTAGATCTTGGATAGTTGTTACTGTGTAAACAATACATTCATTGATATAATAGTCGCGTGTTGGTGGACGAAAACGTTTACTTGAATATGTGATTGTTTGGCATTTGGAAACATTTAATTCTAAATTGTTTTTTTGACACCAAACATAGAAATTGTTTAAATCGGCCTGCAAGGGTAGAGCATCATCGGGTGATGAAATCATTCTAAAGATTTTCATGTCATCTGCGTACATTGAAACTTGGGAATTTTCAATCACAGATTCTACGTCATTAATAGTCAAAATAAAAATAATAGGGCCTAGGTGACTGCCTTGAGGGACTCCCGATTTCGCAGTAAATGGTTCTGGCCTTGCTTAAGTCCGTAGCAATAACATCAACTTCTTTTTTACTTTCTATTGAGTTCAACGTATAAAAAACAAATTCAGTTAAATTTGTGTTCGTTGATTTTCCTTTAAGGAACCCATGCTGCTTGGGCGAAAATAAAGATTTGCAATGAAAGTACATGGTGTCGAAGATAATACTCTCGAATAGTTTTGGAATGCAAGATAATTTGGCAATTGGCCTGTAGTTAGGAATATCTGATTTACAGCCTTTCTTGTGAATAGGTATTATAAAAGAATCTTTCCACAAAGATGGAAAAATTCTTTGGGAAATAGATTTTTGAAAAAGAGCGGTAAGAAGCCGTGCTAAATTGACTACACACTTCTTTAATACAATTGCAGGTAAACCATCAGGCCCCGAAGAGAAATCATCTCTAAGTTTACTTATTTTGCTAACTACATCGTCAACAGTGATGTAAATGATGATGATGAAATTTTGATTTTTGTTCCAAGTTTCTATCTATATTTAACACTGCCTTCACCGCTTTATCTTTAAGGAATCAGGTATATTCTGTATTCATTTTTTGAAATGAAGTCATGCCATTCTCTTTAATCCAATTTTGCAATAACTTCTTTTGCTTTTCTCAATGAGATCTCTTCTTAACCGGCTCACAATCCATGAAGGATCTCAGCCTGAGATACCGCAGCCTTCCATCGGGAATGGTTTTCGCATGTAATCACCAGCCGCCGAAACCAAGCGCTCTGGCATTCGCAGTCAATTGGTCCTTGTATCGTAGGTTCGGTCTTCTTTGTCGTCTCGAACCTGAGGACTGCGATAAGAAGACTTTCTTGGCAAGAGCGTTGTCGTCCATTCGCTCGATGTGGCGGAGCCAATGTAGTCGTCTTTTCTTGGCTCCACATCTTGGTACAGCTCAGGGACAGTTTCCGGTAGAACCTTCTTCTCCATTCGCCCTCGTCGCACACGGGACCGAGAATCCGTCAAAGAATTTTTCTTTGGAAAGTGACCAGTATCAATTCCTCCTTTTTTAATTATTATCATCCAACATTCGTGCCGTAGCTACTCTTTTTTTTTTTGGTAAAATACTCTTTCGAGTGAGGAGTTTAGAACCCAGTAGTTGTTTTGCCAAACTACCCAAGTAGCAGCGGTTCACTAGGGTAATTCTTCGTCGGATCTCCACTAAGGTGTCGTTTGTGCGATTGATAAATTGTTCCAAGATCAAAGGTAGATGAACTCGTTAACTACCTCGGAATTGTTGCTACAAACAGCGACGTTTTGTCCTAGGCGATGGACAGATGTTGTTTCGTTTGTTGACAGCATGTACTTTGTTTTGTCCTCATTCACTTCAAGACCAACAAGTTTCGCTTGTTTTTCAATCGCTGTGAAGGCCTCAGGCACAGCTCTCTTGGATTGACCAATGATATCGATGACGTCAGCATAGCTTAGGAGCTGAGTGAATTCGTTGAAGATAATGTTTTCCTTGCTCACACCTGCCTTGAGCACTATCTGCTCCAGGACTATCCAGGTATCTCCTTGTCTAAACCCTGCAAATGTTTGAAACAACTCGAATGAGCTGTTATCCATTTGTACACTGCACTGTGTAGTTCTTAGCAGATGGATCGGTTTGTTCAGGATCCCGAATTCAGACATCGCCATCATAAGCTCTTGGCGGTGGATGCTATCATAAGCAGCTTTGAAGTCGATTAAAAGGTGGTAGATTATGACTCGAAATTTGTTGGTCCTTTCCAGGATCTGCCTCAGTGTGAATATTTGGTCTACCGTTGTTCTTCCTGGCCTGCAGCCACACTGGTACGTGCCGATTATTGTGTTGCAGAACGATTTAAGACGCTCACACAGTACATGATGCAGATGCTAGGCATCATATCGTTAGTTGATGCCATGCAGCATTCATCAAAACATCTCCTCCATATTTAAAGAGTTCTGCAGGTATGCCCTTCGACCCGGCGGATTTGTTATTTTTTAGCTTTTGGATGGCTCATTCTAGTTTCTACCTCTTCTGTGCTGGGGCTGGGACTGGGGGTTCATTGAATGGTTTTGCTTTTCTTTCGTCATTGGCTCGCTTGAAATTATGTGCATTCAGTAGTTGCTTGAAAACATCTACAAATCCTGTGTTTAAGTGACTAGGTTTCCTTCACTGTTTCGAAGAGCCTGTGTCCTGATTCTGAAACTAGAAGCTAATTGCTTTCACCTTTTAAAGAAACGTGGGGTGTTGTTTTTGGCCCTTGACTCTTCTAGATCTTTGAGCTGAGAAACACTGCGGATGTTCTTTTCTTCCTTCGCAGATTCTTTTTCTCATTTCTCCTTTATGTTCGGTACTCTTCTCTTGCTGCACTTGTTTTCTGTTGCAGCACCTGCAAATGTGTATTTTCCGTCCCTCTTTTCAATAACGGGCATTCATCTTCATACCACGGTTTCTTTTTCGGGGGTGGCTGGTAACCTATGGTGGTCTCGGCTACATTTTAATTTTTTCGAGATATTGGTTCCACAAGATGTTGACATCTGTGGTGTTTGGGAGACTCACTCAGGAGCTCACCGTAGTCTCTGGAATTATCCGGAGTGCTAAAAGACATCCGATGTTGAACTTCTTTCTTTGGGCCGCACGTGTTTTTCTGTCATTGGATAATCGAGCACTAAACATAGCCACTACCAGGAAGTGGTCAGAGACGACAATTGCTCCTCGGAAAGTGCGCACGTTCAAGATGTTGGATGCGTGCCTTGCGCCGATTAGTCGGAAGCCGTTATCTGTTGTAACTTCGTGCTTTCCAACTAATATACCAAAGATGTCTTCCTTCCCAATTTTTGCATTGAAGTCTCCGAGTATGATTTTGATTCTAGACAGGCTCCGTAGGCTCTATCCAAGAGGTCGTAAAAATCCTCCTTGGCTAGACTCCTCAGCATCATCGATAGACTGATATTTTGTAGTGTGGCCTTGATGCGGATTACAGCCAGGCGATCACTCATTGACTTGAAATCCATGACTTTCGATCTTAGCTGATATCCCACGACGAATCCGCATGTAAGTCTGTATGCATTCTTTGATGACAGCTGTAATAAATGTCACAATTTTTCCTTTTTATTGTCCCTGATCCTTTGCATCGTATTTCCTTGATCGCAGTAATGTCTGCCATATACTGCGTGAGGAAAGATTCCAGTTGAGTTGCAACTAGAGTGTAGAGTGTTCTTACATTCTAGGTACAAACTCTCCATGCGTAGTCCGAGACTCTGCCTATCTCTCGTATAACTTTTTTACTGTTCAGGGGTTCTTAGGCCCTCGCACTAACTTCCAAATTTGAAGGGCCTTTGTAAGTGTTTTTGTTTCTTCGTTTTGCACTCGCGCTTACAAGTTTCGTAAGTTATATCTAGTGATATAACCAGTACCGGAAGTTAAGTAAGTACTTGGTGTGTAGGAAGAGATACAGTATATGTCCACAACACCTACTACACCCAACCACAACTCCCCAACTTAACAGCCCATAAAATAGCCATTACTCAACATTCTCCAAAATAAAAGGATTTAATTCCAAACATCGAAACGTAATAGGAAAAAAAACTCACTGCAGAACTTTCCTATAAAATATCCCCTTCATCCTTTTACCATAAGCACAAAGTCAAGAAAATTTCGAGCTTACCGACCAAATCATAATAGAAAGCCACCTTATAGGAACCTTATTTTTTTCATTCCCGATCCATTATGCCCGTTCCAAGGACCAAGGACAAAAAGGATTTACCAACCCAACCTAATATAATAGGCTCCCATCTCATTTTCGGACCAAAGTCATCATCCCAAAACCAATAACATTACGCATAACTAATAAAACGAACAAAAGAAAAATGAAAACCGAAGAATGGCAAGATTAACCTGCTTCTGTAATATTACTATACTAGCCATCGAGGACCTTCTAGATGCCATACATGCACACATAATATAGTTTGAGACTTTATGACTTGACACTGACCCGATTGAATAACTGGACATGTGTTTGTGTGTGTATGGCGAGTTGAAACCCATCAGGACGGATAGCCCTGCAGGTAACTGGATGGGATGCCACATACTTCTGCGACTGCCACATGCCAGCCAGAGTGCGGCGAACACTGACCGAGACTATAGCAACTGAATTTATGACCATCTATGAACGAAGAAACAGCTTTACGGTCGAATTAATGGTTTTACTTAAAGGATTTAACAGTAAATTTATAGGCAATAAAAATTTGTGTATCCCAACTTCGGGGTTTGGTTAAGGTTAGTCTCCTCTCTTTCACTGGTCCCGTCAGGTCAGACTGACCGACTGGCTGGCCATGTTCCATCTTTTGCACTGTTAAACATTATTGAAAGTATTAAAAGTCTACATAAACGAGAACCACCACAAGCCCACAATTACCACGCCATCGGCTCAAGGCCCATAATGACTACGATGATGGAAGTATAGCTTAAATGCGAATTAAATTTGAATTCAATATTTTTTTTGCTTGAAAATGAATTCATTGAATTGGCAATAATATAAAAAAAAAAAATCAATGGAACACAATATTTTGATGAACAAATTGAATGAAATTACTTCAGAATCATCATCCCCTTCAATTTATTTCACTCGGAAATTAAATATTGAAAACAGAGTTTTGTTAATTTCGGTTTTTTTTTGTTGTCGTTGTGAAGAAAGAAATAATATTTTTTGTGCAAAAATACTTTTAATATTGATTTAATTAAATTAAAATAACAAAAATGCGGAATTCAATTTTTTTCACTTGCTTAATTAAGTGCAATAAATTTTTGTCGAGATAGTTATTTTTTAGACTTTTTTTTTTGAGGTAATGTTTTTATATTTCAATATTTACTGAAGGAGACAAGCAAATAAAAAATATGGGTAATTAGTACTTTGTAAAAAATTATGCAATTATGTGTCAAAAAATAAATAAATATATTCAAATAAACAGTTTGATTGTAAACAAAAAGAAAAATATTTTTAATGATTAATAAAAAACAAAAAAACTTATAAGTTCGCCAAAACAGGGATTCGGTGTAGGACTGTAAGTTCTTCCAAGTATCCCGACGCCGACGCCATTTAGGTCCGAGCCCGCAGGCTTTAAATCTTACCGCAAGGTACTTTCCAGGCAGGTTCTTCTTCGGGGTCTCATGCCCACTGAGGTACCTTTACCACAGATCAAGTGGACCAATGAAAGAATGGTTCTACAATAACTAACATTTTCCTCATTTATATGCAGCCCCGGGGTTTTTTGTCGCCCCCTGCTCGATCTGAATAAGATTGTAAAGTTTGTGGGTTCGAAAGGATTGTAGGATTTCAGTCACCCTATCAGTCGGTAGCGGGTACGGGTAGCGGGTAGCTGATAGTGGGTAGTGGTAGTGGGTAGCAATTACTGTGTGAGCGGTAGCGTTCAGAAGTATTAAGAACAGGAAGATTGTTGTCGAAAGGCTTCAGCGTTCACATATTACGGCAGAGAGGATCTGTAAGCGATGTTTAGTAGACTTATTCCTCTATAGTTGGCGCAGTTTAGAAAATCTCCCTTTTTCAGGATCGGGCAAACAATGCTGAGGTTCCATTCATCGGGCATACATTCCTCTGACCATATCTTTCAGATGTTTTGGTGCATCCCGACGCTGACGCCGACGCCATTTAGGTCCGTGCCCTCAGGCTTTGGGCGTTATTCCATCGCGCTCTCTGACCATAAATCTTACCGCAAGGTACTTTCCAGGCAGGTTCTTCTTCGGGGTCTCATGCCCACTGAGGTGCCTATACCACAGATCAAGTGAACCAATGGAAGGATGGTTCTACAATTACTAACATTTTCCTCATTTATATGCAGCCCCGGGGCCCCTTGCTCGATCTGAAAAAGATTGTAAGGTTTTTGGGTTCGAAAGATGTCAATGTCGTCTGCGTATGCCATCCATTGATAATGTGACGGTGCATCTGTAGATTTTTTTTATTTGTGTAGGATTTCAGTCACCCTATCAGTCGGTAGCGGGTAGTGGGTAGCGGGTAGTGGGTAGTGGGTAGCAATTACTGGTGTAGCGGGTAGCGTTCAGAAGTATTGAGTAACAGGTAACAGTAACAGTAACAGAGAACAGGATAGCATGTAGAGGGGTAGTTGGGTAGCGGGTAGTAAGAAACGATTACCGGTTAAGCGGGTAGCGTGTTTAAGTATTGGGTAGTGAGCGGGGCAGCAGACAGTGGGGTAGCGGGTAATATGGTTACTGGGTAAAACGGGATAGTGGGAAGACGGTAGTAGGGAAGAGGGAAGAGAGTAGCGGGTGATATTGAAGCGGGCTACAGAAATTTAGGTCTTTTTTTATATCGATTGAGACAGTACGAAGCCTGTCAGGTCAGCTAGTTTTATATAAAAACGTTTTTTTTTTCTTTTACAAAAACACTTACTTACTTTACTTATCCGGCTCACAATCCATGAAGGATCTCAGCCTGAGATATTGCAGTCTTCCATCTTGAACGGTCCCTCGCATGTACTCTCCAGTCGCCGAAACCAAGCACTCTGGCATCCGCAGTCACTTGGTCCTTGTACCGTAGATTCGGTCTTACTTGTCATCTCGAACCTGGGGGCGGCGATGAGCAGACTTCCTTGGCTGGAGCGTTGTCGTCCATTCGCTCGATGTGACCGAGCCAATGTAGTCGTCTTTTCTTGGCCTTCTGGACTACATCCAAATCTTGGTACAGCTCATGCAGTTCTTGGTTGAACCTTCTTCTCTATTCGCCATCGTCGCATACGGGACCGAAAATCCGTCGAAGAATATTTCTTTCGAAAGTGCCCAGTATCAATTCCCTTTTTTTACTTATCGTCCAGCACTCGGCGCCTTAGAGTAGGACTGGTAAAATCAAAGTTTTGTATAGCAGACACTATGTCTTTCGAGTGAGGAGTTTTTAACCCAGTTGTTTGGCCGAACCGAAGCAGCAGCGGTTCGCTAGGGTAATTCTTCTTCGGATCTGAACTAAGGTGTCATTTGTGGGATTGATGTTTGTTCCAAGGTAGGTGAACTCCTTAACTACCTCGAAATTGCTGCTACCAACAGTGACATTTTGTCCTAGGCGGTGGACAGATGTTGCTTTGTTTGTTGATAGCATGTACTTTGTTTTGTCCTCATTCACTTCAAGACCAACGAGTTTCATCTGTTCTTCAATCGCTGTGAAGGCCTCAAGCAAAGCTCTCTTGGATCGACCGATGGTGTCAATGTCGTCCGCATAGCCTAGGAGCTAGGTGGACTTGTTGAAGATAGTGTTCTCCGTGTTCACACCTGCCTTGCGCACTATCTGCTCCAGGACTATGTTGAAGAAGTCACAGAGCAACGCATCTCCTTGCCTAAACCCTGCGCATGTTTGGAATAACTCGGATGAGCTGTTACTCATTTGCACACTGCACGGCGTATTGTTAAGCGTCATGCGGCACAGCTGGATCAGTTTGTTCGGGATCCCGAATTCAGACATCGTTATCATAAGCTTCTGTCGATGGATGCTATCATATGCAGCTTTAAAGTCGATGAAAAGATGGTGAGTTTCGACTTGAAATTTGTTGGTGTTTTCCAGGATCTCTATTTTGTCCATGGTTGTTCTTCCTGGCCTGAAGCCACACTGGTACGTGCCGATTATTGTGTTGCAGAAAGGTTTAAGACGCTCACACAGTACGTTGGATAGGATTTTTGTATGCAACATTAAGCAGGGATATATGCCACGGTGGTTTTTGCATGACATCGGATCACCTTTTTTGTAGATGAGGCATATGGAGTTTATCGACCAGTCAGTGGGCATGCATTCTTCCTCCCACACTTTGGTGATGACCTGGTGCATGCGGTTCATAAAAACACCTCCTCCATATTTAAAGAGTTCCGCAGTCATGCTATCCGACCCGTAGCACTTGGTATTTCTTAGCTTTTGGATGGCTCTTTCTACCTCTTCTACACTGGGGGCTGGGATTGAGTCTTCATTGACTGGTTTTGCTTCTCTTTCGTCATTAGCTCACTCAAAATTATGCGCATTCAACAGCTCTTCGAAGTGCTACTTAAATACATCTACAATTTACAAAAACACAGTAACCCTTATTGTTGTGTCGTGCGTTATAGCCCCAGCGCGTACAGAGACAAGTATAAGGATACTCAAAATTTTAAGCACTTTCCAGAGGAATATCTTGCATAAGGATTGCCTATTATTTGCCTCAATAGCTTAGGCTTAAGAGACACGACCATCAATCACAGTTTGAGTCTCAGGGCAGCGTGTATTTGACAACGATTTTGGGCAAAAAGTAGTTTTTCTACCTTCGACCTGCCCAATAATGTGTTTGCGGGGCCACCTGCAACAAGCTCCTATCCACCTTGATCGACACTATTCACTTTCTCCTCTCTAAGACTCGGTCTGCCTAGCTGACTCCTTCTAATAATTGTAGCGCAAGGACTTTCTAGGCCAATACCTCTTCGGTCTTCGCTCATTCGAGCATGTTGTCCAGCCTATAAAAGTCTATCAAGTTATTGTAATAATTGAGGAAGCCAGTCTCTCCACTCTTTGCAATTATGGCGTAAAATGGCGTCATTTATACTTGAGGAAATGCAGCGCGCTTAGAAAGTTAAGAGTGTTAAAATTTTACTGCAAATTCTGGGGTTCCTCAAGGCAGCCACTTGGGTCCTCTTCTTTTTATATTATTTTTTATCGACATCTTTTCTGTATTTACTTAAAAAAGACCCTTCTCACCACACTTGCCGGATTATTAGAATCGGCTTCCAGTGAACAACACGAGGATACTATGACGGTTTTTGTTTCGTCTGTTCTATTTTGCTGGCATCAGAACTTAGTTCAGCGTCTCTCCTCTCTTTGCGATTATTGCCTAATATCGCGTGCTGTCATTCATACTTGAGATACAGACCAAATGCGGTGAGTTTTATCTCAATATTTAATTGTAAATTCTGGGGTTCCTCAAGGCAGCCACTTGGGCCCTATACTTTTTACATTATTTATTAACGACATCCTTTCTGTATTTACCTACTTAAAAATACCATTCTCACCACACGTGATGGATTATTAGGATCGGCTTCCAGTTAACAACGCGAGGATACTATGTGGCATTGCCACCAGCATGAGATGAAGATGGTTTTTGCTTCATCTGTTCTCTTCCGTTGGCATCAGAATTTAATTCAGCCACCTCTCGTGCATCGTTAAGTCACTTTATAGCAAAATCATTGCCAAATTATTTTCCTCAGTAAGGATTCGTCAGCAAATTTCTGCCTAATCCGCTTTTTTGATTTACAAAATTTTGGCACGCTTGCGGTTATTTTTCCCTTTAATTTTTAATCTTCTCAAATCGCTCCACATGGTCTATCGTCGTCATTGCTACCTTCAATTACACCTGCAACCGTGTCGCCCAAAGGTGCAAGAGTAGACAGTATTTATATTCCCGGAATAGAATCAAAACTCAAGTAGGCCGGCAATAGCATGCCATGCGGGGTAGACAAAACACACTGTACTCAAGTGCATTTTCCTGCCTATCTAACCTACTATGCCCACATGGAACATGATGCTATAAGCTTAGCACATTTTTATCCTTGAAAATTTAATTTTATATCCCACATACACCTTTGTGTGTTAGTCCTTTTTGCAAATAGACATTTATTGAGGTAGCGCGCAGACAATGTAGACACTGTGGTTGTGGTGGCGCGCGGGTTAGGGTATGACCAAGTAGTGTTGGCAGTAGCTATTGTTGAAGAGGGCTCGAGATTGAAACAAAGTCATTGGCAATCTGGTCGTGTTTGCACACAAAAGCGCACGGATAAGGGGTCGCCTTTGTTTTATTTTATATATGATCAGATTGAGCATAGGCTAACCATACAGACACACTCACAAAAGAATGGTATTTAATTAAAAAGTGCACAAATTCCGCATTGAAGGCAATTATTTTGCGATGCTGCTAGGTACTCGGGTTTCACCTGAGTTTGTCCTTATGATGTCTTAACCTTTTAAGAGTATATTGAAGGAGAAAGCAAGGCTTAAGCTTGAGTGTCTGCGGGTGGATGTTGGGGGAATATGGAAAAGGATGAAATTTGTAACGTGGACATGTTTTGAAAAGGGCCAAACGGAAAGTAATCGATAAGAGCAAACACTTACCTGTGCTATTAGTGTTGTTGTTGCTTTATCAGGGTTTTGATGTATCCACTTCCGTGTCGGTGTTTCTTGACGTTTTTGTGTGTGTGTGTGTCTGTAGAGGAAACGCTTCCACTAAGATCCGGCAGCAGGACTTTATACATCGTTCACATGAGCAACCAAAAAAAAAGCATTTAAAAGGGAGGTTTTCTTTGCTTAATTATTGTAAACGAAATTTGCTGAGCAAACAGGACATCACGAGGAGGTAAAATCAAAGAATCTCCATTGAGCCAGCAAACAAGCAAGCCGACGACGATGTTATAGTGAGCTACATATTGCGAGTAAGGAAAATAAAGAAAGCAAAGCTTCTGGCTATGTATATGTGTGTTTGACGCAGTGTTGTGTGTATTAGTAGGCTTGTTCTTGGTCAACAATAATGCCAAACACACTTGAACTGCCTATTGTGAAGGATAATTGGGTTTTCTTTGGCTTTTGCATTTGCACTGGCAGGGAAGAGGGGGATAGGGGTCGTATTGCTTAAGTGGCTCTTTGTATTGGTGCTTGAAATGTTATTATCATGGCATGTCCGGTTTTGTTGACTTCTAACGGCTATTTTCTCTTATGGTCTTAATGGGTCTTCTCACATTTCGATGACTCGAAAGCGAGTGGCTTGAATTGCAAATGAAGAGAGGTAATTTGAGTTGGAAAAAAAAGGGAATGGAATGAAGGACATTTTTTTTGTCAGGCTAAAAGATTGATTTAATTAAGAATGAAGAGATTTTGTTTATCCTTTTTGAAGGCTTGGAAGTTTAAAGTTCAAAATGACACGAAAATCGCACTTGACATGAAATATTGCATTGGACTCAGCTGAATCGTGAGCACTAGACTTTATAATAACTCTGGAGGGCAAGAATTCCCTAGGTCAGGTTCACGGAATTGTTGGCTATCATCGTGTCCGATGAAAGGCTCCTGTCTGACGGCGGTGTTTTGTTCGTCGTCGCCGTTATACAGTCTACAGAAGTGGTCTTTCAAAATCCCCAGCATTGACTGCGATTCTACTATGATGTTCCCTTGTTTATCTCTGCAGGCATCGGTTCTTGCTCGATGACCTTGAGGCTGCATCTCTAACTGCTTTCTGGCAATGTTGCCACTGGTCTTCGATACTTGATGTTGGCGGCATAGGGATCCTTAAGAGGTTACTTGACACTCGATCAGAGAAGGATCTGGCGATCTCTTGCGATTGTAGCCGTCCGATGTCGAATTTTCTTACAGCATTTCCTTGTTTTGGCCGTTTTCGGGATAGTCGTAGCACTACCTTGGCTACGACGAGGTAGTGTTCCGAGTCGATGCTAGCTCCTCGGATAGTTCGAACATCTAAAATGCTGGACAAGTGCCATCCGTTGACCGTAATGTGATCAATTTGGTTGACGGTTGATTGATCAGGAGATCTCCATGTACTTTTATGGATGTTGAGATATGGGAACCAGGTGCTTGCTACCACAACATTTCACCACGCAGAAAAACCGATCAGCCTGAATCGGTTTTCGAAGTGGTGTCGTGCAGGCTGTGCTTTCCGACTGTTCCAAGAAAGATGCCCTCTTTTCCCAGCTTTGCGTTTAAACCGCCGAGGACAGTATTAATGTCATAGCTAGGATATTGCTCATATTTTTTGTCGAGGAGCTCGTAGAACTCGTCTTTGGTGTCGTCCTTTTTCTCTTCTGTGGGGCATGAGTGCATATTAGGCTAATGTTGCCGAATTTAGCCTTGATTCGGATTGTCGTGATGCGTTTGCTTACACATTTGAAGCTCTAGACTTCTTGCCTGAGTCTGCTTCCCACGACGAATCAGCATCCAAAGAGTCACTGTTGTTGCTCTCGGTAACAATCACCATAGTAGATGTCTGAGTTTCTCATCCTCCTTTTGCCCGGTTCATCCCATTTCATTTTCAAGCGGTTATGTCTGATTTGTAGCCGTTGAGGGTCTCCGATTACTGTTCGACAGCACGCGGTCTATTAAGGGACATAATATTTCAAAATTCGGTGTCCTTTTTACATATGCTTGGGTTGTCATCAGTGTATCCGTCCGTTTCCGAGGCCTGTTTTTGCTTCGCAGCTAAGTTCTTTTCTACGTAGTCGGGAAGTCACCCCAACCTACAAACCCCAACCTGGAGTACCACGCACTTGATGTGACTTTAAGTGCAAGAGCCGGAAAAACCGCTCCTTCTCTTGCCTGGGCTTCCAATAAGTCGAAGTAGCTGGTTATGGTGTTCACCAAGTTATAGTTCAGCCTAACTGGAACAGAAGACGCCACCGTTGTTTCCAAAAAAGAAGACACTATCTTCAACAAATCCACCCAGCTCCTAGGCTATGCGGATGACATAGACATTATCAGTCGACCCAAGAGAGCTGTGCTTCGGATCTTAACACCGATTTAAGAACAAGCGAAACTCGTTGGTCTTGAAGTGGATGAGAACAAAACAAAGAACATGCCATCACCACCACCTAGGACAAACCCGTTGGTAGCAGCAATTTCGAGGTAGTTAAGGAGTTCATCTACCGTGGAGCATATATCAATCCCAAAAACGACACCATAAGGGAGATCCGATGAAAGAATTTGTAACATTTCTAAAATTAAATGATATTTGTGCCCATACAATCTGTAACCATGAAAAACGTTTACTACAGATGTAATTTTCCATGCACAAACATATTTAACTTATTTAGCACGGTGTGTTACTTATTCGCATATTCATGCCAAATTTTTGCTCCCCTGACTCTGCTACCCCCTATCCAATGACGTTTACAGACCCGTCGATTAATATGGGCAGTGGTCCGAGGAGTTGTCCAAAAGCGTCGACAACTATTTAGGCCTTATAGGTTACCATGCTTAGCTCGCCGAGGGTGGGGTGGGATCTTGTTATCCGCTAGTGAACTTGTTACTTTTATAAAAGGCCTACGTCTAAGATGGTATTTGACGGTATATGTTCTCCTCTTTAAAAGAGTGGGGCCCGAATCTTTGTTTCCGATTTTCTTTCGCACACACGTTAAGGAGGACATAGCTGTTCGTGTCCCCGAGCATTTTCTTTACCCGCCCTATTAAAGCATAACCAAAACAAACGTTTCGGAAACGCTCCTACGCTATTACGACCTGCTCAAAAAAATTAACTACAGTAATAGCCCTTTTTGTAAAAGGGAGATAAAATCCCCCTAAAAAAATAAAATCAGGAACGTCACTTCATTCTCTCTCCTTCACTTCCCAACAAAATCAACCTAAACTTTCATCTCTAAAATTCCTACGAACCAAATCAAAGGAATATCACCATAGTTGGCAACCATAGATGTACTTTCAGACAAAAGTATCAAAACAATTTGAATTAAAATCGTTTCCTAACTTCCAATTCATCGAATAAAAAAAAAGGAGTATATTAACATTAATATCTTAATTAGATTCTCAATCAATTTTATTATTTCATTTCAACTAAATCAAACAGTATCAAACATAATCTTAAAATACTTATTATACCTGTACATTGTTTCAAAAGAAAAAAGAAAATTTCTAAAAAAAATTATCAATTAAAATGTAAATGATATCGAAGCTGCTCTAACTATATTTAATCAGAGTGCACTTCTCGATTTATTCAAATCTTCCTTTCGATTACTCTTTTCTTTGTTTTGTTTTGACCTTTTCATTCGTTACTTTTTTTGTAAATCTTTCATTTCTTTCATGCTTTATTCTGCGGTTTAAATTCTTTCTTTTCTTATTGCTTTTTACTTTTTGTCATAATTTTTTTTTTTATTCTTCTTTGATATTATTTTCGTTTTTGTTTTTCATTGACGTTCAATATATATGCATGTTTAATAAAGTAAAGCCAATTTATAAAAAGAAAAATTCAATGCACTTACCCCAGCTCCAACATGTTGTGCACAGCATCTTGTAGCGCCGGAGATTGCTAAACGTTGATTGGTGAATTAAAAAAAAAACATATGCACATATACACTGAATGGAATTTATAGATCGATAAAAGATGTCACCGATTTAATAAAAAAAAAATGTTTCGAACAAAAAAAAACTAATAAAATGACCGACAGATAGGATATTACACTATTCTTAATTTTTATAAATTATTCTTTTTCTTTTTATTTCATTAATTAATAATAAGTAGTTTTTAGATTCTAGATTTTTTTTTTGTTATTTCTTTATTCGAATTCAACTTGATTAGAAAGCAACCAAATTTAATTTCATGTTAGAAAATTTCTTTCTTTTTAGTTAAGCTTCTTTCTTTTTTTTTCTATGGTTATCTCTTTTCTTTTGTAATACCACTATCTCTTCTTTTTTTTTTATTTCACTTTCCCTTTTTTTAAATCAAAAACTTAATCTGTCTCTTTTTTTGTCTTAAGTATTTTCTCTTTTTATCACTTTTATATGATTTTCCTTTAGTTCACTTGTTTCTTGAATGTAATGCTGGTTTCGCCTATGACCGGCCACTTGACGGCCTGTAGAGCAAACGAGAAGGGGTTTCCCTCCCTCGCAATTTCACAAGCTTGGCTCTTTTCTTGATAGCTGTTATATGCGGATTTTAGTATGAATAATGCGACTACCGAACACAAAATCTACAAGATCGATAATAAATCCTAGATGAGTAAATGATTTTCAGTGTTACATTTTATTTTTATGCTTTTTTTATGTTACCTTTTAAAGTTTGGTTTAAGGGTTTTGCGATTCTCGATCGAAATTTTATTCTTCTAGTCGTCGACTTGGTAGAAAAAAAATGACGAGTAGATAAAAACTTGAAATGACAAGCCGAAAGTTGTGAGGGCGGAGAGGTGGCTTCGAAAACTGCTGTAAAGGATGAATATCGTGTCAGAAAAGAGTTTGGTTTGTCTTTTTTTTTTGACTAGGCCATTTCTTACCTATAAAGTTTCTTGGATAGCGTGTTCTTTTTGAAAACCTTGTCAGCTTTTCAAGCTTTCCGGACAATGTCCGTGCTTGGGGTGTGATTTGTCCGATACTGATCGGATCTGTCACACTGATTTAGCCGATACACGTTGGCGTTGGTACAAAAAATGTTCTTATAAGAACAACAATGCTAGGTAGCGAAAATTTTATTTTATTGTACTTTGTGTTGATTTCTCTATTTTTCTTACCTAATTTTTCTTCGATTAAAAGTTCGAGATTTTTTTTTCTTGAGTTTTTCCACTGCACCGAGTAAAAACTAATTGATTTTTTTTTCTTTTTAGTTTTTGTTGCCCGAGACACACAAAAAGTTTTTAGTGCAAAAATAACTCTAGTTTCTTTTTGTATTGTTCTTAAGCGCGAACTCTTTTCGGCGTAGGTGACTTGCTTGGCCGACGTCTTGATCGAAAAGAAAGTTATCGAGATTATATTAAAATCTAGTCGCGTGGAGCTAATGCACGAATAATCTGAAATGGAACGAAAACGGAAATGTGCCGCTTTTGGTACATGGCAACTTAAAAAAAAAAACAAAATGCAGTCTGTATTGTCGACTAGACCTTATTCTGGTAACAGAATGTTGCTTACACGTAAGCGACAATCACTCTTTTTTTTGAAGGTTCTTATGAATCTTTTTATTAGTGTCAAAAGTTTGAGGATCGTTTCCTACACATCATATCATTTTTGGATAAGGCTTCCTGAACAAAAAGGATATGAAAAAGAAACGCTTTCGAATTTAACTTAAAGTCGCTAGGGCAGTCTCATGCACAGCTGATTTAGCCGGGTCATTAAATTGTAATATTCGTTTGAAGTTGGATTACTCATTCGTTATTTTTTTAGATCTTTGGAATGGGTGACACTTTTACGACCTTGCGAATCGACTACTTCGTATAAATTGTTGCCTATTTTTTTGCAAACTTTTACTTTGAGAAACTTTGGGCACAGTTTTGCGTTTAGATGTTTAGACGCGTCACTCAATAAGAAATTACGTTTATAAAGGACGTCACCTACGTTATACGACACTACTCTACTTCGCAGATTATACGTTTTCTCATATGATTCGTGAGCTTTTTCCAAAGCTGATTTCAAATATGTGTGTAAAACGTTCATCCTAGCTGTTTTCGGTAACCAATCTATTTCGGACTGGCTCAACCCTCCTAATCCACGTAACAGTTTGTAGTCCGACCCGTGCTCTATAATGCGCTGCCCGAACAGAGCCTCGTAAGGAGACATACCTATGGCCGAATGTATCGTTGAACGCAAAGCGCTACCGATAGAAGGTAAGTGGAGGTCCCAATTAGATTGTTTAGGGTCGATATATGCTCGGATAGCAGCAAGAATGGAGCGATTAACTCGCTCGCTAGCGTTGGACTGTGGCGAATAAACTGCCGTTTTATAATGAGTTATGCCAAAAATGTTTATCATTTTAGCGAATTCGTGGCCAATAAATTGGGTTCCGTTATCGGACATAATGCTTTCCGGTACTCCGAAGACAAGGAAGACATCTTCCTGTAAGAACTTTGTTGCTGATTGCGCGTTAGCCTTTTTGAGGGGTTTTATAAGGACGAATTTCGTCAATTGGTCGAGAGCGATTATTATTTGAGTGTTTCCACTTTTTGAACGTGGGTAAGGTCCCAGAAAATCCACATAGATATGCTGAAATGGTCTTTCAACCGAAAAACAATTTCCCATTTCTGCCCTTTGAATGCTATTGGAAGCTTTGGTAGTCTTACACACTTCGCAATTGCCAATAAACAACTTTACATGTGTTACCATATTTGGCCAAAAAAATTGTTGTCGCAGTCTGTACAATGTTTTGGTGATGCCCCCATGTGAAGCTCTTGGCGGACAATGAGCCAACGAGACCAAACGGTTTGTCAGCGTAGCTGGAACCCACAATTTCCATACCAAATCATCTTGGAGTGGATTTCCTGTGCTATGTCTGACCTTCTTGTATACGAAACCATTCGAAACTTGAAGGTCAGGAAGCTGGTCTTTATATTGTCCAATGTGTTCAATGATTTGCAGATATTCTCCGGACTTGAAGCTCGGATCCTGCAAATCAATGTGAAGAACGTCATCGGCGGAGTCCTTTGACATCGACTCCGGTCGGGATACAGCTAAATCTAGAGCCTCCACTTCAAAAGCTCGAGATAGAGCATCTGGCACTACATTAAGGGAACCTTTCCGGTGTTCGATGCCAAAATCGAACCCCTGGAGTTTAAGGCTCCAGCGCGCTAATCTCCCCGTTGGATCTCGAAGACTCATCAGCCACTTCAAACTTGAGTGGTCTGTTACCACCGTGAATCTGTACCCTTCTACATATGCTCGAAATTTTTGTATACCTTTCACTGCCGCTAAACATTCTCTCTCGGTGACAGAGTAGTTGCGCTGAGCTGAGTTTAACTTTTGGGAGAAATAGTAAATGGGCCGTTCAACCCCGCTTTCATCCTTCTGGCACAGCACACACCCTATTCCAGATGCTGACGCATCACACAGAATTATGAATTCTTTTGAAAAGTCCGGGTTTATCAGGACTGGATCGGACGTAAGTGCCACTTTTATAGCTTCAAAAGCCTTTTCAGCTTCTTTATTGAATACGAACTTTTTTCCTTTCTTTAAGGTGTCGGTCATCGGTGCTGCGAGAGTCGAAAAACCATTTACAAATCGTCGGTACCATCCGGCCATACCGAGAAATCTTCTAACTTGTCTGCTCGTCTTAGGTGTAGGAAAATCTAGGATTGCCGCGACTTTTCCTGGATTAGGTTTCAAACAGCCCTGTCCTACCACATATCCGAGATATTGAAGCTCTTTGAAACAGAATCGTGACTTTTCGACGTTAATAGTCAAGCCCGCTTCTGTTAGTTTTCTCCCTATGATTTCTAGGATATGGATATGCTCTTGAAAGTCTTTTGATATGATCAACAAGTCGTCGAGATAGACGAAAACATTGTTTCGCAAATCCGCAGGTACTACCTTATTCATTAAATAAGTGAGACTTTGTGCGGCGTTCGAAAGACCGAAAGGCATCACTGTAAATTGATACAGGGGACGACCTGGGACAGTAAAGGCCGTCTTTTCCCGAGAACTTTGCTCCAGCGGTATCTGCCAGTACGCATCTTTCAGATCCACACTTGAAATAAAGTTAGTTTCTGAAAGGCGTGCTAACAGTCCCTCTATATGAGCAATTGGGCTCGCATTCTTCTTAGTAACTTGGTTCACCTTCCGAAAGTCCAAGCACAGGCGGTTTTTACCAGGTTTTCGCACTAGAACGACTGGCGAACTCCATGCGCTGGAACTTTCTTCGATGACCCCCAAAGCAAGCATGCGATCCAATTCCTCATACACTAGGGCTTGTATCGCTGGAGATATGGGATAATAGCGTTGTTTTATAGGCGGCGCGTTCCCTGTATCAATATAGTGCTCCAATAAATGAGTCTTTCCTAAGCCTTTAATTGTAAACGATGGGAATTGTTTAATCGTTTCTTTAAGTAACTCAAGTTCGGGACCGTTAAGGTCACACTCTATCGCTATTGCTTCTTTTTTTTCTGGTTTGCTTATTGGAGAAATTGCAGAAATTAAATGAGGAGCTAGTTGGAACGTTCTCCAAAAATCCACCCCTAAATATAGTTGTTGGGTTAACGAGGGCACAACGAACAAATGCATTTCATTGGCTTTGCCTTTGTAAACGATTTGCGCTGTTACCCTTCCAACTATAGGCTGTTTCTGTCCATCTGCGGTAGAGATAGATGAAGCGAATTTCTTATACCGAATTTGGTTCTTCTTAAGGAAATCTAGGGCACCTGTGCCGAGGCAACTAACGCTAGCGCCAGAATCTAGCAGGCCGAGAAGTTTTTCTCCAAACAGCTCTACCGTGACGTAAGGACGGGGATCGTCTACTGAAACATTCAACTTTGTTTCTGCTACGGACCTATACAATTTCTTTTTTGATTTCATTCTTTCTCTGAGCTTTTGTATATTTTCTGACGTGTATGGAAAGGTGACTATTCTCTTCCGAGCTTCATAATAATGTCTTATGCGTTCATGAAGAGTCTTTTTAGGCTTTTCATTCTTTTGGTCTTTAGGTTTATCTAAATCTAAGTTTCGTTTTGTTTCTCCAGGGGATCGTCGCAGTAAGCTCATTTTGGATGAATTAATATTTGATTGGTCTAGTTCGCCGGGTTTTCCATTTTCGAGTACTTCCCCCCGGTCGTGGGGTTGCTCGATGTCTGGTTTCCCGAACATGTCTCACATTTGGGTTTAATGACGTTTTCACGCCCACACTTAAAACAAAAGTAATTCCTTTTTGGACTGTCACACTCCTTAAATTTATGACCTTCTGCTTTGCAGTTCCAGCATTTGAGTATGTTGGCTTCCCTATGGTAGGCTTCAACTATGGCTGGAGCTGCATAACTTAAATCATCAGATGGTGCTTCTAACTCGTTAATCTGCCGGCGGGGTTGTTGAAACGAAGTACTTGGAAGATATTTGGATTTTACAGGCTCATGGGCATTCAAGAACTTCTCAATGGTCCTGCACACATAGACCATTTCCGGTAAACTATGCGTGCTAAACGTTAATAAAAGCTCTCCTGTTCTACGGCGAACATTTTGCTTTATAAGCTCGATGAGTTCTTTAACTGGTTTGGGTGTTCGTAAACGCGAATTGATTAATATTAAGTCGTCATAGAAACTGTCGAAAGTTTCATTGGGCAATTGCTTACGGTCGGCCATTTTCCTAGAAAGTTCCGAATCTGTCTCCAGACTTCGGTATTGTTCTATAAGTGCTAGCCTCAGGGTTAACCAGTTAGCTGAACGATTATTTTTCGAAAACATCCAGTACCATGTTTCCACACTACCGCTCACAAAGTGATGAAAATTCTTGACAATCTCTGGCCAAGTTGCATCATAACTATCCTTGACTTTTTCAAGTCGAAATAAGAAGTCATCAATCGACATGTTCTTGTTATCGAATCTTACTCCCCACTTGTGATAGTGTGGGAAACGTAGTACAGATGTTGCAGACGGTGGAGTTGGATCGGAGTGACTGGCTGAAGGAGGGGAAACGTTGAAGTTCAAATTGCTCAATTGAGCTAGAAAATTATCCACATTTGAACCCCGAGCCATATCTACAGTGTGGACGGCTGGTTCATTTATGGGTTGACCCTCAACATTAGAACCGTTCACGTTAGGACGATGTGAGGGTTGAGCATTCACTCTTTCTATGGGAGTGTTCAGGTTTGACAATGTTTGGGGTCCTTGCTGATTTGGAGCCACCGCAGATAATATATTAGTAAGACTTTCTTTGACAATGTCTGTAACTTTACGTAATAACAGATCTTGGGTTCGTTGCAATTCCTCACGTATGAACTGTTGATCCTCAGTACGTGTAAGACCTACTGTTGCAGTGACAACGTCTTGAACATACGCTTCGAATTGTTCTCCATCTTTGGAGTGCTCGTGGTCTCTAGCACTCGATGTTCTAGAACGACCACCGTTATTGTCCTCGATTGCCCTTTGGCCTGAACCTCCAGGCTCGGAATCATTCCGATCCCGTTCCGTTGTATTAACCTCTGACTGATCGCCGTGGTGCCTAGTACTACTTCGGGTATTTTGTGAAACTTGATCGTCCTTAGACGTAAGATTTCTTGGACGACCCATTGGATAAGATTAGCTTTTTTAACCTTCTAGTACTATAATCTTTGCGTGATTGAAAAAAAAAATATTTTAATTATGTAAAACTATAAATTGAAAACTTATAACTCAATAACTCTTATACCAAACATAAAAAAAAAATCTGAAATTCTCAATTTTCTAAAACAACATCTAAAATCTTTCAAAAAAAAAAATATAATAAAGTCCAACACCTTATCAACTCAAAAAAAAATCTTAAATTTTTAAATTTTCTCTAATATTACCAAATTATTTTACTTTCAAAATTTTCATCCAAAAGATCTGGGAAGTGAATTCAGAGTTTGAACTAAAGTTCCAGAAAAAAAAACAAAAGATTTTATACCATTGAGCTCCATTCCTTGTTATCAAAGACAATGAATCCCAAAAAAAACTATTTAACGTGTTTTCTAACTGTGAGTATGTTCTACACCGATAACTACTTTGTCCAAGAACCATTTGTATCTTATTACAATACAACTGTCATAGGTCGATATCATAACATCAACCTACCGGATAACGTATATAGATGGAAAATGATTCCCATGACGCGGTACTGTTGATCGGGATGTTATCGTGGGATGGTCGAGGCAAACATTTTTATTTTTATTTGCAGTCTTAAACTTCAGCAACAGACGTAAATAAGGATATCTTTCCACTAATCTACCGGACTGAGCTTTCGATCCACAAAAAAAAACAACTTTCCAAAAATGAAACCGTAAGTGTTCGAAGCACTAAACTACTGGCATACTATTTTATTTCCATGTAGGGACATTGAAAACACTAATTAAATAAAATGCTGAACATGCAAGTTTACTATGTCGCAACAGCAAAGACTCTTTTCAAATTAACTACGACTTTCTGGTCAACTATAGCGGCTTGCCATGTTGCGGTGTTAGATGCATTTGGAAGAAAAGCTTTCAACTTCATCCGAAATTTCCAAAAACAGTATAAATACTCAACTAAGTCAGAGCAAACAAATAAAAAAAAATCGGTTATAAAAAAAAATTCGGGCCCCACGTTGGGCGCCATCTGTAACATTTCTAAAATTAAATGATATTTGTGCCCATACAATCTGTAACCATGAAAAACGTTTACTACAGATGTAATTTTCCATGCACAAACATATTTAACTTATTTAGCACGGTGTGTTACTTATTCGCATATTCATGCCAAATTTTTGCTCCCCTGACTCTGCTACCCCCTATCCAATGACGTTTACAGACCCGTCGATTAATATGGGCAGTGGTCCGAGGAGTTGTCCAAAAGCGTCGACAACTATTTAGGCCTTATAGGTTACCATGCTTAGCTCGCCGAGGGTGGGGTGGGATCTTGTTATCCGCTAGTGAACTTGTTACTTTTATAAAAGGCCTACGTCTAAGATGGTATTTGACGGTATATGTTCTCCTCTTTAAAAGAGTGGGGCCCGAATCTTTGTTTCCGATTTTCTTTCGCACACACGTTAAGGAGGACATAGCTGTTCGTGTCCCCGAGCATTTTCTTTACCCGCCCTATTAAAGCATAACCAAAACAAACGTTTCGGAAACGCTCCTACGCTATTACGACCTGCTCAAAAAAATTAACTACAGTAATAGCCCTTTTTGTAAAAGGGAGATAAAATCCCCCTAAAAAAATAAAATCAGGAACGTCACTTCATTCTCTCTCCTTCACTTCCCAACAAAATCAACCTAAACTTTCATCTCTAAAATTCCTATTAACCGAATCAAAGGAATATCATCATAGTTGGCAACCATAGATGTACTTTCAGACTAAAGTATCGAAACCATTTGAATTAAAATCGTTTCCTAACTTCCAATTCATCGAACAAGAAAAAAGGAGTATATTAACATTAATATCTTAATTAGATTCTCAATCAATTTTATTACTTCATTTCAACTAAATCAAACAGTATCAAACATAATCTTAAAATACTTATTATACCTGTACATTGTTTCAAAAGAAAAAAGAAAATTTCTAAAAAAAAATTATCAATTAAAATGTAAATGATATCGAAGCTGCTCTAACTATATTTAATCAGAGTGCACTTCTCGATGTATTCAAATTTTCCTTTCGATTACTCTTTTCTTTGTTTTGTTTTGACCTTTTTATTCGTTACTTTTTTTGTAAATCTTTCATTTCTTTCATGCTTTATTCTGCGGTTTAAATTCTTTCTTTTCTTATTGCTTTTTACTTTTTGTCAGAATTTTTTTTTTTTTTTCTTCTTTGATATTATTTTCGTTTTTGTTTTTCATTGACGTTTAATATATATGCATGTTTAATAAAGTAAAGCCAATTTATAAAAAGAAAAATTAAATGCACTTACCCCAGCTCCAACATGTTGTGCACAGCATCTTGTAGCGCCGGAGATTGCTAAACGTTGATTGGTGAATTCAAAAAAAATATGCATTTATACACTGAATGGAATTTATAGATCGATAAAAGATGTCACCGATTTAATTAAAAAAAAAATGTTTCGAACAAAAAAAAAACTAATAAAATGACCGACAGATAGGATATTCTTAATTTTTATAAATTATTCTTTTTCTTTTAATTTCATTAATTAATAATAAGTAGTTTTTAGATTCTAGATTTTTTTTTTTTTTTTGTTATTTCTTTATTCGAATTCAACTTGATTAGAGAGCAACCAAATTTAATTTCATGTTAGAAAATTTCTTTCTTTTTAGTTAAGCTTCTTTCTTTTTTTTTTCTATGGTTATCTCTTTTCTTTTGTAATACCACTATCTCTTCTTTTTTTTTTTATTTCACTTTCCCTTTTTTTTTTAAATCAAAAACTTAATCTGTCTCTTTTTTTTTGTCTTAAGTATTTTCCCTTTTTATCACTTTTTATATGATTTTCCTTTAGTTCACTTGTTTCTTGAATGTAATGCGGGTTTCGCCTATGACCGGCCACTTGACGGCCTGTAGAGCAAACGAGAAGGGGTTTCCCTCCCTCGCAATTTCACAAGCTTGGCTCTTTTCTTGATAGCTGTTATATGCGGATTTTAGTATGAATAATGCGACTACCGAACACAAAATCTACAAGATCGATAATAAATCCTAGATGAGTAAATGATTTTCAGTGTTACATTTTATTTTTATGCTTTTTTATGTTACCTTTTAAAGTTTGGTTTAAGGGTTTTGCGATTCTCGATCGAAGTTTTATTCTTCTAGTCGTCGACTTGGTAAAAAAAAATGACGAGTAGACAAAAACTTGAAATGACAAGCCGAAAGTTGTGAGGGCGGAAGGTGGCTTCGAAAACTGCTGTAAAGGATGAATATCGTGTCAGAGAAGAGTTCGGTTTCTTTTTTTTGTCTAGGCCATTTCTTACCTATAAAGTTTCTTGGATAGCGTGTTCTTTTTGAAAACCTTGTCAGCTTTTCAAGCTTTCCGGACAATGTCCGTGCTTGGGGTGTGATTTGTCCGATACTGATCGGATCTGTCACACTGATTTAGCCGATACACGTTGGCGTTGGTACAAAAAATGTTCTTATAAGAACAACAATGCTAGGTAGCGAAAATTTTATTTTATTGTACTTTGTGATGATTTCTCTATTTTCTTACCTAATTTTTCTTCGATTAAAAGTTCGAGATTTTTTTTCTTGAGTTTTTCCAGTGCACCGAGTAAAAACTAATTAATTTTTTTTCTTTTTAGTTTTTGTTGCCCGAGACATACAAAAAGTTTTTAGTGCAAAAATAACTCTCGTTTCTTTTTGTATTGTTCTTAAGCGCGAACTCTTTTCGGCGTAGGTGACTTGCTTGGCCGACGTCTTGATCGAAAAGAAAGTTATCGAGATTATATTAAAATCTAGTCGCGTGGAGCTAATGCACGAATAATCTGAAATGGAACGAAAACGGAAATGTTGCGCTTTTGGTACATGGCAACTTAAACAAAAAAACAAAATGCAGTCTGTATTGTCGACTAGACCTTATTCTGGTAACAGAATGTTGCTTACACGTAAGCGACAATCACTCTTTTTTTTTTTGAAGGTTCTTATGAATCTTTTTATTAGTGTCAAAAGTTTGAGGATCGTTTCCTACAAACGGCATCTCACGTTTTTTGAGACGAGATTCAGTCAGAATTGGATTGCAACAGCCTTATGAGGGACTATTTCAAGTCGTTAGGAGAGCTGACAAATTTTTTGTACTAAAAATTCGAGGAAAAGACATCACAGTTTCTATTGAGCGTCTCAAACCTGCCTTTTTACTTTCAGAGGACAACAAAGTTCAACACTCAGCTCAAAACCCATCCTTATCTTCATCCCATCCGACGCCTTTTGATGACATCAACAACAAGCAGAAGGAGAGATCTGGGAGATGCGTACGAATTCACGAAAGATTTGTGTGTTAACATCATAACTACGTTACTGGAAGGGAAGTGCTGTAGGCATCAACATACAAAATTATTCTCCCGCCAAACATTCAAATTAATTATCGAAAATAAATAATACGACACTTCTCGTAACGACCGAAAGAGTGCACCAGCAGTGAATTTCAAGCAAGCAGCAAGCCGACCTGTTTTGCCCACACATGTACATTCATTCTTTCACTTCATCATCATTCGCCTTTCAAGTAACACTTGGTGCTCATTACTCAACTAAAACAACGTGAGACTACTTACTCGTATATATTAAACTAGCAAAACCCCTGCTCGCTTCGCAGGGCTTCGGCCCACAACGGTTCGGAAATTAGAGATTGGCAGGATGAAGAATACGGTAATCGATGGATAGGCAGAAATGAACAATATTCTTAGAAAAATCATGTCTGTATTTGCTAATCTGATGAATAATCTATTCGTTTTTCAATTCTTTTACATCATTTTTTTAGTTAATTTACCCATTAAACAATCTTCCCCAAATTTTGCTCCCTGAGAAGAGCTAAGGTAATTAGGATTTTGACAGCAAGCCAGGTATATGCATAAGTATGCTTTTAACCCTCTTCAGGATTGCACAATGTTATAAATTTTCTTAAAACTAACAACTATTGGGATATTAGGACTGTTTAATGAAGAAAAACCAGATCAGAACAGCACAGACCAGCACAAGTAAATGAAAACTGTCAGAACAAGTAAGAACAGAAAAGATCAGCTCCCTATTTAATCTTTTTGACAGAATAAAATCAGCTGTCAAATGAATATTCCAAGTTCAAATGTTCATTTGTTGAAAACAAGATTCTGAATAGCTTTTTAGATTCTTTCGAGGAATTTTTACTTGGGAGTATAGTAGTAATATTTTTACTTCCTCGGAAAACTCGTCAATCGAATTAATTTCAAAAATTGTTTGATTGGAAAAAAATAAAAATAATTTGGCATTTGTAATTTTGACATTTGATAGTTTTCACAAAGCTGCACCAGCAAAAAAGTGGGGGCAGAAAAATGTGTACTAAACTGAGCTGGACAACTTCATGAAACACAAAATGACAGATTGTAGAACAGTTTGGGGCAAGGTTTTTACTCATGGAACACCCAAACGTGTACCTTTTGGATCTTTTCTGTACTTTTCTGTGCGGAGCAGGTTCATTAAACAGACCTATTATAAAGTGCTTCAATAAAAATATTGACAAAAAAAAACATAAATTCAATGTTCAAAGCTGTTTTAGATTTTCCCAAGTATTATAAAATGTATGGGTTTTTGTTTATCAATGAGATTTAATTTGCTAATGTTTTTGTTCATAAGGTAAAAATAAGAAAACTTTATGTTCTTTACGCATTATTTGAAAAAAAAAAATATCTTAAAGTCAACACTTTGTTCGGGCAAGAAAAATTGAACACCACTTAAACACAAAATTAGCCTTTTTTTAATCGTCAAAAAGTGATGAAAAAGTAACTTTGTCTTAAAAGGATTATTTTCTAAGAATATGACCAAGAATCACATCCCAAAGTATATGGCAGACAAATTACAGGATACCCTGTATAGTTGACCATGAGGAGAAACAGAAATTTCTAAATGAAAACCACATATTTTTAAAGATTGACCTTGCATCTTATTTATTTTTCAGGGAATTCAATTCGAACAGGAAACTAAAGAAAACCATTGACTTCTTCACGGCTAGTCTTGTAGTACTGTAAAGTTTAAGTTGATTGATGTCCCGAAACATAGTAATGCTCGTTTTATCAGAGTTTAAAAATGTGGAGGGAGTCCTGGTACATAAATGCATAAATGCAAAAAATTCAAAAACTCCGTCTCGTTGTAAAATTTACTACATCGTTTTCATTTGTAATTGTGTCAAAACACTCAAACGACTTGTGGGCAAAAAATTATGCATTTATTTGTCTAGTTCAAAATAAATTCTTGTATCGATTTTAGAAAGACTTTAATCTGTACCAGCCATTATTGCACTTCAACTCAATGCTTCAGTGCTTGGAAAGACATCTTGAATCAACTCTTTCCGTGGATTTGCATTACAATAAAAATTGTTTGGAAGTGAAATTCCGCCTTCAGAATCAAGTGAAATTATTCCATTTCCAATGTCCAATAGTGTCCGTGGCTTAGTGGTTAGGTGCGTTGGCTGCTAAGCAGAACGTCGTGGGTTCGAGACCTACTCGTGCCCAACGTTTATTATTTCATCTTTCTCGGTCATTGCCTTTTGCGAAGAACTCACAAAACTTCCAAGAATATCAAGACTATGAAAAAGTGCTTCTCAACTTTGCCGTTTTGAATCGGAGTTAAATTGTAGGTGCCCTAAATTCTTTCTACACACGCACCCAGAGAATTATTGATGAGAGTAAGCCACTTAGGCCTCGGCTCTTCAAGATCTGTCACGCCACTCTCTCTCTCTGATGTCCATTAATTGGCCAATGTAAGTTCCCTGAAATAAAAGTTTTTAAACGATTCCATTCGTCTTCAGCAGTTGACCGTGGTATAATCGACAAAGTTTGTCCTCAGCAACAAAAAGATTCAGAGCTCCAAGTTCGTCAAGTTGCGGTTAAAGGCTTCAAGTAAATTTTAGTGCGCCATTGTGCTCTCATCCCACATAAATATTCGGCCATTACCAACTTTTTTAAAATATTGTAATGTCAGTTTTATGTCTAATAATGTGCTCACACCTCCAGAAGAAGAAAGAGCCAACTGTTTTTTTAATGTCAGATCATATTGATGCTAAAATTAATGATAACAAAAATTATTACCCCATTCCACCGGGTGCATCACAGACTGATCACACCTTGCATATCTAATGGTGTCAAACACATAGGTAATTTTGTTGATCGTTTAACTTCGGCTCAATAGTTTGCGTAAATATTCTGAATCCAATGCAATTTTATTATTGTCCTCAACGTAGTATTGTTGTTGAGCAACCAATTCAATTGTGGCAATTCTTTATTCGCAAAACGGTTTTTTTCGTAAGCCATGGCACATTTCAATTTCAAAGCATTCAATTCCCCATCAGATTGGCATTTGCAATGACTACTGACTCAAAGCTAAGTAATGTCTGTTTGTGGCTTAGATTTGAGCACACCATGTTTTTTCCAGTTCGTTAGTGTTGATTAAATTTTATTAATGACACATTGCATCATGATTCAAAACGTTACAAATAACAAGTACGTACCCACTAAAAGATAATAATAATAAGATATACATACATATTTTCATACTCTAGAAATTTCATATATCAAAACAACGTTTGCCGGGTCAGCTAGTTCAAATATAATTTCCTAGGTTCACTGACATTTTTTTTTTGTCGAAGAAAAATTATATTTGTCAAATTTTTTTTCTTCACTGACATTTTTTTTTATTTTTTTATTGAAAAAAAAATATTTGACAAATTTTCAAACTAAATTGAGTGTTCTTATATTGATCAGTTTTTTTTTTGTAGTGCGAAATACAAAATTTTTAACATTTTTTAACAATTGAACCATTTGTGATTTGAAAAGTATACATTTTATTTTTGCTAAACCTTCTACCCTAAAACCTCTTTCATTTAGAGAAAAAATTAGGAAAATCGGTCAACCAGTGTGCCCGGTTAGCGAACGAACACAAAAATTAGGCTGTTCTTTTATATATATAAATATAGATAACTACTAACGTACTGCCTCAATCGATAATCAATACCCCTCTACCACACTCCCCACTATACCCTTTAAACGCTACCTGCTTGTGCTACCCAGTACGTCTTACAGTCTTATCTCTTAAGGAGATTTTCTCATCACGAATTCTCTATTTTAACATTGTTTAAAATCCATTCAAAATTCGACTTGAGATTTCCATTTCAAAACTAATGCATTTCATTTGAAAGAGTGATTTTGAGATGTTTGCTTACTAAATTTTTGTTTGCATTTCAAATTTTCCAATTTTTTTTTTTTACTTTTTTTTCCTTACCAGTTCCCCATCACAAATTTTCCAGTTGCAGGTGGCCATGGTTCAGAGGATAGAGTAGTCGATT
>CAKKXW010000002.1:86040436-86052943 GCA_920937365.1 Sphaerophoria rueppellii | reverse complement strand
AAAAGGTGGTGGGTATCGATTTGGAGTTCATAGGTCTTTTCCAGGATCTGCCGCAACGTGAAGATTTGGTCGATGGTTGACTTTCCTGGCCTGAAGCCACATTGATAAGGACCAATCAGATTGTTGACGAAAGGCTTCAGACGTTCACATATTACGGCAGAGAGGATCTTGTAGTCGATGTTTAGTAGACTTATTCCTCTATAGTTGGCGCAGTTTAGAGGATTTCCCTTTTTCAAGATCGGGCAAACAATGCTGAGGTTCCATTCATCGGGCATGCATTCCTCTGACCATATCTTACAGATGATTTGGTGCATGCTCCTATCTAACACCGTCGCCTGCTGCTTTGAACAACTCAGCAGCTAGTCCATCTGCTCCAGCGGCTTTGTTGGATTTCAGCCGTGATATTGCGGTTTTCACTTCTTCTTGATCGGGTTCACGGGATTGTTGGCTATCATCGTGTCCGATAAAAGACTCCTGTCTGACGGCGGTGTTTTGTTCGTCGTCGCCGTTATACAGTCTACAGAAGTGGTATTTCCAAATCGCAAGCATTGAATGCGATTCTACTATGATGTTCCCTTGTTTATCTCTGCGGGAATCGGTTCTTGCTTGATGACCTTGAGGCTGCACCTCTTACTGCTTTCTGTCAATGTTGCCACTAGTCTTCGATACTTGATGTTGGCGGCATAGGGATTCTTAAGGGGTTACTTGACACTCGATCAGAGAAGGATCTGGCGATCTCTTGCGATTATAGCCGTCCGACGTCGAATTTTCTTGCAGCATTTCCTTGTTATGACCGTTGTCGGGATATTCGTAGCACTACCTTGGCCACGACGAGGTAGTGGTCCGAGTTGATGTTAGCTCCTCGGAAAGTTCGAACATCTTAAATGCTGGACAAGTGCCTTCCGTCGCTCGCAATGTGGTTGACGGTTGATTGATCAGGAGATCTACATCTATGTTGGGATGTGGGAACGAGGTGCTTGCTACCACAACATTTCGCCCCGTCGATCAGCCTGAATCCGTTATCAGAAGTGTTGTCTTGCAGGCTGTGCTTTCCGACTGATTTGCGTTAAAATCGCCGAGGACTATTTTAATGTCATAGCTAAGACATTGCTCATACGTTTTGTCAAGGAGCTCTTAGAACTCGTCTTTGGTGTCGTCCTTTTTCTCTTCTGGTAAAATAACAAGTATAATAACGGCCCTTTGTGCCCTAGGAAACAGCAGGCAATAGCTCTGACCGATCAGCTAGTACTTGTGCGCCCCATCCAGGCACTCACAACGGCAGGCATTCGCTCTGTTTAAGCAGCAGGTACTAGTTCGGGCCCTTGGGGCACACTTTACTCTTATTAAACGAAGAAGTCAATAGGTAGAATCTGCTTATGTTGGCTTCAACCTTCCGGACTGCTATGATAGATGTGAAGGATGATGCGTATATGAGTGAATTATCTGCAAGAAGCAGATTTATGATCTGATGGCACAAATTTGTCTGACATCATTAAGCTGTAGTGGGAGGGTCCAACGTTCGAACCCTGGGCCACTCCAGCCATAATGTTCCTTACTCTCGACTTCAGCAAGGGATTTGTGTGGATTATTTTCTTGCATAATATGATAATGCTTACACTTACTAACAACTCTGTAATACTTAGGAGAAAAGATTAGTTTTGCTCATTTTATCTGAACTGTACACAATCGTGTGGATGGCGTAAAATGAACAAATATTTCTATTGTCTCGGGCAACTACAAAATAAAATGACAAAAGCATGCTTTCCAGCATATGAATATATTCATTTAAATTGAAATGAACTTAAAAACAAACAATAAATCCCTCCCTTCTACTACCCTTTCCAATACACCAGACAAATATGCTTCTAGGAATTCTTATTGCTTGCGCCCTGGGTATCATCTACACAAGCAAAACATGATAATTATTTTTTGATTCCCTTTCGGTTCCTAGAAACAAGAAGCTTACATACATATCCTGACATATGTATACAAGGACTTTAGGGGTCACTTTCCAAATAACCATTAATATCTGTAATGACATCGAATACAATATTTTTTTCCCATTTTCTTGTGACAGCCGAAATACCCAAACAAATGTAAATATAGATTTAACTTGACAATGAAATGAAAAAAGCTTTCACCATCATCAGCCTCCCCCCATTTGACCACCCCCCAAACAACCAACGATTTGATTATGCTAACGAAAATGTATATCCTTTTGATTACTATGCGTGTAGCACAAGGAAAAGAAACCAATACCAAAATGACACACACAAAAAAAAACAGACGAAGAAGCAATAAGCTCATGCAAATTTTATGAAAATTCCTTTCAAGTGTCCTTGCATAGGAGGGATTCGATGATGACGTGGTGGAAAGAGAACCGATAATGAATAGAAAGCAAAGTCCCAAAAATGAAAACCCATCGAAAAGAGCGAATCTCCAAAATGTCAGGATTTATCCTATTTAACCGAGAACCGACATCGACACAGTCAACATCGACATGAGAAATGGAAAAAGAAACGAAAAGGACCACGAACGCGAAAGCAATGTTGAAATCTATTGTTTATATTATTGGAAACGATAAATCGAATGTTGTTGACTTAAGCGTTGAGACATGGACATTTAACGGATCTTCGATTTTCAGTTGTCCTGCACGTGTATAAGCGACTTCATCGCCAAAGCGAAAAGGACACATTTTATTTCCATAAAACCATTCACTTTTAACTGCCCCCATTTTCACATGATTCAACGGTCTCTTTAATATTATAAACTTTCCCACAGTTAATAACTCACACTTCACATTTTAACGTGCATACTTCGCTTAACACTTAATAATATTAGCCAGAAACTCATTACCTTACAAGACTGCTTCTCAATAAATCTGCCATCTTTCATGAAGTAAGGATGAGGGTGTAAAAATAAGGATGAACGAACATCTTTAAAAAGGTGGTGCCGCATCACACCACCACCACCACCACATCGACCATACCGCCACGTTTACGATGTTCAAAATGCATGAAATTAGCTTGCCGCCATGCAGAAACTACAACAAAAAAATAAAACGTGCTTCAAACAATTTAAGGTTAGGCAGAGTGTACTCGAGGGCAGGTCGATCGAACAGCCTGCGCAGACTTTTTGTTTGTAATTTTACTTTCAGGGGTGTGCTAGCGGAATATTTTGTGGTCATTAAAACAAAATTATTAAAAATTTTAATGAGTTTGAAAAATCAAAAAAAAGAAAATGTTAAAGAGCTTTTCTGTCTGTATAATTTCAAATCCAAGGACGTTTCATCAAATTCTGAGTATCTGTTCTCGATATATTCGAAATTCAAACGAACAAATTGAGAACATTCATGCGACCACGACCTGCATAGCTCCCATTCATTTTTAAACTTTAAAAACACCGCCATCCAACACCCATGACCCAACCTGTAAAAGTCAAAGGGAAGCTCAAAAACAAAAACATATTACTTGTAAGGATGAAAAAATCCACTTCATCGTCTTCAAAGCATCATCGTATAGTCTATGATGTGGCATGGCCAAGGATTTATCTCTTTTTTTTTTTGCTGTCTATTCAACATCATAAAATATAGACTGCTTCACAATTTGAATGGCCGGTTTTTATGTTGACGAGGGAACTTTAAAGGATTTTTAATATTTTTTTTGTATCTACACAGTATTTTCTTTCTTTTTTTGTGTTTTATTCATTTTGTGGTTAAAGTTTGATGGTTTAACGGAAAAATAGTTTTTCAAAGTTAAGGGCAAACTTAAGGAATTTTGGAAAAAAAAACTTGTTTTTTTATATTATGATGAGTTCGCACCAAGTAATCAAAGCAATCACTTGAGAAAAAAATCTTTGCATAGAAAAGTGTTTTCAAGATGTTAAGAGTAATGAGATACAGAGCAATTGAATTTTAAGAGTTCAGAAAAGTTCAGAAGTGGGATCTTTTAAATTTCTTGATACCTTCTTATATTTTTGTGTGTGTTGTGATGCTTTTTTATTTATTGCTGAGGTAAGCTCAGGGTGTCCAGGGTCGATCCCAAAGAAAGCAAATAAAACTTGGGTCGAGAAGTCTCAAACTTCCAATAATGACCAACCTTTTCGATGTTGTATCAAATTTTATTATAGTTTTCTTACGATCTAAAATAACAAAGTATTGCATATACAGCTTACAATCTACATACAATAATAATTCTTAATCAGATAATTTCTTATAATACGGTCTTATAATAAACGAGCAGATCTCAAAATGCCGCTCCTGTCCCTAGCACCAAACTAGGGAATAAACAGTCGAACTGTCCCCGATTTAACAGCTTTCTGTCTGTGGGGCGCTGAGAAGAAGGGCCACCGCAGAATAAACAGGCAAAAGCGGATTTTCTGTCCTCGATACACCCAAAGGGAGTGGAGCGAAGAATAAACAGCAGATCTCAAAATGCTGCTACTGTCCCTACCACCAAGCTAAGGAATAAACGGTCGAACTGTTCCCGACTTGACAGCTCTCTGTCTGTGATGCGCTTGGAAGAAGGGCAGCCACAGAATGAACAGGCAAAAAGACGGATTTTCTGTCCTCGATACACTCAGAGGGAGTGGAGCGAAGAATAAACAGCAGATCTCAAAATGCTGCTACTGGCCCTAGCACCAAGCTAAGGAATAAACGGTTGAACTTGCTTCCCGGCGGTTTACTTTTTCTAAGTACCTGAGACCTGACACATATAAGAAAGAAATTTCACTTCCCCTTGTTAATTTTTGTGTGAAAACCTAATGTGAATTAAAAGAAAGGGAATGAACTAAATGCATGCATTCTTCAACCATCAGTCGGCTGGTATGGGATCATGAAATGTATGCATGGTGTGTATGTGCGTATAGTAAGAACATATGGAGCCATTGCATGAGCGTTGTCATGATTGCGGAAGGCATGGGCAGGTCGGGTGAGTAAATGTAATTTGAATTCAAATTTAATTTTCCCCACGGTCGGTCGTGTCACGGTTTTGGTGAGTGGGAGCTGAAATTTGTAACGCTTCGTTATCGTTACAGTGTGTGAGAAATAGAATAGCAGATGCACATAACTGTTGGACAACTTGATGATACGTTTCAAATTCGAGTGGTATGAATGTATATATTCAACTGTACAACCGAAATAATGCACGAGGGGGGGAGGAGGTTTGGAAAATGCGCAATACTAAAGGGTTTTTCAATAGGGACGCTACAAAAGTTTTCTTAAATAAAACAAAAACGGTTTTGAATATCAATGAAATTCTTCATTCCTGTAGAAGAACATTTGATGCCATTATGTATGAAACTTGTTTTTTTTTTTGCATGGCCACCACGGGCACGCTTGCAGAAGTCCAGACGCTGAACCCAATTTTCGATGGTTTTCAAGCATAAATCGGCCGATACTGCTGCAATTTCACGTTCGATATTCGTACGAAGTTCATCAATCGTCGCTGGCTTGTTGGCATAAACCATATAGATTTGACGTAGCCCCACGGGAAATAGTCTAACGGCGGCGTTAAATCGCATGAAACAGGCGGCCAATTCACAGGACCATTTCTGGAGATAATGCGCTCATCGAACTTCGATCTCAATAATTCGATTGTTCGGCCCGCTGTGTGACATGTGGTACCGTCCTGTTGAAACCACAAATCGTCCCAGTCCATATCATCCAATTCATTCCAAAAATAATCGGTAAGCATTGAGCGATAGCGATTCCCATTCACAGTAACGTTCCGGTCTTGATCATCACGGAAGAAGTACGGCCCAATGACAGCACCAGCATGTAAACCGCACCAAACAGTGATTTTTTCGGGATGTATTGGTGCCTCGTGAAGCACATGTGGATTGCTGCCTGACCAATAACGCATATTTTGCTTATTGACGAAGCCATCCAGCCAGAAATGAGCCTCATCGCTGAAGATGATTTTCTTCGATGAAAATCCGGATCATTTTCAAGTTGTTGTTGCTCAGCCCAATTCACGAACATACGACGCATCTGATGATCAATCGGCTTCAGTTCTTGCGTTCATTTGATCTTGTGAGGATGTAGGCCAAGATCTTTTCACGAAATACGCCACAACGACGTCAAAGAGATGCCCAACGCTTGAGAACGACGTGTGAGAGACTGATTTGGGTCTTCCGCAATTGATGCGCTAGCGGCAGCAATATTCTCGACACTACGGGCACTACTTTGTCTCACTGGCACGGGAACATTTGACCACTGACTGCGAATTTCGGTAGTAAATTTTAATAGTTTCGACTCGTTGTTGGATCGTATACCTTACCATGATGAAATGGCAAACTGAAGAGAAATGTCAAGAGAACGGGAAAAAATATGGTGTCGTTTGCTGTCCCTATTGGTCTACTTTTGTAGCGTCTCTATTGAAAAACCCTTTACTAAATGCAACTTTATCCCAATCATTCTTAATGCTCTCTGTTGAAAGTAGAGGTTTGCAATTTTAATGCTAAGCTCAGTAGAGAAGCAATCTTTGGTGGAATAATGTGACGAAATAGCCTTCAAAAAACTACCTCCGATAACGGATTTATGCTAATAGACTTCGCTGCGGAGCGAGCCTCGATATGCACAAGGGGACATGGAAATCTCCTAATAAATCAACCGTCAATCAAATTGATCACATTGCGATCGACGCACGACACTTCTCTTGCATGCAAGATGTCCGCACATTCCGAGGTGCCAACATCGACTCGGACTACTACCTTGTTGTAGCCAAGATACGAATGCGGATATCCCGATCAAGGCCAGCACATGCTAGGAGGAAATTCTACGTCAAACGGCTACAATCGCAAGAGATTGCTAGATCCTTTTCTGATCGTGTCTCCGAAAATCTCCACAGAAGTCCTTTGCTGCTAGCACAAAATATAGAGAACCAGTGAAAACACTGCCAAGCAGCCATCAGAGATGCCACCTTTGAAGTTCTAGGGTTTACACGGCCACCACAACGAAACCCCTGATGTGCCGGCGAGCACATGCAGCTAAATAAGAGGCATACAAGGCGGCGCTGCAAAGAAGGATACACTAGAAGGAGAGCTCTACGAGCAGAAAAGAAGAGAGGATCACAAACTTTTCTGAAAGAAACAAAGGGGACATGAGTAACGCGCGATCGAGGAGGTAGAGTTAAAAGGTAAAACAAACCACCAGGGGTCTAACACCCCGAAACGAAGTCTGTAGAGACCGTCATGGGAACATAGAAAGACCACTTTTAAAAGCTATATAATGGCGATGACGAGCAAAATTCCGCCAGCTATACAGAACCATTCAATTCCACTCATCCAACACTGACGAAGTGAAGATAGCGATACCTAAACTTAAGTCTAACGAAGTCGCTGAACTGTAAAAAGCAGTTGGAGATAATTTGGTTAGGAGTATTCACCAACTCATCTGCAAAATTGGGTTGGATGAAAGCATGCCCAATGAATGGACCTCAGCATCGTATGCCCTTTCCTCAAGAATGGAGATTCACGGAACTGCACGAACTACAGAGGTATAAGTCTTAACATTGCCTACAAGATCTTGTCTGCTGTGCTGTGTGAACGTTTGAAGCCTTTCGTAAGCAACCTAATAGGTCCTTATGAGTGCTGCGGAACCTGGAAAGTCCACCAACGATCAAAATTCACCCTACGGCAGATCTTGGAGAAGACCCAAGAACTTCATATCGATAGCTACCATCTTCTCATCGATTTCAATGCCGAGTATGACAGCGTCTACAGAGACCAATTATATAGAGCAATGTCTAGTTTTGTGGCATCCCAGAAAAAACTCAACTCGTCCGTCTATGTAAGATGACAATGGAAAACTCACGCTGTTCCATCGAGGTCGGAAGAAACCTAACCGACGCATTTGATTTCAAAAAAGGCTTTAGAATAGGTTATGTACCGTCATGTGACTTCTTCAACATCAGACTAGAAGCACAATCTTTTAAAAGTCTGTCCAGCTACTAGGATACGCTGACGACATTGAAAGAACGCAGCGTGATGTCAATGGAGCGTTCGTGAGCGTTCTTGTGCTGTGACATTGACCATGACAACATCCGATGAAAACGCTATGGGCTGCTTCGAGAGAAAAATTCTTCGAGTGATTTTTGATCCTGTCTGCATAAATGGAGAATGGAGCCGAACATTCAATCAAGAACTGTACAAGCTGGTCAGCGACACTGAAAAGTTAAGGTCCAACGACTTAGATGGGTGGGTGGAAAATAATGCTCCGGCTCGTAAAGTCTTCTTCGGAAGAGAAAGACCGCGACTCAAGTGGAGATTACAGGTGGTTGAGGACCTGAACCAACTTGGCGTGCGAAACTGGAGACGGCTAGCTAGGGAACAAGCTGGCTGGAGACGTTTGTTGCATGAGGTCCTAGTCCGATCTGGACTGTAGTACCACCATAAGAAAGTAAGAGGTTAGCCAATTAAGAGAGCTTTTGAAAAATCTGTATGGACACAATCGATTTCCTGACGACATTCCAAGGAGTTAACACGTTGATTTATAAAAACAAGGAGACTTTTGACATTAGAACGTTTCTGCATGAAACCATATAACGTGGTCAAACACCTTAGGAATAGTCTTGAGTTTTCATAAAGAGCCATATGTATGATGTAACTGCACGGAGTTTGTAGCAAATCTGAGGGGAAAGTTCTTCGAGTGAACGACTCGCTGGCATGAGTCCAAGGACTCAAGAGCGAACGAAAGTATTCCAAGAAATGGCAAAAGGATCAACCTGATGTCATCACTTTTCACTACATCATTGTTCCAAGATGACAAACATCCTTACTTGATTGTTTTCAAAATTCTTTTAAGACGTCCTGACATTTTTAGTTAAAGGCAGAAATTCAACAAATACTTTGTGAAATGTGAAATTCCTTCTATGACTCATTTTACGTTTAGACCAACCTCTCCCATTCCTGGAAAACACCAATCAAAATTAAAGTCAAATCGATTGAAGATTTTCACGTTGACTTTGTCTCTAGCTCGGTAATTTAAAACTCTTGACAGCTTCTTCAATTCAAGGTCTTCTAAATGACTGTGTGTATGTGTGTGTGTGCTCGTCAGCCATAGCAATATTTCCTCAAACGAAATAACCTTCTCCACTTTACCAAAACAAAACTGAAAGCAGAAACAAATAAAAAAAAGGAAAATATTGCTGTTTCCTTGATTTTATTTTCATTTTTTGTGTGTATGTGTGTTTGTTTGTCCCTAGCCCACTCGCATTCAAGGCCCCGAAGACTTTCAAAGGATTTTCTTTTGATTAAAAATTTCAATTATCCTTCTGTCTCAGAACACAAACGATTTATTTTCATTGCTTGTTCTTTTTTTCTCTCTGGTCTTGTTTTCTTATGCCTAGCCTAGATGTGGAGCATCCAGCCACAATTCCTACAGTTTATTTAGCGGAGCTTAGTCGACCAGTCGACACATACACCAACACAAACACAATTTATAGAACAACAACGTCACAAAAAAAAAGGACGAGAAACAAAAACATTTTCTTGAGTAGTCCACTTCGGATTTATCGAAAGGAAAATCAGCTTCATTGAAACAATACAAACGACTTTAGCTGTTGTCGTCAAGCGAGCGAGCTTCTCTCAAGTCTCCAACAATAAACAATGAAGATTGAAGGTCCTTTTATTCCTTTTTTCTAGGAATTCGCACCCTAACTCAACTACTTAAATTAACACCATAAACACCTGAAAGGCTAAAAGCAAATTCCAGTATTATACTTACCTAAAGGTGTTAGCTATACGGCCTCAAAGGAGCGCAAACGTTTTTTGACTCTTCAAAAATTTAAGCCAGGTATGCTGGAAGGTAGTGAGCGATCATAGGTTCATGGGAAATCAGGCAAATAACAGCTTCGAATCCTGATTGCCATTCATGACGGTCATTTCCCTTGGTGATGAAACAGGCGCCAATTCTCAACAAAGAGCACTTTTATATCCCCAACTGGTCATAAATTCCGAACAAAAACAAAAACAAAACCAATACAAAACCGAAACAAAACAAAACAAAACACGGACCGACCAAAAAAGGAATCGCCACTTGTGATTCCGGAGCGAAACAATCAAGGCATTGATTTGATTGTTGCCCAAATATTGCGGTCTGCTTTGAATACAAAATAAATACGGTGGCGTCGTCATCGCTGCCGCCGCCGGCCGCCCACACAAGACCCTAACATATCGAACAAAACATAACTTCATCGTTGCCTTTGTTCAGCCAGGAATCCAGGAAGAAGACCAGTTAAGGCGGAAGCAGTTGAAATGCAATATGGTTTGGAATTCTTCCAGCACCATTAGAAACAGGTTCAACCTGATCCCTGGGGCCGTTTTAAAAGTACTCCATTGAGGGGAGACAGAAAAAACAAAAAACAAAAAACAAAATGCTGAAACTTCGTCCATTTGTATGGACAACACGTGTTCGCTGTTAGATTCCATATCAATTTATATCTCCCGGAAAAGTGAAGTAGAAGAATGGTTTGTTATTAGTGAGCAGGAAAAAAGGATAGCCATCTTTCTACACGTAGGTAAAGAGTAAAACCCATTGACGTTAGGGTGGTCTATTTAAATCTGTGATTTTAAGGGATTCAAACCTGGGACTTCCTGCAGTCGAACCGTCATTCCTAGTGAATATGTCGAACTATAAATTTTGTAAACCGTATTTACTCGAGTCAAACCTGTCCCCTAAAATTGATCCAGAAAACACTTAAAAACGGAAAGAAATGAGGTTTTGAATCCGTTAAAATCTTTTCATCCCCTGATAAAATCTTGGGGTTCAGTCAAGAGTTGGGTAAGAGTCTCCGGCTGCTTAAGACACTATAAGGTTGGGAAAGAGCCCCCGGTTGACTATGGCATAATAGGGGATAGGATAGGGTCCCCAGCCGGTTCGTCACAACAAAGTATTGGGATAGAGTCCCCGGACGGTTAAGCCACAATTAAAGGTTGGGATAGACTCCCCGGCCGCTTAAGGCACAATCAGGCTAGGATAGAGTCCATGATGGCCGGTTTGGGCACAACTAAGTGTTGGGTAGAGTCCCCCGCTGGTTAAGGTAAATAATTTGTTGGGTAAGAGTCCCCGGTAGCTTAAGGCAGAATTAGGATGAGAAAGAGTCTTTTGTCGCTTAAGACATAATAAGGTTACCGCTTCAGGTACAATCAGGTTAGGATAGGGTCTCCGACCGGTTAAGTCCCGTTTAAATATTGGGATAGAGCCCCGGCCGGTTAAGGCTTAATTAAGGGTTGGGATAAAGTCCCCGGCCACTTAAGACAAAATCAAGTTGGGTTAGAGTCCCCGGTTGACTATGGCATAATAGGGGATAGGATAGGGTCCCCGGCCGGTTAGTCACAACAAAGTATTGGGATAGAGTCCCCGGACGGTTAAGCCACAATTAAGGGTTAGGATAGACTCCCCGGCCGGTTAAGGCACAATCAGGCTAGGATAGAGTCCATGATGGCCGGTTTAGGCACAATTAAGTGTTGGTTTAAGAGTCCCCGGTCGCTTAAGGCAGAATTAGGATGAGAAAGAGTCTTTTGTCGCTTAAGGCATAATAAGGTTACCGCTTCAGATACAATCAGGTTAGGATAGGGTCCCCGCTCGGTTAAGTCCCGTTTAAGTATTGGGATAGAGCCCCGGCCGGTTAAGGCACAATTAAGGGTTGGGATAAAGTCCCCGGCCACTTAAGATAAAATCAAGTTGGGTTAGAGTCCCCGGTTGACTATGGCATAATAGGGGATAGGATAGAGTCCCCGGCCGGTTAGTCACAACAAAGTATTGGGATAGAGTCCCCGGACGGTTAAGCCACAATTAAGGGTTAGGATAGACTCCCCGGCCGCTTAAGGCACAATCAGGCTGGGATAGAGTCCATGATGGCCGGCTTAGGCACAATTAAGTGTTGGTTAAAGTCCCCCGCTGGTTAAGGTAAATAATTTGTTGAGGAAGAGTCCCCGGTATCTTAAGGCAGAATTAGGATGAGAAAGAGTCTTTTGTCGCTTAGGGCATAATAAGGTTACCGCTTCAGGTACAATCAGGTTGGGATAAGGTCCCCGACCGGTTAAGTCCCGTTTAAGTATTGGGATAGAGCCCCGGCCGGTTAAGGCTTAATTAAGGGTTGGGAGAAAGTCCCCGGCCACTTAAGACAAAATCAAGTTGGGTTAGAGTCCCCGGTTGACTACGGCATAATAGGGGATAGGATAGGGTCCCCGGCCGGTTAGTCACAACAAAGTATTGGGATAGAGTCCCCGGACGGTTAAGCCACAATTAAGGGTTGGGATAGACTCCCCGGCCGCTTAAGGCACAATCAGGCTAGGATAGAGTCCATGATGGCCGGTTTAGGCACAATTAAGTGTTGGTTAAAGTCCCCCGCTGGTAAAGGTAAATAATTTGTTGGGTAAGAATCCCCGGTAGCTTAAGGCAGAATTAGGATGAGAAAGAGTCTTTTGTCGCTTAAGACATAATAAGGTTACCGCTTCAGGTACAATCAGGTTAGGATAGGGTCTCCGACCGGTTAAGTCCCGTTT
>CAKKXW010000002.1:86008158-86034597 GCA_920937365.1 Sphaerophoria rueppellii | reverse complement strand
AATAAAATATTTTTAGCTAGAGCTGCGTACCTGTTCGCTAAAAAGCTCAGCTAAATTTTAGCTCCGCTAAATTTTGGAGAGAATTTTGTATGGAAGCTAAAATTTAGCTCGATCTGCGTACTATGCTTAAGCAAGAAAAGAAAGAATTAATCAGCCTTATCACGAATAATTTTTCCCTGGAGTTTTTTCCCAATTTGGGAACTTTGTTATCATGAATAATTTTCTAAAATGGGAAAAAATTAATTTCGAAAAATTCGTATCGCCAATAATTTTTTCCAGGGAACTTTTTCCCTATTTGGAACAGAATTTTCCCCAAGTTAGTTGTGAGGGAAAAACTTGCTATGCAGCACCATGAAGTGAATTGGAATTTTTTTTCTTTGGTGGAGAGAGGGACAGAAGTCGTGGGGCTAAAGATCAACACGGAAAAACTTAAGGGATCATCCTTGGAATTGAATCATCGATGCAATCATATATTTCTGGACAACGCTTTTAGCTTAAACAGCAAGCCTGGACTGTTCCGTCCATTTTTGAATCCTTGCTGTTTTATGGGTGTAGTCTTTAGGAAATAGACACTGCCACAAGAAAGCTTTAAACATTCGTTAATAGATGTCTCAGAAACATCTTGAGGATTTTTCTGACCCAACCGTATCTGAAATGTTGAACTTCATGCGAGAACAGGCCAGGAACCCATAGACTCTATCATATGAAGACGAAAGTAACAGTGGATTGGCCACACGCTTCGAAAAGGCGACTGCTTCGCTATGGAACCCGTTGGCCGTTCACACAAAAAGCAGACAAGTCGGGCGGCAGACAATTGGCTTGGCGATTAACAGTCAAACAGGAACAGGAAGCCCAACGACTGCGTGTATTAGAAGTGACCCTATGTCCCCTAAGGGAAACACCATGGAAATAAGAGGTCAATAGCTAAGGTACAATACGTGTTAACAACAAAATTCAGTTTAGCTTCCAAATGCATGTATGTTTAATAAAGAATCAAAAATGAATGAGATTAACAAAAATTTTGTCGTTAAATTGTCACGAATTTTGAAGGTATGCGAACTAATAAACGAAAGATCAATTCACAGAAAACCAAAACTATCTGCGAGGTACAGAGTTGTGATCCTGGTTTCAGTCCTTAGCATCTTCTTTCCATATATGTATGTATGTATGTCTGTAGATATTTTTTGATGCAAATACCTCGGCAACCAGGAAAGGACTAGGAAATGTGTTTAGCTTTCAAAAATAGGTTCGGGATGTTAGAACTATCAAATATGTCTGCAAAATTGATGTTTTATTGATATAAACATCCACAGTTTCAATAATTTTTATTTGAATTTGACACAAAAAAAAAATATTTTATTTAAATTTGAAGCTTTCTTATATCTTAAGGTTGGTATAATTTCTTTCCGAGGAAATAAAATTTCTTGGGAGATTCTCGATGGGAAACTTCTATTCCGGGGTAATTTTTGTTTCCCTGGGAAAAAAAGTTCCCATAAAATTGGCGATAGGGCTGAATGTGTATAATAGAAAGCAGAATACATAGTGTGTGGTGTAGGGTTGATAGATATATTATCAACATAAACATTATTAATTTGATGCATATTCAAAACGGTTAAACTATCTATAACGTTACATTCAAAATCTTTGTTAACATTATAAGGATACATAAGATTCTCATCATTTGAAAATTGCCATTTAATATCCGACAAATTAAAATCACCCAGAACTATCCAGTATGAGTTTTCATTTACCATATTTTTAATAATTTGCTCAATATTTTTTATATCAGCATCATAAATGGAATAATCAGATATAGGTGGTATGTATGAAATAAAACAATATAAGTTAATATTCTTACATTCTGAAGAAGAATGAGAAACAGGTATAACGATACGTACACAAATTTGTTCAATTGAAGAATTATATAAATTAATTTCAATGCTTGGATAAATAGACCTAATAGCCAATAATACGCCTCCACCTCTGCTTAAACCTTTCGATAAACGTTGAAATCAGATGAAAAATATTCAGTTGATAGAAAATTACAATTTAAACATGTCTCAGTTAGAGCGATGGCGTCATAAGAACAATCAGCAGCAGCAATAGAAAATTCATTAGATTTTGTCCGCTGGAGGTAGCGTTATGATAAAATAAGGAGAGACAATTTCCAATCGAAGATGAAACACCAAAATTATTCTTTATGTTAAAACTTGTTGGTGTGGGTTTGATGCGTTTTTTGAACGGTATTCAAATTTTTCAACCTGGACTCCCAACTGGCCAAATGGATGATTGAAGGGCATCGTTGAATAATGCAGTTGGAATTTCAAGTTTAAAATTAATGTAATGGAACGATGACATATCTGCTTCTTTTTTTACCAATTTATGACAAACCAAGCTTGTAGTTGGCAAATTCAGTTTTCTTGCGATGTATCTTGTATCATAGGACCTTGTGATGTGTAAAGGGGCTACTAATAAAAAGTGATAAGTTTTTCTGGGATGACAAAACCTGGAAGCAAAAGTGTTTACAATGAGTTACCGCGAAGCACTTCGCAAATCAACTCACGCATCCCTTGATAGAAGCATGTATTCCCTTCAAGTTAAAAACAAGCCAATTAAACCGATATGTGGAGGTCCAGACTCGACCACACGATCCAAAAACACGCTTCTAATTGTGTATTAAAATTTTTATTTACCATTTCTACTGTTTGTGTTGTTTTGGTTTTAGCTCAAATTATGCTCTAGAGAACGCATCCTCCGCATTATTTTTGTCCGCCGTTCGTTAATTTCCCTTTCCGACAGCAAAAACCATCGAATTTAATTACGATTGTTCAAACAAACAAAAAATACATATAAATGACCTTTCATTTAACTGTCTGACCCTCTCTGTTGGCGAAAGGCTAAATAATTCGGTGAATTTCACTTTTTTCTCCACAAACATGCACTACCGCTGCCGCCGAGTTGCCACCACCACCACAGAGCCACAAACATCTATCGGAGGACTTGGACAATTCGCTTCTTTCCTTTCTTTCACCCAATTTCATTACCCACTCTTCAAGAGCAAGGCCAATTAAAATGACCACACTCAATCCAATTGCGTAGTCATATAGAGTTATAGGTGTGTATGTGTGTTTTGGAGTGTATTCGGTATATACATGCGGTATGCCACGTCGTGCGTCAAATCGGTTAAAAGCTAACAACGATATGGTCGACTACTTGAAAAAGGAATTTCCATTTGGCCGCAGTAATGACAAGCATTTGGCCATCTGAATTCGGATTATGTATAATTCAGGCGCAAGCTGAAACCTTTTACCCATCGACTTTGTCCAAGTATAGATGTAGAGGTGAGCAGAAGAGGAATGTTGTTTATACAACATCGAACGGAAGGGACCTAAGTCAATATTGCAAAAAAATAATTGGAAGGTCCAACGAACGATTTCAACGATGATGGCGACCAACCAACGACCGACCGACGGACGCGACAACCAATGTTCGACGGTATGGCTACCTCGCCCAGGGAGACTTTCAGGTGGTATGTGGGATAATGGTTCGCTTCCAGCTGGTCTTGGATAATTCAATAGCTTTTACTTACCTCTTCCTTTCCAATCGGGAGTTTTCTATTTCGTTTTGGGTTTTCTTCATTAAAGGACGTTCATACTGTATTCGAAGTTAGTTAGCAGGTAATCCATAAAATCAAAAAAAAAAGTTACAGCAAAAAAGGTGTTACTCTTCAACCGAGTCAGAAGGCAGTAATGTGGTGAAACAATTCCCCCTAAAAAAAAAACACGGAACAACAAATTAACGGCAGGAAAGACAAACTTGACTTTACATCGTTTCCTTTTTCATCCCCTCCTTAAAATAACAAAGTTACGCTGTCAAAAATTCCATATACGAGCAAACATTTTCTGATTTTGCAAACATAAGCAAATTGGGAGGGGGAGGGGTAAACCGACTCTCCAAACAATTAATTAAAGCTCTTTTTTAAGATAAGATAGCGGGAAATGTCCTCCTGAATTAAAAAAAAAAAAAAACAATATTTTTAAATAAAGGGTTTTCAACTAAGAAGATCTCTGGGTCAATCAACCGTCAATCAGATTGATGACATTGCGATCGACGGAAGACTTTTGTCCAGCATTATAGATTTTCAAACTTTCCGAGGAGCTAACATCGACTCGGACCACTTCCTCGTCGTAGCCAAGGTAGTGCTACAAATATCCCGACAACAGCCAAAACAAAGAAATGCTGCAAGAAAATTCGACGTCGGACGGCTACAATCGCAAAAGATCGCCAGATCCTTCTCTGATCGAGTGTCAAGTAACCTCTTAAGGAGTCCTGTGCCGCCAACATCAAGTATCGAAGACCAGTGGCAACATTGCCAGAGAGCAGTTAGAGATGCCGCCTATAATGTACTGGGTTTCACACAGCCACCAAAACGAAACCCCTGGTTTGACGAAGGATGCAGGCAGGCTCATGCAGCCAAGCAGGAGGCATACAAAGCGGCGCTGCATAGAAGGACAAAAACTGCTCGTGAGCTCTATGAGCAAAAGAGGAGTGAGGAACGCCGGCTTCTCAGGAGAATAAAGAGAGAGCATGAGAAGCGTCACATCGAGGATGTTGAGGAAGCCAACAGCAGGAATGAAGTTCGGAGGTTTTACCGAAAGGTTAAACAGCTGGCTCAAGGTCATCGAGCTAGAACTGACGCCTGCAGAGATAAACAAGGGAACATCATAGTAGAATCGCAGTCAATGCTGGGGGTTTGGAAAGACCACTTCTGTAGATTGTATAACGGCGACGACGAACAAAACAACGCCGTCAGACAGGAGCCTTTCATCGGACACGATGATAGCCAAGAATTCCGTGAACCCGACCTAGAAGAAGTGAAAACCGCAATATCACGGCTGAAATCCAACAGAGCCGCTGGACCAGATGGACTAGCTGCTGAGTTGTTCAAAGCAGCAGGCGACGAGCTAGATAGGAGCATGCACCAAATCATCTGTAAGATATGGTCAGAGGAATGCATGCCCTCAGCATTGTTTGCCCGATCCTAAAAAAGGGAAATCCTCTAAACTGCGCCAACTATAGAGGAATCAGTCTACTAAATATCGCCTACAAGATCCTCTCTGCCGTAATATGTGAACGTCTGAAGCCTTTCGTCAACAATTTGATTGGTCCTTATCAATATGGCTTCAGGCCAGGAAAGTCAACCATCGACCAATTTTTCAGGTTGCGGCAGATCCAATGAACCTATGAACTCCAAATCGATACCCACCACCTTTTCATTGATTTTTAGGCCGCGTACGACAGCATCTATAAGGACGAACTGTACAAAGCTATGTCTAGTTTTGGCGTCCCTGCCAAGCTCGTTCGCTTGTGCAAAATGACGATGGAGAACTCACGCTGCTCCATCAAGGTTGGCAACGAGCTTACGGAATCTTTCGACGTCAAAAAGGGATTCAGACAAGGCGATGCACTGTCATGCGATTTCCTTAACATCGTTCTTGAGAAGATAGTGCAGAACTCCAACGTCAACACCGGAGGCACTATCTTCCAAAAATCTGTTCAACTTCTCGCGTACGCCGATGATATTGATATAATGAGAAGAACACAGCGTGATGTCAATGGCGCCTTTGTGAGAATTGAGACAGAAGCGGCAAAAATGGGTTTAGCGGTAAATGAGGGAAAAACGAAGTATATGCTGTCTTCGAGGAAGGCCACCCAATACCGACGGCTCGGGCAGAACGTCACAATAGACACATACAACTTCGAGGTAGTGGAGGAGTTTGTCTACCTAGGCTCCGCTATAAACACGGGCAATAACAGCAGCGCCGAGATCAGACGAAGAATAACTCTTGCTAATCGCTGTTTCTTTGGGCTAAGAAAGCAATTGAGTGGAAAAGCCCTCTCTCGAGCAACTAAGGTAAAACTGTACAACACACTCATCATCCCAGTCCTGTTGTATGGTGCAGAAGCATGGACCCTGACAAAATCGGATGAAAGTGCCTTAGGCTGTTTCGAGAGGAAAGTTCTTCGGGTTATCTTTGGCCCCGTGTGCATTGAAGGGGAATGGCGAAGAAGATACAACAGCGAACTTTACGGGTTGTACAACGACATGGACCTAGCCAGAAGGGTCAAGGTCCAGAGACTCAAATGGCTCGGTCATTTAGAGTGGATGGACACCAATGATGCGGCCCGGAAAGCCTTCGACACTATTCCCGATTGACGTAGGAAGAGGAAGACCGCGACTCAGGTGGCGCACTCAAGTGGAAGAGGACCTCAATCAACTTGGAGTGCAAAACTGGAGACGACTAGCTAAGGACCGAGCTAGCTGGCGGAGACTGTTGATTGAGGCCCAAGTCCACAACGGACTGTAGCGCCACCTTAAGTAAGTAAGTAAATTTTCCAATAAGAAGTGTTATTTTGGATAGGCCGCTATTTCGGTAGCTGTCACTTTTGAAGCTTTAATTTTTTGACATTTGACAAGAAGAAACTACGGCATTAATTAAAATGGAACAATACACGCTTCAACAACGCATTGAAATTATTAAAATTCACTATAAAAATGGTGAAAATTTGGCAGACACGGTTCGTAAACCTAAAACATATTTGTGTCGTCGTGAAGAACCTTTCCGGACCGCAATACAGAAATTGGTGGACAAATTAAATCTGTTGGGACATAATTAAGTTATGTGAAGAATTAAACTCGTGCACATCGTTTAAGAACAACTGAGAATATTGCTGTATTAGCCCAAAGTGGTGAAGAAAACCCAGGTTTGTCCATTCCTCGTCGGTCTTTGGAATTAGGCATTCCACAAACGTCGTTACATTTTTTTTTGCATAAGGACTTAAGGCTTATAAAGTTCAATTTACACAAGAACTCAAGCCGATTAATCATCAACAACGTCGTGTCTTTGATTGGGGCCTTGAATTGCATGAAAATGATCCGGAATTTCATCGAAAAATCATCTTGACTAATGAGGCCCATTTCCACCTCTTGGAAAACCCAAGAGTTATTGTTGAAAAGCCTCTCAATCCTCAATGAGTGACTGTTTTGTGCGGTTCATGGTCCGGCGGGGTCATTGGACCTTACTTTTTCGAAAATGAGGCTGGACCAACAGTTCAGGCTATCGAGAGATGATTAATGATTTTTTATGGCCGGAATTGGATGGTATTGATCTGGACAACGTTTTCTTTCAACAAGATGGCGTGCCACACAAGCAATATAACTATCGATCTTTTACGTTAAAAGTTTCCGGACCTTATTTAATATATCGGACCTTATTTTATCTCTCGAAGAGGTAATCACAATTGGCCACCGAGATCTTGTGATTTAACACCTCGCAACTTCTTCCTTTGGGGCCACGTAAGAGATACGGTCTACTCCAACAGCCCAGCGTCGATTCAAGACCTCAAAGATGGAATTCGTGAGGCTATCGAGGACAGCCACTTGCGATTTGGTTATGGAAAATTTCATGAAAGGGATATGGTCATGTAAGCGTGGTCTTGGCGGCCATTTGGCTGATGTTGTGTTCCATTATTAACGGCATACCTTCCTCTTTATAATGAAATAAACATTCGACCATTTAACTCAAAAAATGCCATTTTTCTTTGAATATCAAAATAACACCTCTTATTGGAAAACCCTTTATGTTCTTACATACATTTGATTAAGAGTTAATTTAACACCGCCTCTACTTCCCCCTTCCAACAAGAACTAGATTTAAGGCTTCAGCCGTTTTGGTCACGTTTTCTTGTCTACTAAACAAAAAGAAGAAGTCATCCCTTTGGCCTTTACGTAAACAATTTTCTATTCTACAATAAATTTTATTATTGACGCAGAACCAAGTCTAACCCAGGAACCGTAAAAAGGTCTGATGAAAATGAAAATGGAAAATGAAGTTAGAAAAAAAAAACAGAAGAATTAATTTAAATTTTGATTAATTCACGATTTACAAAAAGACGATTTCTTTCTCCCTGAAGGACCCAACCTTTGGCCATTAATATGTGACAAAACTTTAAATGAAATAAAATCAAACAATTCTTGCACGCGAAAGAGATAGAGAGACGGAGAGAGATAGAGAGAAAGAGAGAGAGAGAGAAAATAACAAAATTCAGTCAGCATAAAATTAACTTAAACGAAATATAACACAAATGTTTTTTTGAATGGATTTGTGAATGTTAATAAAAGGGAATTGTTATGTAGGCGGGTGGGAGAGGGGAAAAGCGGAAGTGATGGGGGAAATGTTTGGGGTATTATTAAGTTTATTTGGACACAAATAATACAGAACACAAAACAAACATAAAAAGTTAATCCTGAGAAAAATGATGGGCTCTATTGAACAGTTCCGTTTCTTAATGTTCTATTTTTGGGAAATTCCATCATGCAGAAGAAATAATTAACAATCGAAAACCTTTCCTTTTTTTGGCGGGGGAAATGGGTTATTTACGATAAGTGACTTATTGAAATTCGCACTGATGTTTAAACGCATCGATTTTCTATTTGGTGAAGAGCACTACGCTCCGTTGTGGACTTGGGCCGCAATCAATAGGGTACAGCCTTGATATTACCGTTTTCACTTCTTCTACGTTGGGTTCACGAAATTTTTGGCTATCATCGTGTTAAAGGCTACTGCCTGCCGCAGAGATATGGTTCGTCGTCACCGTTATACAGTATAAAGAATTTGTATTTTTTTGCAATTCTATTATGATCTTCCCTTGTTTATCACTGCAGGAATCGGTTCTTGTTCGATGACCTGACCTCGAGCCTATTTAGTTACTTATCCGGCTCACAATCCATGAAGGATCTCAGCCTGAGATACTGCAGCCTTCCATCATGAACGGTTCCTCGCATGCACTCTACAGCCGCCGAAATCAAGCGCACATGATCCTTGTACCGTATGTTCGGTCTTCCTTGTCGTCTCGAACCTGGGGGCTGGGATGAGAAGACTTTCTTGGCTGGAGCGTTGTCGTCCATTCGCTCGATGTGGCCGAGCTAATGAAGTCGTCATTTCTTGGCATTCTGGACTACATCCACATCTTGGTACAGCTCATATAGTTCCCGGGTGAACCTACTTCTCCATTCGCCATAGTCGCATACGTGACCGAAAATCCGTCGAAGAATTTTTCCCTCGAAAGTGCCCAGTATCAATTCCCCTTTTTTACTTATCGTCCAGCACTCGGCGCCTTAGAGTCGGACTGGTAAAATCAAAGTTTTGTATAGCAGACACTATTTCTTTCGAGTGAGGAGTTTTGAATCCAGTTATTTGGCCAAACCGAAGCAGCAGCGGTTAGCTAGGGTAATTCTTCTTCGGATCTGAACTAAGGTGTCATTTGTGGGATTGATGTGTCCTAGGCGGTGGACAGATGATGCTTCGTTTGTTGATAGCATGTTCTTTGTTTTGTCCTCATTCACTTCAAGACCAACGAGTTTCATCTGTTCTTCAATCGCTGTGAAGGCCTCAAGCAAAGCTCTCTTGGATCGACCGATGGTGTCAATGTCGTCCGCATAGCCTAGGAGCTAGGTGGACTTGTTGAAGATAGTGTCTTCCGTGTTCACACCTGCCTTGCGCACTATCTGCTCCAGGACTATGTTGAAGAAGTCACATGACAACGCATATCCTTGTCTAAGCCCTGCGCATGTTTGGAATAACTCGGATGAGCTCTGTTACCCATTTGCACACAGCACTGCGTATTAAGCGACATGCGGCACAGTATCCCTATCATAAGCTCTTGGCGGTGGATGCTATCATATGCAGCCTTAAAGTCGATGAAAAGATGGTGGGTTTCGACTTGAAATTCGTTGGTCTTTTCCAGGATCTGCCTCAGTGAGAATATTTGGTTTAGCGTTGTTCTGCCTGACCTAAAGCCACACTGGTGCCGAGTATTGTGTTGCAGAAAGGTTTAAGACGCTCACACAGTACGTTGGATAGGATATTGTATGCAACATTAAGCAGGGATATGCCACAGTAGTTTTTGCATGACATCGGATCGCCTTTTTTGTAGATGGGGCATATGGAGCTTATCGAGCAGTCAGTGAGCATGCATTCTTCCTCCCACACTTTGGTGATGATCTGGTGCATGCGGTTTATAAAAACACCTCCTCTATATTTAAAGTGTTCCGCAGGTATGCCATCCGACCTGGCGGACTTGTTATTTCTTAGCATTTGGATGGCTCTTTCTACCTCTTCTACATTGGGGGCTTGGACTGGGTCTTCATTGACTGGCCTTGCTACTCTCTCGCTCGCTCGACATTTTGCGCATTCAGCAGCTGTTCGAAGTGCTGCTTCTAGCCAGCTTCCGATAAAAAATCCGAATTTCATTCCTGCTGTTGGCTCTCTCAGTATCGCCTCTCTCTTTTTTCTCGTGAGAAGCTGGCGTTCATCTCTCCTCTTCTCTCCTCATCTCTTTTCTTTCTATGCATCGCTGCTTTGTATGCTTCCTGCTTGGCTGCATGGGCCTGTCTGCATTCTTCGTTAAACCAGGGATTTCGTTTTGTTGGCTGTGTGAAACCTTTCTCATTAGAGGCTGCATCTCTAACTGCTTTTTAATTATGTTGCCTTTGATCATCGATACATGATGATGGCGAGGATTTCTTAAGAGGTAACACTCGATCAAAGAAGGATCTGGAGATCTCTTGTGATTGTAGCCGGCCGACGTCGAATTTTCTCACTGCATTTCGTTGTTTTGGATGTTGTCAGGTTATTTGTAGCACTATCTTGGCAAGGCCAGGGTAGGTAGTGGTCCGAGTCGATGTTGGCCCCCGGAAAGTTCGAACATCAAGAATACTGGACAAGTGCCTTCCGTCGATCGCAATGTGATCAATCTAGTTGATGGTTGATTGATCGGGGGGTATTCCTTATTGTATTTATTAATTGAAAGCAAGGTTTATAAATAAAAATGAACAAATTTATTAAGTATGAAATTTTGAGTATGATGTTTTCAGTTTGAAATTATTTTCTAGAGTAAAGTATTTATCGTAAGGACTAAAAATTATTTACATCCTCTGAATACATTTTGAACAAGTAACATAACAAGTAAAAGTAACTTAAAAGTAACTTAAAAGTAACATTATCTTCGTTAACTTCAACATTCCTTTAAGAATGTTGAGATTAATGAACCATGTGCTTGATACCACAACATTTCGCCCCGCAGCAAAATCAATCAGTCTGATCTATTGTCGGAAGTATTGTCGTGCAAGCTGTGGTTTCCGACTGTTCCAATAAAATGTTAATGTCATAGCCCATTTGTTTTGTCTAGGATCTCGTAGAACTCGTCCTTGGTGTCGACCTTTTTCTCTTCTGTGGAGGCATGTGCCCATATTAGGCTAATGTTGCCGAATTTCACCTTGATTTCTTGATTCATCGCGTTTCCTGGACAGCGTTAGTATTTGTTTTGTAGCAGTTGAGGGTCTCCGCTAATTGTTCGGCAGAACGCGGTCTATTAAAGGAATTAACATTCCACGTGCATATCCGAAATTCGTTGTCCTTAAAACATTTGCTTGGGTCATCAGAATATCCGTCCGTTTCTGAAGCTTCGCAACTAAATGTTTTTCTACGTAGTCTGGAAGCCATCCCGACGTACAAGCCCCAGCCTTGATATGACTCCAAGTGCAAAAGCCGGAAAAAACGCTTCTTGTAGCCTGGGCTTGAAATATGTCGAAGTAGCCCATAAAATTGTTCACCAAGTAGTCCGGCCGAAGTGGAATTGAAGCTGAAAACGCCACCGTTGATTCCACAAAAATAAATTCTTTTGCTGCCGTGCATTGCGGGGGCTGGAAGTGCCTTGGTGGAAAAACTCCTACGTTGGGTAGTAACTAGCAGCAACAGTCTACTCCGCTTCGAGCTGTGGACTATGGGAGGCCCTTCTGCGAAAACAAGTTTCGCGATCCCATAGCTCTAAACTTCATAGTAGTAGTCAACGTAAACTGCTCTACCAGGTCAAGGCTAACCCAATGGTGGAGGACGAGTCGAGCACCATTAGTAAAAGTCTATTTAAGAAGTTAAAATTCCCATACCCACCTTTAAGCCCACTCAGTATCCTAAAACAATATTTTTAACGACTATTAAACTTTCCCAAAATCACCCCATATTCGTTGGAAGTGAAAAATGAAATTGCAAAGATTTTATGAGTAAATACCCTTCCTGTGATTTATGATAGCATAAGCCACACAATAATTGACAATAATTTTCAAAATTTATTTCCAAAATCAATAAAGAAGGCTGAAATCGATTTTTGTCCGCATTTTTTTACGAGTTCGCAACAAGTTGTACTCTGTGTGCACGCACACAGCCAATAATATGCGAAATATAATCAAATTCATAATTTAACGGCTTTTATTGACACCGGAAATGCCTTGTATCTCATCAAAATATGCCTATAATTCTTTTTTATGATCGATTTTCCTATATTCGGTGATGCCTAAATTTTACCTCTGCCGTGATAAAATGCTTGGGCATAAAAAATAGGACTTGTATTTTCTTTTTTTTTTTTTTGCATTACCAACTCGTACATCCATATCCGTATGAACAGGAAACCCTCGTCACCAAGGACACTGTTAAAAAAAATCCTATAAGGCATAAGACACCCATTCGAAATGGGAAGGATGGTACTTTCTATAAGAAGCCAGCGTGCGAAGTGGATTTCACTTCATTTTTAACATAAAATTATCATACATCATTTTGCTATTATTTACTTTTTGTCATAAATTATGCCCTTATTGCCTTTCGGGCGTGCCCTGCAATTGCCCGTAGAAATATAAATAATATAAATCGTTGCTATGGGAATGAGGGGTAGAGCGGGTGACTAACATTTCCGAAGACACTTTATACAAACAAGATTCATACAGTGTCATTTTTTCTGGTACTCGCCAAGTGGGTTTCGTGTGTGTGTTGTGTATTTCTCCCTACAAGTTGATATCTAAATGTGAAGACATTATTTTAAATTTTAATGTTTTATTAAATAAATAGGATCGAGATGAGATTTTAAACATACATTGAAACAATTTTTTATGCTCTGCTCTGCAGTTGCTTGTCAGAGAGCTTAACTGAGACAAATGCATTACAGCTGTGACACTAAAATAATTAGTCACAAAAAGTCGACGCGGAATAGCTAGCAAGGACTCTCCAATTTGGAAAAGTAAGGATGTGGGGATGATGCTTATGCAATTTATTTATTTAAAAGGGCAAAGACAAAGAATTTCGTATCTAGAGTGCACATTTGTGGAACATAAATCATGTTATTTTTGTTATACTCAAGTAGTGTGCAACAAATTGGGTTTTTGTGTTGGTGTTTTAATCCTATGTTTGTTTTTTCGTACTAATCCTTGGAAATAATGCAATTTTGTGGATGACGCTGTTATTTCAAATGGATGATTTATTGAGCAAATCTTTTTCTTAACCCACTGGCCTAGATTCAGACAGTTTAAAATGTGAGCGCAATTCAGCATAATGCATAAAAGTTTGGTTTGTATTCCATTTAATAACAAGTCCAATATGAACACTCCGCATAATTTCCCAAGACCACGGATCTTATGAGGGTGCTCCGATAAGTCCCTAGCTCACAAAATAATATAAACATTTTGAAATTCTTTGTAAGGAAATTCTCCTATCAACACTAGATCGAAGAAGTTGTTCTTTAATCAGCAGGTGGCCATGGTTCAGAGGATACAGTAGTTGATTTTTAAAGTGAATGCTTGCACTCGCCCGAACCACGACCTGGAAAACAGAGCTTTACTTCATCACTTCTACCTAAGGAATGATACCACGCAATGGCGATCCGAGAACCGTGGTTTTACCCGGTTTGATGACGACTTCTTAGCAAACGCTATAATCGCTGATCGAACGGGCTCAAGTCCCTTGCTCATCAGGTAGAACTCCAGCTCATCTTCGATTCAATAAAGAATAAGAAGTCAGCAGGTGTCGATGGTATATCCAACATTGTACTAAGACACTTACCGATTGAGGCAATAGACATCTACACCACTCTGTTCAACAACGCGCTGAATAATGCATATTATCCAGAGCGTTGGAAGACAGCTGTTGTTCATCCTCTCCCGAAAAAGGGAAAGAACAACTCCAATCCGTCAAATCTTCGGTCGATAAGTCTTCTACCAAGCATCGGCAAGGTATTCGAAAAGGTAATCAATAGGACTCTGAGTGAGTGGGCTGCGGACAAAAAAATAATTCCGGATAACCAGTTCGGGTTCGAGGCGGGACATGACACCATTCATGCCGCGTCTAAGCTCGTTTCTGATATCCAATGGAATAAGTCCAAGAAACAATGCACGGGTGCTGTTCTGGTGGATTTAGAGAAGGCCTTCGACACCGTATGGTTAGAAGGTTTGTACCTAAAACTCACCAGAGTAGGCATCAGTAAACCATATGCTTTATGATATGCTCCACGGTAGAAAGTTTGTTGTCAAAAGTGGCAATGTAACTTCTACCACCACCTTTGAAATCAAAAACGGTCTTCAACAGGGAGCGGTTAATTCGCCGATCCTCTTCAGCATTTACACCAGCGATCTGATAGGTAGCCTTATCCAGGCAATTGCGTATACCGATGACCTGATTGCGTACAGAACTGCCCCAAAGGTCGAAGTCATTAGAATTCTCTTGCAACGTGACTTCGAGAAGATTCAGCGATATTGCGATGACTGGAAACTGAAAATAAATGTCCAGAAATGTGAAACAATTCTGTTCCGGACCCCGCTGGCTAGGGCCACGAGGGATACGCGCAAGAATTGGCGCAAGATGGTCATCGTTGGGCCCCACGGACAGCGATTAACGAGCAAAAGTGAAGTGAAGTACCTCGGTATCTGGTTGGACCAGTATCTGTATAGGCGGTCTTCCTCTCCTTCTACGTTCCTCGGGAACGTAGTCTCTCCGGGCCGGAGCATTAAAGTCAATCCACTCTAAATGACTCAGCCATCCGAAGCTCTACACCTTGATCCTTCTGGCTAGGTTCATGTCGTTGTAAAATCCGTAAAGTTCGCTGTCGTATCTTCTTCGCCATTCCCCATCAATGTACACGGGGCCAAAGATGACCCAAACATCTTTCCTCTCAAGACAGCCTTTGCACTATATAGTAGGTGATAAGTATTCTTAGTTCCTTTCTTATATTTTTCAGTGGACTGTAAATAAATCAACCTCAATGAGCTCCTTTATTTTTCCGTTGTTGAATAAGAACTGAACAGGATCGGTGGTTGAGTTTTTACTTTTCTCTCTTAAAGGTCGACGAGCACAGATGATCTGGCTCCTCCCTCTACAGGAAATAATATTTTACAGTAGGACTGAGACTATGAGGGTGTTGTACAGTCTTACGTGAGAGGGCTTTTCAACTCCATTGCTTTCTTAGTCGGAAGAAACAGCGGTTAGTAAGAGATATTCTTCGTCTGATCTCGGCGCTGGTGCTAGTGCCCGTGTTAATAGCGGAGTCTAGGTAGACAAACTTCTCTTCTACCTCGAAGTTGTATGTGTCTATTGTGACGTTCTGTCCGAACCGCCGTTGTTGGATGTCCTCCCTCGAAGACAGCACATATTTCGTTTTTCCTTCATTTACCGCTAAACCCATTTTTGCCGCTTCTGTTTCAATTCTCTCTAGACGCTTTTGACGTCACTCTGTGTTCTTCCCATTACATCGATATCATCGTCGTACGCGAGAAGTTGAACAGACTATTGGAAGATAGTGCCTCTGGTGTTGACGTTGGAGTTCTGCAGAATCTTCTCAAGAACGATGTTAAAGAAATCGCATGACAGTGCATCGCCTTGTATGAATCCTTTTTTGACATCGAAAAATTCCGTAAGCTCGTTGCCAAACTTGATGACATCGAAAAATTCCGTAAGCTCGTTGCCAAACTTGATGGAGCAGCGTATGAGTTCTCCATCGTCATTTTGCACAAGCGAACGAGCTTGGCAAAGATGCTAAAACTAGACATAGCTTTATATAGGTTACCTGTATGTGGTTGGATTTGGAGTTCATAGGTTATTTCCAGGATCTGCCGCAAAATTAACATGTTGGTCAATGTTTGACCTTCCTGGTCCGAAGCCAAATTGATAAGGATCAATCAGATTGTTGACGAAAGGCTTCAGACGTTCACATATTACGGCAGAGAATATCCTGTAGGGTATGTTAAGTAGGCTGATTCTCCTGTAGATGGCGCAGTTTAGAGGATCTCCCTTTTTCAGGATCGCGCAAACAATTCTGAGGTTCCATTCATCGGACATACATTCTTCCGACCATATCTTACAGATGATTTGGTGCATGCTCCTATCTAGAACATCGCCTTCTGCTTTGAACAAGCTAGACCACCTGCTTCAGCGGATTTGTTGGATTTCAACCGTGGTATTGCCGTTTTCACTTCTTCCAGGTCGGGTTCACGACTCACGAGTATTGGATGCTATTGGATGCTAATCATTTGATATATGAGAGGGACTGTTTCTAGGAGGTAATGCAAGCACTGTGGCGTGGGAAAAAAATTTACTTTGCTGGTTTAATCCAAGTTTTATTAAATCAATAACTCTGCGGATCACAAAAAAGTAGATATATTGCTTAATATATTTTTCTAAACCAAAAAATCCCACAAGAAATCATTTGATTTTGTATTTAAAAATTATAAACTCCAAAGCAAAATACCAAGCAATTTTTTCTTTATTTGCCTTCCAGATGTTCCCCATGAGCAAAAACAAAGTGAATAACTTTCATTCCAAATAGCGCCGCGGTGTTATTGCCACAACCAGCGGGTAGTCGTTCAGACCACACCACAAACAAACTGGTCTCAGCCAGTGTCAATAGAAAATAGAATGCATTAGTTTTTCCATTCAATAATGATGATCAAAGTTTTAATAATAAGAAATAAATACAAAACCTCCTCCTCTTCGTCGGCCTCTTATAAGCCACACAAAAACGAAACCAACAACAATAACTTTATCCTTATCATCGAAAGTAGTTACAGTATTCTGCTTAGGATAAACTTAATGCTAAATTATTCCCATAGACGAAAGTTTCTCTTATAGATTTTTGCCAGAGCATTTTCGATATCTGTAGCGTGGTTTCTCCCATCCCTTTTCCTTGCCACCACCGCCGCCGCTGGCGCTGGTATCGATGCTCTGTAAGAAAATGCTCATATTTATCGATTATATAGTTCGACTTCCATAAATTAACAATCAATGTAAATTTTCAATTTCATACCAACAGAACACACTATTTCGAAAGACACATTCGGAGGAAGGTACACAGATACGCTTTTTACCCTCCCGCAGAATTCCTTTAGCTTCCATTTTGCTTACATTTCGATTACTTGCATTGAATTTGTCAGACCTCGAAGGATAGTGGTTGGCGGAAGGGGGCACGCAGACGTTCATATAGAGTCTGCTGATCTAGATGTGGATCTGGAGCCAGAGCAGAGCATATTAAATGGTGTAGAAAGATTTCCAATCCATTGGCTAAGCCCACGAGAAACACTACCAAAATTTAGAGACAGTCTCTGGTTTTGGTACGATTCCAATTCCAATTTGAACTTTCAAATACAAATATGAGAGGGAGTTTCGACGGTGACATTTCTTTCGACGACGATGTTTCAAGGGAAAGTGAGTTTTAGGGTTTATAAAATATTTTTTAATATCGAATGGAATCATATCGTTTGTGGAATTTGGAGAAAATGAAAATTGAACTTTAAGACGAACTTCTTTGTTGTGATTTTGCTTCTATAAAGATGCTCGATAAGACCAAGTCCGACATGGCATAAGAAAATCTTATCATGGGTGTGCTGTGGTTGCTTTTCGTTTTGGTGAAGGGAGAGAATGGGTGCCATTAAGGAAACGACCTAAATAGGCACTTGAGAGGATATGAAAAAAAACCACACTCACGATGAAAGAAAACGGGAACGAGATTAAAGTGTATGTGAATGGAAAAGCAAACAACACACGTCTGAGGTAATAAATTTTCATTTACAAAACCGAAACTATTATAATGCTCCTGGCGTATTACAGCCTGCCAGTTAGTGGGAAGGTAAGTTATATGCCATCCAACAATGGAACAGAAAAACATATTCAACTGCGGTGCGGACTGCCCTTTTTTCGGTCGATGGTGTTGACGTCGGTATGGTGAGTCGCCATTCCCAAGATAGCCATTATCATTTTGTCTTTCCAACGTGTGTTTTGCCGGTGTTTGTTTTCGGGGAAGATTTTGTTCAAGAAATGGCTCTTTAAGGACAACGGAGTAAACAATTTAAAGAGAACATTGTTAGAGCACTTCAAGTCAACACAACTTATAAGTGGATTTAGGGTGCGAAAGATATTCCTGCAATTTAATATCTGGTTAGGTACCGTGAGGTGATTTTTGCTTTCCAGCCGTGGTAAAGCTCTTCGGTTTAGCGAATGGAAGGTCTTCCAAAATTTTACGAAATTCTTGTTAAACAAAAACCAACAAAATCGTCGTTATCTTCATCGAAAGTCGAAACCTTGTAGGTAGTCGGATGTTGGTTTTTTGGTTATGCTACTTCGAAATCCAGGGTACATGGTATTCAACAGCAGTTTTGACGCTTGTAGGGTCGTAGTGAAGATGCTTAGAGATAAAATTCGACGTCAAACGACTAAAATCGCCAGAGATTGCTAGATCGTTTTCCGATCATGTCTCCGAAAACCTTCCTGCTGCCAACACATAATGTAGAGAACCAGTAGCAACACTGTCAAGCTACCATCAGAGATGCCGCCTCTGAAGTGCTATGGTTAACACGTTCACCACATCAAAACACCTGGTTTGACGTTGAGTACCGGCGAGCACATGCAGCTATAAACAAGATGCATACAAAGCGAAGCAATACTGGTTTTGACATTTGACGTGTGTTTAGTACCTTGTGTCACTGCCAAACAGCTTCAGTTTGGTTTGCAATTTAACCATGTATCGTCTTACAAATGAACAACGCTTGCAAATTATTGAATTTTACTATCAAAATTCGTGCTCGGTTCGAAATGTTCATCGCGCGCTGCTTCCATTTTATGGTCGGCATTCTCGACCTTCTGAGCAGTCTATTCGGAAGATTGTGACCAAACTTCGCACCAAATTTACTTTGTTGGACATTAAAGCACCAACACGTTTACGTACTGTGCGTTGTGAAGAAAATATTGCGGCCGTATCAGCTAGTGTGACAGAAGACCGCGAAATGTCGATTTGGCGCGGTTCCCAGCAGTTAAGCCTTTGTTACAGCACTACGTGGAAAATTTTGCGGAAGGATTTGGGCGTAAAGCCTTTTAAGATACAGCTGGTGCAAGAACTAAAGCCAGCCGACCTACCACAACGCCGAATTTTTGGTGAATGGGCTCTTGGAAAGCTGGCCGAGGATCCGCTTTTTATCGAAAAATTGTGGCTCATTTTTGGTTGAATGGGTACGTAAATAAGCAAAATTGCCGCATTTGGAGTGAAGATCAGCCAGAAGCATTGCAACAGCTACCAATGCATCCCGAAAAAGCCACTGTTTGGGCCGGCGGCATTATTGGGACATATTTCTTCAAAGATGATGCGAATCGCAGCATTACTGTCAATGGTGAACGCTACCGAGCGATGATAAAAAAACTTTTTTTTGCCCGAAATGGAAGTTTTTGACTTGCATGATATGTGGTTTCAACAAGACGGTGCCACATGCCACACAGCACACGAAACAATGGCGAAATTGCGAGGCGAGTTTGGTGAACAGTTAATTTCACGTTTCGGGCCGGTCAATTGGCCGCCTAGATCGTGCGATTTGACACCATTAGACTATTTTTTGTGGGGGTATGTCAAGGGTAATGTCTAAAGGGACAAGCCCGCTTCGATTGACGCACTGGAAGCCAACATCCATGCATTCATTCGTGAGATACCGGCCGATATGTGTGAAAGAGTATGCCAAAATTGGACTCAGCAGATGGGCTACCTGAGACGCAGCCACGGTCAACATTTGCATGAAATTATCTTTAAACATTAAATTGCAAGGTTCAAGCTATCGATTCAAATAAATATTTCATTCATTTTTTTCGAATTTTTTGTGTTTTTTTTTAAAGAAAAGTTCTAAACCTCTTAAAAAATTACCTTTTAGAACCACACACTGTGGATATGGAAAGACCACAATTATTAGCTGTACAATGGCGATGACGAGCAAAATCCTCCCAACAACTATACAAAAAAAAAATAGAGTGGCGCGACAGCTCTTGAAGAGCCAAGGCCTAAGTGGCTTACTCTCACCAACAATTCTCTAGGTGCGTGTGAAGAATTGAGGGGACCTACAATTCAACGCCGATTCCGAACGGCAAAGTTGAGAAGCACTTTTTCAAGACAGATGATACTCTTGGAAGTTTTGTCAGTTCCTTGCAAGAGGCAGTGTCCGTGAAAGATGAAATAAAAACTTTGGGCACGAGAAGGACTCGAACCCACGACGTTCTGCTAAGCAGCCAATGCACCTTACCACTAAGCTACGGACACTACAACTACAACTATACAGAACCATTCAATTTGGGTGGAGCAGACCACTAATTCCACCCACCCGACATTGACGAAGAGAAGATAGCAGACGGCCTTGTCACTGAACTGTACAAAGCAGCTTGATTTGATTTGCTAAGGAGTATGCACCATTTTATCTGCAAGATTAGGTCGGAGAAAAGCTTGCCCGACGAATGGAACTCAGCATCGTATGCCCGTTCCTCAAGAATGGAGATTAACTGAACTGCACCAACTACAGAGGTATAAGTCTTCTTAACATCGCCTACAAGATCTTGTCTGCCGTGCTGTGTGAAGCCTTTCGTCTACAACCGGATCATCATCACACTCCTAATGTATGTAATGTATGACACCATCCGATGAAAACGCTTTGAGTTGCCTCGAGAGAAAAGTCCAGTCTGCTTATTTATGGAGAATGGAGACGAAGATTCAATCAAGAACTGTACGAGTTTCTCAGTGACACTGACCTTGCCAGGAAAGTTAAGGTCCAACGACTAATAGTTGGGTGGAAAATAATGCTCCGGCTCGTAGAGTCTTCGATGTTGTTAATGGTTATACATATGCATACAATAAAATATTCCTGAGAAATTTTCTATCGAACTTTTGTATTAGATTTAGCGGGCATCCTTTCAAAAAAGGCAACTTTACAAAATTCTTGTTAGAAGAACTTCAAATCAAAGTTATTACTCGATTGTCAAAAAAAGGAAATGCAATTGAAATTCCAGTGAAACTTAAATTCTCAGAAGACATAAATTGGGAACTGGATTCGACACTTCATACAGGAAGTTTTTTTCAAACAACCCCCTTTACACCCTCTCAACCCACACTACAGATAGCAAGTTCAAGGACGTTTAAGCACTTAAGTTTTGCCTCGTCAGATTGGTTGCAGAATAAGTTGAGTATAAGATGAAAGTGCGGAAGTTCTCTTTGGTCAAGAAAAAAAAACTAACGTCGGGTTGAAAAATAAAAGAAGAATGCCAAAGGGGAGATACCATTTAATATATTGCTCCCACGCGTGTAATATTCCATTTAACAAGTCGCGTATTATGACCCGCTCTTCAAGCCCATAAAAGGCTCACATCTAATGTGGTATAGTCGAGCTATATAAGGGAAGGCAAAATGAAAATGAACACACACCGTTTTGCAATTGGGAATCACTTCTGGCTCTCACAGCTCTGTTATGGCCAAACACCACTCAACTCATTAAGGACATAAGTTTTGCAATTTATCGATCCCAGAAGTCTGCGTCTATGTCTTTGTCTATTATGTTGTTTTGGGTCTTAATGGAATGAAATTTGTGATTTTATGCTACTGCTGCAGATAAAGTATTTTTTTTTTTCTTGCACGATGAAGTGAGAGGAGATAATGCTGATGATACTGATACTGACGATAATGATGATGATGGCAGTTGATAAGCGGTGTGGGACTTGAAGGAGGCTATAGACTCTTTTAGAGTACCAAAGATATGAAGACAAAACTCACTTAAGGGATCTTGTTTGTGTCTTTTTTTTTTGAGTTGCGTCTTGAAGATTGGTTTTGTGCGAGTTTTGATTACTTTAGTTCGGCAAGGATGACGGTGATGAAGATAAAGCAAATTCCAGCAATAAAATCGAAATAAAAGAATCTGTCTGGAATCAATTCGATTGTTTTATCGCCACAGAAGGAAATTTATGTTTCGATTAATTCAAGAAATAAATCAATAAAAAAGAGGCTCTTGCCTGGTAAGGTTCTCAGAATATAGCAATCAGGTGAATATCAGGGTGGCTTTGGAAACAGGTAGATTTTCAGCCTTTGTTATTTTCCAACTACAGTTTTACTTGCGTAATTTGTAAATTCGTAAAAAAAAACCCTGAGATTTTGATGAAATATGACATTACGATGATGGAGAAATCGAAAAAATAGGTCCGGCAATTCCGTCCGTTTTCTGTCTGTCTGTAAACACACTTACAGCCTTAACCACTTTACTTAAGATCAACATTTTGGGTAGCCAACCTTCAAATTTTTCGGCCAAAAGCTTTAAGAATCAAATTTCTGAAAAACAGCTCCTACGATTTTTTTTTACTTACTTGCTTAGTCAACCGGCTCCCAATCCATTGAGGATCTTAACCTGAGATACTGCAGCCTTCCATCGAGAACGGTCCATACTATTTTGTTATCGAAAAAATTTAATTCTTTGGATTAAAAAAAAAATGTTTTTAACCTTTTTTGGTCAAAATTCTGTATCTTAAGGTATTACAAATTGAAATTCAAGTCTTAGTATGTATACAAAGTCTCGTCATCTTTAAGCTCAATGTCACAACCTAATCAAAATACACTCATCAACCGCTTTGGAACCTCATGGGAAATCGCTGATTGGAATGCACGACTGAAGAAACTCTACGATAACCAAACTGTTACCTTTCTTATCTCAAATGTACCTCAACGTATGAACAGCGAAATGATGAATCGATATTTCGAAAGAGTTTACCATTTTCGACCAATACCTTGCCATCGTGTCACCTTTTCTACATTTACTATCGACATTCCAAGTAAATTCAAATGCCTCTTTTCTGGCTTACCATTAATCTTACGTAATAGCGCAATATGAATATTTCAAATGCAGTTTCATCATCAGCTACGAAAATCAAGTCCATTTTACGTCATAGGTACTAACACTAATTTTAATTTTGATTACAATAAGAACTCTAACACAAATTGTTATTATTCCAGTTCTATACATAATCTTCAAACTTCTAATACCCCTCTCAGAAACCCAAAAATAGATATCCCAATTTTTCCTTCTCACATACAATAAATAGTAATCATCAATCTCCTCCATCATCCATTCCTCCTATTTCTAATAACCGTTCTTTTTCACACCCAGCTATTGACCCTATGTACCCCCCATCGGTCAAACTTACTTCTAAATTCTCCACCGTCTTACACAATTTGTCTAATGATTTAAATGGTCGCTATTTAAAGGCAACACTGAGAATGTTCGCCTCTATCTCGCCTTTCTTCACAAGCATACCGGATACTGCTTGTATCAACGGCAAAACCTAAAATAACGTTCTATTTTCCATTCAAAAAGAAGGTCTTCCAACAGATTACTCCAAACTCTTCGATATATATCTCAACTTCGACGAAAATCTTAATATATCCCGTACTACTATCACAACTGATCTCTCCACCTGCGCTTCTCATTTAAACCTCACAAATTTCAATTCTTCTAAGAAAAAACGCATACCTTGTTTTTAGCAATAAACTACCATCGCTAAATCAATCCATGTCCGCTTATTATCAAAACTTCAGCTGTTTGTCTTAGCACTCAAGAATTACCATTCGATATTTTCGCCTTAACAGAAACAAACCTTTGTCCCAAAATAGCTGACAGCGAACTTTTTACTTCCGAATTTATGGTCTTTTGTGCTGATGGCTTATCCTTTGACAGTGGCCGTTCAGGACGTGGTGTTCTTTTAGCCATCCATTCCAGATTTAATGCAACCCTACATAAGATTTCAAATTCTCCGCTTTACGAATTCATCTGCTTCACGCAGTATTTACTTTTTATGCTGTTACATTCGCCCATCTCAGCCGATAATCGCTTGATTGAAACTATCATCTCCAGTGACAAGTTTTTTATTTCCTAGTTTGGTGCCCTTCCGAAGATGAACTGTCCTCCGTACCATATAATAACCTCTCTGAAAAAGAATCAACTTTGTTTGATAGACTTTCTGCATCTGGTTTCTTCCAAATAAGTGCTGTCCGCAATAACCTGGACAGACAGCTTGATTCTTGTCTTTTCCTCAGATCCTTGCAACTCTTTTGTTAAATCAAGCCAAAACCTCCTATCCGCATTAGATTCTTACTACCTTACCTACCCTTAGAAATCTTTTTCGCATTAGATTCTTACTACCCTACCTACCCTTAGAAATCTTTTTCTCCTATGCCCTGCACACAGTATGCCATTGACGGATTCCCATGATGTTAACTCTTTTAATTTTCGCAATTGTGATTTTACAAAGCTCAATTACCTTTTACAAGAAATCAACTTCAATCAGTTTTTAATTACAAGTACCCCTATAAATATCGCTCTTTCCTTCTTTTACACTGCAATCCTTAGTTGTATAATGCATTCAACTCTTCATCTTCACCTCCTTGGTACCACAGAGGAGGTATACCTAGAGTCGCAAATCGCAACTCAAGGCATTTTGCTCTCTTTCGACCTAAAAAATTAAATTTGATAAAATATCCATATCAATGCGAATGTGTAGGTTTCTCAATGAATTTCAAATGGGGCGAACCAACACATTAGCATTGGTATGGATTTACACAGTTTCACGGACACAGGAAAAGAGAGTAAATTGCAAAATTTTTTGGACGGTGATTTTAAAAAAAAGAGAACGAGTTGCGATTGCGACTCTAGGTAATACCTCCTCTATGCTTGTTATGGTATTGGTCAGTGTTGCCGAAAGTCCTCCTATCGGAGGATTATCCTCCTTTCGAGACCTTCTTACTCCCGTACTCCTCCTTTTAAGCCCGTACTAGTATTTTAAAAACAGGTTTATTTCATTACACGCGTCCTTATGGTAGATGTAGAAATACCTTCGTTTGCTTGCTTTAAAGCTGCCGAAAGTATCACCACATTGCAACAGGTATGCGTGGCCCTTCCTAAACTAACTAAATTCAAGCCGACCAAGCAAATCTTATTAGTCTTGGCTTTATTTTGTATTCCTCATTTAAAATTTTTGTGGGCGCGATGACGGGAACTTCTTGTATGGGGGCTCCTGGGCTAATATTTTGATTTCAATCTGAGAAAAGTCCGAGACAGATTTTTATTATTAATAGAACTAGTTGTTAGTTGAGTGTGATGCAAAGTCAATTTTCATTATTTTCAACCATATTTTAACATTATTTTATGATCACTCGGTTCCGTTTGGTATTTGTGTTGGCTTTGCATCAGACAATGCTGCCGTGATGGTTGGCAAAAAAAGTGATGTTCGATCATAATCCAAATATATTTTTTTTGGGATGCATGTGCCATTCAATATACCTATGTTCTTCAGCCGCTGCCAACAAAATTCACAAAATATTGAAATTCTTTTGAGAAATATTTTTGTTTACTTTTCGCATAGTCAAAAAAAAAAAAAACACACTGAGTTTAAAGAATTCCAAGAATGTTTCAATGCCTTGCTCTCGAAACGGTTGTGGCTAGGACATTAGAACAAGGGCCTTCAATAGTTCACTATTTTTTAGAAAGTTCATTTGAGTCTTCTGACAGTAATAAAGATCTTGTTGATAAAATTCAAGAAGAGCCGAATGACACAACAAAATTCTATTTATTATTTTTATCTTGTGTTATTCAGTTGACAAATCAATTTAGAGCCATTTTCTTCACTATTGCTCAACTTGTAGGAAACTCTCAAGTTGGCCAACTCTAGAGTTGACTCAAACATGAGAGTTGAGTGACAAGTTAAAATTTGTTTTTCTTCACCATTTTTATTCCCAACTTGAGAGTTGAAATTTAAAAGTTGGCCTACTTGCGTTTTTTGAAATTTCCCTGGGAAATTTTTGACGTTTACGTTTGTTTCAACTTTAGATTTGAATTTATTCTGTGCGAGTTAGACCAGACAATTCAATGTTGCCCCACCTGCCCAGGTTTGTGCAAATTTAATTTAACATTTTTTTGAAGAATACATTGTTTTTTTTTTAACTTCAGGAGAGGTCTTTGAAGTCTTTAAGAGAAAAATACGGGAAAATAAAACAAAACCTAAAAAACAGAGTTTTTTAGATGCCAAGGAAACAGGTGGTGGCCCTCCAAAAACCAAACTCCCTCCTTTAAGCGAGCCCATGAATCAGCTCTTTGTCATGCTGATTCCATCGACTTATGGCCTTTCTGCAGCGGCTGGTGATAGTGATTCACCACAGATCGAAAAACCTGAGCCGCCACCCCGTTGTAACTTAACAGACCAGATTGAGCGTGTCTTATTTAAGTTTAGATTT
>CAKKXW010000002.1:85949622-85960304 GCA_920937365.1 Sphaerophoria rueppellii | reverse complement strand
GACCTCAAAGTCCCAGAACCCCAGAGCTCCAGAGCATCAGAGCACCCAGAGCTTCAGAAGACCAGATCCTGGACATTGCTAAAGGTATTAATAAATACGAAACGAAGGTTATTTATTGCAAACTCGTGTGAAACTTATCATTCCTATCGAACTCTGTCTTGAAGGTCTTTACGACCTGTAACATGTTTAGGTCATTCGAGGGAGATAATAGTTCGTAGGGTTAAGTACCCTAGTTTAGTAGATGAAAGAAATTGTAGGTTCCGGTGTAAGTTGAGTAGTTTTCTGCTTTTCAAGGTATTTGAGTTTTCTTTCTACACACAACTATGAATTCTTGATTCTACTATTCAAAGTGTGCTCAAACGTTATTTATTGGAAGCAAAGCATAAATAATTATGGAAATCGTTACAGGTCCTAGACCAGAAGACTTCGAGACCCACGAGACTACGAGACCTCGAGACCCCAAGACCCTGAAACTCCGAGACCTCGATACCCCGAGACCACAAGACTCCAATGCCCCGACTCCCCGATACCACAAGAGCCTGAGATCCCAAGACACCGAGATCCCGAGGCTCTGCGGGGTATTGATACACCAAAACCCCGATACTACCAAGACCCCGACCTCCAGGACACCAAGACCTTGATACTTCGAGACACCAAAACCCCGATTCTCCGAGACCCCGATACGATAAGACCCCAAGACTCCAATATCCCGATTCCCCGATACCTCAAGAACCCAAGGCCCAAAACCCCGAGACTTCGAGACCTCCGAGACCTCCGAGACCTCCAGTCCCCAAGACCCTGAAACTCTGAGACCTCGATACCTCGAGACAACAACACTCCAATGCCCCGACTCCCCGATATCACAAAGCCTGAGATCCCAAGACACCAAGACCCCGAGGCTCTGCTGGGTATTGATGCGCCAAAACCCCGCTACTACCAAGACCCTGACCTCCAAGACACCAAGACCCTGATACTCGGAGACACTAAGACCCTGATACTCGGAGACACCAAGACCCCGATACTCGGAGACACCAAGACCCCGATATCCCGATACTCCGATACCCCGATACTCCGAGACCCCGATACTCCGAGACCCCGATAAAAACGAGATCCCAAGATTCCGATATTCCGATACCCCAAGAACAAAAGGCCCCAAGACCCCAAGACTTCGAGACCCCCGAGACCTTGAGACCACAAGACTCTGAAACTCCAAGACCTCGATACCCTTAGACCATAAGACTCCAATGCCCGAAACCCCGATACCCCAAGAGCCCGAGACTATAAGACCCCGAGACTCCAAGACTCCAAGACCCCAAGGCTGCGAGACCACAAGACCATGCGACTTCGATACCCCGAAATCCCGATACCCCGATACCTTGATACCCCGATTCCATGATGCCCCGATATCCCAATACCCCGATACCACGATATCCCTATACTCCGATACCCGGAAATCCCGCGAGTATAAAAACTGAAATACTGTTTGACCGATTTTGATGAAATTTTGTGTGTCTTCCAGGGGATTTAAGAATGGTGCTCACAATGGAGCACATCATGCCTCAATTTTATTCCCAGAATATGAAATCCTCTCCACTCTGTTGCTTTTTGGTAAGCTGTTAGCGGACTCGAAAGACATAAGCCTGTGCCATTTTTGAAAGTTAAAGCTAAATGAATACAAGACCTGTTCTCAATGGCTTATTCGATGCTTATGAAATTTAGTAGGTATGATGATTGAATGCATTCAAAAAAGGATCATGCGGCTCAATAGACGTTGTCTTTAAAAAAACATGTTTACGTTTGGTTTAAATTAATTCAAATATTACCTAACAATTCAGCTGCTTAGTGGAAAACTGAGAAATGCTTGTCATTACGCAAAATTCAATTAGGAAACATTAGAAAGTGAATGGAGAAAGTTTAAGAGCAAATAATCAAAGCAACGTTGCGTCATGACCACCTGGATCATCCAATCTCAATTCCATCTCCCAATTCACCAACGCACTTAAAAGCAGTCAACCAATTTATTCATATTTTGTAATTTTTTTTAATCATTTATCATTTGTTCAAAGACAACAACAAGCTCAAAATGACTTTCTTGCAAAAGCTGTGCAAATACAAAATGTAAACAAAACTTGAGTAACGATGTGTCAGAAAGAAAACTCCCATAAAAATCTGCAATTTTTTCAACATAAATAAAAATAGTTAAAATACTTCAAAACTGTAAAAATTTTACTATATGACTTCACACAAAACCGCACAAAAATGTCGCAAAAAAACAAACGAAACCATAAGAACTGCAAGTCTCAAGGACCAACATGTCAGTCAGCATTTCATATCTTATATTTTCTTACTTCACTTGAGTTTGGTGATACTTTTAGTTTGCTTCTTTTGTCGACACAACTCACTTCCGGGAAAGAAGTAGGTGTGTTGAAATACCCACGGAAATGTAAATATTTTCGTGTTTTTCTCGAAAGACTCATCTTCCTCTCACCACCGACCGTAGAGTGGAGAGTGGAGTGGAGAACATTTTTATATAACATTGAAGACAGATTTCAAGACTCGTGTTAGACGGTAATATAGCAAAATAAAAATGAAAATAAGAAAAGGAAGAAAAACTTAAAAACACTCGTCGCCCGCCATCATAGCCATGTCTGTCTACCCACTAAAAGCAAATAAAATTTATTTATGCAAAATGCACACGTCGACGACGTTGTTGTCATCGTCATCGTCATCTTCATCCTCAACGTCGAGTCGTCGTCGTCGGTCGTCTCTTTAAAAATAAAACCTCATGTTAACAGATCCTCTTTCTCGTTTTGAGCATTTTTGAATTGTATTTTCTTTTTTTTTTTCTTTTTTAGGATAAACAACATTGTATCCTTCGTACCGTACCTTCGAGTTTAAATACGATATGTTGTCGTTTTTTGTTGGGAGAGAGATGTTGTTTGTAATCTCTTTTTTTTTCAACGCAATACCTACACCGCCTATTGCCTATGAACGTATTGTTTGTTTGCTATCTCAATCCAAGCAAATTGATACCACATCATTGTGTGCTGGGCTTAGGCTTTTCAATGAAGGTACATGCATATATCTCCTGTGTAGATTCGAACAATATGTGTTGTCGAAGCTTTTGTCTACCTGGCAGAGATAGCAAGGACTTGGAAGATTCCCTTGAATTGAGACCGAACATTCTGTTTGCAACGACAAACACTGATATATCCAAGGACGACTATACACACACCCACAACTCGTTTCGTTACAAAAATTATCAGGGACACAGAAGCGTGCGTAAACTCGAATTACAACAAATCTTAGCTTATTCACGATTTTTTCTCTCTCCCTGGCGATGACATAGGTAGCCTGATATTGTTGGGTATCCCATCCCATACCTTGCATTCTGTTGTATGTTTTTTTGTTTAGGCAAACATCAGAATTTACATTAATATTTTCCGAGCTTGCTTTGTGAGATTTTTGTTCGCTTGTGGCTTTTGTGCATCAGGGACCTTTGAGTATATTGAAGAATATCCTTTGGAGGATTCCTTTTGAACAGAGGAACACTTACTTGTAGCTCTCGAAATTACAAAACAATAAACCTGAGCGGTAATGTCGGTCGGGGCGAACGATGGTGTAGGATAGCCTGGTGTGTGCACAAGCAGTTGTAATTAATTTCCTGCATATTCTGCATTGGGAGAATATAGACAATGCGAGGTGCCGGCAATGACGATAACCAGAGAGAGACCGGTATACTTTTCTGGCTTAATTAAAATCTTGGGAAAATTATAAGCAAACATTCATCATTATGGAATGAGAGTTTTCATCTCGACTTTCATAAGGGAAAATGGGAATTACCATCGAAACGTCCGAATTTTCAGCATGTAAGGCGGGTCATCGCAGTTCATGTTTTAAGAACAACTGAAAAAACAATTCCTCTTTTTTCGTCTTACTTACTTACTTACTTACTTAAGATGGCGCTACAGTCCGTTGTGGACTTGGGCCTCAATCAACAGTCTCCGACAGCTAGCTCGGTCCTTACCTAGTCGTCTCCAGTTTTGCACTCCAAGTTGATTGAGGTCCTCTTCCACTTGAGTGCGCCACCTGAGGCGCGGTCTTCCTCTCCTCCTACGTCCCTCGGGAATAGTGTCGAAGGCTTTCCGGGCCGGAGCTCTAAATGACCGAGCCATCTGAGTCTCTGGATCTTGACCCTTCTGGCTAGGTCCATGTCGTTGTACAACCCGTAAAGTTCGCTGTTGTATCTTCTCCACCATTCCCCTTCAATGCACACGGGGCCAAAGATGACCCGAAGAACTTTCCTCTCGAAACAGCCTAAGGCACTTTCATCCGATTTTGTCAGGGTCCATGCTTCTGCACCATACAGCAGGACTGGGATGATGAGTGTGTTGTACAGTTTTACCTTAGTTGTTCGAGAGAGGGCTTTTCTACTCAATTGCTTTCTAAGCCCAAAGAAACAGCGATAAGCAAGAGTTATTCTTCGTCTGATCTCGGCGCTGGTGCTATTGCCCCTGTTTATAGCGGAGCCTATAAACTTCTACTACCCCGAAGTTGTATGTGTCTATTGTGACGTTCTGCCCGAGCCGTCGGTGTTGGGTGTCCTTCCTCGAAGACAGCATATACTTCGTTTTTCCCTTATTTACGGCTAAACCCATTTGTGCCGCTTCTGTCTCAATTCTCACAAAGGCGCCATTGACATCACGCTGTGTTCTTCCCATTACATCAATATCATCGGCGGCGTACGCGAAAAGTTGAACAGATTTTTGAAAGGCACTTTGCCTCTGGTGTTGACGTTGGAGTTCTGCACTTCTTCTTCTCAAGAACGATGTTAAAGAAATCACATGACAGTGCATCCCCTTGTCTGAATCCTTTTTTGACGTCGAAAGATTCCGTAAGCTCGTTGCCAACCCTTATCTAGCAGCGTGAGTTCTCCATCGTCATTTTGCACAAGCAAACGAGCTTGGCAGGGGCGCCAAAACTAGACATAGCTTTGTACAGTTCGTCTCTGTAGATGCTGTCATACGCGCCCTTTAAATCGATGAAAAGGTGGTGGGTACCGATTTGGAGTTCATAGGTCTTTTCTAGAATCTGCCGCAACGTGAAAATTTGGTCGATGGTTAACTTTCCTGACCTGAAGCCGCATTGATAAGGACCAATCAGATTGTTGACGAAAGGCTTCAGACCTTCACATATTACGGCAGAGAGGATCTTGTAGGCGATGTTTAGTAGACTTATTCCTCTGTAGTTGGCGCAGTTTAGAGGATCCCCCTTTTTCAGGATCCGGCAAACAATGCTGAGGTTCCATTCATCGGGCATGCATTCCTCTGACCATATCTTACAGATGATTTGGTGCATGCTCCTATCTAGCTCGTCGCCTGCTGCTTTGAACAACTCAGCAGCTAGTCCATCTGCTCCAGCGGCTTTGTTGGATTTCAACCGTGATATTACGGTTTTCACTTCTTCTACGTCGGGTTCACGGAATTGTTGGCTATGATCGTGTCCGATGAGAGGCTCCTGTCTAACGGCGGTATTTTGTTCGTCGTCGCCGTTATACAATCTACAGAAGTGGTCTTTTCAAATCCCGAGCATTGACTGCGATTCTACTATGACGTTCCCTTGTTTATCTCTGCAGGCATCGGTTCTTGCTCGATGACCTTGAGCCAGCTGTTTAACCTTTCGGTAAATCGTCCGAACTTCATTCCTGCTGTTGGCTCTCTCAACATTCTCGATCTGACGCTTCTCATTCTCTTTTTCCTTCTGAGATGCCAGCGTTCCTCTCTTCTCTTTTGCTCGTAGAGTTCACGAGCAGCTCTTGTTCTTCTATGCAGCACCGCTTCGTATGCCACCTGCTTGGCTGCATAGGCCTGCCTGCATTCTTAGTTTTGGTGGCTGTGTGAAACCCAGCACATTAGAGGCGGCATCTCTAACTGCTCTTTGGCAATGTTGCCACTGGTCTTCGATACTTGATGTTGGCGGCATAGGACTCCTTAAGAGGTTACTTGACACTCGATCAGAGAAGGATCTGGCGATCTCTTGCGATTGTATTCGTCCGACGTCGAATTTTCTTGCAGCATTTCCTCGTTTTGGCCGTTGTCGGGATATTCGTAGCACTACTTTGGCTACGACGAGGTAGTGGTCCAAGTCGATGTTAGCTCCTCAGAAAGTTGGAACATCTAAAATGCTGGACAAGTGCCTTCCGTCAATCGTTGATTCCGTTGATTGATCAAGAGATCTCCATGTACCTTTATGGATGTTGAGATGAGGGAACCAGGTGCTTGCTACCACAACATTTCGCCCCGCAGCAAAATCGATCAGCCTGAATCCGTTATCGGATGTGGTGTCGTGCAGGCTGTGCTTTCCGACCGTTCCACCAAAGATGTCCTCTTTTCCCAGCTTTGCGTTAAAATCGCCGAGGACAATTTGAATGTCATAATTAAGACATTGCTCGTATGTTTTGTCAAGGAGCTCGTAGAACTCGTCTTTGGTGTCGTCCTTTTTCTCTTCTGTGAGGGCATGCGCACATATTAGGCTGATGTTGCCGAATTTAGCCTTGATTCGGATTGTCGTGATGCGTTCGCTCACGCATTTGAAGCTCAAGACTTTTTGCCTGAGTCTGCTTCCCACGACGAATCCGCATCCAAAGAATCGCTGTTGTTGCTCTCGGTAACGATTACCATAGTAGATGTCGCAGTTTCTCATCCTGCTTTTGCCCGGTCCATCCCATCGCATTTCCTGGATAGCGGTAATATCTGCTTTGTAGCAGTTGAGGGTCTCCGCTAACTGTTCGGCAGCACGCGGTCTATTAAGGGACCTAACATTCCACGTGCATATCCGAAAATCGTTGTCCTTTGTACATTTGCTTGGGTCGTCATCAGTGTTTCCGTCCGTTTCCGAGGCCTGTTGTTGCTTCGCAACTAAAATTTTTTTCTACGTGGTGGGGAAGTCACCCCAACGCACAACCCCCAACCTGGACTACCAGGCACTTGATATGACTCCAAGTGCAAGAGCCGGAAAAACCGCTCCTTTTACCGCCTGGGCTTCAAATAAGTCGAAGTAGCCCGTAAAGGTGTTCACCAAGTAGTTCGGCCTAACTGGAACTGGAGACGCCACCGTTGATTCCAAAGAAGAAATTCATTCGCTGCCGTCCCTCAGTGGGAGTGCCTTGGTGGGAACACTCCTTCGTTGTGAGGTAATTGGTAATAACAGCCTACTCCGCTTCGACCTGTCGACCATGGGAGGCCCTCCTGCGAAATCAAGTTTCGCGATCGCATAGCTCTAAGCTTCATAGTAGTAGTAGTTACCGTAAGCCGCTCCGCCACGTCAAGGCTTACCCCGTGGAGGGCTCTTTTTTCTTCATGTCGAATAATTATCACACAATCGTTGATGCATTTGTAGACTCTTTATTTCATCCAGCCACAGTGCTGGCAATCCGCAAACCATCAATCTACCCGTCAGTTTGCGTGTTCGTTTTCAAAACGCCATTCAAAAACATTGCATTACAATTTTATAAATGGTTCATTGCAAATCCCTTTTGCACAATTTATTACCGCTCTCCCGCACAGGCACAGCTCGCACTGATGTATTTATTTTAAAACAAACAAAACATTTTCTAGTTCTCTCTAGTTAAAACATCAAACAAATAAATGAGTTTTTCCGCTAAAAAATACCGCAATGCCAAATTAAACTATCCCCCAAAGGATAACGATCACTCTCGAAAACATACACGCTAAAAGGCTGCCGCACCGCGCTCTTGTAACCTTAAATCCTGCCAAAATCCTGCCACAATACTGAAACCGGGCCGCCAAATAAACCAAACGAGAAAGAGGATATGGTGTAGAAAAGTTTTTGTGAAAAATTATTTTAGAACTTCACAACAACAAAGTAGCCGCCACCGCACTACACACACCGCTACGCCATCCATGGAGAGTCGAGTATTTTGAAGTTTTGGTGACCGCAGAACACCAGCACAATAGCAATAACCAATGTTTTAATTCCCGTTCAGAGGATAAACAAGCCCAAAAAACATCTAGTTGATGTTCAGTTGGAAAATTTAGAATGAGCGAATTTACATTGTGATGTTGATGTGTATTCGGCTGTGCGAAAAACAACACCAAGCCTAATTCATGACGTTCGAGAAGGGTGCGAGTCGGTAAAAGGGTTACAACATGTTGTTTCGAAATAAAAACAACCCGAAACGTTCGCAAACTCAATTGAAACGGGTGCGATGAGCCGATTCTGAAATTAGAAAATTTTCAAAACTAAATTGGATGAACCCAAACAAAAACGAACAAGCGAAGGGTTGTTGCATTTGCATTCCAGCCAGCACCACCACCACCGCCGTGCCGCCTTCCGCGGATGTGTTTTTATTTTTCATGTCGAGCCAGTGCGGATGTATATACTTGTCAATTGGGGCGCCAATGCATAGTGTCATCGAGGGCTAAATACATTTTCCTTGGAAGCACTTGTTTTTCGTGTTGACATATTCCGAAAAACAATCAACATTTACTTATAGACGCGGTGCAGGAAACACGCAGCAGTTGGGAAATTGGATCTCATCAGTGGAATTAACCGCAATAACCGGTGGCGCTCTGACTGCCTATTGGGTACGATTAAATTGAAATTTTCGTGAATTTGGTATGGTCTCGTCCAGAGAGCATCGTCGATGCAAGATTGATGAGATTTGCACTTTGCACTTTGGAAGGTATGGAGATGGTTCATATGGAATTCAATCTCTAAATTAAGTCTGCGCCTTGACACACATCAACAATTATTTGAGAAATTTGAGTCAAACATCGTCACGTCTGTATTGGCGAAAATCAACGGCAGTTAAAAGCTGGATTTAAATTTTGATAGGAGAACTATAGGCAGAGAGGCTTTTTGCGATCGATCGATGAAAAATGATTGATGAATGTGGTTAGAGGTATAATAGTGCTTTGGATTAGTGATTATCTCTTGTTAAATGGGCATTGATGTGGCAAGCAATTCCGCATCAAGAATGGTTTGGTTAGGTAAGAGTGGCAGACGTCTAGGGTCCATTGTGACACCACTAAAGAAGTTACTCATAGGAGAGTAATGAACTTAAACAAACCATTTTGTACTTTTAATGAAATAAGAGATATTATCGAAGAAAAGATAACCGAGATAGTAATTTCTTCTATTGGAGAGTACAGGACATGTATATAGAAGTTGTTGGACTGTTTCCTCTTCCTTCTCGTTCAAGCAACTTCTACAGAAGTCATTTGTTTAGAGCCCTAGCCTCAAAGTATGTCTAGTCTACCTATGGGGCAGTGTCCTGTTATGACTCCAATTGTGGAGCTTATACTTTGTCTGTTCAGGGAAATCAAGCCTTTTGACCGCTTTGGGTCTATGCTTGGCAATATTTGTTTAGTTGCTTGGCAAATGGTACCCTGTGACCATCTAGCATTTGTTCATTCTAGAGCATTTTGTTTGAGAGTAAGTTTGCTTGTAGCAAGTGGTGTTTATATGTTGTGTCCTTGTCTAACAGTTGGCAGAAGTGTTAAGAATTTTGGCAAGCTCATCAGCTTTGCAATTTCCCGGAATGTCTCTGAGGCTCGGCAACCAAATGAGGTAAATGATAAACTGTTCTGTCAGAGATGATGTGGTGACAGACGCGAAATATTTGAGAGCGGCTTGGCTGTCCGAGAAGATATGTATATCCTTGCAAGATATAACGTTTTCTTTGAGTCAGAAAAGTGCCTCTTTTATCGCTATAACTTCTGCTTGGAACACACTTCATTGATAGGGAAGTCTATTTTAATAGACTCAGATTTAGTTGCTTTGAGTAGATTGTACGACTTCCAACGACACCGTAGTCGGTCTTTGAACCTTCTCTATAGAAGTGTGTCGTGTTTTTTTTCCAGAGGTCCTTCTTCTTCATAAAATGATCTTGAAGGGGTGTTAATATGGAAGTTAGTATGAAATACCATTTTTGGGGTGGCATAGTGTACTAGTACCAGTGTTGTTAGGGAAATATTAAGAGGTGGCTCTAAACCTCACGCATGAGTTGGGTGCCACATTTTGGAGAAGATGTCAAGAGGTGTTTGGTTTCGAAGCACCTCCAAGGCTGCTGTTGGTGTTGAGCGAAGTGGTCCCGTGGTGCGTGTTTTACCCAATTGGTCAGCCTGTTTAAGGCATTTCGTAGAGTTCCGAGAGAACTTGAGGGTGTTGTTTAAATGTGGCTGCAACAAGGCGTTCTCCCTGTGTCCTGGCTTGGAATCCCTCTGGCGTGTAGATTCGGACTGCTAGTGTTCTTCCTTGGGGAATGGTGTCCAACGCTGTCGTATTTACAGTTATTAAAAAAAATTAAAAAATAGAGTGGCGCGACAGCTCTTGAAGAGCCAAGGCCTAAGTGGCTTACTCTCATCAACAATTCTCTAGGTGCGTATGAAGAATTGAGGGGACCTACAATTTAACGCCGATTCCGAACGGCAAAGTTGAGAAGCATTTTTTCATGACAGATGATACTCTTTGAAGTTTTGTCAGTTCTTCGCAAGAGGCAGTGTCCGTGAACGATTACACGAATTTACAGTTATTGCTTCCTGGTAATCAACGGGCCACCCCGGCTATCAACAGGCGAACCTGGCAATCAACGGGCGAACCCGGCTATCAAGGACGAATCCGGCTATCACAGGCGAACCTGGCTATCAACGGGCAAACCC
>CAKKXW010000002.1:85878802-85889625 GCA_920937365.1 Sphaerophoria rueppellii | reverse complement strand
TAAGACAACATAATAAAAAATATTAAAGTAAAAAGAAAGAAAGAGTAAACGTAATCAAAAAAAAAAAAAAATAATATAAGAAAATAATTAAGAATGAGAAAGAAAGAAAAATGAAATTATAAAAAATAATACAACAGAATAAAGACAAAAAAAAAAGTATGCTTGTATTATAATTATACTAAAACTCATAAATTTCTTAGCTGGCAATTCTCTCTAAGTCTTCTACATTATCGACGCAAATTCCTTTGAAATCTGACAGCGAACGCTTCACATAAACTCGGCCTCGAATTGTAAACACCGCAGCAATGTCTTGTCTCCCAAATTGGAATCAAGGAACTATCTTCCCAGTGGAGTCCTAAGAACCTTACTAATGCCTCCTTGAATTTAGGATTTCTGAGGCATTTACCGAAATCATCCGTTCGTTTTTGCATTGGTCCTGAAATCGTTAAATTCGAGACATTGACTTCATTCCGGACGCAATGCTCAGAATCTTTGATCGATGGGAGCTTCCGTGGAACATACTCTCTTTAAAATCATTTCTGATATCTTATCAAATGTTTGAGATACTAACGACCCCAAGAGATGAATGAAATAGAAGCCGTCAATAAATTTTACATCTTTTTTCAATGGCTCGGACGGTATTTAAATATCCACCTTGCATAGTTTGGTTGGTTAAACAAAAAAAACTAAATTGGACAATTCGAATATAGAGTTGTTAACTCTACAGTTCAAAATCACTCGTTTTTATACTCCTTAAAAATCTGAAAAAAACATTCATGAAGCCATGCAATACATCATGAAGAACCGAGGAGTTTTACCGTGATGTCCTTCAAGGGTAAGATCGATATACGCTCTGTCTAGTTAATATGTCTTTAAGAAATGGGCTCAAATTAGGAGTTTCATTTGGTTGCAACCGGTTATGCAATAAATCATCTTTTAAATCATTTTCGAAATCTTTTAAGTTCAGATGCCATTATATTCCAAATTAACACACAAAACTTAAACTTTTTATAAAATGTGATTTTTGTAAGATTTTTATAGTCGAAGAAGAAGTTTCCAAGAACAAAATAAAATTTCATACAAAACAAACGATGTTCATGAACGATGATTTTTCAGTGAACAGGAGAAAAAACGTATTTGATACAAGGCATTTGATACGTGGATTTACAATTATGTTGACTGCATAACAGTCAAAATGAATTGTGTTAGAAAAAAAAAAATTTTATGAAAAAAATGATCAAAAACTGGTGGTAAGCAGTTTAAATAGTTTTTTTAAGCCCATAACTAAATGTTTGGATTAGCCAACTATGATATCATTCATCAGTTACCTATTTTATATAGATTTAACACCATAAATGTTGATTCTGAATTGAAAAAAACATTAAAGTAATTAACAGACTTTTTTTGTAAAATGCGGTCGGTCTCGTGATTGGCCCATTCAAAGTTTGTCCGACCAGTAGATTCTTGGTGTAGACATTCTAAGCTTTCATTTGATACCCCATTTGCCCACTCAGCCGATGAGGTAGAATGTCACCAAAAATACCGTTTTCAAAATGGTCGGACTAAGGGAAAGGCCCGCGTTATTTCTGTCCGACCATATGATTTGGTATCTACGACGAAATGTCTATTGACTTCTACTTACTTTTTCCACTCACCTCATGGTATAACCTGACACCAAAAAACGCAACCGGAAGTCCCATTCAGCCGCCAAAAGGCCCAGGGAAAGTCTGTCCGACCACCGGTTTTGAAAACTTCATGTCATTTACCATTAGACGGTGGCTAAATTTTCCACTCTGCTTATGAGGTAGGTAATCTTACGTTCGCCTCCCGGACTATTACATTCATCAACAATTCTCTGAGGGCGTGTGAAGAATTGAGGAGAATTGATTAAGAACATTATGGATCGCGTCCATTTTACGTGTGGTGGCCCTTTACAGTGGACTCTTCAACGTTTGGTGACCAAATTTGAGATGACCGGTTCAGTAAACAATCTGCCAGCACCTGTACGTTCAAGAACGCAAGATCGGCCGCGGTCTGTGAAATTGTACAGCAGAATCCGAGGCAGTCTATTCCTCGCTGTGCACAAGTACTCGGCCTTTCGCAGACTTCAACTTGGCGATTTTTGTGTCGGGACTTGGGTCTACACCCGTCCAAGATCCAACTGACCCAGGAGCTCAAAGTTCACGACCATACGCTGTTTGTTCGCTAACTGGGCTTTTACCCGCCTTTATTGAAAAACCTTTTAGTCGCCGTAGTAAATATCGCAGTTGTTCATTTTACGTAGACCCGGACCATCCCACCGCATTTCTTGGATGGCAGTTATATCTGCTTTATAGCAGTCAAAGGCTTCCGCTAGTTGTTCCGCTTCACGTGGTCTGTTAAGGGATCTAACATTCCACGTGCAAAATCGAAATTCGTTGTCCTTAAATCGTTTGCGTGGGTCGTCATCATTATTTTCGTCCGTATCCGAGGCTTGTTGGTGTATCGGAATCATGTCTTCTTTATGTGGCCGGGCAGTCACCCCGACGCACGACCCCCAACCTGGAGGGCCAGGTCTTTAGTTTAACTCCAAGACAGGGAGCCGGAAAAACCCTTGCTCATAGGCCTGGGCTGCGAATATGTTGTAGTAGGCCTATAATGCGTTCACTAAGTAGTTCATCCTGACTGGAACTGTAGACACCATCTGGGGAGTTCCTGCTCTCTGCTCAAAAGGAGGCGTATCTAAGTGAACGAATACCCCCTCCGCGTCTCATTCTTTGCTTCTGGCCGTAACTTCCCACTAGGGTTGGAACCCAGTCTTCGGTTGAAGTACGAAGCATCGGATGTTCACCACGGGGAGGTGGAGAGTAGGAGTTGATACCCAGAGGTTGCTGTGGATACTTGTGCCCTTTCTAGAATGCACTGTGTCTACCCTTCGAAGCTTTCGCTTCCACACGCTGTCAAAAAAAAAAAACTACAACAGCAAGTTGGTTGAAATTTCGACAGAAGACTTCCATAGAAATGTACTACTGTTCAGTGTACACAATTATAAATTCCTACTGCAGCGGACAATAGTATCGCGATCAGGCGATGAGGTTTGGCACATATCAGACCACTCTTGTAACTAAGGACTTAGTATGTTCAATAAACATGCAATTAAATGGCCCACCTCAAATATCATTATCATCAATTATTATGATTTAGTCATAAATACCCATAACATATCAATTCCAACAAATTCCATAATTACCAGACAAACACAACCCCAAAAATACGAAAAATTCAAAATCCATCAAATTATTTAGCTCCGACAAATACATAAATTGGCTGTAATCAATGCCATTTTCAGCAAATTACAGAATGGCAGGACATTGCCTCGATTACGAACATCCATATGGAATGGTTATTATGGTTACCGATGAGCAACTGGCAGCCAGGACTACACCCAATCCCCCGTTTCGTACTCATTTTGGTATAATTCAACTAAAACGGGATCTAAATAAAATGAATATGAATATGACCCACATACAAACAAATCCAATCGGTTTTTTTTCCCCTGCTTATTCCACTATCTGTTTGGGTGTTTTTGTGTTTACTTGATATCTGTTGGCTGTCATGAATTTCTATATCGTAATAAAATACGTGATATGAAATCATAAATCCCTTCCTCTGCCTTTCGCAGGATGTTGGTTCTATAGCTTCAGCAGTAAGAAAAAAAAAAAGAAAAACAAAAACAATAGTAACGTCTTGCTATCGGTATCAGTTGGCTCCCCTCCGAGAGATGTTGTGTGCATGTTTGTATTACGATATGGAGGCGTAAGGTGCAGCCCACTCTCGACATTGCATTCGTTTTTGCCCCAAAGAAGATTTCAAGTGGCGCACTATCCTCTTGAAAAAGATCTTTCTCAGGTAAAGGAAAGACAGCTTACGTTTTTGGAGTGTAACTATGGGAACCAACCAAACTGCTATGTCGTCGAAAACGCCTCTCGAGTGTGGGTGCTTACAATACAAAAAAAAAAATTAAATAAAAGCAATCGTCGACTGACGACACGATAAGAAAAGGTACTTATGGCATGTATGTTCCCTCTCCCAGCGACAACACATATCATCCCGTTTTGAAAGATGAATTGCAAACGAAAGGTTAAACTGTTAAAACTGTTACCTGAATAACCGGCTTTTGGCGCAAGGATATCACAGGAAGTCCCATATTCATGTATCCCCAAAAGTGCCTGCACGAAAAATAAATCGCTCCAAAATTCAATATCCCCGACTAAAAATTGAATTTTCAAGATTTATCATATTTTGTCGAATAGATTGCAGGTATTGTGTCTGTGTCAATATCTCAATAAGGCGGGGGGTTAGAACTTTTAAAAAAAAGTAAAGAAAATTGCATAAAATCAATGCAAAATTGAATACAAAGCAGATGCAGCGTTGTATTTGGAGATTGGGTTCGGTTGAATTTGAAAGTATGGCAAGTGAGCCTGGTGAGATGGAATTCAGAGTTCTCGGGGATTATCTGCAATATCTGGCATTGCCTTATCATGATCTTAACTTAAATCACATGTGAAGGATCTCCGAAAGAGATTGCAGCCTTCCATTATTGTAAAGGGTTTTCCAATAAAAGGTGTTATTTTGATATTCAAAGAAAAATGGCATTTTTTGACATACATGATCGGATGTTTATTTCATTATAAAGAGGAGGTATGCCGTTAATAAGGAAACACAACATAAGCCAAATGGCCACCACAATCACGCTTACAGGACCATATTCTTTTCATGAAATTTTCCATAACCAAATCGCAAAGTGGCTGCCCTATGAAGTCGATAGCTTCACGAATTCAATTTTTGAATTCACGAATTCAATTTTTGAGGTCTTGAATCGACGCTGGGTTGTTGGCGTAGACCTTATCTTTCCCGTGGCCCCAAAGGAAGAAGTCGCAAGGTGTTAAATCACAAGATCTCGATGGCCAATTGTGATCACCTCTACGAGAGATAACACGGTCCGGAAACTTTTCCCTTGAAAGATCGATGGTTTCATTGCTTGTGTGGCACGTAGCGACGTTTTGTTGAAAGTAAACGTTGTCTAGATCAGTACCATCCAATTCTGGCCATAAAAACTGATTAATCACCTCTCGATAGGGCAATCCATTGACCGTAACTGTTGCTCCATTTTTGAAAAAGTAATGTCCAATGAACCCGCCGGACCATAAACCGCACCAAATAGTCACGCGTTGAGGACGGAGAGGCTTTTCAACAATAACTCTTGGGTTTTCTGAGCCCTAGATGCGACAGTTTTGCTTGTTGACGTAGCCTCCGAGGTGGAAATGGGCCTCGTCAGTCAAGATGATTTTTCGATGAAATTCCGGATCATTTTCACGCATTTAAAGGACCCAATTAGCAAAGACACGACGTTGTTGATGATCAGCCGGCTTGAGTTCTTGAGTAAACTGAACCTTATAAGTCTTAAGACCCAAGTCTTTATGCAAAATACGGTGTAGTGCCGTTTGTGGAATGCCTAATTCCAAAGAACGACGAGGAATGGACAAACCTTGGTTTTCTTCAACACTTTAGGCTACAACAGCAATATTCTCAGTTGTTCTTGAGCGACGTGTACGAGTTTTATTCTTCACATCACTAACTTGTCCCAACAGCTCGAATTTGTCCACCAATTTCTGTATTGCGGTCCGACTAGGTGCTTCACGCCGACCCAAAAATGTTTTAGTTTTACGAACCATCTCTGCCAAATTTTAACCATTTTTATAGTGAATTTTAATAATTTCAATTGTTAGAAGAAGACACGACCGACTTCTTTTGATGTTTTCAAAAGACTCGCTTTGTTGTGTCATTAAGGTTATCGCGAGCCCAAACATTACCAGTGGATAATCGTCGGCACGTTCGAAGAGTCAGCACAATTCAACTACTGTATGATTGCACTTTGATTGACCCAAAACAATATCCGTAATATGATATCGAATTGACAATCAAAGAATACAATACAATTGGAGTGTGCTGAGTTCAACGCACGACGATTTCCTCTGGTAGGTATTGGAGATGATACAGCACAATCCATTGTTGAAGTGCGTATTGTTCCATTTTATTAATGGATACTTGTCAAATGTCAAAAAAAGACAGCTTTAGAAGCGACAGCTCCCGAAATAACGGGTATTCAAAATAACACCTCTTATTGGAAAATTCTTTTTAAGAACCGAAAGCAATAGCTTAACATTAGGCTATTTATGGTCCTTGCATCTTTAAGGACTACGAAATAAACCAGACCTCCCAAAATAATTGTGTTTTTTATTTATTTATTTACTTAATATCGAAAATGCTTAACAACAGTAAGATTTAAAATCTTATGAGGTAGGTAAGCTCATTTTACAAAAACAATGGCTGAGCAAAGATAAAAAAAAAAAATTACTGTAATTATTAAAACTATCATAATATGAATTAAAATTATACATTACATGTTCATATTGAAAAATAAGATCTAAGCACTCTTTTTATGTAGTAGTGTCCGTAGCTTAGTGGTTAGGTGCGTTGGCTGCTAAGCCGAACGTCGTGGGTTCGAATCCTACTCGGGCCCAAAGTTTTTATTTCATCTTTCACGGACACTGCCTCTTGCGAAGAACTGACAAAACTTCCAAGAGTATCATCTGTCATGAAAAAGTGCTTCTCAACTTTGCCGTTCGGAATCGGCGTAAAATTGTAGGTCCCCTCAATTCTTCACACGCACCTAGAGAATTGTTGATGAGAGTAAGCCACTTAGGCCTTGGCTCTTCAAGAGCTGTTGCGCCACTCTATTAATTTTTTTTTTTTTTACTCTTTTTATGTTTGTTGCATTCAGATTTTGTTTTATATTACGAGGTAAGGTGTTCCAAAGCTTAATAGAATTTACAAAAAATTGATAATCAACTGATGAGATCTGTATGAAGACCCGGTTCTTACTCTCTCAAAACAATATTGTGGTTGGCGTGTGAGAAGTATGTCAGAAAGCAAAATCAAACTACGAAATTCTATATATTTTTCAAAAGGCATGCCCAATAATTGCGGAGCAAAACTAGATATTCTATCATACCGTCGCAATCCAAAGACATAACGAACGATTGATTTGAAAGCTACATTAAGTTTTCGCCTGCTCATGAAGCTGCAGTTACAATAGATTTCGCAACCATAGACTAGGATAGGTATTACCAGGGTTTTAGCGAGAAGCAAACGCGTTTTTGGTGGAGTGAAAGATTGTGTAACCCATAATGTACGGAGTACTCCATAGACCTTGCCAACTAGTCCATTTATATGATCATCCCAAGTCAAGAAACGATTAAAAGTCACACCAAGATTCTTGGCAGTAACCACATATTCCATTGGAGTATTGCTCAAAGCAATCGGTGGAAAATAAGGAAGGTCAAGACTCAAGATATTTTCTATAAATGACAACACATTTGGATTTTTTTGAGTTCAAAATTAGTCCGTTTGACAAAGACCAATTTGTAACTCTCTTAAGGTCTTCATTGACGCAGAACGCTTCGATTAAACCAAGTGGACAGCTGAAATACAGCTGAACGTCATCAGCATACAAATGTGAGCTACAATTTACTAAAGAACATGGAAGTTAATTTACATAAGCAGAAAACAAAAGAGGACCCAGTATAGAACCTTGTGGTACACCAGTAACATTCGTTAAAAAATTTGAGAGTGAGTCTCCAACTTGCACTGCTTGTTTTCTGCCGATTAAATAAGAGAAAATTAATTTTGTTGCACTTGACGAAAAATTTAAATTTACCATAAGCTTTCTCCATAGATTAACATGATTAACAGAATCGAAGGCCTTCGAAAAATCCAACAAAACTAGAAACGTGACTTCGTCTTTATCCAATGCTTTTCTTATGTCATCGGTAACATTTAGAAGTGCGGTAACACATCTGTATTTCTTCCGAAAACCAGATTGATAAGAGCTGAGCACAGAGTTAGTATATAGAACATTATTTATTAGCTTCTGAAGGATCCTTTCATAGACTTTGGATAGAAATGGCAATACAGAAATAGGTCTAAATTCATCTCTTTTAGCGTTTTTTGGAAGTGGAATGATTTTAGCAACTTTCCATAAGTCTGGGTATAGACCGGAAGTCAAAATAGTATTGAAGGTATAAGTGATATATGGTAATATATTATGTGGCAATATCATACACAGAAAAGAAGGATGTATACCATCAAGCCCAACGGCTGTTGACTTAATAGAAATAACACTTTCTACTACATCGGCACTATCTACTGCGGAAAAATAAAAACTAGGTTGAAAACTTTTATATTCGAAATCCAATTTCAATAATTCAATATTTCCCTCGATCGAATAGTCCATGTTGTAACAACATTAATAAATCATCCATTCGAACAAATTGATAGCTGCTAACCGAAATTGATATTCAAACAAAGGCTCACTGCATCTGCATGCAATTGCCAATTAAGAGCAATTTCAGCCCGCACCAGTATGCAAACAGCTGCCGTCATTAAAAAGTCCTTTTTCTCGAACATTCGATGCATCAAACAGACGGGAACATTATTCCAAAAAATTGCATTTGTCCTAGCAGCCAGTTTCTGAAGCATATGATGCTGTTGATGGGACAAAATACGATGACGTGCGTCGTCGACGGGACTCGACGGGCTATCTGAACAGAACAAAGTACAACTCTTGTCAGTATAAAAATTAAACAAATGAATCCTACGTTTGGACTTATTCTGACAATTAAATGAATGTTAATAAATTAATTAAGTTTTAATTTAACTTTCCGTAATGGCAGCTGATGTCACTGAACAAAGTAATGGATTATATGTGATTGTCGGTTCACAGTGCGCCGTAGAAAGAACAATTTTATGTTAAAATTGTTAATCTGACGAGGGGGGTCCTTCTTTAACATCGTTTTTTTTTTTTTTTTTTGGTTGATCGAACTCCAGTGGCCCAGAAATTTATTCGAATTTAATTTGTTGCAAATGATAGCAATACAGGACACTTTGCTTAACCCATGACACTTATAATGTCCTTTTAGGGGCAGGGGAAAATTGTCCGCGCGTAGTCATAAATCACATAGCCGGATCATTAAAATATCCTTACAAATGCAAATTCTCGTAATGTTGGGCTGCACTTTTCACCGCAGAGTAACTTTAAGTGGAACTTGTAGAAAAGATAATGAATTCCTGAATTTCCAGTTGAATCCAATCAATGAATCCTTACATTATTTCTGAGAATAATGGGTGTCTGTATTCCTTCCTTCCTCGACTTATAGAGCATTGGACAGAACTTATGGAACAGGCAGAGAGATAGAGAAAAACTGAAATAAAAATTAATTTTCCAATCCGTCGCGTGTCCGCCTTGCATTCTCGTCATGATGTTTTAGCCGGGGTACTTACAGCTTTACAAAACAACTCAACGAAACGCAACGCTGACGTTACGTTTGCAATATGTTTTGTTTGGGCGCCAAGCTATTGTGATTTAGTTTTTAGCAAAAACCATTGCACCATTGTTGGTTTAACAATAGCAGCAGTCCTTTTAGTGCAGAGAGAGAGAGAGAGAGAGAAAAACACCGCAGCCGCTGCACTTTTCCACGCTTTGCCTAGCTGGTGGTTTGTAATGTTATGTGGATAGTTGCTTTGTTGAATCATCTCTTTTGTTGGGAGTGCGCGTTTGGTGTTGTGATGTAAAATCATCAATGAAAAAGGATTTGTTGTTGCTGTTGTTGTATCTCTATGCGCGTTCATTAGTTGGATATGGATAATATATCAAACGGCCAACTAGCTAATACATTTGAAAGCAGATAATTTGGAATTTTCGAAAATCGTGAAATGACGATTGGATATAGAACTATTAGTACCCGTGTAAAGTGGTGTTGGCAACCGCATTGAATTTGTCAAAGAATATTAATCGTCTGTTTATGTTTTGTATGACAAATATTTTCATTTTGTAAATTGGCTCTGGACATTTTTGCCCACTCAAATATCGAGTCGAATAATAAAGTTTTAGTATACTATTCATTTCCATGTCATACTCACACACAGTGATTTTTATTCATAAAATATTGTTGACAAAGTTTTCAAATATTTCCATGACCATTCAAATCGAAATAGATAATGACTTGACAATATAGTGCGCGTCGAAAATTTAACCCTGGACTAGACTGACCTCACATACATATTAGATTTTAAAAACCTCAAGTCTCGACAATGAAAACACAAAAACAAGCAATATATCACCGGTGTTATGAGCTATGAGCATGAGCTTCTATTGTATTTTGGTTATTTGTCTATGGTCTTTGAAGTTTTCGCAGACAAAAAAAAAAACTTCACCCATGAAACGTTCCGATAAATTCTGTTTATTTAAAACTCAAAAACAAAAAATGGGCACTACTGGGTCGTACGAACTTGCTCCTGCATGCTAAAACTAAATATTTATGGTTACTTGTATGTTCCATAAATTGCAAAAAGTAGTGTTAAAATAAGAGATATACCTTGAGCAATTCTAATTACACTCTTACTTACAGCTTACACTTAACTCACAAAAAAAACTCAATATATGAAAATTATTAGAATTTATTAAAAAACTTAAAATTTGAAAATGTACCACGTAAATACATTTAATTCCAAAAATGTAAGTGCCAAAAAAATTCTAACCTTATTTTTGATTTATTGGATTTTGTTTTTGAAAATCGTCGGAGCCGTTTTTTTTTTTTAAATTAATTTTTTATATATAAAATTTTTCAAAAATGTCTTAAAATTAATTTGGGTATGCAGTTTTCAAAACCATGTAAATATACATATTATACTTCACTTCGGATTTTTAAAAATGATCCATTTTT
>CAKKXW010000002.1:85815647-85829556 GCA_920937365.1 Sphaerophoria rueppellii | reverse complement strand
ATTTTGAAAAAAAGGTAAGAATATTTTTTAAAAATCCAAAAAAAAATTTGAAATTTTTTTGAAAACAAAATATTATTTGAACCATATATACGTACTTTCGAAAAAAAACTTACGCTGATCGGACTTTCAGATTTCGAGAAAATCTAATAACAAAAAAACGGTTCAATGGGAGGTACCGTTTTGGAGCAATACAAAAAAATTTTTTTTACATAAAACACATAAATGTTTAAAAAAAATTAAACTCGAGGAAGTTTAAAAAAAATGTTTGGGCCGTTTTTGTGAAAAAAAAGTTTTGGTTTTTGGCCGAAAAAATCGTATGGTGGCTACCCTAAATTTTGATCTTAAAACAAAAATAAAAATATTGGGATATGAGTTTTTGCTCAAACCTCTAATTTTCAAATTTGAAGTCAATCGGACCAGTAGTTAAGCCTGTAGATGCCTGTAAACTTTCCGACAGACAGACAGACGGAATCGCCGGACCCACTTTTTTCGACTTCTCTATCATCGTAATATCATATCTCATCCTCATCTCAATTTTTTTTTTTTACGAATTCAATACTTGCCATATATGTATTCTTTATGTCACAAGTAAAAAAAATTAAGCTGGACTGATGATCAAATATTACATTTCTCTGGTATTTATGCATTCTGCCGTTTTTTTTTTAAAGTACACTCTCAACATTGTAAAGTGATCGATCTTTTTTCATTTGCATTAAGAAAAAGTTTATTTCTTGCTTTTCTCATCATATAACACACTTCAATTCCTTCCTATGAACACAGAGGAGGTATGGACAGTGATTTTTTAAAAAAGAGAGCGAGTTGCGACTCTAGGTAAATAGATTCTCTATGCCTATGACTGCGATGGTTCGATAATTTATATATAAAAAGACAAGTACCTATGTTGAAGTTGTGTGTCGCAACGTTTTTTTTTTTTTTTCTTTTTAAGCGGGAGGATGTCGCAATCATTCGTTTGTTTGAACAATGGTGACAGCATTCCAATTCGGTACCGTCGCTTTTCGAAACAATGAATCCTTAACCAAATATGAAAACATCATTCATATGCGTGGTAGCTCTAAAGTTATTATTGGATTCCGATTTTGCATTGGTCTCGCTAGAGCTCTACATAAAAACATGTTTTCTTGCGATAGACTACTGAAAATCTATAATTGGTATTTACCCAGACAATGCGACTGTTATGATGATTTTTGAAGGCTCCAATCAGTTTGCATACATCGAAGGAGTTGAAAGTGAAAGGGTTCCAATGAAAATAGATAATAATAAAACGAAGCTGCATAAGGAATATATTTGATATATAGGCCAATTAAGATATAGCACATGACGTGACGAGCCTGTAGTGGCGAAAGGCACGATCTTTTAACTCGTAGTTGTTTGAGATATCATATTAGTCTGCTGGAATACCACAAAATAAAGTTTACTTTAAGAAAGGCAGTCTAACCTGGATCAATATGTGAATTGCATAAGACTTATAAAACTAACTAACTTTGTCTTCTATTTGCCATCTGGCCATCTGCTTTTGTTATTTCATCTTTAAGCTAACGGCTTGCAGCCAGGTCGTACGGAAACAGTATAGCACATATAAGAAATTACATAATTTCGCTTTGATTTTTTTTCTGCTTTTTATTATGAATCAAGTAATAAGTTCTCCATACAAGCTTTGGGAAGTAAAGTGTCAGATGTTATTGCAACAATTATATGGTAATAGGGGACTTAAGAAGTTGATTTTCCATATGTGGACATGGAGTTTCCAATTGAGATGAAATTCTTTCATGACCATTTTAATAAATTGGACCTTGCTATAATCTTCGACGTGCGTCGCGTCGTCGACCACCCTGGATTAGTCGATTAGCTACGTTTTCTACAACTTTAGTTTAAATTGGAAAACAGGATTAACATATGACAGACAATAATGCAAAACCGTTGAAGACCCACTACTTTTGTACCATGTATTTGGCCAAAAATGTGGACGCCCCATTTTCCCCTTATAAATATCCAGAATCCAAAAGAAACTAATGAAAAAATAAGTACGAGTGCGACCCATGTGGTCCACACGACTAACTTCCCAGAGAAGAAAAATTAGTAAAAACATAAGTTGTTTTGCAAAATTTCCAGCCAATGCATCCCGTTTTAGTTGTACAATGTACACACGCGTTGGTTTTTAAAGTCAAATTCCATAAAACTGATGTTTGGACCACTTACTTTAAGTTGATTCAATAACAGTGGCACCATCTGTCAAGATTTGGTCGTACCAACTCGTCGACAAATGAGTTACTACCTTGCACTGTAAAACACAGCCTTTATTACTCCTGAATATTGTAGTTTTCTATTAGTGAAAGCATATCTCTAATCTAATAAGTTTAGAGAATATTAACATTGAAATGGCAAAACAGCGTTTAGTGGGTCAGCTTGTAAAAAAAATATAGTAGGTGATACTCCTGAATATTGTTGTAATGATATTCTTGAGTTTTAACCGATTTAAAGTCATAATTCCTGCACTCATATTGACTGTTTTTTCCTTATAACCACGAAAATAAATCCGGCTTAAACTAATTTTCAATTGAGTATAACAAATTATTGACAAATAATATATTTTATTGAATTGATAAATAAGATTTTATGAACTTTTGTTGAAGTTTTTGCAGATATTATCATAATTTTAGTTATATTATGGTTGCTTTAGTTTTTATATTCCCATTAAAAAACCGCTCTTAACAAGAAAATATCGCGTCAAGACAATACAATTTCATGACAATTCGATGAGTGGCTTACAAGATAATCGAGCAGAAAAATCGTGACCCGCATAAGTACATACGTACATACGTAAACACACACATACTTCATTATAAAAAGGATTCGGATTCTATTGACCTCGAAACATGAAGATATGCAAAAATTGGAGATTCACAAAATCAGCCCCATTACAATAACTTGCCCTAGGAAGTTAATAAACTGATCCAACCTAATACATACATACACTAGCTGACCCAGCAAACGCCTTTTTTCATATAAATAAAATGAATCAAAACAAATTAAATGTTTGTATGATATCTTTCTACAACTTGAATTTAGTTGGTGGTGTACCATCGTGTTTCAAAAACTCTTATAACGAATTTGGTTTACTACAAATGCAAGTACTTACTTACTTACTTAAGGTGGCGCTACAGTCCGTTGTGGACTTGGGCCTCAATCAACAGTCTCCGCCAGCTAGCTCGGTCTTTAGCTAGTCGTCTCCAGTTTTGCACTACAAATTGATTGAGGTCCTCTTCCACTTGAGTGCGCCACCTGAGTCGCGGTCTTCCTCTCCTCCTACGTCCCTCGGGAATAGTGTCGAAGGCTTTCCGGGCCGGAGCATTGGTGTCCATTCGCTCTAAATGACCGAGCCATCTGAATCTCTGGACCTTGACCCTTCTGGCTAGGTCCATGTCGTTGTACAACTCGTAAAGTTCGCTGTTGTATCTTCTTCGCCAATCCCCTTCAATGAACACGGGGCCAAAGATTACCCGAAAAACTTTCCTCTCGAAACAGCCTAAGGCACTTTCATCCGATTTTGTCAGGGTCCATGCTTCTGCACCGTACAGCAGGACTGGGATGATGAGTGTGTTGTACAGTTTTACCTTAGTTGCTCGAGAAAGGGCTTTTCCACTCAATTGCTTTCTTAGCCCAAAGAAACAGCGGTTAGCAATAGTTATTCTTCGTCTGATCTCGGCGCTGGTGTTATTGCCCGTGTTTATAGCGGAGCCTAGGTAGACAAACTCCTCTACTACCTCGAAGTTGTACGTGTCTATTGTGACGTTCTGCCCGAGCCGTAGGTGTTGGGTGTCCTTCCTCGAAGACAGCATATACTTCGTTTTTCCCTCATTTACTGCTAAACCCATTTTTGCCGCTTCTGTCTCAATTCTCACAAAGGCGCCATTGACATCACGCTGTGTTCTTCGCAATATATCAATATCATCGGCGTACGCGAGAAGCTGAACAGATTTTTGGAAGATAGTGCCTCTGGTGTTGACGTTTGAGTTCTGCACTATCATCTCAAGAATGATGAAGAATGATGTTAAAGAAATCGCATGACAGTGCATCGCCTTGTCTGAATCCTTTTTTGACGTCGAAAAATTCCGTATGCTTGGCAGGGACGCCAAAACTAGACATAGCTTTGTACAGTTCGTCTCTGTAGATGCTGTCATACGCGGCCTTAAAATCGATGAAAAGGTGGTGGGTATCGATTTGGAGTTCATAGGTCTTTTCCAGGATCTGCCGCAACGTGAAAATTTGGTCGATGGTTGACTTTCCTGGCCTAAAGCCACAATGATAAGGACCAATCAGATTGTTGACGAAAGGCTTCAGACGTTCACATATTACGGCAGAGAGGATCTTGTAGGCGATGTTTAGTAGACTTATTCCTCTATAGTTGGCGCAGTTTAGAGGATCTCCCTTTTTCAGAATCGGGCAAACAATGCTGAGGTTCCATTCATCGGGCATGTATTCCTCTGACCATATCTTACAGATGATTTGGTGCATGCTAGTATCTAGCTCGTCGCCTGCTGCTTTGAACAACTCAGCAGCTAGTCCATCTGCTCCAGCGGCTTTGTTGGATTTCAGCCGTGATATTGCGGTTTTCACTTCTTCTAGGTCGGGTTCACGGAATTGTTGGCTATGATCGTGTCCGATGAGAGGCTCCTGTCTGACGGCGGTATTTTGATCGTCGTCGTCGTTATACAATCTACAGAAGTGGTCTTTCCAAATCCCCAGCATTGACTGCGATTCTACTATGATGTTCCCTTGTTTATCTCTGCAGGCATCAGTTCTTGCTCGATGACGTTGAGCCAGGTGTTTAACCTTTCGGTAAAACCTCCGAACTTCATTCCTGCTGTTGGCTATCTCAACATCCTCGATCTTCTCATGCTCTCTCTTTTTCCTCCTGAGAAGCCGGCGTTCCTCTCTCCTCTTTTGCTCGTAGAGCTCACGAGTAGCTCTTGTCCTTCTATGCAGTCGCTTTGTATGCCTCCTGCTTGGCTGCATGAGCTTTCCTGCATTCTTCGTCAAACCAGGGGTGTCGTTTTGGTGGCTGTGTGAAACCCAGCACATTAGAGGCGGCATCTCTAACTGCTCTCTGGCAATGTTGCCACTGGTCTTCGATACTTGATGTTAGCGGCATAGGACTCCTTAAGAGGTTACTTGACACTCGATTAGAGAATGATCTGGTGATCTCTTGCGATTGTAGCCGTCCGACATCGAATTTTCTTGCAGCATTTCCTTGTTTTGGCCGTTGTTGGTATTTTCGTAGCACTACCTTGGCTACGACGAGGTAGTGGTCCCAGTCGATGTTAGCTCCTCGGAAATTTCGAACATCTAAAATGCTGGACAAGTGCCTTCCGTCGATCAAAATGTGATTAATCTGGTTCACTGTTGATTGATCAGGAGATCTCCATGACAACTCTACAAACAAAATTTTGTCGAAAATAAAATTGCATTCAAGAAACTTCACTTAAGAACGTTACTTCCGTCCGAAAAAAAAGAGTTTTTTTTTGAAGGCACAGGAATTGGTGATGAGATCAAATAAGGACGATGAATTTCAATTAAAAACCGGCTTATTCTAATGGTGCAGCTACAGCATCATCCAACAAACGTCTCCTGTCACATCGATACCTAGCAAGCTGTTTCTAGTTTCACACGGCAAAATAGTTTAGGTCCTCTACGACCTGTGGGATCCACTTGAGTTGAGGTCTTTCTCTTCTGCGACCTTCCGGGTTGGCTTCGAAGACTCTAGGAAACGGAATATTATTTTCCATTCGCTCTACATAACCCAACCATCTTATTCGTTGGACCCTAGCTTTTCTGGCAAGGTCAGTGTCGCTGAACAGCTCGTACAGTTCTTGATTGATTCTTCGTCTCCATTCTCCATTTATGCAGGCTGGGCCAATAATCAATCGAAGAATTTTTCTCCCGAAGCAGAATACATTAGGACCGGGATGATGAGGGCTTTAATCAGTGACACTAAAGTTGTCCGAGAGAGGACTTTACTACCTACTCTTTGATTTCTTAGTCCAAAAACCAACAATTGGCAAGAGTGATTCTTGATTTCAGAGCTGGTGTTGTTGTCTGATTTTATAGCAGATCCTAGGTAGACAAAGTGCTTTACTACCTCGTTGTAAAATCTGTCAATGCTGACGTTTGCTCCAAGACGTCGATATTGGTTGTCCCTTCTTATTGACAGCATTAACCTGCTCTTGGCCTCGTTAACCGCTTGGCCCATCTTCCTACCCTCCTCAACTCACATCACGCTGGTGTTCTTCCAATTATGTCAATATCGTCTGTGTATCCTAGTAGCTGTACGGACTCTTGAAAGATTGTGCCTCTGGTGTTGAGGGTGGAGTTTTACATAATCTTTTCAAGAATGATGTTGAAGAAATCGCATGACAATGCATCGCCTTGTCTAAAACCTTTTTCGACATCAAATGCATCCGTTAGGTTTCTTCCGACTTAATAGCGTGAGTTTTCCATTGTCATCTGACACAGACGGACGACCTTCTCTGGGATACCAAAATTAGACATTACTCTATATAGTTGGTCTCTATAAACGCTATCATACACAGCCTTGTAATCGATGACAAGGTGGTAGGTATCAAATTGAAGCTCCTAGGTCTTCTCCAAGATCTGCCGTAAAGTGAATATTTTATCGATGGTGGACTTTCCGGAACCTATCAGGACCTATCAGGTTGTTGTCAAAAGGCTTCAAATGTGCACACAGCACGGCAGTAAAGATCTTTTAGGCGATGTTTAGTAAACTTATACCTCTGTAGTTGGTGCAGTTTATGGAATTTCCTTTCTTTAGGATCGGCTGCTTTGTTTAATTCGGTGGCTAGGCCGTCTGCTCCAGCGGCTTTGTTCGAGTTGAGTTTAGATATCGCTATCTTCACTTAGTCAATGTCGGGTGGGTGGAATTATTGGCCTGCTTCATCAAAATCGAATGGTTCTGTATGGCTGGTGGAATATTGCTCGTCATCGATCGCGCGATTCTCATGCTCCGTTTTTTCTTCCTGAGAAGTTTGTGCTCCTCTTTCCTTTTCTTCTCGTAGAGTAGAGCTCGTAAACGGTTCGTGTCTTTCCTTGCAGCGCTGTTTTGTATGCCTGTTGTTTAGCTACATGTGCTCTTCGGCACTCATCGTCAAACTAGGGGTTTCGGGGTTTCGCTGTTGTGGCCGTATAAGCCCTAGCACTTCAGAGGTGGCATATCTGATGGCTGCTTGGCAGTGTTGTTAGTGGTTCCTTGCAACAAGGTAGTAGGTAGTGTAGTGTACCTAGTGTCGTCCGATTATTCCATCAAAGATTTCTTCTCAGCCCAGCTTAGCATTAAAATCTAGAAAGACAATATTACTGTCATAGCTGGGGCATTGCTCATAGGTCTTGTCGAAGAGCTCGTAGAAACTGTCTTTGGTGTCTTCATCCTTTTCTCAGAAGGGGCGTGAGCCCAGATCACGTTTACTTTGGTGAATTAAGCCTTGATGCGGATTGTAGTGATGCGCTCATTCTAATCTTCTGAGATTAGAATAGTGTGGCACTATAGTTACTTAAATATGATTTCTGTGATATGACCGCTATGGCTATCTCGGACGAATTCTAATCTGAATGTCTAGTTTTCGATGACTTTTTTCCAAAACTTGTTGCTTCAGTTCTTGAAATTCTAAGAAAAACTAACAATGAATGACTTTACAGCTGACAAAATGGCCGCCAATTACTTACAGTGCGCCAAAAATTCACTTTTCTTCGAATTTGTTAAATGACTTAAATCCTTGAGAAAAATGCTTTCAAAATAATTTCCCCGAAATGATAATCTCTTCAACAGGAAACTATCAAATTCCTAGAATTCCCAGCAATGAATTTTGTCTCAAGGTGTGTTCGGCAGTATGAAGAAGGACCAACTTAATTTTGTTGTATGCAAATATCCTCAGGCACGGTTATACCCCACACAATCACCGCATCATCGTTTTGGACGTTCGACATCAACATCCTCATCAAAAACCTTAAATACGATATCGCACATATTGAAGCATTGGTTTTGCAATTTATCCTTGAAAAAATTTGCATTTCATTCATTTTCCGAAATGAAAGATGTCCTTTCATCTTTTGATTTGATTTGGTTTTTCGGAGAAATCCAAACTGCTATCCTTGTGACCAGTATTGGTTTATAAAATTTTCAATTTGTTCGTCCTAAATCAATAACAGTGTAATGAATTCTGAAACGTTTATGTTTATGGCATAATATGGAAGACAGGTTAAATGCTTCAATAGATAGGCATTCAATGTGCCTTGTAGAAAGATAAATGATTTATATAGGCATGTTCTGTTGAAGGATAGCAGGATAGGCGAAAAGGAAAAACTTCTTGATTTTGTTTATAAAATTCGAAAATGATGTGTCCATCGTCAATGAGGTCCTTTATTCAATCGAAAAGTGAATTTCAAAGTTTTATTTTTGTTTTTCGAAGAAGTAGAAAAAAGGGAGAACACGAGAGAGATTCGTTTATGATAAAGGACAACGTAAATCCGTTCTTTTTTTTTTTCGTTTCTGTGGATACGTTTCCTTAATTTTTATATATAACTTGAGCCTAACATATTCCTTGATCCTGAAATTTTTTAAACGAAAAATTTAGAGAGTCTAAGGCTCTCCAAACACAAAATAGGAAATAAAATCCACTTTGAGTAAAACGAAATTATAAAAAAAGAACAAATAACACAAAAAATGAAGCAAAACTAGATCCTTGAACAGTGTATTGGCTTTTTAAGTGTCTCCTTTTTTTCTCAAGTGGATGTCGATGCTGCTGAACGGACAACCAAAAATGCTGTCCTATGCTGTGCATGTCCCGCAAATATAATGCTAGCAACATATTTATATAAACAGGACATTGACAACAAAAGCAGAAGCAATGATTGAACAATATCTCCTTTCGAAACATTGTGCTTATTTGACGATAAGGCTTGGGCCGGCGTTTGTACAATAGAGGGCAAATGCGGGTGGTTTGAATGGACTTGAATGGGTGAGTTTGTGTATTTTTTTTTTGTCAAAGAATAAATGATAACATTTTGGTTGAAAAGAACGAACAAACATTCGAACAATGGAATGTTTTCAAATTAGCTCTAAACATCCCATACCTACTCAACGAGCGATCGACCGACGCACGACGAGTGGTCATCGGAGAAGTGAGTTCATTTGGTTCCGTTTAATGCCGGCAGACTGTGCTGTTGTTGATTTTGTTTGTTTGCCAGTTTATATTTTTTTTTGTGTATTTGAAAGAAACAGACAGAAATTGGAAATAAATGATTTCAAGTGGAAAAAATCAATGTTATCGTTTCTAAGCCACTGCTGAAGGACTTCCGGATGTTGAAGGATCGATTTTTCATAGTTTTGATTGAAAATATTGACTTTGTTGATGTAAACACTGTGTTTTGCATCTATATCGCTTTGAAAAAAGAGTTTAATGGGAGATTTAATCTTTTAAATGGCGCCCAACGCTTCTTTCATAAACATAAACAAATTCTATAAAATTGGCGCCCAACGTTGGCAAATTTTACATGTACCAACGTCCCAATGGAACCGCAATTCTTGCTTTTATGTCCTTTTTTTGCTCAAATCGACAACAAATCGTTTAACTTATTGGTTTCATATGGTGTTAACCTCAACAGGATTTTGTTAAATGTAAGCCACAACAACATTACTTTAAATTTTTTCCAATTTCTGGATTTTATTTTAACCACGACATTTTTAAACAAGAACCAAACAGCGTGGGAAAGCAATAATCATTATCGTTCCATTTCTCTGCAAACTAGTTCCAAGCCCAGGATAATTTGCCAATTTTCCCAGCCAAAGAACAAAAACCATTAAAAATTGTTAAATTGAAAAAAAAAATCTGCCCTCATGAGTGGCTAAATGGGTGTACTGCATGCGATGAAATTAGAATTCATGCAAAACAACAACAACGAAAAAAAAATGGGGGGGGGGGGGGAAAGGGAAATTGCAAGGCATTGACTTAAAATATTTACAACTTGTGGCTTGGAAAATGGTTTCACAGGCTCTAGTTATTGTGTCAATAATTTACATTTCGAGGTTTTTCCAGGCGAAGCTTCTGTTGTGTGAAAATTGGGAGGGGGAGAATTGCGTTCGATAGGAATGGAACAACATTTTTTTTTTGGTCTAGTATTTAGGTACTCAGCTATGACGCTGATGACTTGATACTCCAACTAAAAGATTTCCAGGTAGGTCATATAGTTGGGATCCTACTGTCCCACTTGAAACCTACACACAACTTCTACGTCCTTGCTGCAGGAAGTTGACATTCCCCTGGTTGAAATAATTCAACGGTTTTGTGGTATGATACGGATAAAGCCAACGACACGGTTTTAACAAGCATTCCTCTTCCGTAAGCCTCTCACAAGAATTACCCACAGACACTCATTACTCATGTCAGCTCGAAAGTCGCAGAAAAACAACATCCCAGCGAAGGATTTATTGTTCTCCAATCAATTTGTCCTTTTTTTTCATGTGTTTTTCATGTGTTTCCTGATGCCCATTAAAAACGACAAAAAAAAAAAAAGAAAACGACACCACTCATCCGCGGTTAACCACCCAACCGAATGTTGTTTTTTTGTGGTTGCAATATTCTGTCAAAAATGGCATCAATTCTCCTCTTCAGTTGTGTTGATGAGGCAAATAAAACACGCTCGTCAATGCGGCTTCAAGGACCAATATTCACATCCGCATCCAGAATACACAATCATACCGAATCCAGGCCAGCAGCAGCGCAGCGGACCGGGAATATATATACAAATTTCTCACGCCAAGAATGTGTCCGAATGCATTATTATTTCACAACGGAGAAAAACCAATGTTTACACAAGCCGACAAGTGCAAGTTTTGCGGCAGAGCGAGCGGTGCAGGTTTATGGCTGATATGACTCCTTATTCATACATAATTAAATTTTATAGGGAAAACTTCTTCTTGCAGATTTGATTGGACTCCATCACAGCCAAAAATGTTGGTAGACCATTTGTCTTCGTTAAAGTGGTTGTTTTCACGCTCGAACGCGCTGCTCAATGGAAATGCAAATTAAATGTTAAACGAAGCATCATCAACATTTTTGTGGCATCTGATAAAAATTCTCGCAGTTTGGGCTGTGAGTTGTTCTAGGAGGTTGCTACTGCAGAACAGCTGAAGCAGGAGAGCTGAAGCAGGAGAGCTGAAGCAGGGGAGCTGAAGCAGGAGAGCAGAAGCAAGAGAGCTGAAGGAATCCGAGAAATCTCGCAGTGATTCTACTTGCCATTTATCGTTTCATCGCGATTGCCTTTTCGTCTCCTTCCGGATTCCCTATAATTCTTTGACATTCGTTTGAGGAGGATGGCAGCACTGGCTGAGTTACAAATTACCGCTGAGGTTAAACGAACCCATTTCTAATGCATGTTGTCGAAGAAAGATCTTAGCGTTTCGCTGCCACTCACTTTGGCGTGTAATCTGCTTTTCATTAAGTTTGGGTGATGTGGTTTTTTTTTCTTTCGTCGCGACGACGCGACGCCGCGATGTTGAGCTTGACACACCAAGTGGGAATAATATTCTTCAGTGATCCAGCAAAAAAGAAGGAAAAAACAAAAAAATTGTATCTTTCCCATTACTTGATTTTCAGCAAATTAATCACAAGTCAGGAGGGAGGTGCGGAGTAGTTCAGCCTATACTAGGGTCCCGACAACAATACACGCACACAAAACACATCCCATCTTTTGTAGGTACCAAATCTCTATTTGCGGTGTCTGTCTTCTGGGACTAGTGTGTTATCAAAAGATGTGAACAACAAAGATAGGCGCGGGGGGTTACTTTCTCCCTTCCCGTATCTTTGACAAGTGACATTTTTCTTACATTAATCACTCGAGAATGGTTTTTGTTGTTTCCGAGAATTTTCGGGTGTGTTGGAAAAATTGGGATTATTTTCTGTCAAAACATCAGCATTTAGGGCTTTTTATTTGTCGTGGCAGAAAATTGTTCATGCTATAGCAAAGGTGATGGCGATTAATAAATGAAACAGAAAATAGCAGCTAATCGGTTTTTGACTTTTCAAGACAGCAAGCCATATCAGGTTTGGATTTTGGATTTTCAAATGTGACGCTGTTCGAAAATGCTTAATAAATTGAATTGATGAATTTTTAATGGAAGTCATTTGGGGGGATAAGATTTTCATCAGCTTCACCATCGCCGACTTAGACGATGATGTTTTTGCCTTCGTCTTTATCACAGCCTTTCTGGTCCCCTGTAACAAATTCTTCAACTTATTGTGATCATTGAAATGGAAGATATTATCGACTGATTCCGCACTCCAAACTGCTTTCTTCTGCTTTGTCCTTTGATTAGCTCCGGGTTTTCTTTGGTCATCCTTTCCATCAGTGGGGACTATTCTAGTCACTTGATTCGGATTCGGATATCTTCACAAAGTCACCTCTGTAGTCTTGAAAGAAAGCCTCAATGGAGTCTCATTTATTTTTGAGAATTTTTTTTTAATTTTGTTGAGGAGTGTCTATTTTGGTAGTCAATTTGACTATTTGGTAGTCAATTTTCATCCCATAACCGCGATAGTCAATAGAAAAATTTTCGGTTGTCAATTTTGGGATCCGAAAATTTTTTACAATTTGGTAGTAGATATGACAACTTTAGTAGTCAATATGACAACTTTGGTTGAAAGAAATTGAAACCACGGTTGTCGTATTGACTAATGTGGTATTCAATACGATAACTGCAGTAGTTAAGACGACAACTGTGGTAGTCAACATGGCAACTGCGGTAGTCAGTACGACAACCGTGGTAGTCAATATGACAACTGCGATAGTCAATATGACACCTGTAGTAGTCAATCTGACAACTGCGGTAGTCAATACTACACCTACGGTTGTCAATGTGACAGCTGCGGTAGTCAATACGACAACTGCGGTAGTCAATATGGCAACTGCGGTAGTCAATAAATAACACAAATAATACAAAAAACAAAACAGAAAAAAAATAATAATAAAACAAAATAATAGAAAAATAAATCAACAAGCACCACCACTCAACAAGCAAAGAAAATGTACAGCCTACACAGCACATGTGAGATGTGAGTACCCATCCTCTTTTACCTTCCCTCGCTAACAGTTGCATGACTTATTATATGCATTGCATTGTATGAGCTTTTTTTACTCACACTATGTATGCATATGGTATGTCATCAATAACGGGTGAATAGAAAAATTGCACTTGAGTTCCAGGGTCGGATCGACTCACGTCACCGCTAAGGCATAACACTAGCGGCGGCGTTGATTCGAAATGAAACCTGTCATTCATTTAGCTAATTTTTCTTAGTTTTTATCTGTTTTGGTTTTAGCTATATTTTTTTTATATTGCAATGATCGAAAATTTCAGAGTAGACTATAGTAATGTTCGTGGGTTACGTACGAATTTTCTTGCTTTGTACATCCACACTGTTTCAAACAGGCCAGCTGTTTTGGCGCTAAGTGAAACCCAAGTAGGTGAGAATTCCGATCCTGCTGAATTTCTCATTCATGGGCATAGCTTAGTGCCACAATTCCTCCTCCACCACGGTCTCGCCGTTTACATTAGAAATGATGTCGCTTATCAATTTCTTCCACAATATGGGAACTGCTCCGACCCTTTTTTCAATTCAATGTGGTTCAAGTTCAAAGTAAACAAGCACATCATTCACTATTGTTTTCTTTATCGAAGCCCAAATTTGGACAGAGCTTCAACTTCTCGCGAATTTGACGCTCTGTCTGACTCCATCCAAAGAATTGTTTCCCTGTACCCTCACACTGAAATCGTTATTACGGGCGATTTCAATGTACACAATTCTTCGTGGCTTCTCCATTC
>CAKKXW010000002.1:85792467-85808651 GCA_920937365.1 Sphaerophoria rueppellii | reverse complement strand
GAGTGGTGGCATGAAACTGAACTGAACAGTTGTTGGTAACAATTGTTGGTAAAAGGCAAATCCCCTAAGCTGCTTAAAGGTGACGAGCAATCTATAACTTAGTCGTTAGACCTTAGAGACCCTCTAGGGGATGGATGGATGTAAGGGAGTCGAAGCGACTGATGTGGGAGGTTTTGTCATAACTGTGTGTGAATATTTTGCACTGACATTCACCTTGGTGCGACATTAAGTGAACCTACTTTAAAAAAGATGCCACTTCTAGGACACTTAATTCTATGATGGGAGAACTTGAAGACAGTAGGAGAGGGACATAGAGATTTGTTTGCTCATTTTTTGTCATCACAAAAATTGAAAAAAAAAAACGTAAATAGGTAGGCAGAAACTTTTTGGAAGTAGGACATTTTTGGGTGTTGTGTTTTTGTTGTTTAACACTGTTTGACATTTTTTTTACTGTATTTAGTTCTAAGAATCTTTTTATCTTCTTTGATCCGTGTTTGATGAAAATATACTCGAAAGACTACCTTGCCTTGAGATGCTGATTTCCCGTCAACGTTGATGACAGCTTTGATCTTCGAATGTGGATTGGTGAAAAAGAAACAGTGCTTCATATTCATAATGCTGCATGAATGCTACTCAAATTGCCCTCAAACCCTATGTTGGGCCCAAACTCAAGTACAGAGACTAGTTTTCTAGCCGCACTTCGCGAATAAGGAACTAAGGAACGCTGCATTACTCAGGTATTCTAGCAACCTCTTTATCCGAACCCGAAAACCGCACGATCGACTCTACCATAAATAGTTTAGCGACAGTCATACGTAAAAAGACTAGACAACGTACAACTGGTACACTTAAAGAGAACGAAATACGAAGAATACAAATACGCAATGCTGAAAGGATCGTTCGACGCTTTGCCAATAGGACCCCAGAGTCTCCTACGGCAAAGGAGAAGACAGCGCTCGATAGATCCAGAAAGCGATTGCAAACAACGACGGACACCACGGAACAAATCGTACAAACAACAAAAGCTGGCAACACTGCTGCAAGGAACACAGGCACCTCCCCCACTCAAGAAGCGTCATGCTCCTCAAGAAGGGCAAGGAACGCCAGCAATTCACCGATCACCTCTTCTCCGAATAAAGAAACAAAGAGGATGAAGATGTCTCGGGCTATCATCAAAGGTCACCAAGTCGCTATAGCTGACTATGGTAAACCTACACGAAGACTGACCGAAGACCAATGGCAACTCCTTGAACTAAGAATCCTGGAGGAAGTCAATGAGGCTATCGACAAGAATAGGCTAGTGCATCTCTTCGGTAGCCTCACGACTACCCACGGTTTCAAGGTGATGAACTGTGAGAATGACGTGACTCTCGAGTGGCTACGAGAGTTTATTAAAAATACGTCAGCTCCATGGCAAGGCGCCAACCTTCGCCTCATAGAGGTGAAGGAAATAAAGGAGTTGATCAGACCAGTATGCAAACTAATGGTCAAAGGCCCAACCATCCCTAGTGAACGGCTAGGAAGATACATTATATCATTGAATAGTGATCTTCAAAGCCAAGACTGGGAGATCATGAAAACGGAGAAAACAAAGGAAGCCACCGAAGTCGAAGTCAGATTGACTCACAGATCTATTCCACTCCTCAGGAAAGTCAACTTTAAAGTTCGTGTCGGGATAGCTGAGGTTGATTGCCACCAAAAAGAAACAAGTTAGTTAAGCGTTGAACAAATACTTTATTATATGATGGAATAGAAAATTTTACAAATCAATCTTCAACATAGTAAAGCCGCCAGCGGTAACCTAGTCTACCTCATGGAGAGTAGACAATATGATGTAGCCCTTATACAGGAACCCTGGGTATCAGGTGGCAAAATTAAGGGTCTACACTCCAAAGAACTCATGATGTACAAGTCCAACCCGGACAACCAAAATAGTAATCCTAGAACTTGCATAGCAGCCAGGAAACAGATTAATCTTTTTCTTCTGACTACTTACAGCAACACTGACCAAACAGCGATAAAACTGGAGCGAGAAGGGCTATCATCGCTCATTCTCTCTTCAACATACATGCCGTATGACGGTACAGAGGGACCACCAGTAAGAACAATTTTGACGTAGTCATTGGGTGCGACTCCAACTCACATCATGTGCAGTGGGGAAGTACCGATACTAACACTAGGGGCGAGTCCCTTTTTGAATATATTATTGAGAATAACCTTCTTGTAGTTAACAGAGGTAACACTCCCACCTTTGTTACGAAAAACCGTAAGGAGGTACTCGATATCACCTTAACAAGCAATTCAAACACTTGTCAGGTTGAACAGTGGAAAGTATTAGATGACGCTTCTTTCGCAGACCATCGTCTAATTGAATTCTGTATCCCTGATATTAATCGGGTACACAAGCCATTTAGAAATAACAAACGTACCAATTGGTATGTCTTTAACAATGAAATTATTGAGAATATAGGTCAGCTTAGTGCTGATACAAATCTAAGCATAGATAGTTTAGATGAACTAACTACAGAATTCACGGGAATTCTACAGAATGCTTTTGACAAAAGCTGTCCTCTCATCACAACGGCGAAGAAAAATAATAAACCGCAATGGTGGACTGCTGAGCTCAGCATTATTAGATAAGGGACTAGGAAACTTTTCAACGCACCGGAGCAGAAAGTGATTGGGAAGGCTACAAAACTAGTCAAAGAAAATTTAAATCAGAAACTCAAAGAAGCTCATGGAGAAACTTCTGTAGTAGCATTGAATGTACAAACCATTCAGCGAGACTAAGGAAGATCCTCTCCAAAGCTAATACACCCATAGGCTCCTTAAAAGGACCTGATAACCAATGGACAGAATCCTGTCAGGAAAGTCTAAAACTCCTGGTTCGAACACACTTTCCAGGATGTAACGCAGACCTAGATAACGAGTCAACAAACATCACATACTCGGCTCTTGAAATACCTGGAGAAATTATAACGGAAGAAAAGTTAATTTGGGCTATAAACTGCTTCTTTCCTTATAAATCTCCAGGCTAAGACTGCATCTTCCCCTTGATGCTGCAAAAAAGCAGCAGTATCATAACACCACATCTAATGAACATCTTTCAAAACTGCCTAAAGTTAGGATATGTGCCGAAGAAGTGGCGTGAAGTCAAAGTCGTCTTTATACCAAAAAATGGCAAGCCCAGTCATACAGAACCAAAAGATTTCAGACCAATCAGTCTAACCTCTTTTCCACTCAAAACACTTGATAGATTAATCGATATGCATATCCGTAGCAACTTAAAGCTGGAATCCATATCACCATTTCAGCACGCCTATACAAAAGGCAAAAGTGTAGAAACTGCCCTACACTGTGCAGTCAGAACAATAGAGAAGTCGGTTGAGATAAAAGAATATACCCTGGCTTCTTTTCTTGATATCGAAGGAGCATTCAACAATGTCCACAACAGTGCCATAGAAAAAGCACTCACTGGCTTTAAAATAGAACCCCCACTTATAAGATGGATTACGTGTATGTTGAAAAACAGACAAATCCATTCTAAATTAGGTTACTCTGATATAAAAATGTACACATCTGGAGGAACCCCACAGGGTGGAATACTCTCACCTCTTCTCTGGACTTTGGTGATGAATGAAATTCTCATCAAACTCAAGAACAGTGGTGTTAGAGTTGTAGCATATGCCGATGATTTAGCGCTTCTGGCGACAGGAAAATACCTAACCACCGTGAACAATTAGAAAACGCATTAACTACGGTCAATAACTGGACGAAGAAATGCGGTCTTAAAGTTAACCCCCAGAAAACAGAACTGGTACTTTTCACCAATAGAAGGAAAATCCCTTCTTTCGAAATGCCAAAAATTGAAAACACCCCACTTAAACTCTCAGAAAAAGTGAGATATCTTGGAGTTATCTTGGATAAGAAACTCAACTGGGGTCCTAACATACAAGAAAGATACAAGAAGGCCATGATTGCACTCTACTCGTGTAATAGGATTCTTGGAAGAAATTGGGGACCAAATCCTAAGATAATCATGTGGATGTACACAGCCATAGTTAGACCCATTCTAACTTATGGTAGTCTGGTTTGGTGGCAAGCTCTGGAGAAATCTACGAGCTTTAAAACCCTTACCAAAGTACAAAGAATGGCATGCATTAGCACTACGGGGGTAATGAGGACCACCCCAACAGCGGGTCTCGAAATGATTCTAAATCTCACCCCCATAGACTTATTTGCACAGGAATCAGCAGCAAACAGCGCTCTTAGACTTAGTCAGACCAATATTTGGAGATCTAGTCAATATGGCCATACCACGATCCTTACAAAATACGTTGGCATTAACGTTCGTACTGATTACATGACCCCTTATCTAGACTTCAATAAAAACTTTACTACCAGCTTCCCTAATAGAGAAGATTGGGAGAACAGTGTACCTAACACTTCGAAAATAACTACTGGGGTAGGGGCAGGTTTCTACTCAGAAAATCTTAGCCTTGCCAGTTCATTCAGACTTCCTGATCATAGCAGCGTCTTCCAAGCTGAGATCTTGGCGGTGAAGAACGCTGCTAATCAAATATCCATGATGGCGATACCACACGCTGATACCACCTTTTTCGTTGATAGACAAGCAGCAATACAAGCGATCTCTGCCACGCAAATCAAGTCAAAGCTTGTTTCTTGCTGTCGCGAAGAGCTAAGGGTTCTTGGTATGCAGCACAACGTAAGACTCTGCTGGGTTCCCGGTCACAGTGGTGTGCCAGGAAATGAAAAAGCGGATGAGCTCGCAAGGGAAGGCTCGGTACTTGATCCCTCTCTCATAGACCATAACATTAGAATCCCTCAATGCGAACTAAAAAGAAACATTAGTAATAATATCATTCAAAAAGCAAATGATAGATGGAACCTACTAGAAATCTGCGGTAACACCAGGAAACTCTGGCCTCATTATGACAAGATAAAATCAAGTTAGATTTTACTTCTCAATAAACCGTCCCTAAGATGCCTCATAGGTGTCATAACGGGACATTATACCTACTTGGCTACCACAAAAAGAAGTTGGGGCTTAGTACGGACGACATATGCAGATTCTGCGGCGATGAGGAAGAGCACGAGAATACGGCTCACTTCCTATGCCACTGTCCAGCACTCTGCCGTACTAGATCAAAATTCTTAGGCAATTATTTCTTCAATGAACTAGAAGACCTATCTGAACTCCCAGGCAATCGCCTATTGAACTTTATCAAGTCCGCCAAATGGCTCGACAACTTTTTCAGAAGTTACAACACTTCAGGGTATCACAAGGGATCTACATTGATATAAGTGTGACGGTAACAATATCAACTGTCAGCCCATATAACCTAACCTAGCCAGGCATTCTGGCGTATTGTACCTTGGAACTTCGTTTACAACTCTATCCTTCTTCCCAAATGCTCGCACTGCACCTTAGCAATAAAAGGGTATCAATGCCTATTGGCAGCGTATACTTACTTTCGCCACTCTCTCAACCACCTAACAACAGAATGATTTTAAAGACTTTATACCTTCAAAATGTTGACGTTTATTCATTCAAATCCAATTGTATAATTTCGCCTAAATTGCATCTGACTGCGTGTGCCAATGACAGTGTGACACATCTTCATGCAGCCAGTGCACACTGCCATCTCTAATATTTATATCTACCGACATTACCAAGCTCTGAGTGCTTCTACTTCTTACATCTTTCTTTTGCTTCTTACATCTTTAACTCTCTCAGCTGCATTTGATGTGACGAAGAAGGATGTTCCCATAACCGCATACACATACAGTCATATGTAAGTAGGTATAGAGGCCCTCCCCAATGCACTTTAAGTGATTCCAAACCAATACGATGTGCGTTACCAAACTAATTTTGCATTAGAAAAAAAGAGAAATTTTCTAACCAAAAAAAAAAATAAATAAAAAGAACCATTCGCCTTGCCCCAAAAGTGTATGACAAGCACTACAGAGCTAAGCTACCCTTAAAGTACCATCTTCAGTTTGTAAGTAAATTACCATACGATTTACATCCTTAGAATGTCAAGTACCTTCCGAACAGCAAAAAAGTTACTCTAAAACTCGCCTCCTTTTGCCTGCTGTTGTTGCAAAACGTTGCACAGTGCATCATGCACATGTATCCAGTTCCAGTTCCAGCAGGAGTAGGTTGCTCCAAGGTAAATTTCACTGGCACTGTTTAGACAGAACTGGTAATGGCAATGGCAAAACGGAAAGGAGGGAGGGGGGTAGTAGATATTTTATATTCCAACCGTATAGAGGCAATTTATTAAATCACTCAAGAAAACATACGTGGGCACTGTTGGAAAAAAAGGGGTTTTCTGAGCTTAGAACTGGTAGTTACTCTCGTCCTCATGTGCTATTTCCAACTCACAGTAGGATGCATCGTGACTGACACTTCAGTCCCAGACTTATACTTATAGGTAAACACATACGTCACTTCGAGTGTAGTACGAGTTACCCAGACAACAACCAACAACTGCCAAGGAAACGTTCCTGATGGTGGTTAAAGCCAGTTCGGTTTCTATAAATTCTCGCAATCTGCAGTGCTTCCATGTTGAAGCTATAGTTGTAAAAGATTTGTGTATTCTTTGTTGGATCTAAATGGATGCAGCACGGATATATCTCTCTCTGTTGGAGAACTTAAGTCATATAAGATAGATGGCCTGTTTACCTTCGACAGGATATGCATCATCATCTTCTTCGACGTGTCGTCGTTGTCGTCATACATCGTGTCGTTGTTATTCATGTTGCATTTTATATTAAACTTACGATATGTGGAAGTGCGTTAGCATTAGGCATGATTTTGGAAAGATTGGGACATGCATTGAAGACTGCTTTCGGAGTGAGAATCTATGACGGGATTGTTAAATGCTGGTAGATACCTTTCAGCTAAGAGTGAATGTAAGAATGAGACGGGAGATTTACGAGAATGTTCCAAACAGAAAAATACATTTTGATGGCAGTTCGTGAAGAAAAACTTTAGGTGAGGATTTAGAGTAAATTCACGTCTCATGATTTTTTTTTTTTTTTTTCTAGAACCAAAATTCTACTCATCTAGGAGTTTAAATAACGGCTTCGCTCATGACAAGAGCTATTTTCAGTTGAAACAAAATTTAAGGAAATATGTCTGCCGGATGGGTTTGTCAGATCGACCGAAAAACCAAGCTAAAGTGGCTTACATTCTCTCACAATTTCTTGGGTACGGTGTCGTTAAGGAATTGAGAGGACAAACAATTTTTACACCGACTCTGAACAGGTGACAGCACTTCTTCTACTACAGTGGAACTTCTACTTCCTTCCACTTCACAACTTTCCACATTTATACACCTAGTGGATGAAAGAATAACCTGAGTCCTTTTGAAACAAGACTCCTTTCGACGGCGATGATTGTAAAATAAACGGTTGAACTGTGAGGTCCTGTCAGCGTTACTGAATAAGCGTCGGCTTTCAAACTGTTCTTGACATATTTGGATCGAATTATTGGATCAAAGAATAACCTGGGTCTATTCGAAATAAGACTGAGGCGTTTCCCTTAAGCACGATGTTGCTAGGTACTTTTGTCTAAGGTAAGCTTGCCGGTTTTCCCAGGGTTTGGATTAAAGTGTACCAGAACTTTAATACTAGTCAATTCCTCTCCGATGCATCCGGTACAATCACGGACGGATTTGGTAAATCGCAGCTGATTCCGGTAAATCGCGGACAAATCCGCAAACCGCAGACAAACACGGCCGAATCCGGTAAATCGCAGACGAATCCGGTAAACCGGAGACGAATCTCGTAAATCACGCACGAATCCGGTAAATGACAGACGGATCTGGTAAATTGCAGCTGATTCCGGTAAATCACGGACGAATCCGGTAAGTCGCAAAGTCGCAGACAATCACGGCCGAATCCGGTAAATCACAGACGGATCTGGTAAATAGTGGCTGAATCCGGTATATCATGGACGAATCCGGTAAATCGCAGACGAATCCAGTAAATTGCAGACGGATCTGTTAAATCGCGGACGAATCCGGTATATCGTGGACGATTCCGGTAAATCGCAGACGAATCTCATGTATCACATACGAATCCTGTAAATCACGAACGAATCCGGTAAATGACGGACGGATCTGGTAAATCGCAGCTGATTCCGGTAAATCACGGACGAATGCAGTAAGTCGCAGACAATCACGGCCGAATGTAAATCAGAGACGGGTCTGGTAAATCGTGGCTGAATCCGGTATATCACGGACGAATCCGGTAAATCACAGACGAATCCGGTAAATCGCATACGGATCTGTTAAATCGCGGACGAATCCGGTTTATCATGGACGAATCCGGTAAATCGCATACGAATCTGGTAAATCACCGACGAATCCGTTAAATCGCAGACGAATCCGGTAAACCACAGACGAATCTCGTAAATCACGGCCAAATCCGGTAAATCACAGACGAATCCAGTAAATTGCAGACGGATTTGTTAAATCGCTGACGAATCCGGTATATCGGGGACGAATCCGGTAAATCACAGAGCAGACGAATCTCATGTATCGCATACGAATCTAGTAAATCACGGACGAATCCGGTAAATTGCAGTTGAATCCGGTAAACCGCAGACGAATGTCGTAAATCACGGGCGAATTCTGTAAATCACGAACGAATCCGGTAAATGACGAACGAATCCTGCATCAGCGTTGTCCGTTGTCAATTGCTCGGGGATATCCATGGCACTAAGGTACCTTGGTTCGGGATGTCGTTCTTCGTTGGTCATCTTTCTCATCAGCGGATTGGGGTGGTTGGTTATACTTGGAATTATATTTCTAGCTGCGTCACCAAGAAATATGTCCAGTGGCTTGATCCGGGCTTCCTTGTAGAGCCGCTTTGTTGCTGTGGTATTTGCGCCTTTGCCTATCAAAGTGCAGTCCAGTGCAAATCCTTAGCGGCGTCCTTTCAAATAATAAAAGTTTCTTAATCGCTGTGTTGGAAATTGTAAACCATGCTGGAAAGCTGAAGCTGATAACTGGCCTGAGTATTTGCTCGTAGATCAGCAGTTTGGTTGGCTTACTTAATCTTGCCTCATCGCATCAATACGGGATTGATGCGATGGAATGCTGGGTTAACTTTGGCAAGCACTGCTCTTGAGTGTGGGTTGAAGCGAAACAGCTCGTTGAAGTTTACTCTCCAGGTATTTGACGTTTATTTTAGCTTTAATTGTTGATCGATTCGGAAAATTCAGTATAAGGTCTTGCATGCTGCCGCCGATCTACAGGGGCTGCTGTTGAAAACCGGTCTCCTGAAGCATACCAACTCTGATTTGGCGGTGTTTATCCTAATTCCCCATTTGGTGTAGTACTCGTAGAGTCTGGATATGTGGGCTTCAACCCTTCGAATTGCTAGGACAGGTGAGATGGATAAGGCGTACGTGAGAGAGTCATCTGCAAAAAAGCAGATTCTCACTGTCTGATGGCACAGGTTGGTCCGACGTCATTAGGCTGTAGAGAAAGGGTCCTAGCTTCGACCCTTGTGCCACTCCAGCCAAAATGTTCCTTGTTATTGATTTAATATCTTCAGCTTCCACGAAGAACTTCCTAGAAGAAAGAAAAGAAAAGAAAATTTTAATTAGTGCCTGAGGGATATCTAAAATACGGAGCTTGTGGATAAGAGCCTAGATCCAAACGCTGTCGAATGCTTTCTCAACATCCAGAAAGCATCCTACCGTAACACGGTGACTGTTCAGAGCTGAGGAGACGTCGTTCTGGAATTTCACCAACGGATGTAGAGTAGAGTGGCCTTTGCGGAATCCAAACTGCATGTCGGGAATGATGTTGCGCTCGTTGCAAAATTTTGAAAGCCTCCTGAGTATGATTTCCTCCAGAATCTTGCTTATGTTGTTAAGAAGGGATGAATGCCGATAGTTGCAGACCAGGTTGCTCGCTCATTTCTTCGGGATGGCCACTATTTTTGCTGTTTTCCACTTCTGTGGAAAGTAGCAATTGTTGATGCAGTTGTTGATGATAATCGCTAGAATTATCATTACAGCTTGTGAAAGTTTCTTCAGTATGTAGTTGGAAACACCATTTCAGTTGACTTCTTTGGCCTAAGACTGCCGATGATTTCTGAAATCTCCTCCTGATTGCAGAATTGCTGGTGTTCAGCTGGATCGTCAGCTGGACAGGCATCGTCAAACTGAACTGCTTCAGTATTGGGTTGCTGGATCAATTAGATGGAGGCGTCGATATCCATACGGATGGCTTGGCCTGCTGACGGAGAAGGTGTGAAGCTTTGCTTGAAGTGGTTGGCAAAGGCTTCGCCTTATCTGCTGTTGTTGTAAGCTCAATGTAGTTGCTGAGCATTACTTCTGGAAGTGGCTTGTTTTTCCCAATAAGGCGGTTTATTTCCTTGAATGCGTCTGGTCCTGGCTTGATGGCCTGCAGTCTCTTCCTGAACTCGATGTCGTTATGATATTGAATAGCGTTTTGGAACATGATGTTGGTGTGCTCCAGTTCTTTTTTGGCTATTCTGTATTCAAGATTGACGCTGTTAAGTTCCCGGTGAAGTATTCCTTGGAGGCGCTTCCTAATCCTTTGTCTGTGGGCGTATATTATTTAAGTTTGATGTAGATACTTTACGAGGTCCTGGATTTCAAAATGTCTTCGAAATAAGTGCTTATATAAAAAATCAGTAATTTTCATCAATTCGCTCAAAATCTGTCAATATGTAAATTTCTTTCCTGCTAATAAATAATTTAAAGTGCCGCCATTAAAATCGATCCTAATGCTCGAAATACGCCTAACACAACAAAAAGTCGAAAAAAAAACCTTTTTACACCAAAAACCAACAACAGCAATATCCAAATACATCATCAACATCCATTAATGTACATAAATGTTTAAATTTAAAATCCTTAATCAAACCAAACACACGAATCGAATTCTATATCCCCAAAACACTTGAGTATCTTTTCCCTATTGGTCCTTTATATAGATAGCTATCACACAAATCGGTTGTGATTGCTGCAGAGAAAGTGCGAGAATCTCAAGTGGTATGAACAGAGAGGGAGAGGTGGAATCCAACTCTGAATAAATAAATCAACAATATTTTATGTCGGATAGGATGGTGCGGTGGTGGTGTGTGAATAAGGAAGTAGGTACCTTTTCGATTTATTCGAGAGCGAGAGAAAAAAAAACCCAGATTGATGAAAATCTTCCCTGATGTATCCCAAGGATTGGTCAATATGCAAAATAAAATGTCAATTCCTTTGGTTCTGTTGGTATTTTTCTTCGTTAAATTCTCAAAGGATCTAACCAGAAAACAACAAAAACCAAAAAAAAAAAAAAAAAATACGTGGCAATTTCTTAACCTGCAAAAAGGTTATATCTTTTTCCATTTCAATTTTCCTCAAAATACCCTTTTATTTTCTCTCAAGAGCAGCTCAACAACACCAAAGAAAGGAGTAAGGACGAATCTGTGTATCTAAGAGGGTAAGAGATAGAGAGAGAGACAGAAAAAGGGATCAATCGATAGTTTGATTAAGATTCATTATTTAATTTATTATCTTTCTTCGGACAATGTCCTTGGCCATTCTATCGCATCTGTTTGATGCTGTTCACTCTGGGTCTACTCGAGGGGTCTTGAGCCCCGAATTCTATTAAGAGTCAAAATCTGTTGGAAAAAGACGACAATGGCCCGATATGGACAAAAGGAAGTTGTGTGTTTTTTCTACTTTGCGTGGTGATGGTATTGTATAGTCCCTAAGGAAGTCTTATAGGAAGCTTGGGTAATTGGAAATACTCAATTTCATTTTAAGCAGATAAATTGAGTTTGCGGAGAGTGAGCAAGGGAAGATGACGATACGATGGAAGCAAGACAGGAAGGGAATACTTAAAAATTTTCGAACGAAGAAAAATTCCATCCTTCGAGAATTGCTAAGTTGATTTTTTGAAGGGGGACATGGAGAGTGAAGTAGAGAGTTTTTGGGCTTTGTCATGTTGACATTTGATAGACTGATAAAATCAATGTTGTCTAGTATGGAAGGATAATGACTTTGGATTAATAGTGCCTATCAGTCTATCTAGATATCAAGGAAATATTTTTTTCTACTTCTTCTTCAGCTTTCATTTGTGATTAAATGACTGAGCAAACAGTAAAAGTCCACATCCAACATATTCTGAATTAGGTGTAGCAATCTTGATCAGATTTAAGAGTGTATCATTCGTTTTGATGAATCAGTAAAATCAGTAGGATAACCTTGAGTCCCCCTTCAAGGACCTTTTCTTTTGGTTAAACAGCTTAGTCACAGAACACGTTGGTCGAACTCAAATTTTCCAATACCTGCCAAACTCCCTTGCTTCTCAAGTTGTGATGGACAGTTTCTTCCTTTCTTGGTTGTAACGTAATGTTCAAAAACTTAACGAACACCATACCAAAGAATACCCACAAAACTTCAATCTTATTACACTTTAATTAAAAACTTCTTCGGGTGTATACTTTTCCAATGGCCAAATATTGCATTTTCATTTTAGCTGGTATCCCTTACAGTTGCCCAACAAAATGCTACTTCCATCAAACTTTGATGTGAATCAAATTTTTGTAATGAATCCACCCAAAATTCGTAGAATATCAATTTCATGGTTGTTTTCCTTCCTCAGGAAGGGCCTTAGCTATGACTTATAGAAGATTATCGACATGCTTTGCAAAACAAAAATACATTCGAGAATGTTGGAGTGTTATGACGGAAATGTGTATCCTTTGGCGTTAGGAATCAGTGTGCCATTATGGCACGATGTAATTAATTGGCTACTTTGAAATGTGAAATCAAACACAACTTGCGCACGTATTCGATCATTTTGTTGACTTAAGAGTGCCGTGGGAAAACCATGTAGACTTGGTGAATATTTTTTTTTAAATCTAATAGGTACATAAAATTCTCGTGTCACGGGGTGCGTTATTAAACTCCTCCAAAACGACTCGACCGATTTTCGTGAATCTTTGCGAGGATATCGGCTGGGGTTGAGAACCGGACAACATCTATTTTTCATCCCCCTAAATGTTAAGGGTGGTCCCCCTTATTTTTTTTTGATAACATTTTTTGTCTTTAGTTTTTCATGATACATCATACTAAAATACATACAACCCTTAATTTTCACCCCTTATTTTTATTTATAACTTAAAAACTTTAACTTTTTTTGGCAAGGTTTTTATTTCTATTTTGTCATGATTTAGAAGCGGGATAGTCAGTAGCGGGTATTGGGTAGTGGGTAGCAATTATGGGGGAAGCGGGTAGCGCTTAGAAGTATTGGGTAACGAGAAGTAGGGTAGCGGGTAACAGGGTAGCTGGGTATAACGGGATAGCGTGTAGATGGTAGCAGGTAGCGATTATCGATTAAGCGGGCAGCGGGTGTAAGTATTGGGTATTGGGCGGGTAGTGGGGTAGTAAGTAACAGGGCAACTGCGTATCAAGGGGTAGCGGGTAGACGGTAATGGAGAAGCGGGGAGAGGTTAGCGGGTGGTATGGTAGCGGGGTACAAAAGTCTAAGTCTTTTTTGTATCGATTGAAGCAGTACGAAGTCTGTCGGGTCAGCTAGTCTAATATATAAAATTCTTGTGTCACGGGGTGCGTAATTGAGTTGCTCTGAAACGGCTCGACCAATTTTCTTGAATCTTTGCAGTTATATCGACTAGGGAAGAGAACCAGACAACATCTATTTTTCATCCCCCTTAATGTTAAGGGTGGTGCACCCATCATTTTTTTTATTTTTTTGGACAACATGTTTTGTTTTTATTTTTTTATGATACATCATACTAAAACATACTAAAACACATACAACCCTAAATTTTCACCCCTCTATGATCAACCCTTATTTTTTATTTATTAATTTAAAACTTTAATTTTGCTGGCAAGATTTTTATTTTTATTTTGTCATGACTTAGCAGTGGGGTTGTCGGCAGTGGGTAGCAATTACTGGTGAAGAAGGTAGCGTTTAGGAGTATTGCGTAACGGGGGTAGCGGGGAAAAGGGTAGCTTGGTATAACGGGATAGCTTGAAAAGGGAAGTGGGGTAGCGGGTAGTAGGTAGCGATTACTTATTAAGCGGGCAGCGTGTGTAAGTATTGGGTAGCGGTTAGCGAGGTAGAGGGTAGTGGGTAGTGGGTAACTGGGTAGAGGGGTAGCGGGGTAGCGGGTAGACGGTAGTGAAGAAGCGGGGAGAGGGTAGTGGGTGGTATGGTAGCGGGCTACAAAAGTCTATGTCTTTTTATATCTATTGAGGCAGTACGAAGTCTGTCGGGTCAGCAAGTTTTTGTTTATAATTGCATTTTCGGTCACAACAAACTTTTCATTTCCACAACTAAACTATTTCATTCACTCAAAAAAGTCATTCGTTGGATCAATGAACTCATCAATTGCCTCATTGATCTCATTAATTGTCTCATGGAACACATTCATTGCCTTAACGAACTTATTAACTGACAGAATAATCTCATTGACTTTGGCAGTAAACTAATACGTTAATACAATGAACCTCATTTTGAATCATTTTCAAAGTTAACTCTAAACAGAATCGATATTACAATTGGTTTTACGTTGGTTTCGCTTAGCTCTAGTATGAGTATTTGTACTGAAACTTTGATTTTGCAGGAATTTTCCAGTTGTAGCTAAGAAATTTTGGTGTTCCTTGATTCCGAATTATATCCATAACCAATGAACATTCGTAGGGCGACTTGATTTCCCAACACTTTGAAATAAAATGCATTGAAACTACGAAATGAATTTTGAGAATTTCATCAGGTGGTCAAGGAAATTTTGTATGTTTTCGTGGCTTTGGTTTGGTTTTATCAATTCAATGAAATCTTGTGTGGTTTGAAACAAGAAGCTTGTGTGAGTTTTAGTCGGAAATAAGATGAGGGTAAGAGCAATTTTAAACAGAATTTCTTGTCAATTTTAATTAACACTTTCAAACATTTTGTGGTAGAAGAGAACAGAAAGTTGCTGCTATAAAATGTTTTGGTTATGACTACACCTTTCAGTTGATGTATCGTTCTATGTTGAGACTAAGAAATGAAGAGAATGAAATGAGTGACAGTAATTCAATCAAAGTGTTTAGAATAGTTGAGATCATTAAATAGTCCCAAGAACACTAGGTCAATCAGTTAAATGCCCTTTTAATGCACTTTAAACCTTAGCTTTAAATTTGATTCCAAAATGCACATCGCCCCTGGGCTAAACTTCATTAAAATAACAATAATACAATTCGTTTTAGTTTAAGATACGAAAAAGTCGTCATTCTCTCGTCTCCCATCGCATCAAAAAGAATTCCAAAACGATGAAAAAAGGTTAAATCAGCCAAGATGAAACCGCTTGCGGGCGTCATTAATAAAAAAGAAGCGAACCCATTCTGTCCCCTTGATGTCTTATTTATTTGCCAAATCAAGGCCTTTTCTCTGCCTCCTTGCGCATCATATAGCATAGTTGTTCTCATCCCGTTCCACAATGCACACATAGCTCGAGGAAAACATCCGCCTGTCACGTTCTCTGCTGGAGCTTTCGTAATAGATCTGACCTAGTCAAATCTTATCAATCCCTAAGACATTTTTCCTCCTTGCCTCGAGGCGATTTCAAACCAAACAACCAGAACCCAGCTACAGCGATTATATCTTCTAAAAATTCCGACCCTCTTTTTCGTTTGCTCAAACGAAGGCACTAAAAAAAAAAAAAAAAAAAACAGAAAGTTGAGAGAAATCTGAATTTTTCGTTCTTAAATAGTCGCATTCAAAATGTCACTTTCAAACGACTGATAAATTTTACTCAAATTTAATTTGTAACGATGATTATGCCGCTGGCTGATGCTTCATCCTTGTCCTCCTCGTCCTCGTTATGTATATATCTACCATTGTCCGTGTCGGTCGTCTAGGTGTATGTTGTCAACCCTCATCGGTCGTTCGTCGTGTCAGTCGGACGGCTGTGCTGCTTGCTGGCTACTCCCAACTGTTGTATGTGGATCTGCTGGCTGTGCCTGTTACCATCTATATATGTATTGCTCCTGCTCCTCCTGTTCCTACTTCGTAGTCGGTCGCCGTATTAGTAGCAATGTTTAATTTAAACTCATTTTAAATAGTCAGCAAACTTTCACTGTAAAACTTACGCTGATAAATTCTTGCTTTTTAAGT
>CAKKXW010000002.1:85763923-85775450 GCA_920937365.1 Sphaerophoria rueppellii | reverse complement strand
TAATAGGAGCTTACATCGTTTATACGGACAAACGTATACACAGTCTTTCAGTGTTCTCTTTTTCCTCTTCACCTTTACTTTTGGACCTCTCAATTGATTCACTTTTCCCGGTATATTCAGCTCTTTACGGTAGCTAATCCCCATAAAGTTTGCAACTCCATTTAGTTGAAAAAGGCCACAATCAGACAGGCGATCAATGAGTAGCGATTCAGATTGGGTTGATATGTTGGTTGGAAATAAAGATGTTAGGTCTTCTGAAATGGACCAGTTAAGATGGGGGAGATTAAAGTCTCCAAGAACAATGAGCAAATCCTTAGGTTGCACTTGATCAAGTAGATAATCGATGGCATTTCTCGACTTATATGGCCCTTTTCACTTAGTTAACTCTCCAGGTTTTCATTTCCACTTCTCCTTTTTCTCTTGTGACTTTCTGACACATATGCAAACAGGCATATTTGCTACATTCGAGGATAATGCTCTTAGCCATACATCAAGGGTCTGCATAGTGTCTTCGAATTTTCTTTTTGAATTGAAATCGTTTGGACTTAGTCTTGACTCTTGACGTGAAGTAGTGGAATATTTCGCTTACAATGCCTCTGTTCTCTGCCCTTCAAAAGTCCAAGTTCCCTGCTATTTCAAGGACTTGCTTTTCTCAAAGAGTACATGTTTGGTATACCTACTGCTTACTCAAATATCCCAAGACAATGCTTTCATCTTTCGCCTCAAATCAAAGCTTCTGAGGTAATTTTGGCCTTTGAGGTCAGTTGATTTAAGATCCATTTATCGGGGGCAATAAGAGGATCGCATACATTCCTAATTAATGGCTAATGCCAGTTTTTGAATGAATACAGGTTCAAATCATCCCAGCATAAAAATGTTGAGCAAATTGCATAAACATTTTTCCAAGTCCGTCTGAAAACATTTTAAAACGTTTTAAATGAAAACGAAGCTTCTTCAAGAAAAAACCTTTGATTCGAAGATAACACTTTATTTTCGATTTAAATTCGAAGTCTCAAGACTTCGAATTTGAGTTCGAATTCTTATGTTTTTGGCAATTAACATCAGAGAAATACAGATTCTTCTGTAGGCAAGACTAAAAAATGAAGCTTTCAAATTGTAGTGATGAATCTGTACGAATACTTCTCCCACCCACTATCCAACTAAATTCCCCATACAAAACAATGTCAGTATACGTAATTTTCAGTTGACATTTATTTAACACCTTGTTTAAATATTAACTATAGGGTTTTGTTGTTATAGAATAAACAACGTGCTGTTGGCTTATATATGTACGATGTGCTAAGGTTTGATTTGGTTTTTGAAGAGTCTTTTGAGGGCGGTGTCATATCGTCAAAAGTCGAGTGGTGTCGAGCGGTGTTGGTTTATGGTTTTCGTCAAAGCAACAAAGATCATTATCATTTCACAAGCACCATACCATGAGTATATGTATACGGATAGTATTTATTGTGTGCATGTTCTTGAAATTGTAATTAACTTTTGCGATATAAACCGAATATGGGTTTTGGTAAGCCCTGAGAACTAATAGCAGAACATATCATCAGCTAGTCAAATTTATGCAACCCCTTTATGTTATAGGATAGCAGGTCTTACCTTATTTCATATTTTCAAGCTTTAAGGGATTTATTTTAGTATAAACCGCACCGCCTACACATAAATTAAATATCGACACTATAACTTGAATGTCGTTTGTATGGTTTGTTGTCATCGTCGTATTCGTTCTCTTCGTCGCCAGTCTCGTGTAGGTTAGTGTCAATAAATTTGGAGTAGGCTGAGACTCTATAAACGACATCAAAGCCAAATTTTAGAGATTATGGCTGGAGCGGTTGTATGTGAACAAAAACATTTCATGGCACTTAATTTTTATTGTTCCAAGTCCTTAAAGTTTTTGTTTGACGTTTATCTTGTTGTGTTTTGTTTGTTCAGTCAACTACTAGAATTGCAATAAACAAGAATCAGGCAATCCTATTTTATAGAATTTGACAGCGAATAATAAAAGAAATAGCAGAGGGTAAAGCCTTTTAATTTTGACTCTCTTGGTCTGATATACGACTTGTCACAGTTAAGGTACAAAGTGGTTATTAAAAATTAAGTGTTGAGGGCTTCTTTCTGCCATAAACTAATCAAAATTACTGATAGGACATACCTATCAAATAGAAAAAGATCCAGGTTGTAGCCGGAGAACTTCTGGTAAAACTAAAGTTCATTTAGACAACAGTCTCACAAAATAAGACCCATATTTTCAATTAGCCAGCGAAAACTTTTCGAAAATTACAAAATTCACTACCGACAAGTAGCGTCGCTGTCGTCGTCATCGTACGTCATTTTTGCCCTGGAAAAGAAAACTTTATGACATCGGCGCACTCCCTTCTCAAATTAACTCTTTTTCTCTGTTTCAAAAAGTCTCACTGCCACAGCGGCGGCTGCGGCAGACATACTCATTGGAAACTTCTTATGAAAATCCAAATGTTTCTCAAATGAATTTTGATTAGATTCTAGATGACAGCAAAACTACCAACCGCTGTCATTAAGCATTACAAGAAATCTTGCCAGGGTCTTTATTCACTCAGCACTAAACCGACCGCCCTCCTATCGCCCAACTAAAGTTTAATCTTGAAAAGAGCCAAACTAAGTCATCATGGGGATTATTCAAAACTACTTTGCCAGAATATCAAACCGACAACTGGTCATAAAGATGAAGCAGCCGCCTGGCCTGGCCCCGACAACGACCGACCGACGCACGATACAGAAGCAAAACCACTGCTGCTAGGACGAATTTCAATTTCTTTTTTCATTGAGAAAAAAAAAAACACACAAAACAAAGAATCAGAGGAAACGGCAAAATTATTATTAGGACGAAAACTCTCGCAGCAGTCAGCACTAGAGTAATAATAACTTTCGTATTCAAGAAAAGTTTCTGACTCGACGGGGAACTACAGGACTTCTAGTCGCAGCAGCAAAGCCTGTCGAGCTTGCCTATAAGGTCGTGACAAGTTATAGTCTATGCTTTTGTACCCCTATCGCGAGCTAAGAACTGTTATATATGACGAACTATGACAGGGCTACCAGTGTGCTGCTGTTTTATTGTTGAGCTGGTTGTTCTTCGGTTGCTTATTAATGACGATTAAGGTTGAATACTCGACGAACTTTTTGAACTTTTTGCATAAATTTCCTCCGAATAAGCTCAAAAAGTTTAACGGTTCTTCATCATTAGCATCAGCTTCAGCTCTTTGGCTACCATCATGTAAGCGTGCATAGCGATGCGGTGGTTTTGGTAACTTTTTGTTCGCACTTTGCTTTCCTTCATACCTCCTTCTTCTTTCACCATCACCTCTGCCACTGCCGCCTGAGAACTCAATAATAATATTATTTGCAGGACGAATGTTAGACTTGCTTAAAGTTCCAAAAAAAATCACAGGGTGGGTTTGTTAGGTTATTGCAAAGTTCTCAGTGAACTTTTAAATCCGCTTATTAATTAGGACGAACATTTCGACAGAATAAAAAAAAATCAAATCCCCTTCACAACCCTAACTCCATTAATTCTTGTGAAAATTAGAATTCAACTGAAAGAGAAATCCACGCCGAACGCTTGTTTCCGGTGATGCTTTATGTCTTTTCGCAGGGCGTGGTGCGTGGCTACTCCATTCAGCAGTATAATTATTATTAAAAGTCAAAACTTTTGCGTTAGTATCATCATCAATTATTAATAGAAACAATTTCGTCAATAATAATTAATAATTCACGTTAAGCAGGACATTGCCTTAGGGCAGATTATATTAATCGCTTAATATTCTCCTAAGCTCAATTAACTGATTTCGCAAATCCGGGCGATAATTCCGATAGAGTCGAATTGGAACTTTCTATTTTATAAATGATTGTTTATTTTTTTTTTTACAATTTTTGAATGTTATTTACATAGTTTTCTGTTGGGACAACTGCTGTGCGAAACTTGTAATTTCTCTGCTGAGGTTGTGGCTGTTACGCATTTGCGTGTTTGTTCATTAAATTTGTCCTTGAAAGTTTTTGAGGTAATAAATACCTTCGGGAGTCACAATCATGGTTGTTGGAATGTTGAGGAACTTTTCCTTGTCATAATGAAAACATTTTTGCTATTGAAAATTATTTTGCACACCAGAGGGGGTTTTTTGAAAGTTGACTGATTGAAGTTTTTCAATTTTTTGTTTTCGTTTTGACTGGGGAAATTATTGGTGAGGTGATAAGACCCGATGGTCGGTTATCTATTTAAAGGACCAACAGTACTACGAGTATATGCAATCCGAGTATATACTTACTTACTTAAGGTGGCGCTACAGTCCGTTGTGGACTTGCGCCTCAATCAACAGTCTCCGCCAGCTAGCTCGATCCTTAGCTAATCGTCTCCAGTTTTGCACTCCAAGTTGATTGAGGTCCTCTTCCACTTGAGTGCGCCTCCTGAGTCACGGTCTTCCTCTCCTCCTACGTCCCTCGGGCATAGTGTCGAAGGCTTTCCGGGCCGGTGCATTGGTGTCCATTCGCTCTAAATGACCAAGCCATCTGAGTCTCTGGACCTTGACCCTTCTGGCTAGGTCCATGTCGTTGTACTACCTGTAAAGTTCGCTTTTGTATCTTCTCCGCCATTCCCCTTCAATGCACACGGGGCCAAAGATGACCCGAAGAACTTTTCTCTCGAAACAGCCTAAGGCACTTTCATCCGATTTTGTCAGGGTCCATGCTTCTGCACCATACAGCAGGACTGGGATGATGAGTGTGTTGTACAGCTTTACCTTAGTTGCTCGAGAGAGGGCTTTTCCACTCAATTGCTTTCTAAGCCCAAAAAAACAGCGATTAGCAAGAGTTATTCTTCGTCTGATCTCGTCGCTGGTGATCCGTCCGTTTCCGAGGCCTGTTGTTGCTTCGCAACTAAAATTTTTTCTACGTGGTCGGGAAGTCACCCCAACGCACAACCCCCAACCTGGAGTACCAGGCATTTGATGTGACTCCAAGTGCAAGAGCCGGAAAAACCGCTCCTTTTACGGCCTGGGCTTCAAATAAGTCGAAGTAGCCCGTAAAGGTGTTCACCAAGTAGTTCGGCCCTGGAACTGGAGACGCCACCGTTGATTCCAAAGAAGAAATTCATTCGCTGCCGACCCTCGGTGGGAGTGCCTTGGTGGGAACACTCCTTCGTTGTGGAGTAATTGGTAGTAACAGCCTACTCCGCTTCGACCTGTTGACCATGGGAGGCCCTTCTGCGAAATCAAGTTTCGCGATCGCATAGCTCTAAGCTTCATAGTAGTAGTTACCGTAAGCCGCTCCACCACGTCAAGGCTAACCCCGTGGAGGGCATATGTATATGCAACATTTTTTTCGCGAGGCTGTTGTTGCCAACACGCGAATATGCTAATATGCTAGGAGGACGTCAAACGGCTACAATCACAAGAGATTGCTAGATCCTTCTCCGTGTCTCCGAAAATCTCCTCAGAAAACCTTTGCTGCCAGCACAAAATGTAAAGAACCAGTGGCAACACTGCCAAGCAGCCATCAGAGATGCCGCTTCTGAATTGCTTGGTTTTACACGGCCACAATAACCAAACCCCTGATTTGACGATGTGTGATGGCGAGCACAGGCAAGAGGCATACAAAACGCAGCTGCAAAGAAGGACACGAGCAGCTCGTGAGCTCTACGAGCAGAAAAGGAGAGAGGAGCCTTCTTCTCCGAAAGAAAAAAAGGGAGCATGAGAAGCGCGCGATCGACGAGTAAGAGGGATGTCACAACAGGAACGAGATTCAAAAGTTCTACAAAAAGGTGAAACAAACCTCCAGGGCTTATACACCCCCAACTGAAGCCTGTAGAGGCCACCATGGGAACATCGTAGTGGAACCGCAGCCAGTGCTGAGGATATGGAAAGACCACTTTTCCAAGCTGTATAATGGCGATGACGAGCAATACAGGAACCATTCAATTGGGTGCAGAAGGCCAACAATTCCATGACATGGACGAAGTGAAGATAGCGATATCTAAACTTAAGTCGAACAAAGCCGCTGGAGCAGACGGCCTTGCTACCGAAATGTACAAAGCAGCTGGAGATGATTTGTTAAGGAGCATGCACTAGCTCATCTGCAAAATTTGGTCTCCAACTCCAACGTCAATACCAGAGGCATAATCTCTGCTTCTAGGATACGCGTGATGTCAGTTGAGCGTTTGTGAGTCTTGAGACGGGGGCCAGGAAGACGTGTCTAGCGGTTAACGAGGGCAAGACCTAGTGAATGCTGTCGACAAGAAAGGACTACTAACATCGACGTCTTGGAGCAAACGTAAACATAGACAGATTTAACTTCGAGGCAGTTAAGGACTTAGTCTACCTGGGATCCGCTATCAACTCAGACAACAACACAAGCGCTGAAATTAAACGAAGAATCACTCTTACCAATTAGTGATTCCTTGGACTTAGAAGGCAATTGAGTAGTAAAGTCCTCTCCCGAGCAACTAAAGTGACACTCTACAAAACCCTCCTCATCCCGGTCCTCATGTATGATGCAGACACATGGATTATGACAACACCTGATGAAAACGCTTTGGGCTGCTGTGAGAGAAAAATTCTTCGAGTGATTTTTGGTCCTGTCTGCATTAATGGAAAATGGAGACGAAGATTCAAGCAAGAACTATACGAGTTATACCAGCGACACTGACCTAGCCAGAAAAGTTAAGGTCCACCGACTTAGATGGTTGGGTTATGTTGAGCGAATGGGAAATAACGCTCGGGCTCGTAGAGTCGTCGAATCCAACCCGGAAGGACGTCGCAGATGAGGAAGACCGCGACTCAGGCTAGCTAGGGACCGAACTGGCTGTAGAAGTTTGTTGGGTGAGGCCCTGGTCCGACATGGACTGTAGCGCCACTATAAGTTAGTAAGTAAGTAAAGGGGCCGACCCATAGAATCCATCAGTGCGTCAGCGTTGACGTTTTCAACTGACAGCACAATAGAATATGCATGTTTTTATGAAACTCGTCCCATAAGCATGTTACGGATACGACGGACAGAGTGGCTTAACTTTATATATCTGCGTCCGTTGATTCGTTGACAACTGAATTTGACGAGCAGTCAATTCAATGTGTTCCCACAGCAACAAGGAAAAACAATGAATTATCAAAATTATGCGCAAAAAAAATAATTTTGATATTTTGATTTAAAATTTTTTGTTCAGATTTGTGGTTTTGTGAATAATTTTTACACCAAGCAAATGAGACTGTCAAAGTATACAACATATTCTATGAGATGTTCCATCCGGCAAATACTTTGGCAGCGACGTATGCATTGGCGCTGACGGATTGACGGATTTTATTGGTCGGCCCCTTAAGTAATGTCGTTTTCCATTGGCAGTCCAGAAGCATTCGGAAGAATCCAGAAGCCTTCTGAAACCATTCCATTGGACTGACTTTGACAGACGGAATGCTTCTGAGAAGAGCAGAACTCTTCCGTTTTGTAAACAGAAGCGTTCGAAGAATGACACTTTCATCATAACCCGTTCCATTGGAGGTAGAAAAAGAAACGTCAAAAAAAGACCAATGGAAAACGACATAAGTAAAAAGAACTCTTTGGAATTATCGTGAATTGTCAAAATTTTCAAAAATCGAAACAATGGGGCATATGCATAAAAATCTAGTATTTACTAGTAGTAAATACTTCAAGTAAAAAATAGTTCAACAAGTAAAAGCTTGGATTTGTAGTATTTACTTCATTTCGTATGCATAAAAAAAGTAAATGCTAGCTAGCTTTTACTAGTAGTAAATACTAGATTCATCCAAGTAAAAACTATATATTCATCGGAATACTCAGGCATTTGCTTACACCAATTGAAAAATAATTTAAATCGGAATACTGGACTTACAAAGCAACAAGAAAAGGTCTAAAAGGGTGAAATACCTATAGGAAAACCCTTTACTTAGCTTTAATTATTTTGATTTCATCACTTTGATCTGAAGTAATTGTTATTGATTTTTTAATTATAAATATTCATTCTTTCTCTAATACTCAATTCATAGTCATGGCAAAAAACAAAAATAATAATTGTACGTTAGATTTTGTGAAAATGTTTGAGGTGCATTCGGTTCTTTTGAGCAAGTCTCAAAAACCTCAAATAATAGTTGCTAAGGCTGAGGCATTGAAAATGTTAAGAACCGACTTCCAAAGCAAAACTGCTATTTTGAAGGATGCATACCCCTTTCGATTTATGTATTCCTCAGAAAGCAAGTGGGGTTCCAAGGCTACCGGGAAGCTGTATTTAGAAAGCCAATCTTGTTTTGCTGCCAAATGTTCTTCATAAGTTGAAGGAAACTTTATCCAAACTGAAGCTTTCTTAACTATCGATTTTGCAACAAAATGAACAACTCTGCAAACAGTACTTTGGTGAAATCCTGTGCCTTCACCGACGCCAACCTGAAAGCCTGGATCGCCAACATACCTCAAAAAGATCCTCAGTTTTTGTTCTGTGGACGAAGCTCCTCCTCTTCTTTCAGTTTCGTTCCCTTAAATTTTATGGAAAAAATAAAGATAAATGTTTTCTTTGAATATTTATAAAACTCATTTTTACCAATAAAATGTTGGCTAAAGCAGAGTATACACACGTCAAATTCCCATCCTGTATGGGAGAGTGTGTTAGTAAATTCTGATTGACGTTGCATGTACACACGTCCAGCATGGGATTTCAATCAGTCAGTTTTTTTCTGCTGCTGAGGAAGAAAGAAGTACCAAAAAAAAAAAAAAATAAAATAAAAATAAAAATAAAAATGTAAAATATGAATATACTTTTTTTTTCTTTTTTCTTCTGAGTTTTTTCTTCTTTTTTTTTCGCAATGCTGGATCAATCACTCAGTCACGACTATACACATATCCAGCATGGCCTCCTGATTGACCGAAAATCAAAACATTTTGATTTCTCGTCAATCATACACACCACGTATACGTGTGAATTTTTTCACTAACACACTCTCAATGCTGGATGGCAATTTGACGTGTGTATACCCTGCTTAAGCCATTCAACATTTTCTTTTTCAAAGCGGTAAAGCATTTTGAAATTATTTGCAGCTGGAGATCTTCGTTTCTTGTAAACTTTTTAGTATTCATGTGCAAAAATATTGAACCGATCGCCTTAAAAGTTGATTTGCATATGAAAATGTTCGTTTCAAACACCCAAATGTTCAAGCTGCTCTTTAGCAACTTGTAAAAATTGAAGTAAATACTAGTAGTAAAAGGTTTTTATGCATATCATTTTACGTACGCGTACCTAGTAAATACTCTTACTTCTAGTAAAAGCTTTTATTCAAGTATTTGCTTGAAGTTTATGCATACGAAAAAAAGTTAATACTATCAAAATTGACTAGTAAAAGCATTTACTACCGTTTATGCATATGGCTCAATGATTTCTTAAAAAGAATCAAAATTATCGGAAAATTAATTAAAAATTGTAAAAACAAAAATCGAAATAATTTGAAAACTCGCGAAATGTTCGAAAAAGTTTAAAAAAATACAATAAATTTCAAATTTTATTCGTAAGAAAATGAAAAAAATCAATGCCTAAAAAAAAAATCATTTTTTTGAAAAATTGAAAATGCTGTTGAATAATTAAGACTGTGGGTAAACTTAAAATTTCGTGAAAAACTCTGTATTTCGTCTTAAACTTTAAGTTTTGTGGGAAAATCTTACTTCAAGTTCTCTGAAAAAATTAAAATTTTCAACCAAAATGTTTCAATTTTGCAAAAAAAAAAAAAAAAACGAAAAAACTTCCACTCAATCAACGCGTTGTTGATAAATCAAATTGCTAGTTCCTGCCCATCAGGGTTACTGCTCGTCCGACATGAGTGCAATGTGTTAAGGTGAGTACCAGTATAGTGCCGGCAACAACATTGAACAAAATAAATCACAAGATGCTTAGACAGTCCTCCAGATCAACCAGCGATGACTTCGAAAGAGCACAAAATCCAGTTCTCTAATAGCAGCAAAGATAACTTTTAATGTAATCAAACTCTTCAACCGTCCTTCAACTCTGACTTCAATGAAGAAATATGTCTAGTTATTCAATACTCATTCCGACGATGCAAACATTCCCAGCCGCACAACAAAATCAGCTATCAGATTCATTTCCAACCACAAACTCTATAGGTACTCCTTCGAGCAGTTGGAATATAAAGCATCAGTTGCAACCAATATCTTTTGGTTTCTCTTAGTGACTTATCGCCAGAGAATCATTCGTCCTCGGTCTTCGTCTTCTTAGCTTTATTGCTGAATTTATAAGCACGCATCCATTTGCATGCGAATGTTGTTAACTTATACGAAGGGCTGTGCTCTGACAGGCACGCTTCCCTCTGAAAAATACTCTGTTTGATTGCTTGTTTCCTGCAAAACGGATAGCAATAGCAACACAAAACGTCAAGGAGTGAGTGTTGTTGCATGTTTTTGTGTCGATGTGCAAACTGCAAGCCCAACTGAATGACGTCTCCCAACAACATCTTCGGCAACAGGATAAAATTGAGCTAAACTTTCGCTAAGCTCTTCACAGCTGCCTGCAGTGCATAATGTGTTGTATATGCATAGCTCCTGCATTTTGCACATCCTTTATTTGTCTGGCGGCTGCTGCTGCAAGGACTACCATCACGTGTATGTTTGCATGCAATCCCAACAGTTCAGGGCAAACAGAAATACATTATTCCTTATTTAGGTATTTTGCTGGTTCAACGGTTTGAAATTTATGGTTTTTGGGTGAACCTTTTGAACTCTGCCTGTGCTTTCAGTCCCGACCCGGGCGCCATTTTGCTAAGAGCTAACATATTTATCCGACAATTGCATTGCTTGCTGCTGGGCGCTTTGCTGGCTGGCTGGTCTCTAACAAAAATTGATACCGACTTTGAGTCCCTCGTTGAAGATTTCTGAATTTGAATGGTGCCAGAGAGGTCTGCAGGGGCTCTTTTTGCAACCTCCGAAATGACCGGGTATACATATTCTCGTCGCGACGACGAACGAACGATTTTTGCCAAAATTTTAACATTTCATCTGAAAATACAAAATGCAGAAGTTGAGGTCTTATCGCATCACTGTTTGCGGTTTATTTGTCGGTAATTATTCTTCTCTGTTGGTGTGTTGACTGTATGCGGTTGCTGTTTGTGGTATTTTTTAAATTTTGTGAATTTCAGAATTAATGAGGTTAAAGCCTTTAGATTGAAGACCTTAAAACCAATTTTCATTTTTCATTTTCAAACTCTGCAACATTTTACTGCTCCTTTTGGTATGCCCCTCCACGGGGTAAGCCTTGACGTGGCGGAGCGGCTTACGGTAACTACTACTATGAAGCTTAGAGCTATGCGATCGCGAAACTTGATTTCGCAGAAGGGCCTCCCATGGTCGACAGGTCGTTCCGAATGGGGCACCTCCCCGTATGGTTTTCCTCGTCATTTTACAACGTCTCAAACTTTTACTTTTTACTTTTAACCAAAATTCCAGAAGTTAGATTTCCGAAATTGGAGTAATTAAGACTTTAAGT
>CAKKXW010000002.1:85699735-85712159 GCA_920937365.1 Sphaerophoria rueppellii | reverse complement strand
GGTGAGAGGATGTCCTTCGTCTAGGGAAATCACGTCGTTTACCTCGATTCTCCTTGAATAGTCTCGTTGTGTGCTAATGGCGTTGTCTTACTTTTTGTGAACTGTCACTCAGTCTGGCATTTTGCTTTGGATACTCCATTAACGCAGCTATCAAAACAGTTTCAAGCTTGAGGATATGCTTTAGACCGGCAATTATGTAGTTGAAGATGAGTCCTGCAAAAAGAGAAACAGAAATTGTTTGTGTGATTTATTCTCTTTTGAGAAGAAAGAAGAAAAAGTGTTTGAACAAAAAGAATCCAGCTGATTACGACAGCAGAGAGGGAGAGTGGGCACCATGGAAAATATAACAAAAGAATATCAACGCCATCGCCAGGCAGTTGATGATGAAGTGTGGGTCGTGGATGAGTTATGGTCGAATGCACAAGCACAAGGTGAGAACAAAAGAATAGTTGCTTGGTTCGGAGGCGCTAGGATAATAAATTCGCCTGAATGCATTCATTTTACATTTTGTTTTCTCTTTTGCTATTTTTTTTTCTCTTTGCTGCATTCGAATTGCTTTTATTTTTAAGTGTCGGAAAGAATTTTTAATTATAGATTTATGTAGGAAGAGAGAGGTTATGGCTTAAGGGCACTTGAATGGAGTTAAATTTGACTGAGAGCATGTTAAGTTGTTTTGGTTAAAAAAGTTTCTTTTGTGCCAGATGAAGCTTTAAACTTTTATTAGAATATTCAAAGTTAACAAAGGTAATCAAAAAGTTTCCATTCAACTGGGCCTGACAGATGTCAAAAATGGATTATATTTTCGGATTGAGATCAAGTATTCGGAGCAACGTTGTTTGGGTCAGCTAATATGCTGAAGTTTAAAACCTATCTATTCTCCAATCATTGCAAATCTAATTGGGACACCGCCTTTGGAGCAGTTTGATCACACACACGGCGAGATGACTAGCATTTCAAGTAGATTTTTAGAATATCATGGTTATATAATTTTCTTATCACTGGCGTACTCGGCAACCTTTTCTATTATTCACATTTTTTGATTAATTCTAAAAAAAAAATATTTTTTTTAAGTGAATTCTAGAATGGTTCATATTCATGCATACTAGCAGACCCGGAAGACGTTCAACAAGGTTTCTGTAGGCAGGCACTTTTTAAATGAAAAAAAAGAGAGCAAGTTCAAGTGGATACCAGACTGATTTAAATGGAAAATATTTATGCTGCATGAAGGTTCAAAAGATGTTGACTGAAGGGTCTTATTTTTTATCTAAGATTTCAAGATCCTTTAAAGTAAAGGTTTTTTCTTAGAGGTCAGGTTACTTACTTACTTAATGTGGCGCTACAGTCCGTTGTGGACTTGGGCCTCAATCAACAGTCTCCGCCAGCTAGCTCGGTCCTTAGCTAGTCGTCTCCAGTTTTGCACTCCAAGTTGATTCAGGTCCTCTTCCACTTGAGTGCACCACCTGAGTCGCGGTCTTCCTCTCCTCCTACGTCCCTCGGCAATAGTGTCGAAGACTTTCCGGGCCGGTGCATTGGTGTCCATCCGCTCTAAATGACTGAGCCATCCGAGTCTCTGGACTTTGACCCTTCTGGCTAGGTCCATGTCGTTGTACAACCCGTAGAGTTCGCTGTTGTATCTTCTTCGCCATTCCCCTTCAATCACACGAGGCCAAGGATGACCCGAAGAACTTTCCTCTCGAAACAGATTAAGGCACTTTCATCCGAAGGTCCATGCGCTTCTGCACCTTACAGCAGGACTGGGATGATGAGTGTGTTGTACAGTTTTACCTTAGTTGCTCGAGAGAGGGCTTTTCCTCTCAATTGCTTTCTTAGCCCAAAGAAACAGCGATTAGCAAGAGTTATTCTTTGTCTGATCTCGGAGCTGGTGTTATTGCCCGTGTTTATAGCGGAGCCTAGGTAGACAAACTCCTCTACTACCTCGAAGTTATACGTGTCTATTGTGACGTTATGCCCGAGCCGTCGTTGTTGGGTGTCCTTCCTCGAAGACAGCATATACTTCGTTTTTCCCTCATTTACCGCTCAACCAATTTTTACCGCTTCTGTCTCAGTTCTCACAAAGGCGCCATTGACATCACGCTGTGTTCTTCCCATTATATCAATATCATCGGCGTACGCGAGAAGTTGAACAGATTTTTGGAAGATAGTGCCTCTGGTGTTGACGTTGGAGTTCTGCACTATCTTCTCAAGAACGATGTTAAAGAAATCGCATGACAGTGCACCGCCTTGTCTGAATCCTTTTTTGACGTCGAAAGATTCCGTAGGCTCGTTGCCAACCTTGATGGAGTGAGTTCTCCATCGTCATTTTGCACAAGCGAACGAGCTTGGCAGGGACGCCAAAACTAGACATAGCTTTGTACAGTTCGTCTCTGTAGAAGCTGTCATTCGCGGCCTTAAAATCGATGAACAGGTGGTAGGTATCGATTTGGAGTTCATAGGTCTTTTCCAGGATCTGCTGCAACGTGAAAATTTGGTCGATGGTTGACTTTCCTGGCCTGAAGCCACATTGATAAGGACCAATCAGATTGTTGACGAAAGCCTTCAGACGTTCACATATTACGGCAGAGAGGATCTTGTAGGCGATGTTTAGTAGGCTTATTCCTCTATAGTTGGCGCAGTTTAGAGGATCTCCCTTTTTCAGGATTGGGCAAACGATGCTGAGGTTCCATTCATCGGGCATGCATTCCTCTAACCATATCTTACAGATGATTTGGTGTAGCTCGTCGCCTGCTGCTTTGAACAACTCAGCAGCTATTCCATCTGCTACAGCGGCTTTGTTGCATTTCAGCCGTGATATTGCGGTTTTCACTTCTTCTAGGTCGGGTTCACGGAATTGTTGGCTATCATCGTGTCCGATGAAAGGCTCCTGTCTGACGGTGGTATTTTGTTCGTCGTCGCCGTTATAAAATCTACAGAAGTGGTCTTTCCAAATCCCCAGCATTGACTGCGGTTCTACTATGATGTTCCCTTGTTTATCTCTGCAGGCATCGGTTCTTGCTCGATTGAGCCAGCTGTTTAACCTTTCGGTAAAACCTCCGAACTTCATTCCTGCTGTTGGCTCTCTCAACATCCTCGATCTGACGCTTCTCATGCTCTCTTTTTTTCCTCCTGAGATACCGGCGTTCTTCTCTCCTCTTTTGCTCGTAGAGCTCACGAGCAGCTCTTGTCCTTCTATGCAGCGCCGCTTCGTATGCCTCCTGCTTGGCTGCATGGGCTTGCCTGCATTCTTCGTCAAACCAGGGGTTTCGGTTTGGTGTCTGTGTGAAACCCAGCACATTAGAGGCAGCATCTCTAACTGCTCTCTGTCAATGTAGCCACTGGTCTTCGATGCTTCATGTTGGCGGCATAGGACTCCTTAAGAGGTTACTTGTCACTCGATCAGAGAAGGATCTGGAGAGGTCAGCTAGTGTTTTCTTAAATTTAAAATTGGATTTACAGATCCAAACAAAATTAAAACGTTCAGTGAATTGCATTCCTCTGCGAGGTAAATGTTTAATAAAAACTAGCTCACCATATTAACGTTGTTTTGTAAAGGTTGTGATTGTGATAGAACAGTGAACAGTTAATTTAAGTCAATTCATATTGTATTTTTTTCAAGTTAAACCAAGTTATTCGTGTAAGCTAGTTTTTTCATAAACTAAGTGTTGATTAGTTTCTTTTATAACAAGTGACCTGTTTTTCTTAACACAGTTCTCAAATCATCAAAAATCGGTGTCTGTTTCGTTTAAGCGGGTGTAAGGATTTGGCCCTGTTTTATGCTAGAAAATTGTCAAGTAATTTTTTTAATAAATTCAAGTCGAGGTCAAATTCCACAAACACTTCTAATTGTTACTTTAACCTTTGCCTTAATTCTTAATCTTGTTCCATAAAAACTTTTTCTTTTAATATCCTTATTTCTTCTAAAATAAGTTGAAATATAAATTTTAATAAGGAAACCCAATTAATGTTTTCTGCTATAACAAGAAATTGCACATTAGTTATATTTTGGAATTTATGTCACCCATGGGAACAATCTGGGGTTTTCCACTAAAAATTATCACATCTCTCATCCCATTCAAACTTTACAAGACATTTTTATTTGTTCGCCAAGAATGTACGTGTCAACAAATATAACTGTTTCCACGAAGCAAAATCCTAAATCTCACCTGTACACGCACTTAAATCGAAAATTTAAATTTTAACAAAGCTACGTTCTGAGATCCTATATTTAGTACAAAAGTAGTACGAAGATTGAGCACGCATTACAACCATTCAACAAGAAAACGAACGCGACCTATATAGCTAAAGCCCATTAGAATAAGGCCAAACACTTCCTAACCTCGCACAAATACACTTCTTAAACATTAATAAAATCATATACCCTCGAAACGGAAACAGAAACGAAACACAAACACACACTCCTTGCTGCCGATATAAATCTGTGTGTGCCATTCTTATGGCTCGTTTTGTATTTTGTAGTCATATTTATGTACTTGGGCGATACTTAAGAATTCTTAATCGCAACATTTCTTATATACATGCTAGGGTTGCCGCAACGACCGCATGTAGATGGCGTTCCTTAGATAAATCAATGATTAATACTTCCGGAGTGGGTAAAGTGCGAGTGGTTTTTGGTGGGAATGTTACTTCTTAACCCAGATTTTTGTGTTTGTCGAGGGCCTTGGGCCTTTGTACGTTGGTAAGTATAAGGACTTACACAGTTCATCGGCATTAAGTTCTCTTTTTGAATGCGAAGGAAATTTCGGTATTTTCGCTTTTTCTTGAGGCTTTGATGAAATTTTAAAGACGGGATCTCTGAATTCTTTCACAAATCTTGTCATGCCGCTTCCCTTAAATTTTATTTGCCAAAGCAGAAAAATTCCATTCAAAAATCATAAGGCTCATTGTTGGAAGAGCTCCACAATCATCAAATTCGCACACGCTCAGTTAATTAAAAATGAACGTCATCATAGATGAGAAACTACCAAACTGACTAGGCATGCTGCCACATAATGCTTCCATAAAAAAAAAAAAAAACTATCGTATCCAGGACCATAAATATGTTCTTAGGTACCGCGCCAGCAGTACGCCCAAACCTCTTCAATCTTTTAATGCCACACAAGAGTCGAAAAAACTTTAAGCACTTCTGGTAGAAAAACTTCCACGTTACCTGAGATGAATTCGTTTGCTGTAAAATCTTTTACGCCAAGTAGAGGTGAACGAACGCATGAGTATGTGTTTTTGTGCATTCTCCTGTTGGTCTTTCATAACTACCATAATTTTTCAAAAATTGTTGGAAAACAAAGTATGGCACTGTAATAGTTGTTCCAAAGTATGTGTATCTACTCTTCTTTGTGAGGGCAATTAAAAGTCCTTGTATTTCCATTTTAAAGGCAAGGCAAGGAGCTACTTCCTGTGAATATAAACTCGCAACGATGCTTTGAGCTGTGCAATGTGCTTCAAAAGATGTTGCTCGTGAAGTTAAATTTTCAAACAAGTTTCCCAAAATGTCCCTGCATGCACAGAAGAGCTTTCTAAGGAATAAATTAGCCTTAGGTCCATACGATGTTGTAACCCAAGTAAAAATAAGGCTACCTCGATACACAAAACTGCAGGCTATGCAAAATAATTCCTCGAAAGGTGGCCTAACACAGAGAACAAAAATAATAATCTTTGTCATTGCATAAATCCAAAAGGCACACACACACAAATAACAAGGAAAAGTCCTGGGAATGAGAAAGCTGCAGGCGGTGTGTGCCTGCTAAATGTATGAATTTACCAACAAATGGTTAGATCATCTCGAACATACGTTCCCTTTGTCCTTGTTGCTGTTATAAGTGTAATAACAGAAGAAAAATTCTTGAGAAAAGGATATTGCACGAACAACAACGCAAATTATCAAAATGGATAAACCATAGCCGCCTCCTTGAACTCCCACAAAACAGATGCGAAGCAGCAGCTCGTTTGCCTTATTCGCACTTTTCTGCACACAATGCGTGTGTGTCATCATCATGAATACATATAGCTAGCTACACACAATAAGCTTTTATTTTACCCAAAACTTACGAGCAAGGGGCTCTGTCTCTCCTACTTTATGGCACCAAAGCAAATGAAAACAATAACAGCTTTCAGACACATATTCCAAGAGTATACAGAAGTCGGATGATTATGAGACTGGGGATAGGCTCTGGATTTGCTTTATGGTCTGGCACAGTTCGATACAAAATGCTACGTCATCCTAAAAAGGACTCCTGCATACAAATTGGCAACTTTTGCGCTTGCAGGCGTTATAGCTAGTTCAGTGCGTATGTATAGATTCCTGCTGCTGTTTTGATTACCTAAGCATCTCACTAGCTTGTTTGAAGTGGAAGGGGGGCATGTGTGTGGACATTTTGTGGTAATGAATTTTTGGACCATTATATTTTATATGTGCTCCAAGTTCTGCATGAGAGTATTGGTGCCTTGTTGTAAGTGTTTATGGGGAATTTATTTGTGCTGTCCCAATTTTTTGATATTCATAAAAGGTCCCTCCTTCTGGATATAAGGAATGGACAAAATTTGAAATAACTTTTGTAAATTTTTTTGTCTACATTGTAGGAAAATTTTTGTGACGATATTTGGAAAATCGTTCAACAGGATGTGTCGGCAACAGGGCTAACCGCAACCAGAAGATTTCCAGTTAGATGCTTATTGCTAAGCAAATTAAAATGGGTGATTGACCGCAGGGTTTTAACTTGTTCGGGTACGATAGCAATATTTCAATTTTCACCCTTTTTTGTGGACGAGAGTAAGGAGGATTCGTCAATGTACAACAGTTTTTCAAAATTTAGGAAAATGTTGATTAGGCAATTGGAATAATGGAGATTTCTTGTTAGGGTTTATCAACCCATCTTTAGGTTTTGTTTTTTTTTTTTAATCAAATGCTATGTTGAGACTAACATGTATTTCCCACTCGAAAAAATGGTTTTAAAAATCATACTTTTCTGACGGGACGCATTTCTTTAAACAAATTTTCGTGCAATTAGCAAAGTAGCTCAACTCGATATAATTTGTTTTTCTTTGAAAAACGGAAAATTGCCATAGGAACCGTTGCGTTATTTTCGGAGCTTATGAAAGGTACAAGCATGATCATTTGAAAGAAAAAAAAAATCAGAAACTCGATCCCAGGAAACCTCCTTTAATCCCTTTTCAATTAAATTCCACTCAATTTTTTTTTTCCAACTAAGTTTTTTGTTCGACTTTCTCATGCCAAAACCATCAACCAACCCCCCACAATGATTGAAATTACAAACAAAAAAATATATTCATCAATCAGTCTAATTTCCCGTCATCAAAATATGATTTCCAATTCAAACGGATTGCGTTTTCCAAAGAAATATACAAAAAAAAATAAAAAATAAACAAAGAACAAAATCCTTGAAGACACATCACAAATACAAATCGAATCATCAATCACACTCGCCACACCAGCGCGTTCTCCGAGCCAGGCATTTTGTATATTTGCCAATTGCCATTCGACAACGCAAATGACAGTCGAAGAGTTGATTTATAGAAAATTCAAATCAATTATTCACCTGGATTGAACAGAAAATTATGCCATGATTGAAGGTCGTATACCCTACTCTGTCTGTCTCGTCGTCGTCGTGTGTTGTTTGTTGTGTTGTATTGTTTTTATAGATTGTGTGTTTGTATTATCAAGACTCAGTTATTCTGTAGTCTAATATTGCTTGATTGCCGTAGTATCCTGTTGTCGGTTGTCGTTTATGTCGGATGTTGGTTGTCCTTGTTTATGTTCAATCAGAATCAGAATCAGAGTAATGACATGGTAATCATGCAAATCCTAGGTTGTACCTATTTATAAATGTATGTAGATGGCAGGACAGTGAGAAGCATGGAGGACATTTTAAATGGGTTAAGTTGAACTGTGAAATCATGGGGATTGATGAGGGAGAGTAATGTGAATATGAAATAAGGATAGATGGAATAATCCATGACGTGTGTGCAGTGGAAGAAGTTTATCATGTCCAAATCCGTGTATGACATGAACCTTCTTTTCTAGCCCCTAACCCCACAGAAGTGAGAGTACAAAGTCGTAAACATAATTTTTGTTTCCTGTCATATTTCAATTTATATTGCTAGATCCAATAAATAGTCAAAGTTTCAAGCTATTGTTGAAACAAACATGAAACTTGAAATGGGGTCATCTTCATTCAGACTCAGTTTTTGGATTTTTGACAATGAAGAAGCAAATTTACGTCAAATCTGTAAGGAAATCAACATTAGATTTAAGATTTCAAATTTGAAATCTATATCTTGAGGACTGTATGATAGAAACGGAGACATAACTTCTGTGTTTAGTAACGCAGTTAACGCAGTAAAATGAACAAAATTTAATTTTGACACATTCCCAATAAGGAGGTGGAAAGTTGTTCAAGTAGCTGTCCCAACTGGGTTCCAACTTTCCAAAACCTCGTTTATGGTTTGATTGTGCGGATTGATTGCAACACTTAAGTCCTCACTAATCACAGCATCAGGCTAGGCGAATATTGATCCGCGTTTGACACGAGTGACGCTACACAGCACAGCACTTGTTTTTGTAAACAATATAAATAAACAGGACAACGCATATTGATAGAACGACACGACATGACTTGACGAGCGTTTTCCGAAAATCTCGTGACACAGTGATCGAAAAACATGAGTTTGTTTTTTGTTTTTTTATGTAAAAAATAAAATAATAAATTGTCGTTGAGTTTCAAATTTAAAAACAGTTTCCTTTTTTTTAATTAGGTAATTGTTTGTTTTCAAAATTTATTTCAATACAATAACATGGCAGAAGAAAAAGAAATTGAGCTTGATTTCCTCTAACTGCTCTCGAGTCATTCTATAGAAGTTGATGAATGTTTCATCTGGTAACTCCAATGTCATTTTGAACTATGTATGGTTTTTCCTTTTTGAAAAATAATTTGCAATCTGGGATTTGAATTGTTTGGTCTTCAAGGAAATCAGCAAAAGTATTCTTCCTCAGACTCAGAACTCAAAAAATTAAAAAAAATAGTTAACTTTTGACAAATTCATTGCGATGTTCTTGCCCAGCTTTACAATTTGTGACTTAATTAATAAAGATATGTATTTTGACACGAGATACGCGAATCAATTTGCGGAGAACAGCAAGACATATTTCTATAATCATATCGTGCGACAGTTGTCAGGTCACGTCACATACCTTAGACGCGTTCCAATATGCGCCTAGCCTTAAAGAGTTCAAAAGAGATAGCCAAGACTTCTGAAAACACGATTTGGGAATTTGTTCCGTCGACGTCACCTACATTTGGGTATGATTTCGGTAAAAAAAAATCGATCGTCATGGACTAAGTTTAAGTCTAAATATTTTTTTTGTTTAAATTAGCGCACATCAAGTGGTTTTTTTATACTCTCATTATGCCAGAGACACAGTGAGTGTTTTAGAAAGGTGGAAAGGAGTGGAAAGGAGGTGCCGGTGTACATTGGTCTTTAATTCATGAACATTGCAATGATTTGGAAAGACAGAGTGTGGAAAGGGAGTTCCACATTCGCGTAGTACGGTTATAGAACGATTCTCTATACTTCAGACTACGTCTGGAGTAGTCTGTATCGAGGGTAAACTGATAGGTATTCCTAGGAGCGCGAGTATTGCAGTCAAATAGTTTAAGGGGAGGAATGCAACTGCCTATTTAACTAGAGCACTAACCGTAAAAGTAACGATAGAACAGAGAGAGGCACGGAACGTTACGATCGCGACTGTGGTCTAACGAGGTGAACGAGTTGGTTCTCAGTCACTCCATTATTAGTTTTCTTTTTTGCATACTGTGTAAGAGGCTTAAGCATGTAGCTATAGCACCAGCGCAGAGATGAGATTCATACTCAAGCTCTGGTCGGAGAAAAATTTCTTGCATGGGCTTGCATGCATCGCATACGTACTGGTTTCAGAGATGGTCAGTGATGCACATAGCAAGAATCTCGAGATGTTTGGTATCATTGATGCAAGTGCAACTCATGGAGAGTGGCACGGAAGGTATATCTCGCTTTGACAATACAAGACAGCATTGACTTTTCGTGTCAATAGTGTCCGTAGCTTAGCGGTTAGGTGCGTTGGTTGCTAAGCAGAACGTCGTGGGTTCGACTCCTACTCGTGCTCATAGTTTTTATTTCATTTTTCACGGACACTTCATCTTGCGAAGAACTGACAAAACTTCCAAGAGTATCAATCTGTCATGAAAAAGTGCTTCTCAATTTGCCGGTTGGAATCGGCGGCGTTAAGTTATAGAACCCCTCAATTGTTCAAACGCACCAAAAAAATTGTTGATGAGAGTAAGCCACTTTGGCCTTGGCTTTTCAAGAGCTGTCGCGCCACTCTATTTATTTATTTTTATTAACTCTTCGAAGCATTAAACTCTACGCGGTTTTTTATTCCCCATTGTACAATGCTGTTAAAGTCAGAGTTTAATGAGCTTGTCATATTTTGCCGTTACAGTTCCACATCCGAAGTGGATGGATGTGAGTCTGGAAATAAATAAGAAAAGCTAAGGGTTTTATTGTCAGCGAAACAATTTATTGGATTAGAAGTTGCAGACAAGAGATCATTAATAATAATGAGAAAGATGTTAGGAGACAAAACTGAGCTTGGAGTACACCGGCATTTATATTGCATTTAGATTTCAGACTTGAATCCGTCCAATACAACTTGTATAGAACGGTTCGAAAGAAAGTTTCTAATCCAATGAAGGAGGGACTCATCAATACCGAAAGCACGCATTTTCGATAAAAGAGCCTGGTGCCAAACTCAATCAAATATTTTTATATATTATCAAGTACAACAATCTTTCTTTATCTAAACGATATATTTAAGTTTAAGTTTAAGTTAAAGTTTAAGTTTATTAAATTTTAAAAGGAATACATTAAGACAAAGTCTTTTATAGTACAGTAGTATGACAAAGAATTGCAATTATAAATAAATGAAACCAAAAAAAGCAAAAACAACAAAAAAAGAATATATTAATAACATATAACTTATCTTAACAATTAAATAAATTAAAATATTATATAAAAAGAGGAAAAGCGAAAAAAGGGAGAAATGAAAAGAGAAGAAAGAGTTAGGAGAATGAGAGAAAAGTCGAAAAGTTTTGTTTTATAATTGAGATGCATAGAAATTTAACAGCCCATCTCTAAATTTGCTGACGTTTGATAGCCCCTTAATGTTTTGAGGTTAGGAATTCCAAATTTTGAACGCATTAACGAAAAATAGCCGAGATGAATTAAGGTAGTTGTATCTGTGGGTTACAATATTGAAAGTTCTAGCAGAGCGCGTGAAAAAAAACTTGGTGTACAAGTAGTTAGGCGTTTTTGTACGAATTAATTTAAATAGAAATAAACAGTTTTTAATGGTCCTATGCTGTTCCAATGTGCAACCTTAAATATTTCTTGCCATCAGGGATATTCGGTCGTATCTACGTACTTGGTAAATGTATCTTACGGCATCATTGAAAGCAACTTGTAACTTATGGCTTGAGAGTGAATCAAGATCACTATAGACGACCTCAGTGTAATTAATAATGGGCATGATAAGCATTATGACAAGTCTTTTTCGGGTTTCGAATGGAGTGAAACAAGCGAAAATCCATAATCTGCGAAGACAAGCATACATTTTCTCAACCAGCCTGTTAATATGGTCGTAACAAGATACCTAAGGTACGATTGATGACAAAACCAAGACTTTTTACAGTTTCAAAAAGCTCTATCCTCGAATCTGACAGAAAGATGTTAGGTACAGAAAGAAGGTCAAAAGTTCTATTACAGATAGGAATTGCCTGGCATTTGGTGGGATTTAAGGTAAGCCCATTGTTTAAGGCCCATTTGAAAATCGATGATAAGTCTTTATTCAAATTTGCGACAAGCTCATCTAATTCAGAAAAGGATTTCGAGTAGTACAGTTGGACATCGTCCGCATAAAGGTGGATAGAGGCATATTTTCAAACAAATGGTAAGTCTTTAATATAGAGGCAGAAAAGGATGGGACCAAGGATTGAGCCCTGAGGAACAACTTGAACCAATGATATTATATTAGAGCAATTGTCGCCTACCACAACTCTTTGAAACCTATCCTTTAGAAAACTGGCAATAAGTCTTACCGCCCTATCACTAAAACCAAAGAAATTTCGCATTTTCCAACAAAGAATAGCATGATTAACTCTATCAAAGGCCTTAGAGAAGTCAAGAAGGCAAAGTAAGGTAATACATTTTTGGTCAAATTCCCGTCTGATTTCGTCCAGAATGTGTACCATAGCAGTAGAACAACTATGGCCAGCTCTGAAACCCGACTGAAATGGACTTAACAGGGAATTTAAGGACAGATGATTTTGTATTTGCCTTGCTAATACCTTCTCAAAAACCT
>CAKKXW010000002.1:85660663-85675535 GCA_920937365.1 Sphaerophoria rueppellii | reverse complement strand
ACACTTAATTGGAGAAAGGGGAAATTAGCGGAATTCGTCTCTGGTATACTATATACCAGCAACGGAATTCAGAGAAGTACGCTGCATGTGTTTGTAACAGTTCGGTGCTTATATTATTTGCTGCCTGCACTTGACAGCTTTATTACCGTTAGGAAATCAACGTGGCGTGTTTTCAAAGGCCTCCTCTTCTGTTTGGCATAATATGGATGTTCAGTGTGTGTCTGTTAATCACTTAAAGCACGGTAGATCTGATTGTGAGAGTGTCATCAACCTGTTCAATGCGCCAATTGTTTGAGGTGTTGTGGGGTTGTGACAAACAATGTCGCGTCGTCGTCGCATGAAGAGACTTAAGGCGATTAAAGGGGAAAGAGGTTAATTCACAGTGAAATAATATTATTTATTTCGTGCGTCCATCGAACTGATATGTGATTGCTTAGGATTTTTAATATTTTAATTTATTTTTCCATTGTTTGTGGTCCTTCAATGCTGAATGCACACTTCAGTACAGTCTATTGAAAAAATTTGAATCCACAGGCTCAGTACAAAATGTTCCCATGCCAGTGAGACAAAGACAAAGTGCCCGTAGTGTCGAGAATATTGCTGCCGCTTGCGCATCAATTGGGGAAGACCCAAATCAGTCTCTCACACTTCGTTCTCAAGCCTTGGGCATCTCTGTGACGTCGTTGTGGCGAATTTCGCGAAAAGATCTTGGCCTACATCCTTACAAGATCAAATTGCCGCAAGAACTGAAGCCACTTGATCACCAGAAGCGTCGTATGTTCGTGAATTGGGCTCAGTAACAACTTGAAAATGATCCGGATTTTCATCGAAAAATCATCTTCAGCGATGAGGCTCATTTCTGGCTGGATGGCTTCGTCAATAAGCAAAAGATGCGTTATTGGTCAGGCAGTAATCCACATGTGCTTCACGAGGCACCATTACATCCCGAAAAAATCACTGTTTGGTGCGGTTTACATGCTGGTGGTGTCATTGGGCCGTACTTCTTCCGTGATGATCAAGACCGGTACGTTACTATGAATGGGAATCGCTACCGCTCAATGCTAACCGATTATTTTTGGAATGAATTGGATGATATGGACTTGGACGATATGTGCTTTCAACAGGATGGTGCCACATGTCACACAGCGGGCCAAACAATCGAATTATTGAGAACGAAGTTCGATGAGCGCATTATCTCCAGAAATAGACCTGTGAATTGGCCGCCTCGTTCATGCGATTTAACGCCGTTAGACTATTTTCTGTGGGGCTACGCCAAATCGATGGTTTATGCCAACAAGCCAGCGACGATTGATGAAATTCGTACGAATACCGAACGTGAAATTGCAGCATTATCGGCCGATTTATGCTTGAAAACCGTCGAAAATTGGGTTCAGCGTCTGGACTTCTGCAAGCGTGCCCGTTGTGGCCATGCAAAAGAAATCGAATTCCATACATAATGGCATCAAATGTACTTCCACAGGAATAAAGAATTTCATTGATATCCTAAACCGTTTTTGTTTTATTTAAGAAAACTTTTGTAGCGTCCCTATTGAAAAACCCTTTATATGACATTCAAAATTTAGTTTAAATGCAAACATATCTATTAAAAAGCTAGAGGTAGTGTAAAAGGCTAAGAGACTCATAACAGTATGACAGACAGCAGATATATTCCAGGATCCTTTGAAAGTCCTTCAAAACTTTTCAAATATTTCCAATAAGTGTTTTAAAAGATGACCAGAACCAGACACAATGAAAATGAACTTGAGAACAACATTGAAAAAGGTCCTTGCCTTAATTTACAGACAACAACGAGACTGACTACCCACCAGCGCTCAAAACCAAAAGGTATCCAAATTAATTAACTTCTCTCTCCAACTGAAAACTTCCTTTCAATCTTAAAATTTGTTTAGAAAACAAAATGAACCTATCCTTGTTCATCACTGAGAGTAAGGCACCCAACTCAACAAAAACAACGTCCTTTCAGAGGAAAATACTAAAAATATTTCTACATTGGTCATAATAATATTCTTTGAAAACACAACAAAAATAAAGAGAAAACTACGCACCCAAGAAGAACGAACATAAAATTCACAAAAGGTAGACAAGACGATAGACACTAACGACACCAACAAACAACACTGAATAACAAAATTAAACAACAACAACGACAGAAAATTGGTTTCCTCCAATGCTGAAAACTAACCCCAAAGAACCTCATGACACAGCAGAGTCGCACAAAACTTAAAAAGAGACAAAAAATAAGGAAACACCACCCACCAGTACATATTTTAAAGTACCTTCCACTTCCAGCAGCGATCCCAACTGAAGACTGGATGTGTTAGAAATTTGTCCACACTTAGTGCTTCTATACATTTTTTTGTATCCTCAATACTTCTCCTAGCCTCAGAAAACATAGTTAAGCTATTCACCTACGACGACAAGGGCAAAAATGGCAAAAAAAAAATAACTTCAAAGTTTACTGTACGGTCCAAGGAGTAAGGACTAAAGGCCATACCACAACTACTTTAATGCCAGAGCTTACTATGTATACAAAAAAAGGACGAGGCTCGGCAAGAGGGGCGAAAATAGACGAACTCAAGCAAAATAACTACGTAACTAAAAGAAAAATAGTTTTGAGAAACGGAAAGAAAGCGAAAAGCAAAAAAAAGTCCATTTCCACTTCCCTTTGTATAGAAAGGGGGAAAGAGTGAGAGCCACAGCAAAACCAAGCCGGCTGACGGCAGACAAACACAAGACAAAAATGGCGCCTATTATTTTCTTACATCGCCCATTAAAATCATCGTCCTGTGAGTTATGACTGTTTTTTTGCTTCGTTTCTGCTGTAATTCACAAACGCGCAGTGCCTGAGTTTGCTTCCGGTCGGTCGGTCGGTCGGTCGGGTTGGTCGGGTCGTTTGGGTTCGGTAGGATAAGCTTTATAAACTGTATTCGGGGCACTGCACTAACTCGGAGTCATCTATTCAAGCTTATATGCCAGTGAGATGATGATTTTCTATTCTCTTAAGGAAAAGGAAGGAGCCACCACCACCGGGACTGGAAAGTTGATGCGGGCAAAGTCATCACAATACCTACTCAAAAAAACCTAGAACACTCTGAATGTCTGAATTGAAAAATAGACGACTCTTGCATATTAGCTGTCGACATCTGCGCACCTTCTTCAGATAGAGATACAAGCAGCGGTAAGCAGTGGGAAATTGTTTTGCCTGATGGTATTGGTTGTGCAACCGGAAAACTGTTCGTTGAGTGAGACGTGGCAGCCCTCCGGGGCCCTATAAAAGGTGAAGGATGCCAGCTGCTGTCGTAGCTATGCAATATAAATACATAAAGACGAAGCATTTTCCACAGTATGGACAAAAAGGATGAAAACTTTTATCCCGCACAAGAGTATCACAAGATGAGCAATGAAATGATACAAAATTGTCAGCCAGAGGCCGGAATGATGCAGATTACTATGTGCGGTGCACAGGCACATGCACACTCACCAACAACGTCACACCACAGAAGCATGAAAGACCCTGTGTCGAATCTCTCAACGATGAAGGCAAAAATTGAGATGAAAATATGAAAGAATCATCCTACCTTCGGCATTTTTGAAGGAGGTTTTATAGTAGGTAGTCGTAGTTCCGCTCGTATGATGCCAAGCCCGTATCCTTTGGCGTTAAGCAGCAATTTTGCTAGGCAAAACATTGTGCATCTAAAATCTTCTTTATCTAGTTGTATTTTAGACAGGAACTTCTCTACCTTGCCTCTACTTAAGTTTCTATATGAGGAAAGTGTACATCAAGATTTTTGTTTTGATTCTTTTGTACGTCATTGAAAGGAACAAAACTAGAGAGAGAGAGATTTCTGCGAGGTTATCCACTTTTAGAGATGTGAGTCTTTTTCTTCGGTTTTTTATTTGTTTGTTTGTTTTGAATTCTTGCATAACATAAGAGTCTAAAACGACTAGGCTGGAGAGAAATTGTAATCTTCTTGGCAACCAAGAAATAATGGAAATAAGATTGCGGGAGCGAGATAAAGGATTCTATTCTTTCGTCCCTTTTCCGTGGAAAAAACTCTTCACTGGGTTGGAGGAGTTTAAGTTAAACGTACTTTAAATTTCGTATTTTATAGATTTTTTTTTTATCTCCCGAAATTGTGTATCCAACAGTCGTTTATACATATGTTTTCATGTTTCTCTTTCGAACACTACCAGTGTAACAGAGCTCAAAGCGAGCTCCGTCTTGTAAGTTGCAACTAAAGGTTTGCCAGCTATAACAATTTGTAGATCGTTAATGAAGATTCGTGTCTCTGAATCTTCTCTTTAATAAGCAAAGATGAGCATTTTCTTTCTTGAGCTTCAAATGCGTGAACGAACGCATCACGACAATCCAAATCAAGGCTTAATTCGACAACATTAGCCTAATATGGGCGCATGCCCCCACAGAAGAGAAAAAGGACGACACCAAGGACGAGTTCTACGAGCTCCTTGATGAAACATACGAGCAATGTCCTAGTTATGACATTAAAATTGTCCTCGGCGATTTTAACGCAAAGCTGGGAAAAGAGGACATCTTTGGTGGAACAGTCGGAAAGCACAGCCTGCACGACACCACTTCCGATAACGGATTCAGGCTGATCGACTTTGCTGCGGGGCGAAATGTTGTGGTAGCAAGCACCTGGTTTCCTCATCTCAACATCCATAAAGGTACATGGAGATCTCCTGATCAATCAACCGTCAACCAGATTGATCACATTGCGATCGACGGAAGGCACTTGTCCAGCATTTTAGATGTTCGAACTTTCCGAGGAGCTAACATCAACTCGGACCACTACCTCGTCGTGGCCAAGGTAGTGCTACGAAAATCCCGACAAAGGCCAAAACAAGGAAATGCTGCAAGAAAATTCGACGTCGGACGGCTATAATCGCAAGAGATCGCCAGATCCTTCTCTAATCGAGTGTCACAGCCACCAAAACGAAACCCCTGGTTTGACGAAGAATGCAGCCAAGCAGGAGGTATACAAAGCGGCGCTGCATAGAAGGACAAGAGCTGCTCGTGAGCTTTACGAGCGAAAAAGGAAAGAGGAACGCCGGCTTCTGAGGAGAAAAAAGAGAGAGCATGAGAAGCGTCAGATCGAGGATGTTGTGATAGCCAACAGCAGGAATGAAGTTCGCAGGTTTTATCGAAAGGTTAAACAGCTGGCTCAAGGTCATCGAGCAAGAACCAATACCTGCAGAGATAAACAAGGGAACATCATAGTAGAATCGCAGTCAATGCTGGGGATTTGGAAGGACGACGAACAAAACTCCGCCGTAAGACAGGAGCCTTTCATCGGACACGTTGATAGAAAACAATTCCGTGAACCCAACCTAGAAGAAGTGAAAACGGCAATATCGCGGCTGAAATCCAAGAAAGCCGCTGGAGCAGATGGACTAGCTGCTGAGTTGTACAAAGCAGCAGGCGACGAGCTAGATAGGAGCATATCATCTTTAAGATAAGGTCAGAGGAATGCATGCCCGATAAGTGGAACCAATCCTGAAAAAGGGAGATCCTCAAACTGCGCCAACTATAGAGGAATAAGTCTACTTAACATTGCCTACAAGATCCTCTCTGCCGTTATATGTGAACGTGTGAAGCCTTTCGTCAACAATCTGATTGGTCCTTATCGTTATCAATTGGGCTTCAGGCCAGGAGAGTCAATCATAGACCAAATTTTCACGTTGCGGCAGATCCTGGAAAAGACCTATGAACTCCAAATCGATACCCACCACCTTTTCATCGATTTTAAGGCCGCGATTGACAACATCTGCAGAGACGAACTGTATAAAGCTATGTCTAGTGGCATCCCTGCCAAGCTCGTGACGATGGAGAACTCACGCTGCTCCATCAAGGTTGGCAACGAGCTTACGGAATCTTTCGACGTCAAAAAAGGATTCAGACAAGGCGATGACTGTCACTCGATTTCTTTAACATCGTTCTTGAGAAAATAGTGCAGAACTCCAACGTCAACACCATAGGCGCTATCTTCCAAAAATCTGTTCAACTTCTCGCGTACGCCGATATATCATCGGTGATAAAATGGGAAGAACACAGCATGATGTCAATGGCGCCTTTGTGCGAATTGAAACAGAAGCGGTAAAAATGGGTTGAGCGGTAAATGAGGGAAAAAAGAAGTATAGCTGTCTTTGAAGAAGGACACCCAACACCGACGGCTCGGGCAGAACGTCACAATAGACGCGTATAACTTCGAGGTAGTAGAGGAGTTTGTCTACCTAGGCTCCGCTAAAAACACGGGCAATAACACCAGCGTCGAGATCAGATGAAGAATAACTCTTGCTAATCGCTGTTTGTTTGGGCTAAGAAAGCAATTGAGTGGAAAAGCCCTCTCTCGAGCTACTAAGGTAAAAATGTACAACACACTCATCATCCTAGCCCTGCTGTACGGTTCGGAAGCATGGACCCTGACAAAATCAGATGAAAGTGCCTTAAGCTTTTTCGAGACGAAAGTTCTTCGGGTCATCTTTGGCCCCCTGTGCATTGAAGGGGAATGGCGAAGAAGATACAACAGCGAATTTTACGGGTTGTACAACGACATGGACCTAGCCAGGAGGGTCAAGGTCCAAAAACTCAGATGGCTCGGTCATTTAGAGCGAATGGACACCAATGCTCCGGCCCAGAAAGCCTTCGACACTATTCTCGAGGTACGTAGGAGGAGAGGAAGACCGTAACTCAGGTGGTGCATTCAACTGGAAGAGGACCTCAATCAACTTGGAGTTCAAAACTGGAGAAAACTAGCTAAGGACCAAACTAGCTGGTTGAAACTGTTGATTGAGGCCCGAGTCCACAACGGACTCTAGCGCCACCTTAAGTAAGTAAGTAAGAGCATTTTCTTAAATGAAAAAGAAGAGGCCCTTGATGGCTTCCCTGAGGAACTCTTGAATGCAAAAACCTCAATTTCTGTGGAATGAAACATATGACTTTGGGCGCTCTTGCCACTTATGTTCTTCCAAAATGTTTGAGATTAAATTTTGTAAGTTTACAATTTGAATCGATTACGAACTAAACCCTCAACAACATAAAAACCCAATTTTTTTCTTTTTTGCTTACAACTAAATACGCAAGTTCGAAGAACAAATTTTTTGAAACAAAAGCCATGAAACAAGATTAAACGGGTTTCACATTTCACCGAAAAAAAGAAGAAAAAACAGTAGTAATTTCTCTGCACTCAAACTTACACTGTTCAAAGCAACATTAGGCGAAAACCAAAACCAAAAAAACAGAAAAATGAAAATAAAAACCCTTTAAAAAAGCAAAATGAATAATTATTTTAAAACCGAACACCGCTCTCACAGACATTTAAAAATAATAACAAGCAATTGCACTTTTTTCTTGTATAAGTTTGAAAAACCCACCAAACCCACCAAACCCCAAAACCCCAAAACACCAGAACAAAAACAATCAACTAACACACGACACACAAGAAAAATTTAATTAATATTATTCTGCTATTTACACCGCTGTGATGTTAAAACCGCAACAGCGACAGTATAATGACTCAAAGTCAAAATGACCCTTTCGTAAAATGAACGTTTTAATTTCTTTTTTTTTTAATTTTTTGTCAGCGTTCTTATTTGCTTTATAAAGTTACCAACGATTTTGAGTTGCCAATGTTTCTGCCATTAACTTTTTTTCTATTTTAATAAAACCTTGTTGCTAAGTCACAGTACTTTTGTACGTCAGCATTTTCCAAATCAGGACCAGCAAAAAAGGTCATTGGCAGGAAGGAGTAATAAAAATGTGGTGCTATGTCATGCGGCAGGAAAAATAAGCAAATATTTGCTCAACTGAAAAACATAATTTCAAGGCAAGCAGTCAATAGTTTTGTGCTGCTTGCTTACTTCTTCCATAAGAACAGTCAACAGAGCGACTGGCTGGGCGCAGCGTCGCAATAGAGAAAAGTTTGGGCGGTTGGGCGTTCCTTGGAGGCACTAAGTGAATGTGCCGTCCAAATTATACCTACAAACAAAAATTTGTGTATTCAGCGATAACATCACGCGAAGGCGAAGCAAACGTGCTTACCAACTCCTTGCCTAGCTACAGAGCGGCAAACAGAGGATCTATGAGGTGAAACATGATTTTTTTCTTCTTCCTCTCTCTGTGTGTTTTTTGATATCCTGTCGGGAATGCACATTAAGCCAAAACTAAGCATCAAAGCGAAGCAAGGGAGAAAAAAAAAACTGGAAGAAAAAGTTTTTTGTAGTCAAAACGCTGGAATTGCTGAGGTTTGGGGATTGAGAGTGAAACACATTTTGCGGATTGCCGGAATATTTGTCTATGAATAAAGTAAACAATAACTTTTTTCCGCTTCTTTTGTTCTTCATAAAGTTTATTCCGGAGTTTTCCTTTTCTTTAATTTTTTTTTTCGGACTTTGCTTACACACTTAAAACCATGGGAAATGCATATTAGCTGGAGGGAACATTTTAATGTCATTTGGGATATTAGTTTGAAGGAAACTCATTTAATATTGACATTCAGTGCTTTGATTATAGAATTTTGTTTGTCCGTTTTTAAACTTTGAGCTCACAAAAATTTCATAAGAAAAACATAAATTAATAAGCTAATAGGCTTTGGTGATTGCCTGTGAAGACGAAGACGTTGCAATATCTGTATCTGAGAAACACCTTAAGGTTCTCTCGGAAATCCTACAAAATGCATTTAACAGGCTATCCAGCATTGTGGCTTGGGCGTCAATCCACATAAAACGGAACTAGTACTCTTTACAAGAATTCACAAAATTCCTCAAATTAGCATACCCACGATTATAGGAATACCACTAAGCGTTTCTGACCAAGCCAAATATTTAGACAAAAAACTAAATAGGATGAAAGAGAAAAGAAAGCTACTGTAACACTCTTAACTTGTAAAAAGGCCATAAGCTCAAAACGGGATTTCTCCCCAAAAATAACCCACTGCCGAAGTGTATAACTACGGTAATCAGACCGATTCTCATTTATGGAGTTGTCGTATGGTGGACCGCACTAGATAAGATGGTAAATTTGAATAAACTCATTAAGGTCCAGCGGTCAGCAGGTATGTGTGCATCATGCTAGCACTTAACACCAACAGCAGCTTTTGAAGTGCTTTCATTTGGGTGCCGGACCAGAGAGAGATTCTTGGTAATTGCAAAGCTGATGAGCTCGCCATAACCAGAACACTTCTGCCCACTGTAAGACAAAGAAAAAAAATAGGAACACCACTTGCTACATGCAAACAAGCAAACCAAGCATAGCCTTGAAACGGTCATAAGGCTTGATTTGTCTTGAGCAGGCAAAGTATAAGCTCCAAAGTCTTAGGAGGACACCGCATCATAGGTAGACATGCTTTGAGGCTAAAGGGGTCTACACTAATGATTTCTGTAGAAGCTGCTTGCACGTGGAGGAAATGCAAACAGTCCAACACCTTCTATGTTCTATGTCCGGAACTCTCCAATAGAAGAATAACTATCTCAGTAATCCCTTCTTTGGTAATACCAGTGAACTGTCAACGATCGAGACAGTAGTAGAGAAGTACAAAATGGTTTGTTAAAGTACATTTAGGTCTTGGGCGAGTACATGAACAACTTCTTTAGGGGTATCACAACGGATCCATGAGGTCTAGGTTAGGTTATGAGGGGTGTGCACAGCGTAAACTGTTGTATACACGGGGGCCTACTGGTCCATTGTGATCCCCTATAGAAATAAAAGTTATCATCGATGCTATTCAAAGTTGTCGATTGACGTAGACCGGCTCGTTAACGAATCAGCTTGTGCTATCTATAAATTTCCACATGTTTGCCATTGAGACCTCTGCTAGATCATCCAGTTCCCCAACAAACCTGTTCCCAAAATGACGGAGTCGGTTAGTTTGGAGGTTCGGATAGTCACAGAGCAGGTGTTTAATATTTTGTATTTGCTCCTCATCCTGACAGCTCCTAATCGGGTGCAAAAGCCCCTATCTTGTTGGCCATTGTGCCAATGGCGCAATGACCTGTTAGTACACCTATCAGGATTTTAATGTTCCTTTTACTCAGCGATACCGAGTTTCCTTTTCATTAATGTTAGGCCATATACTTTTAGAGATTACGCAATCGTCCTTGGATTTCCAGGAGTTATTGATTATCTCTTTTGATTTAGGGTCTATCTTCCTCTTGAGTACCTCAATCGGGACGAGTGGTCCCCTATCTGAATGGTCACTACTGCTTGTGTCTGCTTCTGACCCTTTTCTGGCTAGTTCATCTACTATTTCGTTCCCTTCTCTATTGCTGTGTCCAGGAACTCAGCAGGGGTTAACCTGGTTAGTGTGGCAGATTCTATTTAATTCTTTCCTACAGTTTAAAACTGCCTTGATCTTATGGTCTCACTGGCTAAGGCTTTGATGGCAGCTTGGCCGTTCACGAAAAAAGTAATCTCCGAGGAGCTTAGCATTTCATGATGTGCCATTTCAGCTGCTTCTTGGATATCATCCTTTTCAGCTGCTTTTTCAATGGCATAGATCTCGGCCTGAAAGACACTACAGTCAGCTTGGAGTTTATACGCCTCTCTGATGTTGAGAGATTGGCAAAACACTCCAGCACCTGTTCCTGATTCCATTTTCGAACCGTCAGTGTAGAAAAGGATACCCTGCTCACTTATAAGGGAGTTAGGATATCAACTCTGTCTTTCTGGTATGCAAATACAAAATTTCCTATCAAAATCCAGTAGAGGGGGAATGTAATCGGTGGTCTCCATCAGTCTTGGAATCATGTCAATTCTTTGTAGGATTGACCCGTGTCCATAAGTGCTGTGCTTCCAAAAACTCAGTTCTTTTAAACGAATTGCGGTTTTGGCTGCCGTGCGCCTTATGAACTCATCCAGACTCGGGAGATCCAGGATCATTTCCAACCCAACCTGTGGTGTGGATCCTTTAGCCCCTGTTTTTCCTATACAGGCCAGTTTCTGTACCTCATTCAGGTTCTTGAGATAGCTTGATTTTTCCACTGCTTTCTACCATACAATAGAGCCATAGGTGAGAATGGGTCTGACAATTGCTGTGTACATCCATTGGATGACTTGCGGTCGCATACCCCAACGTACGCCGAAGGTCCTTTTGCATGTGTAAAATGCATATATAGTGCTTTTTTCATTCTTTCCTCAGTATTACGCTTCCATGTAAGCTTGGAGTCAATGATCACCCCTAGAAATTCAGCTTCCTTAGAGAGTTTTAGAGGAATACCATTTAATTTAGGAGGGTTGAAGCCCTCCAGTTTCCGTTTTTTCGTGAACAAAACTAGCTCTCTCTTGGTGGGGTTGACCCCGAGACCGTTCTTAGTTGCCCAAGAAGATAAATATTTTAATGCGTTTTCCATAATGTTTCCGATGGTGGTAAGAAACTTGCTTGATACCAAAACCACTATATCATCTGCATATGCTACAATTTGTATGCCCTGATCTTTAAACTTTGTGAGAATTTCGTTTACTAAGAGTATCCAGAGTATGGGTGAGATGACCCCTCCCTGTCTCTAGTATCTGTTTTCTCAATAGTGCTAGATCCCAATTGAGAGTTGACTATTCTGCCATTTAACATGGTGAAGATCCACTCGACAATGACAGACTCAACTCCAACTTCAACTTAGGCGGTTTTGATTGATTCCGTTTTTACGTTATTAAACGCACCCTCGATATCAGGAAAGGCCGCCAGGGTATACTCTTTTTGTTCGAGGCTTTTCTCAATATGTGAAACTACCTCATGCAAAGCAGTTTCCACTGATTTACCTTTAAGGTAGGCGTGTTGGTAGTTGTACAACCTGTTTTCATTGAGAAGTTCTCTAACGTGTAGATCAATTATTATTCTCTCTAGTGTCTTAAGGAGAAACGAAGAGAGACTTATTGGTCTATAATCCTGAGCGGTCGAGTGAGTCGGTTTCCCGGCTTTTGGGATAAAGACTAGTGATGGGTCAACTCGGTTTGCTAACTCGAGTCAACTCGAGTTAGCCCTAACTCGAGTTAACTCGGTTTGTTTTTTTTTCCAACTCGAGTTAGCTAACTCGGTTTGCCAACTCGACTTTTAATTAAAAACCTAGTTTACTTGTTTCTATTTTTGTTTTTTTTTTTTTTTAGTTTGAGTTTAAATATTGTACATAAGGGCAATTAATTACCAAGAGGTAGAATTTTATTATCAGCGGATGGCATTGATAAAAACCTAATTATTCCATTTTTTATGTGTTTTCTAGACCTGTTTTCGGGAATATTCGGTATTATTCAGAACGAAATATATATATAGCGACCTTGAATCTTACCATTTCTTTCTATTGAGCCATTGACATTCAACTTTCATTAGCGGATGGCAGAGATTTTGACGGATTAAAAACTTGGTATTTTCGTTTTTTTTTTATGTTTTCTAGAGCGATTTTCGGGGCAATCCGGTAACATTTTGAACGAAATATTCCTCTAGCGACCAGGATTCGTACCGTATCTTTCTATTGAGCCATTGACATTCAACTTTTATCAGCGGACGGCAGAGATTTTGACGGATTAAAAACCTGTTATTTTCATTTTTTTTTGTTTTTTAAGTTTCAAACCGAGTTGGCAAACCGATCTGCAAACCGACTTGGCGAACCGAATTTTCAAACCGAGTTGGCAAACCGAGTTGGCAAACCGAGTTGGCAAACCAAGTTGGCAAACCGAGTTGGCAAACCGAGTTGGCAAACCGAGTTGGCAAACCGAGTTGGCAAACCGAGTTGGCAAACCGAGTTGGCAAACCGAGTTGGCAAACCGAGTTGGCAAACCGAGTTGGATTCGTTCAACTCTAGTTGGGCAAACCGAGTTGGAACTTGGTTTGCAAAAAAAACCAACTCGAGTTAACTCGGTTTACAAAATTTACGGTGCGGCACATCACTAATAAAGACTACGTTGACCTTCTTCCAGCTATTAGGGACGTATCTAAGTTTGATACAACTTATGAAGATTATCCTAAGCCAAGGAGTTATCACTTTTAGAGCATTTTGAAGAAGAACCGGAAATATCTCGTCTGGTCCAGCTGATTTGTAGGGTTTAAACGAATTGATTGCCCAGATAATCTTCTGCTCAGTAATAGCCTGTTTTATCTCTGAATTTGATTCCGTGGGAGTAAAATCCTGCGTGTCCGATTGCAAGTAATTAGAACTTCCTGGGCTCTTACAACCGGGGAAATGAGTTTCCATGAAGAGTTCAACCGTTTCTAGGCTTCCAGGAGGTCTAAGTGTGTCAATAGCATCTAGACAGCCACTCAAATCTAACCTAAGCTAAGAGGGAAAAATACTTATCAGGTGAATCCTGTGAATGGTCACACGCATTGTGAATGAAAAATTCAACAAAGACAGGCGCAGTCTGTTGACAGAGGCGACCATTTCATAAATTCAATAAGAACAGAAACGGAACAAATGGAATTTCTTTCGCAAAAACATTAATTAATATTCTTTTCAGTAAATTCCCTCAAGGAAGTTCTTTCGAAATATTTCTTTTGTCTTTTCTTTTATTCCATTCAAATTGTTATTCGATACAAGAAAAAAAAACATAAAAATATATATTTTTTGTTTTCCCTAAGAATTACCAAACAAATAGAGATACCATGTTATTTGCGCTACGGATACTGGCTGTAAGATATTGTTCAATTATTGTGTACACACACACACACTCATTTGCTTTCGTACCCGATTAATCCGTTTCATTAAAGATGCCTGAGATATGACCGAAGGGTCAATATTAAATGGCAGTGTTATTGTATCCTTTTAATACGCCTTTAAGGTCTGGTCTTGTCAAAAAATAAATGTGTCTTAAGTCCGTTAGATAGGTATAATGGAAAATCCACCCATCGTTTCAGGGTTAACCCTGATTACAGTATCATCAGAATACGAACGAAATTAGATACTAAGCTCTTAATATCGGTCAGTTCGGGTGTGGGGATTTACTGCAGGACAAATAAAGCTCAGATAATATTTGTTTTGTTTTTGTGTGTTTGTATTTTTTTTATGTTTGATGTTGTTGCCAAACAATGTAAGACTTAAAATGTATCCAAAAAATGTTGGGTTATATTTTTGAGATGATCTTAAAATCTCCTTAACCATTATTAAACTTTAAACCCAACACATATTTGGTCCGTATGCGCGTCAGAGTCACATGTTAGTTCGTGTCAGTGCCCTCGATGAGGAAGGTTCTTTTCTGCGCTGTGTGCCGTCCCTAGTGTCCGTCGTGTCTCCATTACGTTTCGTCGCCTTCGTCAACCTACCTTGTCACGTCGTCGTCGTGTCGTCCGTCCAAATAAACTAAAAAAAAATTAAACTAAAAACCTGTTCAGCAAACATAATTAAATAATTACAAACAAAATTACCAAAAAAAAAAAACCACAGTTATAACATAAATCGAAAAAAAGACAAAGCCAACTCCCGAAAGAAAAACCAAATAAACAACAACAACAACAATAAAACAATCAGCAAAATAAGCACCACCACTCAAAACAACTAAAATAAATTAGCCTACACAGCACATGTGAGTACCCATCCTCCTCTCTCCTTATCTCTTACAGTTGCATGGCATATTATATGCATTACACTGCATTGTGTTTTTTTTTCCTTGCGCATGCAGTGTATGCATGTGATTTGTCATCAACAACAGATGAATAGAGAAGTTGCAATTTAAGTTCCAGGGTCGGATCGACTCACGTCACCACTAAGGCATAACACTAGCGGTGTCGTAGATTTCGAAAAGAAACCTGTTATTTATTTCGGCAGCTTCTCTTAGATTTCGTCTGTTTTGGTTTAATTTTTATAAATATTGCAATGATCGAAAATTTCAGAGTTGACTATTGCAATGTTCGTG
>CAKKXW010000002.1:85640289-85660163 GCA_920937365.1 Sphaerophoria rueppellii | reverse complement strand
AAGAATTTACTTGCAGAAAATTCTAGAAACCATTCAACAAATTACATAAAAAACCAAGCCAATTAGAAACCTTTTTTTAATCGGTCAAAATTATAAAGAAGTTTCTACACAATTTTTCCTAAGAAATTACAAAAATTCTAATTTCGTTATCAAGAAAAAAAAAACCTCAAAAGGTCTTTGAAATGTTTTTCATCCTCAGGAAAGAAGGCATGCTGGCAAAAAGGCAAAAATTAACTTTATCTTATAAATAAGATTTATTTTCGTAGGCTTTTATTTTTTACTTTTGTCCATCTGTCACCTTGCAACCTCCTGAGGATTTCACCATGGTCCACTTTTTTTTCAAAAAAAAAAAAAGTTTCTTTCGTTCTCATTAAAATATTATTAAGCCAATTACACTAATTTTGGCAGAAAAGATCCTGAAGAATATAGAAAACTAAAAGCGACATGCCAAATTTGCCAATGCACGAGCTGTGGACCAAGAAGCCTAGGACTTTCAAAGTAAACTTTTGAAATGAGGGAAAAAAACGAAGAGAAATGGCAAAAGGAAAAAGATGGGCCAATGGCCTGAAGGTCGATTTGAATAAAAAACAAAAAAAGGAAAAGAGACGAAAACGACAAAATGGAAAAAGGTCAGTTAAGCTGAGGTGATATTTCTTATTGGGTTTTAAGATGTAGGCAATGTGGTTAATTAGCATATTTGTAGTCTTTATTCTTTTTATGTTCTCATCAGTTTGTTCCTGCACTTGACCCACCTCAATGTTGTCAGTCTGTGGTCTGTGTAGGGATGATTCGAATTTTCTTAATTAATCGTTTTGCAGGTTGTGTGCGGTTGTTTTGTTCATTTATAATTTACACGTTATTTTTTTTTCGAATAATTTTTTTATATAAGTATACTTACAATTTTTAAAGCTTCAGTGCAACGAGAACTCTCCACAACTTTATCTGAAAAGAGTTTAAATAAATTAAAGCATTATTAGTAGATTCGTGATTTTTCAAATTTTATAAGTTTACAAAATATAATAATAATGAAGCCAACAATTTAAATTACTGTCAAACATAGCATGAAGAAAAATGTACAGAAGAGAAGAGGTGTTGAGATGAACTGTTAACGCGTCCAATAAACCAAATATAAACTACCATATAAGGTTAGCAAACGACGACAAATAACGAACAGCAAACGACGCCATATTTTTTGCCGTTCTCTTAACATTTCTCTTCAGTAAGGTTTGCCATACGATCCAACAACGAATCGAAAGTATTAAAATTTACTACAGAAATTCGGAGTCAGTGGTCAACACTTAAGAGAGCTACGTTCAATTTATGGTCGTCATAATCGTCCGTCTTAAGTGGAAAAATTTGAATCCACAGGCTCAGTACAAAATGTTCCCGTGCCAGTGAGACAAAGAAGTGCCCGTAGTGGCGTAGTGTCGAGAATATTGCTGCCGCCAGCGCATCAATTGCGGAAGACCCAAATCAGTCTCTCACACGTCGTTCTCAAGCGTCTGTGACATCGTTGTGGCGAATTGCGCGATAAGATCTTGGCCTACACCCTTACAAGATCAAATTGACGCAAGAACTGAAGCCGCTTGATTACCAGAAGCGTCGTATGTTCGTGAATTGGGCTGAGCAACAACTTGAAAATGATTTGATTTTCATCGAAAAATCATCTTCAGCGATGAGGCTTATTTCTGGCTGGATGGCTTCGTCAATAAGCAAAATATGCGTTATTGGTCAGGCAGCAATCCACATGTGCTTCACGAGGCACCATTACATCCCGAAAAAATCACTGTTTGGTGCGGTTTACATGCTGGTGGTGTCATTGGGCCGTACTTCTTCCGTGATGATCAAGACCGGCATATTACTGTGAATGGGAATCGCTACCGCTCAATGCTAACCGATTATTTTTGGAATGAATTGGATGATATGGACTTGGACGATATGTGGTTTCAACAGGACGGTGCCACATGTCACACAGCGGGCCAAACAATCGAATTATTGAGAACGAAGTTCGATGAGCGCATTATCTATAGAAATGGACCTGTGAATTGGCCGCCTCGTTCATGCGATTTAACGCCGTTAGACTTTTTCCTGTGGGGCTACGTCAAATCTATGGTTTATGCCAACAAGCCAGCGACGAATGATGAACTTCGTACGAATATCGAACATGATATTGCAGCAGTATCGGCCGATTTATACTTGAAAACCGTCGAATATTTGGTTCAGCGTCTGGACTTCTGCAAGCATGCCCGTGTTGACCATGCAAAAGAAATACATAATGGCATCAAATGTACTTCCACAGGAATAAAGAATTTCATTGATATCCAAAACCTTTTTTGTTTTATTTAAGACTTTTGTAGCGTCCCTGGAACCTTGGACAACAAAGACGAACAATTGACCTAGAAAACTTTTTGCTCACAACATTAAGCTAGACACTTTTTGTCAAGTTAAAAAAAAATGTGTGTCATTATTGCATTAACAGTTCCAGACTTTTTCAATAAATCCTAATTGAATAAAAGGATATCGGAATTCAATAAGAGAAGTAGATTCACAAGTACCTTTTTCCATGTGAATTTGGGGACATGCCTAAACCGTTATCAAGTGAAAGGCATTTAATCAAATTTGCAAAATTTATTTTTGAAATTCGAGTAAAAGGCCGTCGGTCGTGTAAATATAAATACGTTCTTATGAGAAGAGAAGGTTAAAGCATTTAGAGAAACATTCACAATGCTGATAGGTACTCGTCAAATTACTTCACACGAAATCAGACTTCATGGATTTCCTACTCGAAAAATTAACAAAAATTAAGCCAAAAAAAGGATGCTTTCATGAAGTCTCTTAACTTATTAAGTTAACTTATTTTTACTTTTAATGTTAATATCTTTTTTTCTATTAGTGTTTCATTTAAATCTTAATGTTTTTCGGTTTGGTGTATAAATAAATTGAATAAAATTATTGAATTTCTAGTTAAAAACTCAATATCTTTTTTTTACTGTTAAGTTTTGAGTATAGAGGAATGCATTGTCTGCATCGGTTCCTGATTGTTTGGCATCCAAATAATTTAAAAAAATAAGATTTAGTTATTGTTTATTCAAACTAAATATAATAAAAACCGGGACCAGTCTCCGGACGATTTTGAACCTACTTAACCTACCTACGCTTAAATGCCGCATATCTGCTATTTTCTATCTGAATTTGTATTTGTTATACTTACACGTTCCAATGTCAACTAGTTTTTGATGTTTTTTTTTTTTCCAAAATCTGTCTGAAAAGGAAAGAAGCCTTCAACACTTAACTGATGTATCATCATTCGTTAAGTCATATTGATCGTCTATTTGGTTTCTTTTGTGTTCTTTTGTATGCATGCCAATAAAGAATCACGTTTTTTTTTCAAGTAAATAGAACAGTGGAGGAAAGAAACTGGTTTTATTATTCCGATGTTCACGTTTTGATAAAAAAGAAAATATTTCCTTAAATTGCTGATATTTCTCCATCGATTGACACTCAAATGATTTCAAAATATTGTCTGACAAAGAAAAAATAATGGTTATAACATTTTGACTTAACTACCCAGTCTCCGGACGATTGAAATCTAGTCTCCAGACGATCGAAGACAAAATTGTTGTTTTTCGTTTTAAATCTATTAGAAAGATGATAAGTGGAAAACTTGTATTCTGGATACAAAAGAACACTTTGGTCAAGGAAATAAAATGCTTCCAAAAGAATTTGAAGATAAAATAAAACCTTGTAGCTGTCCCGAGATTAGATTTTTGCTATATTGGGGACCAGTGCCCCGGACACTGACAAAATCGATTGAAAAAAGTAAAATTTAATATTTCTTGTCAGTTTATGCAAGTTTTATATTTTTTTATTGAAAGAAACTCCATTTATTTACAATATTTTACAAAATTAACTATTCCAAGTATATTTTCCAAGCTCAGCCACTATTTTTACCCGCGATATATAGAATATATGGCAAGTAATAAAGTTGAATAGGGTTTTCTAATAAGAGGTAATATTTTGAATAGTCCGCTATTTCAGTGGCTGTCACTTTTGAAGCTGTCATTTTTTGGCATGTGACAAGTAAAAGCTACGCCATTAATAAAAACGATAAATCCTTCAACAACGCACTAAAATTAATAAAATTCACTATAAAAATGGTGAACATTTTGCAGAGACGGTTCGTAAACGGGAAAAGTTTCCGGATCGTGTTATCTCTCGAAGAGGTGATCACAATAGGCCACCGAGATCTTGTGATTTAGCTCCTTGCGACTTCTTCCTTTGGAGTCACGTGAAAGATAAGGTCTACGCCAACAGCCCAGCGTCAATTCAAGACCTCAAAGATGGAATTCGTGAGGCTATCGCGGACATAGGGCAGCCGCTTTGCGATTTGGTTATGGAAAATTTCATGAAAAGGATATGATCCTGTAAGCGTGGTCGCGGCAGCCATTTGGCTGATGTTGTGTTCCATTATTAACGGCATGCGTTCCTTTTTATAATGAAATAAACATCCGATCATTCATCTCAAAAAATGCAATTTTTCCTTGAATATAACACCTCTTACATAAAACTTGAGGTGTTGATAAAATTTGACATTACGATTATAGAGAAGTCGAGAAAAATGGGCAATGTAATCCGTCTGTCTGTCTGTTTGTAAACACACCAACAGCCTTATCCACTGCTCTGATTGACTTCCAACGTGAAAAATAGATGTGTGAGCGTATTAGCGTGGGTATTTTTTTTTTTAAGATCAAAATTTAGGGTAACTACCATTCATTTTTTTTTTTTGCCAAAAACCAAAAGTTTCAATTTTCTTAAAAACGGTTCCTACGATATTTTTAAACTTCCTCAAAATTTTTGATTTTAAAACTGATATTATTTTATGTGAAAAAAATATCTTTGCTTTGCTTCAAAACGGTATCTTCATTCCATAGAACCGGTTTTTTGCTATGAGATTTTCGCAAAAAATAAAAGTCCCATTAGAGTAGTTTTTCTTGAAAGTATTGCCCAAATAATATTTTGTGTTAATTTTTGTTTTTTTGATTAAAAACAAAATATTTTTAAACTTTTTTCAAAATTTTGTATCTCGAAAACGGAACAAAATTAAAAAACAGAAATTCAAAAATTTACATATTTTTAAATACTGGATATCCGGATTAATTTTAGGACATTTTTGAAAAATTTTATGTATAAAAATTATTTTTTTAAAAACCGCGCGAACGGTATGTTTATTTCTTTTTTTAATTAAAGAATCAACATTTTTTTACGAAATTGCTTTAACGAATTTTGTTATTTTGCAAATTCTCTACATGCCTTTGTAGACATTCATTTGTCGAAACAAGAGGATTTCCGTCCACCTGAATTCTCAAACAACTTCACCCCCCCATGCTAACCCTTTGGGGTCCTTACCATATATAAAACATCAAAATAAAGGCTTTATGCATCAGCACCAGCACTCAACTTCATACTTAACCACGATCTGTCTCCCTTACCTGTCGGAGTTTCGCAATGCACTTCCCAAATGAATGCAAAAAAAAAAACACGTTTCACCGACACATTGAAAGCGAAAGCGACACATGAAATAAAAATAACTCCCATATACAGCTGCACAATAAATTTCTATAGAATTCCACAGTGTACCGCAAAACCCTAATTAACTGAAATTCAGTCCATTAAAAAGGATGCGCACCACTCAGGCGCCCGGCAATGCCAAAAGTGGGAAATTAAATGAAAGACATAATGGTTCCGCACTATTCAAACTGAAATGAATGTTTTAACAAAAAAAAAAAAACAGAACACACAGAGACCGAAGAACTTTAAACGGAATCCCACAAATTTACACTTTTGCTATGGGACCACTACAACCGCGTGTACATATAAATTTAATTCTATATTTTTTTCTCCCTTTTTGGTTTTTTGAAACACTCAAAACAAAAAAGCTTAAAATTTTAAACAATGGTATGGCGAAATAATTGCCAACAGAAGAGAAGCTTTTCGTAGTTAAGAACCAAACAAAAAAGGTATATACCATCCGCACATCACCAACAAAAGCAACAACAATGCGTGAGCACAGCGAGTTCGACTGAAAACTGCGGACTGATGCACAATTTAAATAAAAGAACTGTGCAACAACCGTTTTTATAGATATTATCATCATCATGAGTGAAGTTGAGTGGTGGGGGCAAAAGTTTGTGTACAAAGGAATGTGTTGACGCCCCCATACTCTATACTCCGCTGGCATCAGTAACTTCAACGTTCAAACCCGCCTCCTCCGCCGTCCGAAAAGTGCCTTACGCCGAAACTAATTAAAAAGCATAATCCTCTTTCTATTCTATCATTGTCAGTAGCCAGGAGCCGTCATTGAAAAAAAAAAATGAGGAGCAGAAGAGGGAGCGTTCTTCTATGATTGCTGTTTTTTTGTGTTTCCCAAAAACTCACTAAAACTCAATATTTTCCCAAACTCTCAGACCGAAATCAGCGTTTAACTGGAAAATTTGTATTTTATACGGTGGTGTTTCACACTGTTACATGCGGAACTGAAACCGGCGACCGACACAACGATGCAACGGCGGCGGCGACGAAAGTAATGCCGGAGCCTCGGAGGAGGCAGCCACATATAGATAGCTGATATCTGTGTTTGGTACTCACTTCGCTCTCTTTTAAATGACCTTTAATTATTATTCGCTGGAGAAATTCTTTCGGTTCATGCTTGCTTGCCTGGAACTGGCATCGGTATTCACACAAAAACTCATCGGTTTTCTGTATTTTTGGAAAACGAGCGGGTAAATTGTTCATTGCCTTCGTGCATCGATTCGATATTGAAGTAATCAGCATTTCTTCTGACTGTAAGTCCTTTGAGTTACTATCGGCTTTGGGGGATTAAAATGGTCGTATTTAGCTTGAATTGTGCCTTTTTTTTTGCAGCGCATTATTTTCCAAGCAATCTTTGAGTTACTGTCCAAAACTATTCTAGTACTTTTTTCTGGCGCTCTCTCTGTTTCAACATTTCAGAGCCTATCGCTTCGGTCTGTTTCAAATCCATTTGAATGCGCCCCTGAGAAAATAAGGTTCATTACATTTCGTTGTTTTTCGGAATCGGGATCACATCACAACCGAGGCGATGCATTCCATGTGTAAGTAGATTCATATGTGCGGTGTAGATGCATTAATTATGTGGAATTCATTTGAATGCTGCCCTGCCATCATATAGGATGATGACGATATGCCGGCAACGGCAAAGCAAAGTGCAAGTTCACGAGCTGTAGGGAATAATAAGGATGAACCATGCAAACGGGACCAGGGACATACCCTACATGCAAGTAGGTATACGCATTGCAGCATCATCACAACCGACTCGTGTCTGTGTCTTTCTCGCTTTATGTCTGTCTTTGCCGTTTATTGAAGATAATTTTCATAATATCACAGGAATTTATGATTTTCACGAGTAGCAAGAGTTTCATACGATCAGCAACGCATGAGAATTCCTCTCTCGCATGTGTAGGTATTGGGGGGGGAGGCAATGGGGTGATATCTGTCTAGTGAATAGCAAATGAAACTGCCGAGCAATTGAGTTGAGGATATGAAACGCTCAGTCGGTCCTTCATAGGAGTTTTAATCAAAGCTTCACGTTCTATATTTCTATACGCTGTCATTGCTATATGCGGATTCAGTCACGATACTGTCAAATTGCAATACGCTGCATTTTGATAGCGATTCGAGAATTTTCAAGGGAATTCGCCGAACATAATGTTGAAAATGTTTCGAGGACGTGAATAGGTTTGGAATTCCGAGCAGATAGGAGGACAGCCAAAAGGTTTGAGAAGTTTAATCAAAGCGACCAGTAGTGTAGTGAGCCTCGCCCTCGATTGCAAATTCGACATCATGTTCGTCAGCCAGCAAGCTAGCAGCATCAGCGTCACTTTGCTTACATTTTACACAAAACTACACGAAATACTTATCCCTTTTGATGAGAGGAGTTCAGGAGTTCAAGAGAGAAATTCCAACAAAGCAGACAAGCGCGTGCAAGTGAAGTTTTTTTTTTTAATTTTTGGTTCAAGCAATGATGAACAGATTACTGATGAGTAGGTAAAGGAGAATCAGAGTGTATCCTTTTTTTAATGGAATTTTAATTATTTAACAAAGGAATAAAATATATGCGTCATTAAGATGAGGTAATGGGTTTTTTTTTGGGTATGGATAAGGAATTTTAATTGTTTGTGATTTTCTTCGTTGGCAGTAAAATTTAAAATTGGAATGAAGTGGGGATACATTTTTGGTAAATATTGATGAGAGCTTTTGAGGGTTAGTTCTTCAATGGTGATTTCTAGAGTCCTTTTTTCGCAGATTGGTAATTGGAGGAAGAAGATGATTGAAATGGTGCTTTTGTTCAATAGCTTGCATCTTCAGTGACTTTAGTAAGGCATTTGATGAATAAACAAAAGCAAACAATGGTGTTGGGATAGTTGTAAGCGGGTAACGGTATGCGGGATGACGGGTTATGGGTAATGGGTAATGGGAAGCGGGGTGACGGGTTGTGGGTAATGGGTGATGGCAAGCAGGGTAACGGTGTATCGGGTATGGATAGACATAGTGCGTATCGGTTACTGGGGTAGCGCAAAGCGGGTAGCAGGTAGAGGGTAGTGGGTAAACGGGTAGAGGGTAGCGGGTAGAGTAGTAGCGAGAGCTTTTATTTATCGATTGAGGCAGTACAAAGTCTGCAGGGTCAGCTAGTGACTATATAATAAAGAAAGCAAACAAAATACTTGGATTTATCAAACGATGTTCACGCGATTTCAAAGACCTCTATGTTCTTAAGATACTATTTACCTCATTTGTCAGGCCCATTCATGAGTACGGATGCGTGAACTGGGCGCCTTGCTATGCTATTCAAAATTTTAGGCTCGAAGCAGTTCTAAGAAGGTTTTTACGATATTCTCTACGTTTTCTCCCATCATTTCACAAGTAGCACAAAATGGTATTAATTCGGTTGCACACTTCTTAATTCATTCTTATTTTGTTCTTAAATGGATCTCATCGCTTTTGAACTTCTTAATTCGGTATTTTTTCCTACTTTAATCGTCCATTTCTTTGAATTCTTAATTCGTTCTGCTTGTTCCTTCTTAAAGAATTCTTAAAAGGTTCTTAAATCGGTATTTCTTATAAAGGTTTGTTTAGAGCTCCTTAAATCCTTCTGTAAGATTACTGTTTCCAGTAGTCCATTTTTATTTCATTCTTAGAGTTCACAGAAAATTGTTCGCAACTGTGCTCGTGTAAATAAAATATTTATTTGAATCGATAGTTTGAACCTTGCAATTTAATGTTTAAAGATAATTTCATGCAAATATTGACCGCGGTTGCGTCTCAGGTAGCCCATCCGCTGAGTCCAATTTTGGCATACTCTTTCACACATATCGGCCGGTATCTCACGAATGAATGCATGGATATTGCCTTCCAGTGCGTCAATCAAAGCGGGCTTGTCCCTATAGACATTAGCCTTTACATACGCCCACAAAAATAGTCTAATGGTGTCAAATCGCACGATCTAGGCGGCCAATTGACCGGCCAAAAACGTGAAATTAACTGTTCACCAAACTCACCTCGCAATTGCGCCATTGTTTCGCGTGCTGTGTAGCATCTGTCACCGTCTTGTTGGAACCACATATCATGCAAGGCGTTGTGGTAGGTCGGCTGGCTTTAGTTCTTGCACCAGCTGTATCTTTAAAGGCTTTACGCCCAAATCCTTCCGCAAAATTTTCCACGTAGTGTTGTAACAAAGGCCTAACTGCTGGGAACGGAACCAAATCGACATTACACGGTCTTCTGTCACACTAGCTGATACGGCCGCAATATTTTCTTGACTACGCACAGTACGTAAACGTGTTGGTGGTTTAATGTCCAACAAAGTAAATTTGGTGCGAAATTTGGTCACAATCCTCTTAATAGACTGCTCAGAAGGTCGAGAATGCTGACCATAAAATGGAAGCAGCGCGAGAAAAATTCCCGAATCGCGGAATATTTTTTTAAAATAATACAAGAGATATTTTTCTATTGTATATTCCGTGTTTATTATGTTTATTATTCCGAATTTTTTATTCTTGGAAGATACGGCCGCTGTCTCAATGCGGGGCTGCACCGTATTGCTCCTTTGAGTTCTTCTTAAAAACTAACTACAAAATAGTTGTCGGGGAAGACGAAAACTATATCAGAAGAATATCGATATCGATTCGTTTTGTTTACTTTATTTTTTTTTTATTCTTAACCGAACCAATGCATTCACCTCCTAGTGGGAACATATAGCATACCCAAGCAATAATGATTGTGAGAAACTATGACCCACAATCAATATTGCTTGTGTTTAATTTTTCAAGTGTGCCTTCAATTTCTCAACAGGTTAACCGAATGCATCGGTTTGATTTTAGTTTGTCGCAATCGTAAATTCTTCACTAGGTCATTTATTGTGAAAGAATAAAATGCATAATTAACGATGTCATTTATTGTGGAGAATTTACAATGGCAGCAATTTGATAATGATAATAAGTATGGTTTAGGACCAATACTTAACTCGCGCGATGAACATTTCGAACCGAGCACGAATTTTGATAGTAAAATTCAATAATTTGCAAGCGTTGTTCATTTGTAAGACGATCCATGGTTAAATTGCAAATCAAACTGAAGCTGTTTGACAGTGACACAAGGTACTAAACACACATCAGCTGTCAAAACCAGTGTTGCCAAAACCAAACCAGCTAAAAAATCACCCGTTAGATGAGCACCAGAGGAACAAAAACTAGATGCAGAATTCACTGATAATTTCTTTTTTTGTCTGAGAATTTTGTAAGAAGGAGTTGAAAGTGCGATAAGAAGTGTTTAAGAAGACGCTTAGAAGTATATAAGAAGGAAAATATTCCGTTTTAAAACCTCAATAAGAACCAAATTATTTTCTTAATTCATTCTATCAGACCGCCCACTTTCGCCTTTATGTACTTAAAAGGTACTTAAAGAAGTCTTAAAGAAGCGGTATAAGAGCTTATAATACTTCTTAAAGCCTTCTATAAGTAATTTTGTGCTACTTGTGTTGAAAACCATCGTTAATTCATCTCAATAATGGAATGATAAATGGAAATATTAAAGCTTCGTTGATTCTTTGCAGACTCAATTTTAACATAAGACAATCTAGTACTAGACTATGGCAACCTCTGTGCTAAATTTTTAACAGGACAAACTATGGTGGTAATAGTCCTTTAAATCAGTTGATTTCCTCATTCATTCTATAAATGACAAATTGAAAAATTTATAATTGGATTTTGTTTTTTAGATCGATTGATCTTGTTTAATTTTTATCGAGTATTTAGTTATAGCAGTCAGTGATTCCATGGGGCAAATCTTCTTTCGTACTCGTACTGTGGCGAGAGTCCTAAATGATCTCAACATACATAAATACACTGGTCCGGATGGTATCCTCATTATTATTCTGAAGAGGTGTTCTTCCACGCTGGCGAAACCATTGCGTTAACTTTTCCATCTATCCTATTCTTCTGGACTCGTTCCGGGCAGTTGGAAAACAGCATTTGTCCAGGTAATTAAAAAAAAAAAGGTGAATCTTCTTCTCACTCTAATTATCGTCCGATAGCACTTACGTCCCTTCTTTCTTTAGTCATAGAAACGCACCGGCGGTGCGGCTTCCGCAGCAACAGGTCCACTGATGATCTAATGGTCTATCTGACCAAACAGTGGAACAAATCTTTACATCGTTTTGGAGAAAGTAAGATTGTTGCACTTGATATTTCAAAGGTATTTGATCAAATTTGGCATCTTACGCTTTTATCTAAAATGCGTGCTTTCGATATTGATGAAACCCTCCTTCGTTGGATAACAACTTTCTTTCAAACCGCGCCCAGGGCTCCGTTTTGTCTCCGACCCACTTTCTCATTTTCAATAATAATCTGTTGTCTGTTACTTCTAATCCAATAAATTGTCTCGCTGACGAAAGTAGCCTTAGCTTTTCTTATTCATTTCGAAACTCACATCTCTCCACTTGGGATGTGGAATTGCAACGGCAATATATGATAAGCTCACTAAACTCAGATTTAAACAGCATTTTAAAATGGGGGATAAAAAACCGCGTAGAGTTTAATGCTTCGAAAACTCAATGCTGTCTTGTATTGTTAAAGTGAGATATACCTCCCCTGCCACTGTCCGTGGGTGGCACTTGCATCAATGAGACCGAACATCTCGAGATTCTCGGTATGTGCATCTCTGACCACCTCTTGTGGAACGAGCACATTTGCGATGTCGTTAAAAATGCCGCAAGATGTTTAGGTTTCTTAAGACTATGCAAGACATTTTTTCCCCTTCTGACCTGGCTATCATCTACAAAGCAAACATACGTCCAAAGCTTGAGTACAACTCTCACGTCTGGGCTGGTGATAAAGTGACGTACTTAAGTCTTCTGGAGAGTATCCAAAAAAGATCATTCAAAATTATTGTTAACAATACCATCATTGAGTTATTTACATCTTTACAAAATCGGCGTAATGTCTCACGTTTCACCCTATTATAGCGATATTTCAACGGTATTTGTTCTAATAATAGTCAGCTGCATTCCTCTTCTTAAGATATTCAACCGTTATACCCGCGCCATCAGCAATGCCCATTAGTTCACCCTCAGTTCAACTTCGGACGTATTGTCATGTACAGATAATCGTTCTTTAGCCGTACCACGCGAATGTGGAACTTTTTTCCAAGCTCTGTCTTCCCCAGTCATTGTTATATTCAAGAATTCAAAACCAATGTTCACCGACATCTTATTATACATCCTCTATCCTTCCCTTATACTCGCACTGTGATCTTGGCATTCAAAGGGTAATGAAAAAAGTCCTTGAGTGCGCGTTGATTATAAAAAAAATCACCACCACCGACGACGCGTCGTGAGATAACAAGGCAATTCAAATTCTGAAGGAAAGGAGCCATTGTTTTGTAGGTTGAACTCCGTTCTAATTTCGAGAAAGCGAACAACGACTTGACCAAAAAGTACGTCCGGATGACACAAACATCTTATAAAGCTTAAGGTCCCTGTTGGTAATAAACAGTAGGCAATAGCTCTGGCGGATCAGTAGGTATGTGTAAGACCCCTGGCAGTACTCAGCAATCGTCATGGCAGGCACTAACTCTGGTCAATCAGCAGAATTAATTAGAACCCCTGGTAGCACCCAAAACAGTTTCAATCAAAATTAAAATTTAAAACCCTTTACCTCTTGTGGGAAGAAATTTCAATAATGAAACGACAGCGCTGCCGGAACTACTACCATGGGAGTATTTGTACTCCCTTTGCGTTCAGTGTACTCCCATACTCCGCTATACTCGAAAATACTCCCCTTAGCGCCTGTTTCACAATATACAAGTAAAGTTCCAGCTAAGCTACTTGGAAGCTAAAACTAGCAGTTAAAATTCAAAATAGCGTTTCACAATAACTGAGTAGAGCTAACTAGTAGTTCAAGTGTCAAGTACTTTATAGGGAGGATGAAGTGCCCTATAAAGTAGTTAACTGGCAGTTAACAGAATTAAAAGTCTGAAAAAAAACAAGATTTGTCTTTTTTTCAATTATAGGTAATAGAATTAAATTTCTCAAAAGCAAGGATTCGTAAATAATTTTAATTCTTTCCAATAAAATGGATATTCTTCTCGACACGAGTTTATGAGTTTTATGAGTTTTTTCGCGTTGTGGAGTTACCACGAAACCTTGGACAACATAGAATTCTCAAACTAGAAATATTCGCAATATTTTCGGGTTTATTCAAAATAGTGCATGGTTCGATCGATTACATTCCACAATACGAAATATGATCCGATTGATAATCATCCTGTGTATTGATTGATTAAAGATATGGCCAACAAACACAAGTCAAACAAAGAGTTATAACTTTCAAAGGCTGGTATTTATTCATTGAACGCTATTAGATCATTTCAGAGCGCCCTCAAAAGTTAATAGTGGTTCTGTTCTGACCTCTATTAAGTTGAGAGCAAAATCTACAAGGAATTATCCGAAGTAATTTCCGAAACAACAACAAATATCCTTTTGATTTTTGTTTATTTTTTTTCTGGCTTTGCCGTTGTCGTTGTTGGAATAACTGGCAATTAGTTTCCCAAAACACAAATTTATTAGAAGGCTGAATGTGAAACGTAAAACTCATTGACAGGAGGATTTAACTGGCAGCTAATTTAAGTGCTGGTTAACTAATCAGAACTTTACTTTTACATTGTGATACAGACGCTTAGAAACTTAAAGGAACATTATATTATATTAATTACAACAACTAGTCTAGCGGTGTTAAATTACACGAACAAGGCGGGCAATAGACTCCCATTTCTTGAGATAACTCGTCCATCAAACCTACGCTTCAATAATGGGATTGTGAGGTGTGATTTGTAGCTTGTTGAAACTACTTGTGGCCAAAGTCCATATAAATTCAAATGCGAGCCAAAAATAATCGGTAATCATGATGCGATAACGCTGGCCATTCAGAACGCCATGGAATTGACTGATTTCGATCATTTGCTACGGACGCCTGAACGGCAGCAATATTTTCGGCACTTCGAAAGGCAACATTTCAGAACGAATATACTTACTCAAATTTTTGGACTCGACTTGTTATTGCCGGATTGGAATAGTGTAAGCTGATAGTTGATAGTTGACACTCAATTATCTCTTCTTTTTTTCACTGAATTTGACTGGCAACTCTTAAAAATCAGCTTACACGATTCTACCCCCGGCCTACTAGGGTGAGAAATACGAATGAATTTGTGGTCATCGACTCCGCATTTCGGCAGAAGGCCGTTGGAGAATTTTCATGATGAAAATGGATTGTGATTCATTAGTCAAAATGTGCATTCACGAGGTAAATTCAAAGCTGTCAAAACTCGATTTTGTTTTCTTCTACCTAATCAAAAAGTTTCCCTGTTAAAAAATGTGTGCTCCCTTCAATAGCAAAATACTCCCCTCTAGTGAAAATTTGAAACGGCAGCCCTGTGAAACGATGATTGCTGCACGGTTGGCGGAAGAATCGACCAAAAATCATTAATTGTGATTGGGATCCTTTTTAGTGCAAAAGTACTGACTCTTATATGAATTTTTCTGCTAACACGGAATGTGAATTATAGAGAAACGAGTTTTAATTTTTCTTATAAAATGGAACTATTTGCAGAAAATAATATAAAAATATATGTCCGTGTCCTTTTATTTCATTTTTGAATTAAATGATTGCTTGTTCTTTAATTTTAAAAAAGAAAAAAAAGAAAAAAAATTGAATTTATTAAATTCTTAAAATGGTTCTAGTTTCTCTAATCATCACTAACAAGAAAACAAGCCTTGGGGGTAGAAAATTAAGAAAAAGGACAAACATAAATTTGGTTCAAGGAATTTTCGAAAGACTAAACCACAAACATGCGCTGATGATGCCCTTGGGCTATGTTAAACAATATCTTTTCTATTTAATCAACGTTTTCTTCTCTGTGTTTTTTTTTTGTAACATCATCACAAATTACACGCACATTATGGGCTTTATTTATCATAAATACCATAAGCACATTTATCCCATATCTACAATGTATACATGTGACTAGCCTACAAGCCTTCAGAATTCCCAAGATATACAAAAATCAACCCGAAAAATATGATAAATTTAATAACCAAGACAAAGAAATTCAGAACTTTCTTATATCTTTAATTTTTCAAAAAAAAAAATCCACCCTTGACTTGATATCCCGAAGACATCTCAGTTTTTTATTGTTGTGTTTCATTTGTCGCATGTAATAAAAGTAAATATGAACGACAATGAGAGGGTAGTAGTAGTACCTAGATATGCGTAAGCAAACATTGTGACAACCACCGACTTTTATCATTTTTCTTATTTTTTCTTCCGAAACGAACACCGTGTCGTCGCAACGTTGTCGTTCGGTTAATAGAAAAGATAAGAAAAAAAAAATCGTCGTGTCCTTACAACCAACTTGAGAGTGTTTTCTATTGCATTCATTAAGAAGATGGCAGCATGGCACCAAAAATATTTACCACTGGATATATGATTCAGCCTACACTATAGGTTGGCCCTAAACATTCATGTATAGGGATTCGTTTTTAAGATGTTCAACCCGAATGTGCTCACTCTTACGGTTTTTTCAGGTCAGGTCTTTCCCATCTTTTCTTATGTTCAACTGTGCTTTCACTTAAAAAAAGATATCAGAAACCCCTTGAATGAGTGCCTACTGTAAGAAAAAGTAAGTAATTTTCGGGACACCCTCATACAAACTTTATCCTTATAAGCCGTCTAGATGATAATGATGATGATGTGACGATGTTGGCCAATATCACTACAAGGACACAATAATATTGTTTTCTTTTTCTTTTTCGTCGACATCATTTTTCTCTTGGTGGGGGATTTTTGCTTGTACTTATTTTTCTAACACTTAAGCTTATGTCTACTTGTATGTCTATTTAGTAGCAGTTATGGAAAATAGAAAACTCACTAATGGACGGCGGCGGGGGTATTTTTACAAATTCTATGGGTAGGTAATGGTTGAAGAAAAAAACAAGCATACTCCTTTTCCGTAGACATTGTCGCCGTTGTAGACTTTTTTTTTTTTTTTGAAAAAGGTGTTGTCCTTGTTCTCGTTTCGATTGAAAAGAATTTTCTTTGGAGCTTATTATGTTCGAACGGAAAGCAAAAGGGAATAGAAGAAAAGTTCTCACATAATTAACAATTCTAGCTTTTATCCCTTCAGTCATTTTTTAACCATTCTGGATGACGATTATAATGTTGGAAGGTGTTGGGGAGAGGTGGATGTACTTTTACTATAGCGGCCTTGGTTTTGTCATTTATCATAGCTAGCTAGGGCATATTATACGAGTTGGTTGGTAGTCTGTTGTCTGTGAGACAATCTGGGGACCCCCAACAAGGATATTTCACATCTGCATGAGCACTTTGTTTGGATTTTCAATATGATGGAGGCGTTGATAGCAGGGCAATGAAAATAATGTTTCCGCTCATCCTGTATCGATATTATGTGTATGAATAATTATCATTGAAGGATAAGAAAATTCCTTTTGAATATACAAATGTATGAAAATTCCAGGACCTCCATTTTATTGTAGGCAACTGGCAAAAACAAATTCAGACATTCACAATAGGAATATTAATTCATCCAGAAGTATGCTCGGATATGGAATATAAAATATCTAGATTGGTACGCTGGTCTTACAAGGATATGTATTACATTTTCCTTTGGGTATCTCTGGAGAGGGGAGCCTATTGTTTTTTTTTTCTTCTCGTTTTTTGTTTGGATAAAAGCATCCAGCAGGATATGAAAACAAACCCAACAAAGAGGATGCCAATCTCTCTCCCATAACATCCTTCGAATCAAAACGTCGCGTCCTACCAACCGGCCGACTGACTACCGACCGACCTATTCGTTTAAGGGCCGAAGGATATGGGCTATATCAAGGATATATTGCGTTTTGTTCAGTGCGATATTGTGTTTGCTTTTACTTAAGTTTTTTTTTGTATTATTTGGGTTTGAATGTATTGTTACTTTGTTTCGGCGATTGTACTCTTTTCTCTGTTTTATATCACTACGATCTACAATCTCTGTGGTGTACATGCATATGGGTGGGGTACGGGTGGTTGAGTGATTTTTTTTTTCTTTTTTTTTATTAAACATTGGTTTTGTATTAATTGCCCTATTTTTTTCTTTTTTTTCTCTCTGAAGAGAAATCGAGAAAGAATGCCTAAAATCTAGAACGTATATGTATTTTGTATAGAGACTGATTTCCTTTATGTTGATCTGATGGCTCGTATGTATTGATAAGAATTGATCCTTTTTTATGTGTAAGGGGGCTAGATATTCGGTTGAGTGATTTTTTTTTTCCTTTTGTTCTAGGATTCTTTTGTTTTTTCGGTCGTGAATGGACTGTATGTGGTAAGAAATTGAAGTTTAATCAAAGTTTTATTTTTTTTAGTTTCTTTTTGTTAAATTTAGTGGAAAAAGGGATACACTCAATATAGATCTGGTTAGTTGGATGGGACATTTATTGTGGTAGAAATAGTTTTGGTTGATATTTGCGTGTTTGGGGGCTGAGTAAATAAATTTGAAGGCTTTCCGTTTTGCAAATTGATATAAAATATGTAAGCACTACCTTCTTCTCGTTCCTCAAGCTCTTGCTAGCATAAATTGATTTCAAATTATTGGCATTTTGTTAGTTAATATCACTGTCATCATAGCCGGCGTGACTGATGAAGTTACTACCTTCATTTGAACCACGAGCCACAAATCGGATGCGGACCGGGCTTTCTTAAACAAGTTTTACCTTGTATCCCGAAAGGTGCCCGATGCCATTTAACACCCCAAAGTTTCTTCTGTCCTGGTCTATGTCACATTTGCTGCTCAAATTTGGACTTCGGCGCTGTTTCCTATGGTACCGCGAAGGACTTTAAGGGCCAGTTCCACTTTGCGTATATCAGAAGTTGTGTAGCCCATTGTGATCGACCAAGCTTTTTTTGAAATTTGTACACATTCCAGATGTTTTTTATACCCTTAATATGCCAGAGGTATAGTGAGCACAATATTCATGAAGAGAGGAGTGTCGGTATACATTGGTTTCAAATTCCTGAACATTGTAATAATTCAGAAAGACAAAGTGTGGAGGAAAGTTTCGTATTAACGAATTACGGTTAAAAAGATCTTTGTACTCAACAATACGTCCGAAGTTGGGCTCGAACTCCGAAGATTTTTCTATTGCCAACGATTTTTAATGCAGCCGTCTACGAGGCTACAGCACCAGCCCATTTTGCTCAAGCTCAAGCTTCGAACGAATATTTGTAAGATATATAGATTGTAGCAAGATGAAAAAATGAGATAAATTGTTGATCGTGTCACGAAACGTAAACATCTTGCTGAATGTTTGGTACAAGATATGGTGAGTGATGCACATACCAAAAATCTTGAGATGTTTTTCCTTGTTGATGCAAGTACCACTCACTGACAGTGGAAAAGGTGGTGCTTCAACAAAACAAGACTGAATTGCGATAAGGAAACTCTTAACTCTTAAATGAGGAAGAATGTTGGCGACAAAATGCAGCCCTGCGGCATGCCAGCCTTTATTATATGTATTACAGAATTGAATCCGTCCACCCTTCCGTGCCTTCTATTTTTTTGTAAAAACAGCACTATTGCCTCGATGCGCATAATTCCCTATAGAGACCACGTTTTAAAGCTTTCAGAAATTACTTTTATTAGCTTCTGAAAATCTTACTTACTTACTTAAGGTGGCGCTACAGTCCGTTGTGGACTTGGGCCTCAATCAACAGTCTCCGCCAGCTAGCTCGGTCCTTAGCTAGTCGTCTCCAGTTTTGCACTCCAAGTTAATTGAGGTCCTCTTCCACTTGAGTGCGCCACCTGAGTCACGGTCTTCCTCTCCTCCTACGTCCCTCGGGAATAGTGTCGAAGGCTTTCCGGGCCGGAGCATTGGTGTCCATTCGCTCTAAATGACCGAGCCATCTGAGTCTCTGGACCTTGACCCTTCTGGCTAGGTCCATGTCGTTGTACAACCCGTAAGGTTCGCTGTAATATCTTCTTCGCCATTCCCTTTCAATGCACACGGGGCCAAAGATGACCCGAAGAACTTTCCTCTCGAAACAGCCTAAGGCACTTTCATCCGATTTTGTCAGGGTCCATGCTTCTGCACCATACAGCAGGACTGGGATGATGAGTGTGTTGTACAGTTTTACCTTAGTTGCTCGAGAGAGGGCTTTTCCACTCAATTGCTTTCTAAGCCCAAAGAAACAGCGATTAGCAAGAGTTATTCTTCGTCTGATCTCGGCGCTGGTGTT
>CAKKXW010000002.1:85623013-85639133 GCA_920937365.1 Sphaerophoria rueppellii | reverse complement strand
ATCTCGAATCTAAATTAACTTTATCATAAATTTATAATACTAAAAGTCCTCGATTATTTTCATTAAAGACCTTCGAAATTTTGCACCAGAGATCCCTTAATACGCGTAGCACCGTTATCACTATACCTTGACGCACAAATTTTTTTTTTTTTTTTGAAAATTTGGTCGATGGTTGACTTTCCTGGCCTGAAGCCACATTGATAAGGACCAATCAGATTGTTGACGAAAGGCTTCAGACGTTCACATATTACGGCAGATAGGATCTTGTAGGCGATGTTTAGTAGACTTATTCCTCTATAGTTGGCGCAGTTTAGAGGATCTTCCTTTTTCCTGCCTTCTATTTTTTTTTTTTTTTAAACACGCAGTTCCATATCACTATTGCCACGATGCGCATAATTCCCTAGAGACCACGTTTTAAAGCTTCCAGAAATTACTTTTATTAGCTCCTGAAAATCATAATATTTAAATACTATTTCAATTAAATCTAAGCTCTATGTAGACACTTATTAAATGTTTTGTCGAAATTAAGCCACAAAATCTCCTATTTGAAACTTTTTAATACCTTCCAATGAACAACCCCCACCTATCGCCTCAGAAAGTTAAAACAAAATCACGAAAATCAAATTAACAATCAAATCCACAAAATATAAACGATGAAAACGAGTAAACAATTTATCCCAAATTCCAAACTATCAAAACCAAAACTAACATTCATCCTGTTTAACTTTCCTCCCTGTCTCCGGTTTGCTTTCGTACAATTAAAACTACCTATTAACTTTCTGAAATGAGTGCGGGGAAGTGGGGGGTGAAGTAATCCGTTTTCTTAAGCATATACGACACTTTAGAAGTTACTCTAATTTCCTACTTCCACAAAAGAATAGATCCTATCCGAAACAATTTTGTATATACGAACTTTACTTATACCTTAATCGAGATCCTTATAACACAGAGTATAATTTTGTTCGGTGATTTCCGTTAAATTTATCTCTCGACATTTGTATATCCTTTCTCGCATGCCTTGTTAAACTTTTCTGATGTAAAAGTCAAGTGTTTGTTTCATCGATGTCATTATAGCCAAGTAGAAGCAATCGAAAGCGAGTATTTAGTTCTTCAAGCGAGAATATACGTTTTATCTAATGGCGGTCTCGTTATTTCGATACAAACTCGGAGGTACCTATATGCCATTTGCACGCTTATCATCATATCTGCGATAAATGTGGAAATTTCATATATTTACCCATAGAGAAAGAGGATGTGTGTGAATATAATTCATTGCGAACCCGTTAACATTTTTTTTTCGTGTGTTTTGCTTGTTGTTTTGTTTACCCACGCAATACACTCCAGCCATCATTCATATCCTTAAAATTGCTGCTTATGAAATATAACAAGTTATTTCCATCTTCCGAAGCCAATGGGCTGTCGTAAACATTCCAATTAAAGTAATTAGCCAAAAGAAATAATGATCGCTATGGAACTTTTAACATACTTCTCCCAGTCCCTTCTTCTTCTCGTAATCGCGTGTGCGTGTGCTCCAAGTTTGTCGGGGCTTTTCGACAAAAACTTTGCAAATAAAACATTTCAAATTGTTTGTTCGAGCGCCCGCCTCTCTTAAAACACGTTACCAACCTTTCCTTTCATTCAGAAGGTACCTTCCAAAAAAACAAAACAAACATCCGTTCTCCTCCCTTCGAAAAACCCCAGCGGGAAGGAAGAAGCGCAAAAAAAGACCTCCAACCCCCCCAAAAAAGAAAAAAAAAATAAGGAATAACAGAAATTATATGGATGGAAAAGTTTTCGACATAACAATAAAGTTTGAACAAAACGTGAGCTGAATTGGAAATGTGGGTAAACTTTTCATTTCCAAATGATACACTCTCGCCTTAAGAGGTTGGTTGCTTTTTTTCTTGTTTTTTGCTCATATACAGATACCCACACACAAAAAGTCACTCTGACAGTGTTTTTTGAGGATTATTTTGGACAGTCCAGCATGGAGCCTAAGTTTGTTTTTTACAACCACTTAACTGCATTTAGTATTTTCCTCTAAGAAAAAGTTTAACTTTAGTTTTTCATCAAAGTTTTTGGGTCTTTCGTTGTCGTTTAGTTTTTCTTGCGCAAATGCAGGCTACTCGAAAGTTAGGAGCACTCAGAACTAACCACCAAAATTATTATAGTCTACAGATCCAAGGACAGATTAGAAGAAGAACAGCTTTATATGCACCGCCAGCAACATATTACTCGACAGAGTCCTTTGTGACGTTGCGATTCTTTGAGCATTTCGCACAGCCACCCTTTCTTGTCGAAGGATACCCGGCTGTAGAAGAACTTTCGATGGCCAAAGTAAAATGGATCCTTTTTAATTAGGATTGAAAAAGTCCGAATTAAAAATAATAAAAAGCGCTGCAGCAAAGGCAACACAGAAAAAAAAAAAGAAAATTTGGTGAAAAGGGATATTTTCGAAATTAAAAAGTTGAGAAAACCAACAAACAACCTTCGCAAGCGATACGATACGAATCTATGTTCACTTGTTTGCGTGTGTCGGAGTCTATGATTGTAGGAAAGAGTGCGTTTTTTTTTTCTTCATTGTAGAATTAAAAAGTTTCGTGTTGGAAATTTGATTCACTGTAAGAGCTTACATTTTATTTGAAAACAGCGAAAAATAGGCAGAAAAGGGAAAAACAAAGACGTTGAACAATAAGACCGAATTCGGGTAAAAGGATTAATTTTTTCCAAGGTAGAGGATACTTTTGTTTTTTCTAGAAATTTTATGAAGTTAGGAACATTCATTAGACTATTCATTTTTTAATGGGATGGAAATTTCATGAATGGAATGTAGCCAAGAGAACCTTGAGCCTATGTTTGTTTTTTTGTTATTTGTGTTTTTTTTTTTTTCAACTAAGAAAAAATAATAAATTCAGAATTAATGGATTGTGTGTGTGTTTGTTTTTCTTTTACAAACACAAGCAAAATTATGAAAATAGGTAATTTGCAATTGACGTTGATTTTTCAAAGCATTATTGTTTGTAATCAACATTTGAATTGATGCCTCAGGTGAAAATATGTGTGTGGTCTTGATAGGTCATTAACAGAAATAATATTTTATTTTTGAACGAACTAGTTTGTTTTGTCAGTCTCGTTTGTTTTTGTTAATCATTGTAAAAAAAAAAAGAGCAGTAAGAAGCTTGGAGGCATAATATTTATTTGGTGTCAGGTACGTTTGGAAGAGTGTGAAAGCAATTCGTTTGTTTTTTTTTGGGTAAATACCATACAAATAATTTAAAAAACGTATTTATAGAAATTAATCAAAATAATCAAAAAATAACTAACATTTGTTACACAAAATTTTAATGCAAATAACTTTCTCAAATATTTTTTAATTTGTGAATTTTTTGTTTTGAAAGTTTTTCGAGCCATAAACATATTTTTAAATTAAATTTTGTGTACCCTTGGGTAACTACTACTGTTAAGAGCATCCCTATCACAACATTGATTGTTGAAAAATCCTCTGAAATGGATGATATTTTTCCCCCTTCAAGTTATTTTTAAACAAAATAAAAAGAAAGGTAGGGACGTGGCTAGGCACCAGCCAAAAAAAGTCCGGCTCCAAAAAAGTCCTCTCATAAAAGCAATAATTTACCTGTTCTCAGCCTTGTAATTTCTCAAAACAGTTGCCCTTCCCGTTCCCCTATTGTACAGGAAACCTTTCAAAATATTTCGGATCTCATTGCCAATGAACCTATTTCAAAATCGCTTCCACTAAACAAATCTGGCATCAGTCCTTTTTCCTTTTCATGATATTTCCTTCTTATTATAAAATTTGAACGTTGACATCAAATGTGAAACACTTTTAACACGCAAATTGTTACATCGATTCTTTTGAGGTAATCTTCGACCACTTTTTGACATGTATTAGGCGGTATCTCAGCCATAACTTGACGAAGGTTTATCTGCATAAGCACGGTCTTTCGCCCACAAAGTCCAGCGGTGTCAAATTGCTTGCATGATCTTGGTGGCCAGTTGATATCACCACGACGAGAAATTACGCGGGCAGGAATGTCTCTTGCAATAAAACCATATTCGCTCGAGTTGTGTGGCACGTTGCACCGTCTTGTTGAAACAACATATTCTACAAGTCGTATTCTTCAATAGCAGACAAAAACAAGGCGGTTATCATATGACCATAACGCTCCGAATTGACGGTGACAGTCTTTCTATCGTCGTATTCGAATAAATAAGGTCCAATCACACCTCCGGACCAAAAAGCGCACCAAACAGGGATTTTTTTTGGATGTAATGGTCTATCTTCAATTACTTGAGGATTCTCAAAACCCCAAATACGACAATACTGCTTATTAACATACCCACCAAATTATTAACATACCCACCAAATTATTAACATACCCACCGAATGATTAACATACACACCCATTCGACGTGTCTACGATATTGGGAATGGTCAGCTAGCTTCAGTTGTTGTATGAGCCTTAAATGGAAGTAGGAGTATAGTATAGATCCATACACCATAATGTGTCGTAAGACAGTCCAAATACACATACATACGGCAACACTTTCACATACAACAGCGATATTTTCAGTGGTACGAGCGGAACGATGATGCAAAGGCCTTACACTATCTGCAGCCAATCCAGTCTCTTCAAATTTCAAATCTGCCTATTGCTTGCGTAGTTGGATGATTATGTAAACTATAATCTCCTCTTAAGGCACGATATGTGACAGTGGCAGAATCAATATTTTTGTCGTAGGTTTTAACAATTGTTATGCGTTGTGCGAATTGTTAAGCTTAAGCGATCCGTTTTCGTAAATGTCAGATTTTCAACTGAAAAAAAAAAATTGTTTAAAAACTTAGTTTGAGAGATGTCAAATCAGTCCTTTACTTTTGAAACCGCGAAATGGATAACCCGGTATATTCACTAGCCAAAACAAAGCCTGATTACATGTTGGTTCATTTGGTCAGTTCAAAGATAATTACCAATCCGTCAAGCTTTGAATGTTCTAAAAACACCTAACAGTTTTTATTGTCCTTAGTTTTCTTTTTGATCCAATTTGTTTTAAAAATACTATGGAACTCATCTGTGTTAAAATAACTTCATGGCAAATATCAATTTTTGTATTAAATGCATATATTACTTCTAAAAGCCTTAAGTGAAGTTAAGTGAACTTTCTTTAATCTTAGACTCTGTTTTCTGTAGATATTGCTGATCTTGACAGCTGCTTTCTTTTAAGGGCTTCAAATCCTCCTCTTATTGATTGGGTTATCTCTGAAGACAATTTATATTTTGAAGCTTCTACAATTTCACCTCAACTGGAGCTTCAAATGCTTGATACATATATGAATACTAGCTGACCCGGTAGACTTCGTACTACCTCAAATTAAAGGCCTATCTTCTTTACCCCACTACCAAACCAATAACCGCTACTTTATTATCCTACAACCCCCTACCCCGCTACTCTTTACCCGCTACCCAGCGATCCGCGATTTTTACCCGCTACCCGCCATACCATTACCCGCTCTCCCGTTACCCACTACACCGTTACCACTCTACCCACTACCCACTATCTGCTACCCAATACCCGCAATCAGCTACCCGGACGCTCTCTGACAGATGACCCGAAAATTTTTTGGAGGTACATTAATTCGAAGAAGAAATGTAGCCCTTAACTTAACTTCTGAAATTTGTTATGAATTTGCAAATAATTTCAGAAAATCTTTCATCTGTGGTGAATAAAGATTTTTTTTCAATCGGCCTAATCGAGGTAACCGTCGGAGCGGAGTTTTCTCCGATTTCCTCCGAATTTTGCTTCGAGGTAGTTCTCCGACAAGCAAAATGTCTCCGATTCGGAGGAAATCGGAGAAAATTCCGCTCCGACGGCTACCTCGATTGGGCCGAATATTTCAATATTTACGTGGCTGTCCACAATTATTGTTAAACAAAATAACAGTAGAAACTGACGAAATTATTAACATTTTTTCTCTTTTAAAAGAAGCCTTTTCGAGTGGTCCAAATGGAATTTCACCTGTAGTTTGAAAAAAGTGTAAGTCTGTGTATTTTCGAATTGTTTTTGAAATTATGAAAATTTCTGTCACTTTGGAAGAACGATTATACCAGTCTATAAGAAGAGAGGTAAGGCCGATATAGACCTGCATTCCTAAGGTGTTTGAACAAGTTATATGTGACAATTTGACATTTAATTGCAGGAACAACATCTGTCACCAACAGCATGATTTCATGCAAAAACGTTCTACTGTCACAAATCTTCTTGTTTTATAAATTAAATGTGTTCGCACTTTGGAAAGTGGTCAGAAAATAGATTGTGTCCATTCAGATTTTTCGAAAGCTTTCAATCAGGCATTTTACTTCTATAAGTTAATTTTATGCTAATTCGGGAGTTCTTCAGGGTACCCATCTAGGACCTCTATTTTTTAATTTGGCTATAAACGATGCTACGTTATGTGTACGTAACAGCAAAATTCTCATTTACGAATTAACTTGATTCTTAGTTTTGAAGTGCTTTTGGTTTTACTTTTAATAAGATTCTATTTCTAGGACAGTTCTTAGGGGCAAGCCGGGAACATTTAAAACAAAATATCCCTTTGGATATATTGACTCTATTGAGTCATTAGCTGTCAAATTTCATCAACGGATGGCAAACATCCTATCTTCTCTAAACCAATCAATTTTCTTGAGCAGACTACTGTAGAATAGTTGCAGTTGAATAACAAAGTGTTTTGAATTTTACTCTTTTGTGTGAGTACGTTATTGGAAACGTCTCATGCTCTGCGTCTTCGAACTTTGAGCATATACCAGAATGTGGCTGCTGTAGCCGAGAGTGTTCGACTTTATTCAGAAGCATCAACTCTACATGCCAATACTCTGAAAATGAGGCTGGGATCAATATTCCATCCAAAGTGTGGGATTAGAAAGCCGTAAATGATGAACAAAGTCATTAAAAACCGAATATGATTGCGATGTCCGGTTACCGACCATGTGATGATCTCAAAATCTGTTTCCTTGGTTTTTGTCCTCAGCTTCTTGTAGTCACATCTAAAAAATGTCTTCCGATGCAAATATCTCGGCATAATCCGATCTCTCAATTGGATTTCATTTAAACTGAAGCTCAGATTAATCAGATTCCTTAAAGTAAACCCCGTTTGTCGGTATGTGTCTTGAAAACCTGGTAGCGAAGATAGTAGCCAATTTTTTTCTAACAAGAACAAATTTCTGCCAATTTGAAATCAGTAGTTTTTCTATCGAGTCTACTATCAAGAAGAAGTGGAATTCAATTTTAATTGAAAGAGTTTATCAAAACGAACTTAAAATTCTTTCAACAGTCTTTAGAAGACTAGCAGAAAGCACCGAAAATACCAGACTCAGTCCACCTGCCAGCCAATTAAGGACGACGTCAATTCAAAAGTCAGAATTTTATGTCTATCTTCCGACGACTACGCAAAGAATCAACTCACCCATTAATTCGCCCTTGCACTAGTTGAAAATTTGACAACAGTTAGCTAGTATGCCAATCCTCAAACGCTTTCAACCATTTTCCGGTTATGTGTCATTTCTCAACGATCCTCTTTCTACCAAGATTGCATTTTTGGAAATTTTCTTTTTTTTCATCATCAGTTCAACTGTCGACTAACGTAGCAAAAAAATCCTTGAACTCTCCTCTACATGGAGTTGTCACGACAAACAAAAAAAAAAAGAAAGAAAGGAAAACAGAAAACATTTTTGAATGTAAAAAATGGAGACTAAACGAACGCACGTTGCGGAAATTGGGCTAATGACAAAAGCGCCTTTAGGATCCACTTTTCGGTTGAATGGATAAAAAATGTGAAAATCTGGTTGTGGTGTCTGATGCTGTGCGTGTGATCAAAAATTGAATTGATATGAGTGCGTAGGTGTGTTTGGGGAATGGATATGAGAGTGCCGTGTTTCATTTTGTCACTCTGAAATTTCTTTACCAAATTAAAGGAAATTCCAGTGAGGTCTACAGAGACCTGTCCTTAAACTTCGTAATCATATTAATTCTTGAACAAATTACTGCCAAGTTACGAAATGATGAAATTATTATGATTCCATCACGACTTGGGTTTATTTCTTCCTTTTTTTTAAAGACAGAGAGAGAGAGAGGGTAAAAAGCAGACAGTAATGAAATTGTGGAAAAGACGATTTTACGTCGTCGACTTCCTTTGGGAATTTTCAGGATGAAGACAAATTTTTCTTATCCCTCAAACTTCCTTGGCAGCGCTTCTGTTATTGAGATTAAAGAGGATAGCCATTTCAAGCAATACTTTCTCAGTTTCAGTAAATTTTCTTAAATTTCAATTTTCATTGAAAACAAAACATAAATTCCGACGAAAAATTAACCCTCCGAAAGAAAACTGTCAAAAGTGTCAAATCCGAAAATAAAACAAACACTCGCAACACCCCACATGCTTCGTTTCAAAATTCACACCATGTCATACAGTTGGAAGGGAGTCATTCATCTAACTAATCACTAGGTTTGTCAAATGACGAAAATAATAAAACAGAACTCCTTTGCATGCACATAATTTTTTCTCGAGGGGGATTCGTTCGAAAATAAGATAATATATTGTCTGGTTTATTTTTGGCGACGATGGCAGCGGATTAAATTGACGAGGAGTGTAGAGTTTAGTAGTGGAGTGAAAATCTGTGCTGTCGTATGTACTTCAAATATGAAGCAATGAAGACGTATATAATATAAAAGCTTCAACTTTACTAAATTTAAAGTACTATTTTAAATTTGTCGACAGCCCTGCATATGTAAACCTGAGCCCAACATTCATTAAGATTTTTGATACTTCTCGCAAGCAGAAAAATTGTGGAAAGGTACAATCGCGCCTGTTTGTCTGAAACGCTTCTATTTTTATATTTGGCAACGCAATGAAATCTCCTCATTAATCATCATGACTATCAAAAATTATACGGCTTGCGTCGAAAGATGCTGCGGGAATTTCGTCGGCTCTCCCGAATGCGATACAGCAACTTTGAAACGAAAAACTTTCAGAAAATAACCCAACTCCAATAAAATCGTAACCACCATACCCCCATGCCTCGAAAGTCATGGACCGAACAAGAAGATAGAACTTCAATATTATGAATATGCGTTGCGTGTTGGCTGTTGTCGCTGTTACTGTCATAAATCTTTGCAGGACATTTTTAATGGTTCACATCATGAAATAAAATAAATTACGACTACGGAGTTTATTGCGTCGAGTTGGATGCTGCTGCTGCGGGCCACAAGCGGCGCGCGGAACGCTGTCATTCAGTGTTGCTGTCAGTAATGCTTTGTGTTGCGAATGCCCAGCCCAACTCTTCCATCTCTCACTTATTTGTCCATGTCGCCCTCTTGTTTATCATCAATGTTATGTCAAATGGGGTAGCGGTGGCTGTCAGCTCGGTTGCTAGGGAAATCATTATGGTGATGATGAGATGATAATGATGATACTCTCATGTGTGCTCGGTCTCTCTTTGCTTACTCTATATATGCGGATACGGTACGGATATACGGATGCAGAGGAATATTTGTATTCAGAATTGAAGATTATGATTTCTGGAATAAGTCATAATTATTGCAAGAGCCCTCACAACACAACCATCCCATTTTAATGAGTTGCATGCGCTGATGGGATATATTTTCATAAAGCCGAAATCTCAAGATTGGAGTTCCCTTGAGTTGGGCATGCCTGGAATTCGGTTTTAAGGTTTCTTCGTCGGCGGCCCTCTAATTATTATTATTTTTCCCTCTCTTGAGATCTGCGACATAAATTTATCCACGAGTTATTTTTTTTTTGCTGCCAAGTACCGTTTCACAAAAGTGTGTATACAATATACATACAAATGGAGTGCGAGGAAATCATTCGTTTCGTTTGAGTCGGTTTTGAAGTGAATCAACGTCAAGTCAAGCACCAACGACCAAACGATATGACGATGACGGGCGAACGGATGTGCGGATTAATGATGTCAACTTGCGGTGACATTGGTGGCAATCTAATTTAATGGTTAAAATCCAACCGAATTCAATATGGTTATGTCGTTTGCATAGACAGACAGCAGCATCAGCAGTGCCGTGCCTCTGACAGGAGGACATAATACACATAGGGCTTATTTCTTGAGTACGCATAATGGATTAATGGGAAGCATGTTTTTGTTTGGCACTCTCGAAATGCAAAATAAATACTTGTTATAGGATTTAGAGCATTTCGGGGCGCTATTAAGGGACAAACTGCTTCTTACGCACATGTCTGTTAATGCGGAGACAATTTAATTAGTTTAATGGAAGTGGAACGGACATCATACCGCACAAGTGGTGGAATATTCTAATTTATTTTTATCTTTCAAAAATCCTAAAAAAGACCTTTTACAAACATACAAACCGATTTATAGATTTGTTTTTAATCGAAACGCTTATGACGATTCTCCTTAGTTAAGATTTGCTTATACGGACGGAAGTAACAGTCACTTTGAAAGTGAAGAAAAGAAAAAAAAACATAAAACGAAAAACAGAGTTAAACGGTTTAAAACAGGTTAATCAGAAACCGGAAACAAGAAGCTGGAAACCGGAAACAGGAAACAGGAAACAGGAAACTATGATGAACACACAAAAAAAAAACAAATTTTATACTGACAAATGTGAAATTAAGAACCAAGCTTGGTATATGCATACATTGTTGGGTAGTACAGGGAAAATGGCAATCTATTTTGTCGCTATCTTGAGACCCAGCCAAGAGCTTTTTTTTTACAATTCCAATTCCAACGTTTCGTAGGTATCCTTCGGTTTTTAAGAAAATTCTTACTGTTGATTTTTGCCGAAACCTTTCTTAATTTCAAATTATTTTCTCAGAAAATAATTTACTATTGCGTGTCAGTTGTCAAATTATTCACTTTTATCTCAAACACTGTTAAAAATGCAAACGTCTCTGAAAGTTTGAAATTCAATTTGGCTGAATTCAAAAACACTCAATTCTCCGAATTTATGCTTTCACATTAATTTACAAAATATTTTTCAAGTGCAAACATAAACATTCTAAAAATAATATTCATTTGAAAACTTTATAAGAACACCAGTTTACTGCGAATGCATTAATTTTATCTTCCAAATTCATTTCACCATATTTTTGTTTTGCTTCATGAGTGTCATGGGCATGTTCATGAACCAGCTTTTATCCTGTTCTTGTCCCTAAGCACACCTGCACAAAATGTAACCCCTTCACATGTTGTTCAACTTTTTATTCACACCTCCTCGCTCCATCACAAGACAAACATTCCACATGGACAACAGAAGAGCTTAAAAAAGACCATAATAATCCTGTGAGCGAACAGCTTTATGAAACTCGACAGCAATTTTAAGTCCCTTAATAATATTTTTGCAACCGCACCCTTTGGTCTGATCTGATGGTGTATTTGGTTTGAAAATTCAACATTTTTGTTGGTCTCTCTTGTTGGCCAACACGATAAACAAAATACAAACAAACAATATTGAAAAGGGTTTAAAAAGTTAACAAGGTTGCTTAACAGCAGCGATGTGCGGTGGGATCAACATTTTTTTGAACATTCGAAATTAAAATTTATGGACTAAAAAGAAAGGGAGAAACAAATAAATTTACATATGGTTTCGGTCTCTATGTCCATTTTTGTAAAAATGACAAAAAAAAACGCCTCCCGGCAGCGATAGGATGATGATGATGACATTTGGGACATAATTGATTCCACATATTCAAATTGTCAAAATAAAATTAAAAAAAAGTTAAATTCCGTTCGAATTCCGGATGTTTCCAAGAATGTTGTTGTTCGAATGACATTTCCGGCCTGTTTGCATCGAGATTTTACTGTTGCCGACAAAGGACATGACACATTATGATTTATTTAGTCCAAATAATATTATAAACGTTCGTTGTGTAAATCCTAGGCCAGGGCACATCGCCACGCTGCCGCCGACACATGGGTATTTTCTTTTCTTTTTTTTTTGTATAGTGAAGAGCCAACAGTATAATGAAAATAGCGTCCCATTGGGTGACGAATGGAATATTTTGTCGGAGGAAGGGGCGGGCAACATGAGGGTGAACTTAATTTTGAATATAATGTGACCAGAAGGTCGTAAAATAAACCATTATTGTCATCGTTCCACCATACGTGATCAGAATGCTGGCCAATTCGTGTTGTTCGACTATGAAAGTCTGGAAGCATCCACAAAATGGAGCCACATCATTGTGTTCGCTGTCCAAATGCAAGAAAAATTATCATACTCGTATAGTTTTAGTAGATACGGTTTTGAGTAACATTGTATGGTGTTCATATTGATGACAGCAATTTGCATTAAAAGTTATATTCTGATAAATTCCAGTGTCAAGTTTGTGTGATGTTCGAATTGAGTATAAATTTCGTTGTGTCAAATTTTAGAAAGTTGATTTTCATTACTTTGAAGGATTTTGTGACATCTTTTGTGTTCCACATTTGATGACCGATTATATGCAATTTGTTTCATCATTCGCTGTACAGTGTACTGAGAATAAGTATTGATTCACGAAAGACATGTGCAACGCAGTGGTGGATAAGATATGTCATAAGAACAATTTTCTACTTGAGAATTGAGATCTTAAGAATATTTTTGTGTTCGTGCTCGTGCATCGTGCATCGTGCCTCATGCGTCGCTCAATTCATTTAAAATGGGATCGTCTGGAGCGCTGCTACCCTTGTAATGATTAAGCGCAGTATATTTTGTAAAAACAACGCAGTAGATTTCATGAGAGTGCAGTAGATTTTATAAATACAAACATTTTATTTCAATAAACAACTATCATAAAAAAAATAACTAAAATAATTTCAATTCAATAAAAAATCATCAAACAAATAAACAACTGAAACAATTCAACAAAAAATCTATTTTTTATAAATTATTTAAAATAAATTAAAAACTAAAAATATCACAATTCATTTTAAATACAATTCATTCTTTAAAATGACTATTTAAGACCATGAAAATTATTCATTTTTCTCTTAAAAGATCACAATTCATTTCAAATGATATTGAGGTTCAGTGTTCAGTCTCTGAAATTACAGTTACGTTCTTACAAATTCTCCGTTCACAAATTTGAACTCTTTAAAAAAAATAATTATTCCGGGAGAGTCTGAAGGGGACCAACAAACAATTTTTGGGTCTGAAAATTCTTTGGCCAAAATTAAATTTTGTAGAGTTTTAGTGCTGAGGTTATTTCTGTTGTCAGTTTTCACCAAGTTGACCAGTGAAAACTCTCGCTGGACAGCTGCGCTGCTATGAGGCAACGAACAAAGAAGAAGCATACATTTTGCCAGCTCTGCCAACACAGAAAGACCAACTGCGTTTTTAAGATTGAAAGCTTTTGCCCAAAACTTGGTAATGTCCAATAGGTTATGGTATTTTTCAACCATTTCGCCATTTCTTATTAAAATTCTCCATTGTATATTAAATGGCGATTGACAACATTTTCCATCGAAAGCCAACGAGTAGAAGACAAAAGGTATTTTTACATTAAAGCATTCTTGAAACGCTTTATATGCTCCAATGCGTTTTGGGCTATGCGCGAAGTAGTTATAAATTGCTCTGATAGAATTTTCTATATATTGAGGAAATCTTTCGGTGCAGCCGAAGCACAAAGATGTTACGAGTGACAGGTACATCCAAGAAAATAAATATTCTTATCTATCTGGCGAAACTTTACTTTACTTTACTTTACCAAACCAAGGTTAGGTTAGGTTATGAGGGGTGTGCACAGCGTGAACTATTTCACACACGGGGGCCTACTGGTCCATTGTGATCCCCTATAAAAATAAAAGTTAGCATCGATGCTATTCAAAGTTGTCGATTAACGTAGAGCGGCTTGTTAATGAACCAGCCTGTGCTATCTATAAATTTCCTCATGTTTGCCATTGAGACCTGTTTTAGATCATCCAGTTCCCCAACAAACCTATTCCCAGGTGTTTAATGGTTTCTATTTCCTCTTCATCTTCACCAACATTACCGGACATAACAGATGCATTGTCTGTTGCTAGTCCAATAATATTGGTGAGGGGAATATCTTTTTCTTCGCAAACGGATTTTATTCCCGAGAATATTTCTGTTCTAATAAAGCAAGAAAAAGGTCAGTGATTTTATTTCTACGAGTAGAATTTTTGTTGTTCTAGGTCTGATCCTTAGAAGCGCTGGCGCTGCTTGAGAAAAGCCACCGTAGAGGTGGAGTTATTAACCGAACGCACTTTTATAGTGGCGTTTCTCAAGCAACGCCTCTATGGATTAGATCTAAAACTACAAAAATTTCCCTCGTGGGACTTGTATGAAAAATTAAAAAGAATTTGTCATATTGTATTTCTGCTGAATGCATTCACAGTAGACGTCATTTTGAGTTTGAAACTCGAAATGGACGTGTTAAGAACTAACTTTGAACATTCATCTGAAAATCTGGAAAAAGGAGTAGATTCGTTTTACTGCGTAGTAGATTTTCGTTTGAGCCAAATTGTAGTAGATCTACTTCTAAAGGAGCAAAGTGGCAGCGTTGTCTTCTGCGCCAATAAGAGAGAGAAGACTCGGACTATTTGAACCAGGCATGGAAAATTCGATACAATTGTATCGAATTTAGTTTTTCGGAGTGCAAAAGTACAATTTGTCTTTATTCGATACAATTTGGAAATTTGCAGACAGGACTGCATTGCCGTTGTCATGTTGCTGAAAAATTTTATTATTTATTGGAATGGTCTGAACCTTTGCTATACATCTTATCTTCGTCACAATTGATACATGATTGCGTTTTGACATTATCTTTTACACAAAATGTAAGCATTTAAGGTAGTTTTGTGCATGTTCTAATTTGATGGCGTTTAGTTCCTCCTTTGTCTTAATTTTGCTAAGAAAAGGAGACTTGTTGCAGTTAGTCTAATTTTGGCCTTCATTTGAATGTATGGACTGTTTTTGTCCCGCCACTATTTTTTGGCATGGCATAAAAAGTTATGAACATCTGATTTTCAAAAAACGTAGTCTACTCATCCTTTATTCTTGGCTATAATACTGATTGAACAGCATAGGAAGGAGTAGGAATGTATTAACCCAATTTTTACCTTTTAATTCGACTAAATGTTCATTCCTTGCGCCTTTCCTTTTTCCCTCATAGAATTTCAAAAGCGATTGGGAGTGAAAATGTTTTTTTTTGTCATTCCAGCATTAAGCCTGAACTACATCGAAACACAAAGTGTAAAAAGTACAAAACTGTATTCGTATTCGTATTGAGAACTTTGTGCACAGTGAAAGCTCGATCATGGTCAAGCTTTTGTTCACGCTCACTTTTAAAAAATGAAAGGGACATATTCAGACATGCATTTGTAGAAGCAGTACAGAACATAACTTCCACTGTTTTGTACTTTTTGGCACTTTATGTTCTGATGTAGTTCAGGCTTTATACTTTATACAATAGGCGTTTTTCTCTTTTACATTTGCTCAGAATCCGAATTGTCAAACCGAAAATCAGAGTTAAAAAGTTGTGTTACTTTTTTCGTTCAGATTCAAATTTCGGAACGATCAGAACAAGCAAATCCGCTCAGACAAAAAGTACAGAATATTCTGAGTGAATTGTACATAATTATGAGTTTGTCGATTACTTTTCGCTGCCGACTAGTTACCAGGGTTCGGAAATCGTTAAAATTTAATTCGATCAGCTGGGAATTTAAACGTGATTCGATCGTGAATATTAAATTTCAGATTTTTAAAAATAAAATATGTGTTCACGTTCGATTTATATTTTTCGGGAACTGATCACAAATTTATCACGAATTTATCTACAAAAAGTTCAATTTACGAACCAAACGAAATAAGCTGCAAAATTATTTCGATTGTCATATATGTATTCTTTTTTGTACAAATTACAATCGTACTAAATTTAAAAATCTGGAAAAATTCAAAAACACTGAACAAATTGAAAATATTTGGTAAAATGAAAAACATTTAGAGTAGTTAAATTTTCTTTTTTAAAAAATTTAAAATTTTATAAGAAAATCGAAATTCTTACGAATTCTTTGCAAAAATTAAAATTTTGTGGAACTATATATTGTATTTTTTT
>CAKKXW010000002.1:85576003-85589669 GCA_920937365.1 Sphaerophoria rueppellii | reverse complement strand
AACAAAGGCGGCAGAAGCACAAAAAACAGCAACAACAACAGCAAAATAAATAATAAAAAGAACACATAAAGTAAAATGAAGTGAATTTATCTTAAAACCGCATGTTTTACAATCTGACTTCATACATTACAAACACATAGTATGAAAAAAACTCAAGTGGGGTAACTGCTTTCCGCACTCTGACAGTTGTCACCCCCACCCCACCAGCTTCAATCTTTGAAATAACCCCATTTTCTTCTTGTTATCCATGTAAATATTCTTTGCCTTCAAGGACCTTTTCCGAAGCTACACTTCAACCAAACGAACCCCCAGGACCTACTGACATACGGTCCATGCACGCACATTAGGGTGACCCAGAAAACCAACACACATTAAGAACGTCTTTGAGACTACAAAAATTTGAAATATTTTTGAGTTTTTTTTTTTTCTGAAATCAAGCATTTGTGTAAGGCCACCCTAACCTACCCACAATTCTCAACTTATTATCCACTTAGTCATTGTAATGTAGAGCGCGTCACTGACACCGCTGCCGCCGTCATATATTGGGGAATATTTTATCTCATATTCACATTTAATTTTTATTCCATTTTTTTGTTGTTGTTATTTTCTGTTTTATATTCTTTTCCGTCGTAAAACATGAGTTTGCGAAGCTATATTTTTCACCTTTTCTGTCAGACTCAGGTCCAAGTGGGAAAAAAATCCTTAATTTTCAAGTAGGGTTGGGTATAGAGATACGTTTGTGGGTTTGAAAGAAACAAGAACACATAAACATTCAACCACCCCCTTCCCTTGCATTCACATTTACACAAATTCATTTAAATCTTCTTTTGTGCCTGCTGCTGCGGCTTTCCCAACAGAGCAGAGCCCGAATCAACAAAACGTGAACGGAATTTAGGAATTGCCCTTAAATTCGATATTGAAGAGGCAGGTCCTATACTATTTTTATCTTTTTACCTTTTTGCCTTTCTTCCTTGATAGTTAAGTCACGAAGCTCAATATCAATCGAGATGAGGTGAATTTCAGAAATATTTCTTACCATGGACATAAAAAATAAAATCATGACTAAATGACTTCGTCTCGTGGGAGTAAAGGCAACAGAAAAAAAGGACGTCGTCGTCGCCCTTAATTGACATTAAAAGTCTTGCAACGTTCGAATTTTACTTCGTTTGCGATTTCATCATTTCGCATTTCAAAAAAAAAAAAAAATGGTAATGTCAAAAGGATCTAGGGAGCGCCTGAGTTCTGTTATTTTTCAGTTTCTTAAGGGACAGAAAACCCAATAGACCTCGGAAAGTAAATTAAAGGGCACCCAGACGAGAAAACGAATGTAAGATATTAAAGAAACATTTTCTCCACCAAAAACGAAAAACGAAAAACGAAAAAAAAGGGTAAAAACACAACAACAACCAATAAGGGATTCTCTTACTGGGTAATTGAAAAGGCAAAAGGTATCGCTTTGAGAATACATCTAATTTAAGCCAATGAGCAAAGTGCTGAATAGAATTAACAACACCAGTTTCATTTCGAAAAGAACAAGAAGTAAAAATGTCCGGATTGAGGATCTGTATCTGTTTTTTTCTTACTTCTGCTTTTGTGTGTGTACATAAAAGGGTTGCGAAAGTCATCTCGAGAATGGGGATGGAAGAATTTTCTTGTTTTTTTTTTTTTGTCGTTTTGGAAAACAAGCAAAAAATAAATTGCATATTTAATGGGTAGTTACGAAAACCCCACTCCTATACAAAAACCAGCCTTTTAACAATCTCAGAAGGGGGAAAGGGTAGAACCAGGCAATAGAATTTATGTTAAACAGTTTGTCAGAACCTTGTTTTTTTGTTTTCGTATGAAAAAAAAAAAAAAAAAACAGAATGAGGATACAATCATAGTCAAATGAGCGGTGCGGAGTGTGAAAAAGTAACAGCTGCGCGAAATGACTCCAATTAACCGCTTGGGTACTTCATCAAATTAATTACATGTTGCGAGAATTCAATCAACACCATGCCATACACAGACATCTAGGCTAGGCACAGAGACAGAGACAAGATTCAAAAGAGCTAACGAACAAGAGAAGGAGTAAATGAAATTGTGAGTAACATCTTGTGCGCTAACGCTTTGTCGCAATTAAATTAGGTAGGTAAATGTATGCGACACGTTTTGAAATATTGTTCGAACATTGTGAATTGGCCTTTGATAATACTAGTTCGACAAAAGTTGATCGATTTCGGCATATTAAACGAGGTTTAAAGATCAAATTTTTAGTTGTAGAATTTTTTGATGAATGCAAGACTTGATACAGTGTAGAAAACCCTCTATTTCCATGAGAGGGTTCCTTAGAAAATTAAGGCGAAGGACACCATTTTAAGCGTTTTGGAGTTAACTCCTTTAGAATCGTTTCATTTATAGCACGCGGTATGAAAAATAGATGGGCGGTAAAAGAAGAAGCATTAACAAAAAGTGAAGGGTAACACATCTTATAACTCTTAATAACGTCTAACCCACTAAACCGATTTAAATGAATTTTAGTACAAAGATATTCTAGAACTTGAGAAAAGGCATGAGCTACTTTTTAACATGATAAAAGGGTTTAAAAAAGTTGCAAGGGGTTGAAATAGTAGGTCAAAGTCTGTATTTCATCAAAATATCTAATAAAGGGTTTTTCAATAAGGACGCTATACATTTTTTTTTTAAATAAAACAAAAACAGTTTTGGATATCAATAAAATTTTTTATTCCTGTGGAAGTACATTTGATGCCATTATGGAACTCGATTTCTTTTGCATGGCCACCATGGGCACGCTTGCAGAAGTCCAGACGCTGAACCCAATTTTCGACGGTTTTCAAGTATAAATCGTCCCATACTGCTGCAATTTCACGTTCGATATTCGTACGAAGTTCATCAATCGTCGCTGGCTTGTTGGCATAAACCAAAGATATGACGTAGCCCCACAGGAAATAATCTAACGGTGTTAAATCGCATGAACGAGGCGTAAAATTCACAGGTCCATTTCTGGAGATAATGCGCTCATCGAACTTCGTTCTCAATAATTCGATTGTTTGTCCCGCTGTGTGACATGTGGCACCATTCTGTTGAAACCACATATCGTCCAAGTCCATATCATCTAATTCATTTCAAAAATAATCGGTTAGCATTGAGCGGTAGCGATTCCCATTCACAGTAACGTGCCGGTATTGACCATCACGGAAGAAGTACGGCCCAATGACACCACCAGCATGTAAACCGCACCAAACAGTGATTTTTTCGGGATGCAATAGTGCCTCGTGAAGCACATGTGGATTGCCGCCTGACCAATGACGCATATTTTGCTTATTGACGAAGCCATCCAGCCAGAAATGAGCCTCGTCGCTGAAGATTTTTCGATGAAAATCCGGATCATTTTCAAGTTGTTGCTCAGCCCAATTCACGAACATACGACGCTTCTGGTGATCAAGCGGCTTCAGTTCTTGCCGCTATTTGATCTTGTAAGGATGTAGGCCAATATCTTTTCGCGAAATTCGCCACAACGACGTCACAGAGATGCCCAACGCTTGAGAACGACGTGTGAGAGACTGATTTGGGTCTTCCGCAATTGATGCGCTAGCGGCAGCAATATTCTTGACACTACGGGCACTTCTTTGTCTCACTGGCATGGGAACATTTCTTACTGAGCCTGTGGATTCAAATTTTTCCACTAGATGCTCAATTGTTGATCTGGCAGGACGATTATGACGACCATAAATTGTACGTTGCGCTCTTAAAGTGTTGACCACTGACTCCGAGTTTCGATAGTAAATTTTAATAATTTCGACTCGTTGTTGGATCGTATACCTTTCCATGATGAAATGGCAAACTTTACTGAAGAGAAATGTCAAGAGAGCGGGAAAAAATATGGCGTCGTTTGCTGGCCCTATCGGTCTACTTTTGTAGCGTCCCTATTGAAAAACCCCTTACAAAACATTCTAGTATTGTTATTTTGTTGTAACTATTTCCTGACCTGATATTTTTCAATGAATCAAAAATATCAATTCCCAATAAATTTGACATTTCTAAAACATAACAGTTTCCCATCAATTTCTATTTTCAGGTATCCGTTCATGCACAAAACTTTGTGATTATTTTGTGCAACTTATCAAGCTTAACAATGTTCAATTGCTTATCACTGCAAATTTTTAATCCAGTAACATTCTTGTAGGGTAACTATTTTGCAAATTGGTTATGGTTAGCCAACTAAGCCCACACATCACACCATCTAATGCCCACAAAACCTTTTCCGAGTTTTTTTTTTTGTCAAAATCAAACCAACTACCAAACTGTCAACTGTCAACTTTCATTTGAAATTGAATTTCAAAAGCTCATAATAAATTTCACTAGAAATGCAGCTACTCACTACACCAAGGGCCAATCATAAAATGCACGAGAAGCGAGGCTTTTCACTTTTTCCCAAAATATGATACATGGGGCTGGACGCAAATTTTATTATTGGTTGTCGGCCAACCGACACTTCAATAAAAAAAAAAAAAAACCACACCAAGGCATATAAAGCCGTGTTTTGGCTTTACAATCGTATATTCATGAATATAAAAATAGGCTTTATGGATTGTGTTTGTGGGCTTTTGAGAATCAATCTGACATGACGTGAGGTAGTTTGCTATGGACTATTTTGGTGTTATGACATTTAATCATGTTTTTGTATTTCTGCATAAATCTTTTTTAATCAAAAGGAAAAATTATTTTCATTGGTTTTCACAATTTAAATCTGTTGAATAGCGTTTTTCCGCAGAAGTTTTTGAGGCATATCAAAGTAATGAAAAATAATATATCAAGGGCCCAATTATTTTTTACATATTTCTTTTTTTCCCAAATAAAAAAAAAAATAATTAAAATTTTAAGAATTTTAAGAAATAAAAAAAAAATCAATTTTGTTCTCGAAAAGAACTCCAACACAAATAAATTAATGAGTTTTAAGTCCCCATGAAGCTTCGACAAAACCAAACGATCAACAATTTTCTCCAAAGAAAAAAGTTCACTAAAAGTTTAATTTGCGAAATTCACACACGCCCTAACTTCCCCATCCCAGCATCCCTTGATATTATTAATAATCTCGCACAAACTACTTTTTAATTGAAAAAAAGAATCCAATTAAGGCTGTTGATTGAGCGGATAAATTAGAAAAGTTTTCCCTTCAGACAGAAACATTTCTTAACAACTCGTATAATCTCGCACCTATTTTTAGCTTTTCAACAATTGAAAACGCTGAAAATTACTCCGCCATGCATGTGTAAAAAGTTGTGCGAGCGAAAAAATACACACGCCAAAACTTAATTTCTTAAACGTGAGAAACTGTGTAAAGCCAGCAGATAGTCAAGATTCGCTTCGTTTTATGAAGGAGGAAGCATTTCAAATTATTTTAACTTTCAATATTTGTCTGGTAATGTGTTTGCGTTTGAAAAGGAACGGATTTCGTGCTGCCGTCATACATTCATAAATTAAAAATCTTTCCACACCTGTACGAGATAATTAATTTTAGGGACTGGGTATATAGTGAGTAGTTTACATTAACAATGGATCAGAATTAATGATGAACAGTAAGATCAACCATCAACATTTGGTGTGTTTGAATTAATGATGGCTGAAAATAATATGTCTTATTTGTAATTGAACATTAATAAGGTATTGGATTTTTTTTTTTTTCAATTAACGAAAGATAGTCAGGACACTTAAGAACTAAATTTCTAGATGACAAATTTTTGCATTTTTAGTAAACAATTTCGATATCGAATATGAGATTGCGATGATAGAGAAGTCGAAAAATGTCAATTCGATGATTTCGTCCGTCGTCGGTCTGTCGGTACTTGTGTCTAGAACTCTTTGTAAATTCTGTAACTGGGTTAAGTTAATTCATCTTAGAAGATTTTTGGTCTTAGTTTTAAGGCCCAGTTACATTTCTTTGGAAAAAATAACGTCAAAAAACAGTATCTTCGATTGTTTTTAAATTTGTTACACATTTTTGTTTTCTTAAAATATTTACTTCCAGTTTATAAAATACTAGCTGGCCCGTAGAACGTTGTATAAGCATTTCATTTGATTGTTCGTTTGATATTTGAAATGGTAATTGGGAATAGTAACATGATATTACTGGTCTCTTTAAGAAGAAGGAGCGGTTAAAAAATCATGTGTTAACAAAAAACTCGCAAATGCTGATAGAGGACAAACAAATCTTTGTTCTTGTACTTAATTTGCCATAGACTTCTTGGAAAAATTGAGAGATGAGGCGATTTGAAATCGCTGGAAATCTTCTGTACGAAGAAAGCGAAAGAAATGTTTGTTTTAACTGTAACTTTATAACCGAGTTCTGAAAAAAAATATTCGCTTTCAATAGGTGATAGCATATTGTAAGTCGTTTTTTTTATGTACAATCATAAAGCGGTTGTCGAGAGAGAAAATTGTGATTCATATCGATATGAAATTGTGGGGAAATGTTGCAAATCATTAAATTTTTTGCCAATATCTCAGCTATCAGGCTTTCAAGAAACTTGTTACCCATTTCGGTGAATAGAGCTCAAACAGACCTTTCGACTGAACATTGGAAAGGTTCTGTAAGAACTTTTTTTACCCAAAAAAGGCGATGCACTGTCATGCGATTTCCTTAACATAAATCTTGAGAAGATAGTGCAGAACTCCAACGCTAACACCAGAGGCACTATCTTCCAAAAATCTGTTCAACTTCTCGCGTACGCCGAATATATTGATATAATGGGAAGAACACAGCGTGATGTCAATGGCGCCTTTGTAAGAATTGAGACAGAAGCGGCAAAAATGGGTTTAGCGGTAAATAAGGGAAAAACGAAGTTTCGAGGAAGGACTTTACACCAACGACTCGGACAGAACGTCACAATACACGCATACAACTTCGAGGTAGTAGAGGAGTTTGTCTACCTGGGCTCCGCTATAAACACGGGCAATAACACCAGCGCCGAGATCAGACGAACTATAACTCTTGCTAATCGCTGTTTCTTTGGGCTAAGAAAGCAAGGTAAAACTGTACAACACACTCATCATCCCAGTCCTGCTGTATGGTGCAGAGGCATGGACCCTGACAAAATCAGATGAAAGTGCCTTAAGCTGTTTCGAGAGGAAAGTTCTTCGGGTCATCTTTGGCCCCGTGTGCATTGAAGGGGAATGGCGGAGAAGATACAATAGCGAACTTTAAGGGTTGTAGAACGACATGGACCTAGCCAGAAGGGTCAAGTTTCAGAGACTCAGGTGGCTCGGTCATTTAGAGCGAATGGACACCAATGCTCCGGCCCGGAAAGCCTTCGGCTGTATTCCCGCGGGACGTAGGAGGAGAGGAAGACCGCGACTCAGATGGCGCACTCAAGTGGAAGAGGACCTCAATCAACTTGGAGTGCAAAACTGGAGACGACTAGGTAAGGACCGAGCTAGCTGGCGGAGACTGTTGATTGAGGCCCAAGTCCACAACGGACTGTAGCGCCACTTAAGAAAGTACGTAATTAAGGTGTTAGTGAATAATGTTTTACAAAAGTCGTGAGAAAATCAATTTCGCTAAACTCTACGTAAAGGGTTTTTCAATAGGGACGCTACAAAACTAGACCCATAGGTACAGCCGACGCCATTTTTTCCCGCTCTCTTGACATTTCTCTTCAGTAAGGTTTGCCATTTCATCATGGAAAGGTATACGATCCAACAACGAGTCAAAATTATTAAAATTTACTACCGAAATTCGGAGTCAGTGCCCAGTGGTCAACACTTTAAGGAGAAAAATCATCTTCAGCGATGAGACTCATTACTGGGTGGATGGCTTCGTCAATAAGCAAAATATGCTTTATTGGTCAGGCAGCAATCCACATGTGCTTAACGAGGCACCATTACATCCCGAAAAAATCACTGTTTGGTGCGGTTTACATGCTGGTGGTGTCATTGGGCCGTACTTCTTCCGTGATGATCAAGACCGGCACGTTACTGTGAATGGGAATCGCTACCGCTCAATGCTAACCGATTATTTTTGGAATGAATTGGATGATATGGACTTGGACGAAATGTGGTTTCAACAGGACGGTGCCACATGTCACACAGCGGGCCAAACAATCGAATTATTGAGAACGAAGTTCTATAAGCGCATTATCTCCAGAAATGGACCTGTGAATTGGCCGCCTCGTTCATGCGATTTAACGCCATTAGACTATTTCCTGTGGGGCTACGTCAAATCTATGGTTTATGCCAACAAGCCAGCGACGGTTGATGAACTTCGTACGAATATCGAACGTGAATTTGCAGCAGTATCGGCCGATTTATGCTTGAAAACCGTCGAAAATTGGGTTCAGCGTCTGGACTTCTACAAGCGTGTCCGTGGTGGCCATGCAAAAGAAATTGAGATTCATACATAATGGCATCAAATGTGCTTTCACAGGATGAAAGAATTTTATTGATATATAAAACCGTTTTTGTTTTATTTAAGAAAACTTTTGTAGCGTCCCTATTAAAAAACCCTTATTTGGTAGTTCTCATTATCCTAGTTGATTCCTTGTTCTATGCAGAATTTAATATTATCCCAAGGGAACCATACATTTTACATAGCATATGTGCTATTCCAGGCAATAGTTTATCTGTGTGCTTAATTTCATCCAGATCCGTTCAGCCATTTTGAAAAGTAGAAAAGTGTTATGATCTTTCAAAATTTGCTACTATTAGGGAACATTTTTAAGTAGTCTACAATCTTTCTAAGGTACCAAGCTATTATTCCTAGACTTGGATAAATACTTTAAAATAAATAACCAATATTTAAGAATAGCTATTAAAATTAACTTGCCGTCAATTAAACAAGAACAATTTGAGTTTAGTTAATTATTTCTAATTCTCGTTAAAGTCAATTTTTCAGAACACTGACTTACGTATGTCACCAAATTACAATTGCCTTGCAATCAATTACACCTACATAAGACGTGCTCCACGACCTCTAAGAAAACAAATTATTTTTAATGAACTGCAATTTTTCCTTTGATAAATAATTTTTGATAAAAAAAAACCTTCCACTAAGTAAAACCTAAGCTCGACTCAATTTGCTTTGAGCATTTTTTTTGCTCCCCATTTGCCACCCATTTAAATCCTGTCATCTATTTAATTTTTTGTACGTATCCCCATCACCGCATTCGAGTAAATCTCATTTCAACGAAACGAAGGCAACGCGCAAGGACCTCTCACTTGCTTCTAATTAATTTCCAAGTCTTAGTTCTGAATACCATTCATTAATTTCCTTGAAATTTGTTGAGATTGAAAAATACTTTGAACTTTTTTAAAAACTTACTTTCTCATCCTTCCCTCTCTCTCTGTCTTTTTTGTAGCAAAAGAAAGCCTCCCTTGATGATACAAAAAAGAATTGAGCTTGATTTTTTTTCTCACTGCACACTTTTAGACACTTGTTTGAGTACCTTGTTGTTAATGACAAGCAGTCCTGCTTATAATCAATCTTTGAATTTTCCTAAACACAAAAATGAAAGCGAACGCCCTAATGTGGGCGGTAGAGGAGATAGGTTAGGTTTATCTACGTGTGCCGAAATAATAACAAACAAAAATGAAAAAAAAGCAAGATTAGGTTGGATGTTTATCTCGCAGATTATTCTTTTTTATTTTTGTAGAGTTTTCTTTTTTTTCCTGGAAAAAAGACGAGAAAAACGACAACGTAGGTACGGCAAAGGAAAATCTACTTGTAAATAAGATTTTGGTGTAAATTCAATTTTTTAAAGAAGATTGAAGGAGCAGTATATTAGAAGCATCCCGGCAACAACACCAAAGTGCTCCGGGGTCTCAGTGGAAAATCTTTTCTGTAATACAATGTTTTTTTTTTCTCGTCAAAATCCTTGCCGAGGGTTCTAAAAAGGGATGCCAACCTACAAAAGAAAATTCAAGTTAAAATGTTTTTTAACGACGAAATTCAAGTTGTTTTTTTTTTTTTATTATTTCTATTTTGGTTAATTTGACGTGTTTCCTTTTTGTTTTAGTGGAGCGAGTTTTCGTGTGGGCCGAGACGCTCGGCGCTCAAGTGTTTTATCCTTGGCTTTATAATTTTTTTAGGTTTTCCTTATGACCTTATGGCAATGCAACAATATTTTGTTTCTATTTTTATTATGAGGAGAGAAGTAACAATTTTGTGTGGGCTTTAATTGAGTTAACTTCTTAGAAGTGTGTAATTAGTGACGAAAAAGGAAATATTTCTAATTACCGACAACATATCTCCCTCCTGAGTATTTCTAATTAGTTTGTTGATAACTGAGCTCTATTTGAATGATTTTGCTCTCAGTTCTTAGAATGTTTATCAACCTCAGCTTACAACAATACTAACAAAACTAATCATGTGTTCTGTTCGTTATCGTTGTTTGATGATATCCTTACTCCTATCCTATAAAAGAACACAGCTGTTCATGTTGCGGTATAATAGATGTGGAGCATAAGCATAAGAACAAGCAAACAATTTGTGTTTGTTTGAGTTATTTTGATGGAGCTGAAAGTGGCTTCATAATCGTTACGGAGAATCGCGTACTTACATTCAAGATGTTATCGTTTTAGAAGATTATGATAAAGTAATCAAGAAAATTGGTTTCGACATAATATCACTTCTTCAAGTAAACAGATTCAAGATGGGAACATAAGTATGCTTGCCTTGAAAGGATGAAGTATGTTGAAAGTTAAACGGTTGGTTGAATGTTTTGTTATTATTTTCTTACTAAAACAATTTTAAGCAAAGTTGAACACCGAACAAAAAACATTGGTTGATTTAAACACACTTCATTGTAAATCAACAATTTGACAATAGTTGTGAAATTAAACAAGCTTTGTGATTGAAACAAATAAGATCGCATGTTTAAATCAACAATGCAGCCGTGATCAATTTTTATTTTGGTGAGTAACATTAAAATGTTCAAATTAAGCATGTTACTAGTTGATTTGAATATTCTCTTATACTACAGCAAGAATATCATTGTTGAATTTATACTTGATTAACAACAAATGTGTTTAATTAACAATTCAACTTAATTTTATGAAAAGTGACAATGATAAACAACGTATCATATTGAAGTACTACTTATAATGTTTGATCAACAATGAAAGTATTTAACCAACCACAAGAATTTTTGAAGCTACACAAACGGCGTTAAAGTATCACTAAAATGTTCAATTTGAAAACTTTAATATAAAGATCACAAAAAACGTTGCTCCCTATAACGGATTTACAATTCTGATGCTTGCAAGAAAAACTCTTGAAGGAATAAAAATCCTATTGAATTCTCAAGGATATGCTCGATCAACATTGTTCATATTAAATCAATCACGATAATTGAGAGGCAACACAAACTTTGTTAAAGTGTCGCAATCATTTTCAATTAGAATACTTTTCGAACTTGAAGTATCACGTGTATGTTCAATAGAATATTTGTATTGTTTGGCCTGCAACAATCTTGTATATCTGAGTTTTAATGCATTCGTTTCATTGTTCATTAGTTTAGTTTTTTTTTGGTGAATAAGACGTGTGTATAAAGTGAATAAGAGTTTGTTTAAAAAACATTCATTGCTTAACAAATATAATCGAAATAACACCAGCACCAGAAGTTTAATTTCTAAGGTAAGTTTTTGTTCTATTATATTATTTAACTATAAATTAACACGACACTCTGAAACTCTGAAACAATTTTGTTAAAATTCATAAAATGAAATAAATCAAGTCTATATCTAGTCCGACATAATTACGTTTTACGTGCAGGACTTAAATTATAGCGTTCTCAGAGCCCGTGCTAATTTTCATCGATATGCTAATCGTTCCGAATATGAAAAGTATAAAAAAACAAAAGTTATGAATCTACTACATTTCTTAACTTTATTTCTTAAACAGAAAAATATTTGTTCCATCTTCAAGAGGATCAAAAGTGAATTCATCAGAAGGAAGCAGGTTCTTCAATTCTAAAAGAAGGTGCAGAATGATAAGCATTGATATCTTTCACAAGCTCTCCACGGAAGAAGAAGAAGTTTTTAAAATTTCAAGCCGGGTGAAAAGTTTTAAACATCTGAAGGTAAGCGTACTATAGTTTCGTGTTTTTTATTTTTTGCTTATCGGCTCATCAACATTATGAACAACAACAAAGGTCTCTTGCTGAAAATAACGACTTCAACTTAGCAATGAACCGCGGAACAGGGTTTATCCTGAGGAGTAAGATCATTTTTATGACCTAAAGAGGGAAGATGTTAATTTATTGTCTGCTTTTTAAACGCTCTGCTGGGAAAATATTGGTAAATCTTGCATTTCTTATTTGTAAAAAAGTAGTTTTTTCTTTAAATATTTCATTATTATATTACGCTTTAAAAAGTAACGCATATCATCATCAAATTAATGTATTTCCGAAACATATTATTCAAAGTATTTAATAAAACTGATGAATTTATAAGCACAGAGATATCTATTCGAAACATAAACATTAAACGCGTTAAGTTTTGTTATATTATTTAAGTTTTTTGGTATATGATTTCAATAACAAAATGTTTTAGAAAAATTGATTGTGATGGTTTTTCATTTCCTTGGATTTCTCAGGTGAAAAAAAAACTGTAAATATTCTTATATCGACAAAGAAAATGTTTTTCTAGCCACTTTCATTGAAGACTTAATTGTTTTCTAATATCACAAACGGTATGTATCAACATAGATCACACTATTTTTCTTCTTAATTTAAGCAAAATAATATTCAATCAAAAGTTATGAGCATTAAACAAGGAGACAAGATTTAGATGTTGATACAACTATAAACGCTTTTGATCAACAACGAGCTTGACCAAATTCGTATTAATTCAAGCACAAAAATTGTAGCACTACAATATCTCATAGTTAAAGAAACACTAAATCGTTGTCGATCAACGACGATATGGATTATTTTCGCACAATGATTGTCAGTCAAGAATGCTTATAATATTTAAGTGAACACTGTTTTCTTTTTAATGTTTGTTTTACTACAAACGTGATGGTTAACAATGAAATTGACAATGTTATTATTGTTTTGAACAATGAACATTGTATCATTTAAATACAAAAAAATAACAATACTAGCATGTAAAAATTAAACATATTCGTGCTTAACGCAAACACAAACAAGATTATTGTTTAATTTTACTAAGGTTTTTTTCTTTCGGTGAAACATCTACCTCAAAAAGATATTTTATATGCAAAAACTTGATGCCTTAAAATTTCTTAAAAAACAGTTGATTAAAAACAAAAAACCTTGTAACGCTTTCTTTTAAATTAATTTTGTATGTATATTTTTTTTTCTAAAATGTCCTAAAATTAATCTTCGAGAACATGAAAATGCACATTTTATATTTGAATATCGATTTTTAATATTGATTGATCCGTTTTCGAGGTACCGAATTTTGCAAAAAAAGTTTAAAAATATTTTTTTTTTAAATCAAAAAAAAATTGTAACTTTTTTTTTAATACAAAAAATTATTTGGGCAATATATACGTACTCTAAAACGATTACAAAACTCGCCATATATTCTTAAATTCTAAAAGTTGCATGTAGAAGATAAGTAGATAGCTATATAGAATCGTTTGAGCCTCTTTCTCTTCTTTGAAATCAAATATGTGAATGAACTTCCTAATTTTCAAATAGTTTTT
>CAKKXW010000002.1:85540631-85557041 GCA_920937365.1 Sphaerophoria rueppellii | reverse complement strand
ATGAAAAGTCAATTTTGTTCCGGACAAAAGTCAATAAGTTTTCGAATTCAGAGGCGGTTATTGAACTTGAAAATTATTGTTACGAACAAACATCATTTATAAATTATTTTTCCTCTCTTAAATTAATATATTATTTCATACCATTTGATTGGATTTTATTTAACTCTGCAGATTGCAAATTCTCACTTAGCAGTACGGCCGAAGTTGTTCTCCAAGGTAAGCTAATGAGCATTCCAAGAGGCGTGAGTATTACGAGATATTTGGTGGAGCACTTCCCCTAGAAGTAACGAAAACACAAAGGCACGAAACATAACGTTAAGATGGTGCTACAATAATGAAAATGAGACAGAATTGTCTCTATCACAAATATTTCTAAGAGCTCGTCTTTGTAAAGGTCCAAGAGGCCTTTAGCCGATTGTCTCAAAGTGTCAAAGTACCTACTGAGGCCTTCCAAATGATAGACGAATTGTCGAATTTTGTTTGTAAAAATCATAGAACTTGCTAAAAAGGGTTAAGGACAAGTGCTTGTAACCCAGTTCATTATAAATACGGTTTAAGTATGGAAATCATATAAACACATTTTTCTCTATTCAAGAGTATTGAAATACACTTCTTCCATCTTTAAATATCATCTCCCCCAAGTCGCTAAGCTCTTCTCAGTTCAAAAACACATTCATAATGCACAATTAATTCTAGTAACTCATTTACTGCAATTAAAAATAAGTCTCTGCTTGACTCTCGCACTTTAACATTTTTTTCAAGAAATCTGCATTTTCTTCGCTTCATGTTCGTTAGGTTTGGGTCAGTCATTTCATGAGTAAACACTACGTCAGGCATTTTGAAAGCGAAATGGGGGCACAGTAGAGATTATTATTTTTATATATTTCTCATAGAGATAGAGCAAGCAGGGAATTCATTTCGTGATGATAGCAAGGTACACGGAGTGAATAAAAAAAAAAACCTACCTAGATTTCTCAACTTTGTATGGTTTACGCGAGCTTGCATTCCGGCAAGACGAGGAAAAACAAGAAGGTGTTATGAAAACTTGGGGAACCAGGAAAAAATTGTAATCACAAAACAAAATTGTATTCACAAAATGTTGAATTATTATTATTTGGACGGTTAATGGTGTTTATTATTTTTTTGTTCTTGTGCTTGATTTTTTTTCGTTTTTTGCACGAAGTTGCATTAAAATATCTTATGCATCTGGGTTAAGATATGAACTAGAGTCGAACAGGTCTGCAGAGGAAATTAATGAATACGAGTTAAAGTGGAGTTTTTGCAGGAAAAAAAAATCCAAGTACCTAACCTACACAGGAAATGAAGATGAGATGAAATGAAAGTGAGTATACGACGACGATGGCTTCGTGAAAAGGAGAAATTTCTTAATGAGGCAAAGGAATTTAGGTTGAGATTTTGGTTTTATGCGAACATTAAACTCTATTTGATTTGGTGAAGTGCAGGACTTGAGATTTGCTCTGAAAATTTCAATTTGAAACGAATTTAAATATTTTAAAGCATCCTGTGACCGATTCTCAGTCGGAGTGACGCAAAAAATTATTAGTTTAAGTTCTCTTTAATAATCTTGTTAAAGGTTCTACGAATTTATATATTTCATAAATGGAGAAGAAAATGTTTGAATCTATTATGATATAATACCTTTGGCTTCCGAAGAAAGAAAATTTATTAAACTGATATGTTGTTTGAACAGAGTTTTGAATTAGAATAAAATTAATATAAATGAAAAGTGATTACTGATAAGAAACAGATTGCTAGATTGCTTGATTTTCAACACCCTCTCTCAATCGTAAGTCTTCTTATAATTTTCACTCTTCATTAAAATAAATTAAGTTTTGTCCTTAGCTCCAAGAACTGTCTTGAATATAAGGATTTTGTAAAAATGTCAGCTAATTGTTCTTTAGTACCAATAGATTTAACTTTTATAATTTCGTTTGCGATATTGTCTCTTATAAAATGATGCTTTATATCAATATGCTTGGCTCGCTTTGTTTCTAAATTGTGAGCCATGCCAATGCACCGTCGGTTATCTTCAAATATACAAACTGGCTCGTTCTTCATTTCATGTAAATCTTGCATTATGCTTCTAAGCCATATCGCTTCAGCTACAGCTGAACTTAAAGCTATATATTTGTCTTCACTGGATGAAGTGGCTACTGTAGTTTGTTTCTTACTACACCAGGAAACATTATTACCATAAACTTGAAACAAATATCCACTAGCTGACTTTCTGTCAACTATATCAGAAGCCCAATCAGCATCGGCATAGCCAATCAATTTTTCATCACTTTTGGATTCAAAGTTAAGTTTTAAGCTTTTTGTTCCTTTTAAGTAGCGCATAATTCTTTTTAAATGTTGCCAGTGTATTTCACATGGATTTTGTTAGTATCTACCCATAAAACTGACAGCGTAACAAATGTCCGGTCTTGAACAAAGCATCAAGTACATTATACTGCCGAAAAGCTCACGATAAGGTTTGTCAATTTCTTTTCCAGTGTTATTTCTTTCGAGTTGCAATCCCTTTCCATTGGGCTCTTGACAGAATTACATTCTGCCATACCAAATTTGTTAAGAATTTTATCTATACTTGCATCTTGCGATATTTGTAAATAATTTTCAGAAAAATCCATCTTCATCCCCAAAAAGAATTTCAGTGGTCCACAGTCAAACATTTCAAATTGAGACGAAAGTTCATTTTTCAACTTTGTAATGGACGATAACTTGTTTCCAACAATTAAAAGGTCATCAACGTATATGACCAAAAACAAAACATCGTTTTCTTTTAAATTGAATTTTGTGTAGAGACAATAGTCATGGTTGGATCGATCAAATCCAATTTTGATTAAACATTCGTTAAGTTTATAGTTCCAACAACGAGGTGACTGCTTCAAACCATAAAGTGATTTTTGAAGCTTACATACCTTGCCCTCTTTTGCTTGTAAGCCCTCAGGTACACTTATGTAAGGCGCTTCTTCCAAATCACCGTGAAGAAACGCAGTCTTAACGTCCAGTTGATGAAAGTAGTATTTCCGGTAAACACCTACAGCCAATAAAACTCGTATCGTGGTTAGTTTTGCTACGGGTGCATATGTCTCTTTGTAGTCCATTCCATATTTTTGCAGAAACCCTTTCGCAACCAACCGTGCTTTATATTTTGTTTGGTTTCCATTTTCATCTTCTTTGATTGTGAAATCCCATTTTGTCTTCAAAAGTTTCGCATTTGACGGTTTATCCACAACGTTCCAAACCTTATTCTTCTTCATTGATTCAAGTTCTGCATCAATAGCTTTCTGCCAGAGGTTCGAATCAGTCCGATTTAGTGCGTCATTATAATTTTCAGGTAGATCTGTTGAAGAATTACCACCAGCAGAATTTGCTTTTGGACCTAAGATATAATCGTGAAACTTACTTGGTAGCCAGCGCTCCCTCGCACTGCGCCTCACATCAGTCTCCATTTGGGGATAGTTTTCTAATTAAAAATTGATTTTCTTCTTCTTCCTCTTATTCTGTATTCGCTGACTCATTTTCCTGTACAATTTCATCGTTACTAACTGCAGCAACATCGTTATTAGCTACAGCAATATCTTCATTTTCACCCTCTTGCTCGTAGCTACACTGTATTTTTAATACATTTTTGTTTTCATTGTTATCTTGTTCCATCAGATTTTTAAATGGATAATTTGATTCTTCGAATCTTACGTCACGGCAGATCTTAACTTTTCTTGATTTTATATCCCAGAGCCGGTATCCATTGGGAGCATATCCGACCAAAATTGACTTCTTACTTTTTGGTTCAAGTTTCTTGCGGCCGGCATTGGTTTGGAATCCAGGTATAGGCTTTGCAACCAAATACCTTCAACTTGGTCAAATTTGGTTTAAATCCATACCATAATTCGGCTGGTGTTGTCATTTTATCTAAACAACAGGTTGGACATCGATTAATTGTATACACAGCAGACAGAGCAGCTTCATTCCAAATGTTCTTCGGAGCCCCTGATTCGATTAACATAACTCTTATGGTTTCATTAAGAGTTCTGTTAAATCGCTCAGCTACACCATTTTGCTGTGGGGAGTACGCAACTGTAGGCTCGATTTGGATGCCTTTCTGTTTGTACCAACTAATTTGTTCATTTCACATGTATTCTCTTCCCTGATCCATGGTTATTCTTGATATTGAATGTCCAAACATTGATCTTGTTAAAGCTTCATATTCCTTCAGTTTTTGAAAAACTTCAGACTTCTTTTTTATCAGAAAAATCATGGCAAAGTGGCTGAAATCATCTATGAATGATACAAAGTATCTTGAACCGTCCCATGCCACAGGACTAAGAGGACCACAAACATCTGAATGGATTCTTTCCAGTACTCGTTTGGCTCTGTGTTCCGTTGAATGGTTCGCGTACTTGTTTGCCTTCCATGCACACGTCACAAAAATCAATCTTTGAATTTTTGAATTTACTTGGGATTAAATTACTCTTAGCAAGAATATTCATCCTTCTTTGACCTATGTGTCCAAGCCGACGGTGCTGTCATCTTTTTGACAAATATTGACTATTGGCTCTTTAATGGTGACTTCCATTTCATATGATAATCCACGTAACATTGCGGTTGCAATGATTTCCTTATTTCTCATTATCAAGGCTTTATCAACAACAAATATAACCTTAGCCCCTGCACTAGTGAGTTTCCTTACGGACAGTAAATTTTCTCTTAACTCCGGTGTAAACAAAACATTCTGTATGGTTAATTCGGTCCCAGTATTGCTTAGCCCATTGATTTGACCAGTTTCTTTTGCTAACAATGACTGATCCTCTTTTTTGCAACGTTAATTCTAATTGGTGTATTTATTTCATTTATTTTTGAAAAGCACCATTTTTCATTAGCAAGATGGTCGCTTGCTCCAGAATCCTTGTTTTTAGATCTGTTATTTGTTCTGCATGTAGTGTCCGTAGCTTAGTGGTTAGGTGCGTTGGCTGCTAAGCAGAACGTCGTGGGTTCGAATCCTACTCGGGCCCAAAGTTTTTATTTCATCTTTCACGGACACTGCCTCTTGCGAAGAACTGACAAAACTTCCAAGAGTATCATCTGTCATGAAAAAGTGCTTCTCAACTTTGCCGTTCGGAATCGGCGTAAAATTGTAGGTCCCCTCAATTCTTCACACGCACCTAGAGAATTGTTGATGAGAGTAAGCCACTTAGGCCTTGGCTCTTCAAGAGCTGTCGCGCCACTCTATTTATTTTTTTATTTATTTGTTCTGCATTCTCTGTCTGTCATAAAGACAAATGCATTGTTTGCAATGCTCTGACTCTCTTTTGAATAGCAGTTTTTAGCCTGATGGCCGAATTTATTGCACTTAAAGCATTTCCCATTAAACTTCTTCTTTTTAACAAACTTCTTTTTCCCCGAAAATGCGCTTAGCTCTTGTACATCATCAACTTGACGCTCATTAAGTTTGTTTTCTTCGGCTCTAAGCCTATCTTTCACCAATGAGAGTGTAAGCTTTGATTCTTCCAAATTTTGAAGAGCTGTGATCAACGGATCAAATTTGTCGGGTAACGTCAAGAAAAGTTGTGTGAGTATATCACTTTTTTCTAAAGAACTCCCTGTCATCTTCAGTTGGCGAATTACATTCTCAAAAGTTATTAAGTGAGAGGTCACAGCGTCTCCACTTTGCATTTTCAATTCTGTAAGTTGCTTTCGAAACAACAACTGATTTACGATTGACTTGCCTGCGAAAGCTGACTCCAGATTGAGCCACATCTTCTTTGCAAATTTTTCATCTCTAACATAGTTTAAATAGTCCGATTGGATAAAATTAACTAAATAGTTTTTAGCTATTCTATCGCCCGTTACAAATTCAGCGTTTGCTTCTATTTCGCTTGGGGGATCGCTCGTTATAACGTCCCATAAACTCTTGGACTCCATAAAAATTTTCACACGGAATTGCCATTCGTCATAACCAGAACCGTTAAATTGTGGTATTCCTGGCATATTATCTTTTAAGTCGCCCATAACCTATTATGATATAATGCCTTGGCTTCCGAAGAAAGAAAATTTATTAAACTGATATGTTGTTTGAACAGAGTTTTGAATTAGAATAAAAATAATATAAATGAAAAGTGATTACTGATAAGAAATAGATTGCTAGATTTCTTGATTTTCAACAGAATCCAACTCCGAAGGATAGCGTGCCAGGTAAAAGAGGGGCAAGCACGATAGAGACATTGCTCAATGGGAGGCGCTCCTGGGCAATATCCAAATTTTAATAAGCAAGTATACCTAAACTAAAATTAGAAAATATAAGTTTCCCCAAACTTGCTCCTCTATAATAATTAAAAACTCAAGTAAATTTTTCGTACGCCTCATCGACTTTCTGCAATAAATTTGCTTTCGGTATTTCAACCAACTTAACTTTTACGAGTGAAAGCGTCCTCAAAGAAAACCATTTAATCGAATAATCCACTTGAAAGAGCTCAAAAAAGAATCAGCTTCAAACTGAAAACAAGATTAAGAAGCGTACATAAACATTTTTAAAAACCTGCAAACAGGTATAACAACGTCCTGCCATCATTGCAAAGTCCTCTTCAATCAATTCCCCTTTTTCCATGGTTTCCTTTCATATCCAGGATAATGCTATTAAATCAACACTGTCGATCTCAAATCAAATACAAAAACAGTCCAAAAACGAAGAAAAAAAAAACAATCCTTGACATTTTTTCAATTTATTTTTATACTGGAGTATTATTGTTGCTGTCTGACTGCTGCGGTTGCGGAATATTTCACCGCTTTTTGTACAAAAAAAAGAAGAAAATTCCATTAAATTTCAAATTCCTGTGCGTATGCATATCTTAATTTGTAATTTTTTCTTCTTCATTCCATACAAAAGAGTTCAGGTGTAGCACATAAAATTCTTAAATGAGAAAAAAAAGTGTATTGTATGTTTGGATAAAATAAATATTTTCCTCCCTGCCATTGCTCACCGTGCGCTGCCCCAAACAAAAGTCATTTTACAGGAAGAAAAAAGGCAATTCAAAGGAATAAATATGAAGACATTTGTAGAGCAAGTAAAAAAAAAGGAAACATCGAAAAACTTTTGCCATGCCACAGTAGGCAGGTAGGAGGGTAGGAGAACCCAAACCTCAAGTGAAAAGGTGAAAGTTGGGAAAACGAAAGGACATTAAATTAAATAAACGCAATAAAGGCACCTCGACCACCTGCTCTGAGAAGTCAAGTCAAAGTCGAGCACTTGAATTCTCCACATCAAGAAGAGGAAGAGCCAGCAAAATAGGTATATATATATATATATATATCTAATATCCACTTCCCTAAGAATGTTTTGCGTGGCTGTGTGAAATGAGTTAAGCGCCTAAGCAAACCGAATTCCAGGTAAGAAAACAAGTGTCGGATAGGCCCCAAGGGACCACCACCACCACCGCCCACCGCCATTTCTCTAAGTGCTACTGTTTTCAGACACTACCGTCGCCTCCGCGCCAGCCGCTCGTCGTGCCACAATCAACGGATGAAAACAGAAAAATAAAAAAAAAAAACTTTCAAGGCAATGCGGCGTGTTAAGTTTATTGGCAATATCCTTTTCAGTAGCAAAAACACGAACGGATGTACAAACAAAAACTTTGGATCCGATATGAGTTCAATTTGCGCCGTTTTTTTGTCCTCATGCTGCTGCTATTGGTGCTCCTGGTGTTGACTGGTATATAGAGTACATGCGTCAGGATAAGTCGCTTTTGCACAGGATTAGGACATGCCACTTTTGTTTGTGTTCTTTTATGAGTCTTGTTGTAATACCTATATCGTTCGTGTAGGAGGTTGGTGATTGGGGATGTTTTTTTTTCGTGCCTTCTGTTACGTTCGTGGGTGAAAAGTCAGTAATGCGACGACCAGGGTTGGCCCTGCATTTTTACTTGCGACATTTAGAACATGTGGCATGTATTGAATTCGTAAAAAACAAGTTGTGATTTTGATCAAGTATGACATTACGATGATGGAAAAGTCGAAAAAACTCTGTCTGTCTGTAAGCGCACCTGCAGCCTTAACCACTGGTTCGATTGACTTCAAACTTGAAAAATAGGGGTTTGACCGAATTCGGGTAGGTCGTTCTTTTGATATTTTTTAAAGATCAAAATTTAGGGTTGGCTAGCTACCATCAATTTTTCGTTTTTTAAACATCCTCGTATATTTTTTTTTTTTTTCAGAACACTGGGGCTTAAAATGCAAAAAAGTACTTTTGTATTAGTCCTGTGAAGTTAGCAAAATGATTGTTGAAAATTTAATAAAAAATGGGAGTTCCCGCTAGTAAACCAAGAGTTCTAGAGTTCCTCATATTTTTTAACAATACTTCTGGTGAATTAAGGCTAAAATTCGAAAAAAAAGTTTTTGTGCTAACTTCACGCAGCAAGGACTTTTTTCAGAAAATGAGTTCTGATGATGTATTTCAACTTAAAATCAAGAGTTCTAGAGTTCCTAATCTAATTTTTTCAGATTTTTATCTATTTATACCCCTCACTAGCTATCGAAGTGAAGTTCTAATACTTGGGACTTTGCTGCTGATTTTAATTTCATAAGAAACTTGAATGCAATTTTTTTTTATGCAATATTATTAAGAAATTGCATATAAGTGTATTGATGAAATTTACAAAAAAAATATTTGAGTAGTTTTTGAGAAATCTAGAAAAGAGTGTAATAAACCCAAAAGGTAAATAAATAAACCTACGGTACAAGGACCAAGTGACTATGGATGCCAGAGCGCTTGGTTTCGTCGACTGGAAAGTACATGTGAGATTGTGAGTCCGATAAGTAAAGAAAGTAGTACAGGGCCAGCAAGGGGTATAGATAAAAATCTGAACAAATTATAGGATTTTTTTTTTTATTTATTTGGAGACGATATCAAATAAGAACAAAAAAATTTCAGACTTTGTTTTGGATTTTTAAACAAATATTTTAAATTTTTTTTTTCAAAACTCTGTATCTCATAAACGGATCGATATTAAAAACTTAAATTTAAAATTAAAACGTATATTAACATGTTCTTAAATACTGCATACCCATATTCATTTTAGGACATTTTTTGAAAATTTTATACATAAAAATAAAATTAAAAATAAAAAACGCTCCAAGATATTTTTTTTTTTTTTAATTTGAAAAATCAATAATTTCTTAAAACATGTTATGGTGTCAATTTTTGTTCAGAAAGAATTTGTTTTTAAGGAACATAATATTTCACTTTAAATCTATCAGTTTTATTCACATGTTTTTATTTTTAATGTAGGTATTTGTTTTTTTTTTAGTTAAGTTTTATTATAGAGGAGCAAGTTCATACGACCCAGCCGTGCACATAGTTTTTCCTACTGCTCGTCGGTCGTAATCGTTCTCGTCGTCGTGTCGATCGTTCTATGTCTGCAAAACTGAAATTCGCAATTGGCGTATTGAAGTAATGCGATGGGATTTCTGCCTTGTTTTTTTTTTTTCAGTCACTTTGAAAAGGCAGAGTTTTTAAGTGAAGCTGTAGAGTAATTTTTTTTTAAGAACTTATTTTACACGTGCCTAAATGACTGTCTCCAGGTATAACGTATTTCGACTGCAAACGTGTTGCCAAAAAAGGAGTTTTTTCTCGACGCAGAAACTCTTGAGTTTGATGTGTTTTGTTTTTCTTGTTTATGGATATTTCTTAACTTCGATAATTTCAAATTGTTTGCTGGTGTTGTTAAGTGATTTAAAATTGACACACGTTCAAGTTTTTCATTTTATTTTCTTGGGTTTTTTTTTTTAGGTTTGAATGTAAATTGAAAGTGGGATAAAACAAAAATGATGTTATTGAAATGACATGAAATTTACTTTGTTTGAAAGAAAATCTTCTGGCATTATAATTAAAATATCATTTCAAGCATATGACCACCGCTACTACCGCTACTACCTACTGGCTCGGATGTAATTTTATCTAAAGGTCCAATTTTCGATGCCTTAACCAAACGTTTCCTTATAAAAATCAAATGTGGAACGAAGTGGGTGACAAGAAGCGCTATAATGTTTAAAGTAAGAGTGAAATAAACGCTTTTCAGAAACAAATTAAAAATTGATCACAAAAAGCTCCCAAAACTCACATGTCTTCAATTTTATCTTCCCACACTCACAAACCATCATGTAATTTTTCCTATCTTATCTCGAAATTTCACAAGATGTTATTTATTTTTAGAATTTCTTATTTATCGTTTCAATTTAACGATATAACTTTTGTTTTCCAAGAACCAAGCAAAAACAATTAAAATAAATTCACAATGAATTAAAACTGTCACTTGAACTCGAAAACAACTAATTTAATTTTATTTTCATGTTTCCCATCGCCATCAGCTTCTTCTTAACTCCCTTCAACTTTCCACAATAGAAAAAACGATCAAAACAAAAGTATTTAAGTTGAATGTCCTTTTTAAAATCAAACGAAACCATTTATTTGATAAATGAAATCAATTTGTAAAACACGAGTAACCAATGTGATATCCTTTCTTCCATTCAGTTCGACTTTCTCCTCCTGTCTCTTCTTTCTGCATCCATCTAACTCCATCATCATCTAATGGCTCGACTCTCGCATTTCCAAGTGAAGCATAAGAAGAGTAGTAGTTGATTTCTTACCTTTTAGTAAATAGAATTCAACACATCCGCATTTTCGCCAGTGTCAGTGTCCCATTCGTCTCTACTTTGTCATTCTGCATCTTTATCACTCTGTTATGTCGCAAAAGCATTAAATACCAGCGACCCAACGTCCATTCGTGTTCTATACAGTCTATCCAGTTTGCTTTTACCTCACATTGTTCATTGTTCTTCTTCATCTTTCTGAAGAATCCTTCAAAGAATCCTGGAATTTGCCAGAGCAGAATCTTCATCTCACTCGTCCTTGCTTCTTCTTTAAATTACATCCATTACGATTTTATTGCCAACAATCAATTTCTCTGTAATATTCCTTCTAGCGCATTAGAAATGGCATCGCATAGACGATTTGAGCAGAGGACAAGAATGTTATATTGAAGAAGTAATAGCGCCTAAACATAAATAATGCCCAAAGTCCTGTTCGTGGGTGTTATTGATCGATCGATTTCATATACAATACTGTCCCTATTTGATGTAGAAGATTCACATCGTTCCAACTGTTGGTTTCATATTTAAAAAAAAAAAATGTTCATCCACCTTTGGGCTACAAGCAATATTGGGAGTGGCCTTCATTTCACACACCGCCTTACTGCTGATCAGTCGAACATGTCTTTCAATATAATATCCTGTCATTGGCAATAACGGCAATAATCATTATTATGGCTATCTAAAGGCCTTACGAGCATGGAGTTTCAGTAATTTCGTGAACAATTTTTTATGGTTAGGCAACGGTTACAGGTATGCTCAATACCATACGGTCGTATTTCAGAGTTCGATTGAAGTGGAGAATCTGCGTGCGATGTGATGAAATTCCGACTGCAACAATTTCGTCCCAGGTATGCGAGAAACCGGAAACAGAAATGAACATAACTAACGAACTACGTGGCTACTGCTGCCATTGCCTGTTTTGGATCACAGGTTTCTGATTTAAGGAAGAATGTGGAGTCCGGAATGGGGTTATCATATTTTTATGCATTTTTGTTGGTATTTTTGTACATTCAACACCTACATACAACCTACGTCAGAAATGTAACATCGTCAGAATGAAACGAAATCCGATTATTGAAACACACTCTGCCATAGCGCCCAGCCACTGTTGTCGGTCGCATCGAAAAGGTTATATACGCATTTATCAGTGCGCGTGCAGAATGAGTTATCGTTTAATAAAATGTATGCGTTAATTGCAACCATATCTCCCTGCTCCTACCTCCCCATTAGTGAATCATCATCGACATATCTGACGAGGATATTTATCTACATATACTAGGTAAATTAATGTGTGCGTAAGAGTACGTTAAAGAGTATCTCGAGACACACGATATGAAGGTTGGGAAATCACGAACTCAATCCCATTACGTGATGTGGTCCATAAACCAAAAAAAATCTCAAAAAACAAGGCAAGTAATAACAATAATAAGGATAAAAAAAAATCCTCCTCGACATGCTATAAGCGCATAAAATAAATATCACCGATACCAGGCAGAACAAGGACAAACCAAACGTGTATCATAACAATATGAAATTAATTAAACTAATTTAAAATGAAGAATTGTATTTTATCCATCGATACTGCTGCTGCCGCCCGCCATTCTCTCTGGCCATTGAGAATATTGAGGTTTGGTTTTCGGTTGATCGATTCAACAGAAAGAAAAAAAATTGTCTTTTTGTGTGTGTGAAAGTGTGGGATGCTTGCAGCAGTTATTATCGGGTTCAATCAATTTTTCACATTATGTGTTTATATTTGTATATCCTTTTGACACTAAATTTTATGTTAATACATTTTTTTCTTGGTTGTTGTTGTAGATTTAAAATAATCTATTTTGCACGGTTGGTTGGCTTTGGTGGCTTAATCGTAATTTACAAATATAATTGAAAATATATTTGACTGAAATATTATTTTAAGGTTTTATTGAATTTTGTTGATATTTATTATTTAAAATTAATTTTCAAAATATTTTTTTGCTTGTAGTCCGTTTTTGAAGAATCTATGAGTAGTTGGGTGGAATTTAATTTTGATTTTAAATCTACAATGGGAATAAACAAATGCAATTGAAAATAATATTTTTAATTATTATGGGCTTAAGCAAAATATTTTCTAAAAAATACTAATTTTTTTTTGAGTAAATAGAAATGTACATAAAACTATGTATGTATATGTAAGTATTTATAAACAAATCTTCATAATTTCATTCACACAAGGTGTTATCGGCATCAGGGGGCCATGGCACATGAGCAATCATATAATAAAATAAAAAAAAAAGTAATAAAATAAATGAAATAATGAGACTCATGGAGAACGAAGCACAACAATTCTTCGTTTAAATAATTTTGTAGAATGTTCTTAATGAAATTCAGTGCTTAATCTTCTTTTTGGGTCAAAATAAAACACCCTGTTAAAGACAACAAAGGAATTTATAGCAGATATGATTCTCAATATAAATTGAAGACCTTGAACAGCAACAATTTACTTTGCTTTAGTACTTATGCATGCATTGATGTTCGAAGGGTAGGAACGTGCATTTAAGTGGACACAAGCGCCCACTGAAACCTCTGTCTATCAACTCCTACTCAGTACTCTCCACCTCCCCGTGGTGAACATCGGGTGCCCAGTACCTTCGACCGAAGATTGGGTTACAACCCCAGTGGGAAGTTGTTGGCGGCAGCAAAGAGAGAGAGGGGGGGAGGTATGCGTCCACTAAGGCATACCTCCTTTTCAACAGGCGGCAGCGGAAGAACTCCCAAGATGGAATCAACGGTGGCGTCTACAGCTCCAGTCAGGATCAACTACTTAGTTACACGGCCACCACAACGAAACACCTGGTTTGACGATGAATGCCGGCGAGCACATGCAGCTAAACAAGAGGCATACAAAGCGGCGCTGCAAAGAAGGACACGAGCAGCTCGTGAGCTCTACGAGCAGAAAAGGAGAGAGGAGTATAAACTTCTCAGAAAGAAAAAAAGGGAGCATGAGAAGCGCGCGATCGAGGAGATAGAGGGATGTCACAACGGAACGAGGCTCAAAAGTTCTACAAAAACAAACCTCCAGGGCTTATACACCCCGAACTGTGGGAACATCGTAGTAGAACCGCAGTCAGTGCTGTGGAGGTCAGTGGAGGAAAGCATGCCCGATGAATGGAACCTCAGTATCGTAATCGTATCGTATCGTATGGTCGGAAAAAACCTAACGGACGCTTTTGATGTCAAAAAAGGTTTTAGACAAGGCGATGCGTTGTCATGCGATTTCTTCAACATCATTCTTGAAAAGATTGTGCAAAGCTCCAATGTCAACACCAGAGGCAAAATCTTTCAAAAGTCCGTCCAGCTACTAGGATACGCAGACGACATTGACATAATTGGAAAAACACAGCGTGATGTCAGTGGAGCGTTTGTGAGCCTTGAGACGGAGGCCAAGAAGATGGGTCTAGCGGTTAACGAGGGCAAGACCAAGTTAATGCTGTCGACAAGAAAGGACAACCAACATCGACGTCTTGGAGCAAACGTCAACATAGACAGATTTAACTTCGAGGTAGTTAAGGACTTTGTCTACATGGGATCCGCTATCAACTCAGACAACAACACCAGCGCTGAAATCAAACGAAGAATCACTCTTGCCAATCGCTGCTTTTATGGACTTAGAAGGCAATTGAGTAGTAAAGTAATCTCCCGAGCAACTAAAGCGATACTCTACAAAATCCTCATCATCCCGGTCCTTATTTATGGTGCAGGGACATAAACCATGACAACATCTGATGAAAACGCTTTGGGCTGCTTTGAAAGAAAAATTCTTAGAGTGATTTTTGGTCCTGTGTGCATTAATGGAGATTGGAGACGAAGATTCAATCAAGAACTGTACGACCTGTACAGCGACACTGACCTAGCCAGAAAAGTTAAGGTCCAACGACTTAGATGGTTGGGTCATGTTGAGCGAATGGAAAATAATGCTCCTGCTCGTAGAGTCTTCGAATCCAATCCGGAAGGACGTCACAGAAGACCATCAAGATCGCGACTCCGGTGGAGCACACAGGTGGTAGAGGACCTGAACCAACTTGGCGTGCGAAGCTGGAGACAGTTAGCCAGGGACCGAGCTGGCTGGAGAAGTTTGTTGGGTGAGGCCCTGGTCCGACCTGGACTGTAGCGCCACCATAAGTAAGTAAGTAAGTAAGTTTGCATTCAATTAAGTGTCAAAAAAATTAGTGTTTGATAAACAAAGAAAAAAGTGTTGCGTATTTTTGACCGGCTACTTACTTACTTACCCGGCTCCAATGCATGAAGGATCACAGCTTGAGACACTGCAGCTTCCTTCAGGTATAGTCCCTCGCATGCAATCTTCAGCCGAGTAGCCAAAATCAATCAACAATCACTTGCACCGTAGGTTCGGTCTTCCTTGTCGTCTTGAACCTGGGGTTTGAGATGAGAAAACTTTCTTGACTCAAGCGTTGTCTTTGTCGTTGTCTTTTCTTGGTTTTCTTGGCTTTCTGGACTACATCCACTTTTTGGTTCAGCTCGTTCAGTTTGAACCTTCTTCTCCATTTCGCATAAGGGACGAAAAATCCGTGGAAGAATTTTTCTTTCGAAAGTGCCCAATGTCAATTTTCCTTTTTAACTTATCGTCCAAAACTAGTGGACTAGTGTCTAGTTTGAACCCAGTTGTTTTGACAGTTTGAAGAAGCAGCGCACCGCTTCGCTAGGGTAATTCTTCATCCGATCTCCTCAAAGGTGTCGTTTTGGGGATTGGTGTTTGTTCCAAGGAATGTGAACTTCTAAACTACCCCGAAATTGCTTGCTACCAACAGTGACGTTTTGTCCTAGGCTTGGGCTTAATATGTTGCTTTGATTGTTGAAAGCATGTACTTTGTTCTCTGTTGTTACTTCGTGGAGGCTGTGCTTTCCAACTAATGCATTGAAGTCTCCGAGTACGATTTTGACGTCGTCCTCTAGACAGGCTCCGTAAGCCCTATCCAGGAGGTTGTAAAAATCCTCCTTGCTAGACTCCTCAGCATCATCAGTAGGGGCGTGATATAACCAGTACCCGGTGGTTAACTCTTATAGCTAAAGTAAGCACTTGTTGTGAAGGAAAAGATAAAGCATATGCCCCCAGATCCTGCAACACCCAACCAGCACTAATTGATCGGCTAAAACAATCAATTTTCCATGAAATGAAAAGGAGAAATATTAAAACAACAGGTAGGTATGTGTGACTTTCAGTACAACGTTACGGGTTTAAGCCATAGCTTCGGCAGTATTCTTTTTCTACAGAAAATCGATGGGAGGTCTTTTAGTGCAGCTTGAATAACCAGATTGCTTTTTATCATATACAAGTTGGGGCGCTCAAAAATAAAATGAAAAAATGTGTTTATAATGTTGCTACGTTTTAAGAAAGCTATTCTAGGTATTTACCCAATTCAAAAACTCAGTACAAATAAAAACGGAAATTAAAAGTTTTAATAATAAATAAAATTACCCAAATTGGCACCACTGTTCGTTGCATTCCATTAATAATAAAATACATATTTTTATGTAATTCCTTAAGCCCCCATTCTTGTTCGCTTCCGATCCATTGATTGATATTGAATCCGAGTTATTTGATTTCGAACAATGGAACAATATTTCTCCAAGAATGAAAAGAAAAGCCAATAAAACGGGCTTTATAGACTCCGACCAAAAAGATTACTGCAAAACATCGCAAAATACTGTACAATATTTGTAACATAATGCTCCATAAAATTGAACGTCCAA
>CAKKXW010000002.1:85520069-85532416 GCA_920937365.1 Sphaerophoria rueppellii | reverse complement strand
TTTAAGGTTTTATTGAATTTTGTTGATATTTATTATTTAAAATTAATTTTTAAAATATTTTTTTGCTTGTAGTCCGTTTCTGAAGAATCTATGAGTAGTTGGGTGGAATTTAATTTTGATTTTAAATCTACAATGGGAATAAACAAATGCAATTGAAAATAATATTTTTAATTATTATGGGCTTAAGCAAAATATTTTCTAAAAAATACTAATTTTATTTGAGTAAATAGAAATATTTTTGTTAAAGATTTTTTTTAAAATTAAGTTACATAAATAAATGTACATAAAACTATGTATATGTAAGTATTTATAAACAAATCCTCATAATTTAATTCACACAAGGTGTTATCGGCATCAGGGGGCCATGGCATATGAGCAATCATATAATAAAATAAAAAAAGTAATAAAATAAATGAAATAATGAGAATCATGGAGAACGAAGCACAACAATTCTTCGTTTAAATAATTTTGTAGAATGTTTTTAATGAAATTCAGTGCTTAATCTTCTTTTTGGGTCAAAATAAAACACCTTGTTAAGGACAACAAAGGAACTCATAGCAGATATGATTCTCAATATAAATTGAAGACCTTGAACAGCAAAAATTTACTTTGTTTTAGTACTTATGCATGCATTGATGTTCGAAGGGTAGAAACGTGCATTCAAGTGGACACAAGCGCCCACTGAAACCTCTGTCTATCAACTCCTACTCAGTACTCTCCACCTCCCCGTGGTGAACATCGGGTGCCTAGTACCTTCGACCGAAGATTGGGTTACAACCCCAGTGGGAAGTTGTTGGCGGCAGCAAAGAGAGAGAGGGGGGAGGTATGCGTCCACTAAGGAATACCTCCTTTTCAACAGGCGGCAGCGGAAGAACTCCCAAGATGGAATCACTGGTGGCGTCCACAGCTCCAGTCAGGATGAACTACTTACACGGCCATCACAACGAAACACCTGGTTTGACGATGAATGACAGTTTATCTTATAATCCAAGTAAGTTACATCTTTAACATAGGGAATAACGACATTGTTTTACAATTTATGTCATCATTTAATCTGGCTATACAGTCTTCTATCAAGCCAATTGGACGAAAAATATAAAGGGCAACATCATCAGCGTATAAATGAATTTGGCAGTTTGAAATAACATCGGGAAGGTCATTGATGAATAATGAGAATAACACCGAGCCTTGAGGAATTCCAAGATTGGTAACAAAAGAATTTGAGGTTCCAATTTCTGTATTAATACACTGAAAACTATCAACCAAACAACTGCATAAAAGTTTAATGGAGGAATCGGAGAAATTAAAATTATTTTTAAGTTTTGAAACAAGGATTGAGTGGTCAATACTGTCAAATGCCTTAGAGAAGTCCAAGAGAACCCTAACACCAAACTTATCTGAGTCAAGTGCAAATCGAAAATCATTAGTGACTTTAATTGCTGCAGATTCACAGCTATGAAGATTACGAAACCCCGATTGCCACACAGAAAGCAAGTGACTTTCATTCAGATAGATCTGGATTTGATCATGCATAATTTTTTCAAGTAACTTACCAAGAAAATATAAGATACTAATAGGTCTGAACTCCGATGGTTAAGTTGGATTCGATTTTTTAGGAACTGGGATGATAAATGATTTTTTCCATTCGTTCGGAAATACACCACTATATAGAGAGAAGTTTAATACATGAATTAAATATTTCAAAACCAACGGATAAATAAGTCTAATAAACTTCGGCGGGACATCATCAGGGCCTATAGCATTCGATTAAACAGATTTGATAGAATTAATAACATCAGATACACCGATGCAGTTAAAAATAAAAGAGTTTTCACTGTCAGGAAGATCGTAAATTCTTTGAGAAATTGCTAAACTTGAGTGACCTGGAATTAAAGCATTAATCATCACATCAGGGTTAAAACGACATTTACTTTTGTTTCTATCGTCTTTAATTCCGGTTTGTTTAACGTTGTTCCAAAGCTCACGAGTGCTAATTGAAGGATTTAGTTTTTCCATTAAGTAAGTTCTCTTAGAGTTCCTAACTTTTGAATTAACCCTGTTCCTTGAGAATAAATATTGGCGTTTATTGAACTCAGAAGGATTGTTCTTGAATCGTCTGAAAAAACGTTCCCTTTCTCTAACAAGATATTTTATTTCATCCGTAAACCAAGGACACTTATTATATTTTACTTGAGTTGTCACAATGGGAATATATAAATTATACAAATTCAATATCAAGTTATTGAAAAGAGAAACTTTAGCATTTAAATCAGGCATATAAAATATCTCATCCCATTCTGATCCACAAAAATTATTCGCAACCGTGTCGAAACTAAAATGTCTATATGATCTGTAGCTGATTGTTTTCAGTTGATTATCTCTGTCAGCAACACGAAAGGAGCAGAAAATGAAATCATGAATGAATTCCGAAGTGGGTTTGATTTGGTCATTACCTAAAATTTTATGTTTGGAACTCGTCAAGATCCCCTACTGATCTGGCTATATCTATAAAACATATATACGTCCAAAGCTTGAGTACAACTCCCACATTTGGGCTGGTGCTCCAGCAACGTACTTAAGTCTTTAAGACAGTATACAGAACAGAGCATTTAAGATGATTGGTGACCATACCATCGTTGAGACATTTACGTCACTCGAACATCGACGTAACGTCTCATGCCTCACCCTCTTTTACCGTTACTTCTATGGTTTGTGCTCTAGTGAAATAGCCAGCTGCATTCCTCCCCTTAAGATATTCAACTGTAATACCCTCCAGGAATGCCCATCAGTTCACCCTCGAGCCGAACTTCGGACGCACGGTCATGTTCAGAGAATCGTTCTTTAGCCGTACTACGCGAAACGCGCTTCCACACTCTGTCTTCTTCAGGCACTGCAATATTCAGGAATTCAAGACCAATGTTAACCGACACCTCATCCTTAACCCTCTCCGTCTATCCCACTTTCCCTAACGCTCGCACTGTGCTTTGGCATAAAAAAGGGAATAAAAACCCCTTGAGTGCGTGCATATTATAAAAAAAAAAAAAAAAAAAAAAGAACATATCCAATAGCGAAGGATTTGTGAGTGATTTGAAACATGTCGGCCATTTATCATTCACCACCGCTAAACCCAATTTCTCACAGAAATAAATAAACAGACGAGTAGGAATAGTGTCCTTCAAAATATTCACATTGAAGTCACCACCAATCAGAATGTCATTATATTTAGGACATAGTCGCATCAAGGTCTCCTCTAGCTCAGTAATGGCATCCTCCCTAAACATAAGAGGCGGACAATAAACAGAGACAAGCAATAGTTTATCTACCAAATTTTTAACTTCAATGCAAACGAAATTGATGTGGTTCCCACATGAGACATAAACAACAGATCCCAATAAATTTTCACGTAAATAAATACAAGCACCACCACCAACCCTATGTTTTCTGTCACATCGAAATATCTTAAAACCGGGAATAGAAACAAGAGCATCCAACATGTACATGTTTAACCAAGTTTCCGAAATCATAATGACATCCATGAACGAAGTGCTAAACATTTGATATAACATAGTATACTTGGCTCTAATACTTTCCGCGTTTAAGCAGCAAACCTTTAAACCCTCGTTGTTCGCGCGACACAGTAAATTAAGAACGCATCTTACATTGTTAGGATCCAAGCCAGTAAAATAAGCTTAAAAAGTAAACCACCACCAAAACACACCACAAAAAAGAGAAAACTACTTGCACCCCAGACAGAAATTCACAAATATAAAAGAAATTTAGAAATATAAATGAAGCTAAAGGAAATATTATAAAAATTAAATAAATATCAAATATAATAAAATACAGTTTTATAAAGAATATTTGAGAAAAAACCATAATAAGATAAAATGTGCTAATAACATTCCTAGTAAAAATACCATCAATAAAACAATGTAAATAACAAGCTTAATAATTAATAAAAACCATTCAGTGAGTCGTCACCAGCAGCAGTCTTGTCTTTCGAGTGTCTAGTTTGAACCCAGTTGTTTTGACAGTTTGAAGAAGCAGCGCACCGCTTCGCTAGGGTAATTCTTCATCGGATCTCCTCAAAGGTGTCGTTTGGGGGATTGGTGTTTGTTCCAAGGAATGTTAACTCCTAAACTACTGAAATTGCTTGCTACCAACAGTGACGTTTTGTCCTAGGCTTGGACATAATATGTTACTTTGATTGTTGAAAGCATGTACTTTGTTCTCTGTTGTTACTTCGTGGAGGCTGTGCTTTCCAACTAATGCATTGAAGTCTCCGAGTACGATTTTTCCGTCGTCCTCTGGACAGGCTCCGTAGGCCCTATTCAGAAGGTTGTAAAAATCCTCCATGCTAGACTCCTCAGCATCATCAGTAGGGGCGGGATATAACCAGTACCCGGTGGTTAACTCTTATAGCTAAAGTAAGCACTTGTTGTGAAGGAAAAGATAAAGCATATGCCCCCAGATCCTGCAACATGCAACCAGCGCTAATTGATCGGCTAAAACAATCGATTTTCCATGAAATGAAAAGGAGAAATGTTAAAACAACAGGTATGTATGTGTGACTTTCAGTACAACGTTACGGGTTCAAGCCATAGCTTCAGCAGTATTTTTTTCTACAGAAAATCGATGGGAGGTCTTTTAGTGCAGCTTGAATAACCAGATTGCTTTTATCATATACAAGTTGTGGCTCTCAAAAATAAAATAAAAAATGTGTTTATAATGTTGCTACGTTTTAAGAAAGCTATTCTAGGTATTTACCCAATTCAAAAACTCAGTACAAATAAAAAACGGAAATTAAAAGTTTTAATAATAAATAAAATCACCCAAATTGGCACCACTGTTCGTAGCATTCCATTAATAATAAAATACATATTTTTATGTAATTCCTTAAGCCCCCATTCTTGTTCGCTTCCGATCCATTGATTGATATTGAATCCGAGTTATTTGATTTCGAACAATGGAACAATATTTCTCCAAGAATGAAAAGAAAAGCCAATAAAACGGGCTTTATAGACTCCGACCAAAAAGATTACTGCAAAACATCGCAAAATACTGTACAATATTTGTAACATAATGCTCCATAAAATTGAACGTCCAACAGACCTTTACGCTATACACCAACTTCCAACGGGGCATAAGTTGAGCAAAATATATAAATTGATCGTAAATACCTCCATCTCCCATTTTCCATTTCTCAGCCCTCCAAATCGACGACGACGACCGTCCAATATGGACTGACTCCCCTGGCAAGGGGGCAATATAAGCTTTTGCAATATGAGCTGCTAGAAATATTGTCGGTAAAAGCAAAAGTTGCTGTTGGTGTTTACAGAAATACACAAAATACCTCCTCGCGCCGTTGCGCACGTCCATCGTTGAAGACAACCATGTCGCTTGTGTACCCTAGTATTCCGGTCTGTATCGAAATTATAATTGAAAAGGAAAATTCTACCTTAAACCAGATTGTGACAGTCAATAAATTTGCATTTGCGTTTTGTTACAGTTGCCAGAGCCAAAAGGACTGCCTCATTGTTGGCCATTCAATTTGCCAAAATTCTCGAGTGTCTAAGAAGGACTTTTCTCTCAACTCAGATACACTCTGCTTGCTGACAGAATATGAGAGAAGTTGTTTGAATTTTTTCGGGCGAAATGGCATATTTAAGTTTCATAAATTAATTTAATAACTACACAAAATTTTGAAATCGAAAAGCGAATGGATTCCGTTTGATTTGCGTTGAATTGTTTTTGTATTGGATGTTGGAAGGACACTCAACTTAATATTCATTGTTCATTTTAAGGGATTTTATTTTTATTGTTTGTTTAAGAAAAAAACAGAAATATGCAATTGAGATAAATAAAATGATTATTCAGAATACATAATCAACCATTCATCATAAATTCACGTAGCCAACAAACCCGACTTACCACAACTTACGCTTTAATCATTCTAATTACACCCACCTTACCTTGCTTTTTCAAGTTCGAGGGGATGTACCTTTCGAAGAGATAAACCGCTAAAGTTTATTTATAACTTCTTATCATCTCGTTCATAATCTCAAACGGAAATTACATTTCTCTAAACTGTCCCTACATTTAATTCAAAAAAAAAGTCTATTCACCCCAGCAACACCACACCACACCCCAAAACCCATCACGAAAAAGATGAATATCTTGATTAGTATTATTTATCCAAGAGGTCAAGAGGAAAGCAGATATGACCGTCACAACTTAAGATTTCCCGAGGAGGTTGGAGGTTTATTTTTGTTTTATTCTTTCTGTCTTTTTTTATTTTAATTGAGGAAGAAGATGGAGAAAATTTATTTTTGTGGAAAATATTATTTCATCGTCTTGAACATCTTCAAAGAAATTTTAAGAAATAAATGATTTTTTGAAGGACGTCGAATATTAATTGGGGATTTTGTGTGTCTTCTTTTAATTTTTGGAAGCAAACACAATATGCAGAGAAGGGAGGCAAAGTTTCTTGTTTATAGAAAATTGTCTATCGATTAATTCATTTTTTGAGGAAGGAGAAGGAGGAAAGTTTACAATTCAGTTTTTCATTTAAATTTTTTGTTGACAAAAAAATAAATAAATTAGCAGTGTCTGCCTTTTTAAAAATAGCAAATCTGTAGCAAACCGCTACTTAGTGACGGGCAGAGCTGTAAAAGAATGCAATAATTTTTGCATTGCAGTAAAAAGATTAAAAGGACTGATTTTTTAAGTATTTTGACTTCATGTCAGTTCTTAGCTTTTAAGGTAAATTCGCAGTTAATTTTGAAGTCTTTTATATAAAAATCATTTAGAGCAGTTAAAAGACTTGAAGTCGAAAGAATGCATTGCTTTTTACTGCTTGCATTCTTTGAAATTTTTGAAATCTTTTAAAAGTCTTTTACATTCCTTGCAGTCATTAAGTCTTTTGGTTGCATTCAATGTAATGCAGGCTTTTGCAGCTTTTTAACTGCTTGAATTCTTTTAACTGCTTTGAAATCTTTTGAATGCTTGAAGTTTTTTGAAGTCTTTTAACTGCTTGAAGTCTTTTAACTGCTTTAAAGTCTTTTAACTGCTTGAAGTTCTTAAAAGACTTCAAGCAGTTAAAAGACTAATTTCAATCAACCTTATTAATAAAAACGCCTATTCTACTCTTATTCATCAGGTGAACTAACCTTTAGAATAAGAGTATATCCATTTCCCATTTCCATTTGTTCCCGGAATAGAAAAGTGGAGTTTACACAAAAAACCCTTTGGGAAACGATAGAATCGCCATCTGATGAACTGAGAGAGAAGATTTTTTTTACATTTTTTACTTGCTTATGAATACGTTGGAAAAATAAAGTTGAGATTTTGATCAAGTTGATAGAGAAGTCAAAAAATGTAGGTCCGCCGATTTCGTCCGTCTGTCTGTCGGAAAGTTTACAGGCATCTACAGCCTTAACTACTGGTCCGATTGACTTCATATTGAATATTAGAGGTTTGAGCAAAAACCCATATCCCAATTTTTTTTTATTTTTGTTTTAAGATCAAAATTTAGGGTAGCCACCATACGATTTTCTTGGCCAAAAACAAAAACTTTTTTTTTCTCCAAAACGGCACGAACGATTTTTTTTAAACTTCCTTGAGTTTTATTTTTTTTTAAACATTCATGTATTTTATGTAGAAAAAAAAATTTTGTATTGCTCCAAAACCTATTTTTTTACCTCCCATTTTTTGTTATTAGATTTTCTCGAAAACTGAAAGTCCGATCAGCGTAAGTTTTTTTCCAAAGTACGTATATATTGTTCAAATAACACAAGTAGCACAAAATGGTATTAATTCGGTTGCACACTTCTTAATTCATTCTTATTTTGTTCTTAAATGGATCTCACCGCTTCTTAACTTCTTAATTCGGTATTCTTTCCTACTTAAATCGTCTATTTCTTTGAATTCTTAATTCGTTCTGCTTGTTCCTTCTTAAAGAATTCTTAAAAGGTTCTTAAATCGGTATTTCTTATAAAGGTTTGCTTTGAGCTCCTTAAATCCTTCTTTAAGATAACTATTTCCAGTAGTCCATTTTCATTTCATTCTTAGAGTTCACAGAAAATGTTTCGCAACTGTGCTCGTGTAAATACAAATTGATTTGCTTTCTTAAAAGACGTTAAAGTAACTGGTAGAAGGTCTAGTTATTATGTAACCAAGCAAAAGTGAAGGGTTAGGTGGCGCTTTACAGAATTGGAGTGACATTGTAAATTAAGAAAATACACCAACAAGAAGCCAAACCGCTTGCAGAAAAAAAAGAAATCAAAACAAATACTATTAAAATAGATGAGCATCAGAGAAACAAAAAATAGATGCAGAATTCACTGATAATTTCTTATTTTGTCTGAGAATTTTGTAAGAAGGAGTTAAGAGTGAAAAAAGAAGTGTTTAAGAAGACCCTTAGAAGTATATAAGAAGGAAAACATTCCGGTTTAAAACCTCAATAAGAACCAAATTATCTTCTTAATTCATTCTATCGGACCGCCCACTTTCGCCTTTTATGTACTTAAAAGGTACTTAAAGAAGTCTTTAAAAAGCGGGATAAGAGCTTATAATACTTCTTAAAGCCGTAAATAATTTTGTGCTACTTGTGAATATTTTGTTTTCAAAAAAATTTCAATTTTTTTTGGATTTTTATTTTTAACTTTTTTTTTCAAAATTCTGTATCTCGAAACCGGATCAATTTTAAAAATCCAAATTGGAGTATAATATGTATATTTACATGTTCTTAAAAACTGCATACCAAAATTAATTGTCTTATAATTAATTTGGGTAAAATTGAAAAATTTTATATATAAAAAATTAATTTAAAAAAAAAAACGGCTCCGACGATTTTCAAAAAAAAAAAAAAATTCAATAAATCAATGATAAAGTTTGAATTTGTTTGGCATTTAAATTTTTGGAATGAAATGTATTTACGAGGCACATTTTCAAATTTTAAATTTCTTAATGAATTCTTATTATTTTTATAAATATTGAGTTTTTTTTGTGAATTAAGTGTAAGCTGTAAGTAAGTGTGTAATCAGAATTGCTTAAAGTATATCTCTTATTTTAACACTACTTTTTTCAATTTAAGTAATCATTAATATTTAGTTTCAGCATGCAGCAAGTTCGTACCAGTCGTGCACATTTTTGATTTTTTGTTCATACAATTTCGTCAGAACCAAAAACCAAAAGTTTCAATTTTCTCAAAAATTTTTGCTATACGATTTTTTACACCATCGTTAATTGTTTTTCGGAACAGTGGTGTTTTTAATGTAAGAAAATAGTTTTTGTATTGCTCCAGAACGGTACCTCTTAAAGAACCGCGTTTTTGTTATGAGATTATAAGAAGGATAGTAGTCCAATCACCGCACTTTTTTTTTGGGGAGTACGGTATGATATTTATGTTGCCCAAATAATATTTTTATCTAAATTCTATATCTCAAAACCAGATCAATATTTGAAATTGAAATTTAAATTTAAGACGTATATTAATATGTTCTTGAATACTGCACACCCATATTCATTTTAGGACAAAAGTATAGGGCTGGAATTCGACATTTCTCAAACTCAAACGAAGTTGTTAAATCAATTCTTTTTTCAGTTTAAAGTCTGACACTTTCGAAAATGGATCGCTTAACCAGAGCACAACGTTCAAAAATTGTTAAATCCTACTACACATATTGTGATTCTGAAACAGCCACACATCGTGCTTTAAGAGGAGATTACGGTTTATATAATCGTCCAACTACCCAAGCAGTTGACAAAATTGTGAAGAAATTTGAAGAGCTTGGATTGATTACAGATGTTGTAAGGCCTGTGCATCGTTTCGCTCGTACCACTGAAAATTATCGCTGATGTAAGTGAAAATGTTGCCGAAGACCCGAATGTGCCGATTGCTTGTCGTTCTCTAGAATAAGGACTATCTTACGGCACATTATGGCCTAGTTTGCATTTGGATCTACACGTACATCCATATTCGTCGAATGGGTACTTGAAAACAGGCGGTGGACGGCGATTTTTCGAACGAAATTTTCTTCAGCAAAGAAGCACATTTCTTACTCGGTGGATGTGTTAGAAAATAAAATTGTTGTATTTGGGAAGGGAGGTAATATCATGGGCCTAGAAATTTAGAATTTAGTTTCCGAGTACATATTCCTCAGTAAGTGAACGTGCTGACCTACACTTTCTTGTGTTGCCTCTGAGAGGTTCTTGTCAATTTATTGGCATGAACCTGCGGACGTAGGCAACTTTATTCTAATGGAATTAACGGATTGAAGCAGGACGTATACGATCAACGAGTACCTTACCTAATGTGGATAAATGTTAATGAAATCAGACGTCCTGTTGGGTGTGTCCCTTGATTGGCTGGTTCATCCCTTCGATCAATGTGGATATACTTAACAGAGGGTGAGCGGTGTCGTGTCGCGGGGGTTGTAGTTGTCTGAGTTTGGCCTCAGCTGCTATTCGCAAAACTCGGTTTACGGCTCTTCTTTCGGTGACTGAAAGTTGAGTGCGGTTCCGTGTGTTGCATGAATAGTAGTCTTGAATCCAATTAAGATGAATAAGGGCTGGCACTAATTCAATTGGTACTGATGTTAATCTAGATGCAGGGTAACCGCTTCTTTCTCTAGAAAGTTGTGGCGTGCTTTTGCATGCTGGTGGATCATCAGGGTGAATATCAACATTCATAAATAGATACTATTGTGAATGGTCACACGTCGGATAAGGCTTAATTGCTAGGTGCCGAAGTAAAACTTTTCACAGCTTCTTTATTTGGGAATCTGAGAATCCTCAAATAATTAAATAGAGGCCATAACATCCACAAAAAGTCACTGTTTGGTGCGTTCTTTGGTCCGTAAGTCAGATTAGACCTTTTTTTCGAATACGCAACGACTGTCACCGTCAATTCGGAGGAGCATTTTTGTCATATGATAGCCGACTGTTTTTTGCCTGCTATTGAAGAATACGACTTGGAAAATATGTGGTTTCAACAAGACGGTGCCACATGCCACACAACTCGAGCGAATATGGCTTTGTTGCAAAGAAATTTCCTGGCCGCGTTATTTCTTCGTCGGTCGTGGCGATATCAACTGCCCATCAAAATCTTGCGATTTGACCAACGGGAAAGACCGTGCTTATGCAGATAAACCTTCAACTCTTGAGCACTCAAAAACCAACATGCAAATTTGTTGTATTCCTTCGCTAGCCAGCCACCCTCCGCAGTGAAATATATTCGTAAACATCAGTTATCTAATTTTATTAGTAGAATTTTCGACTTATTCACTAAATAAGGGTAATCCTTCGCTAATCTGTGTTTATTTTTTTTTTTTGTAAATTGAAATAATTCAGTACGTCAACCTTATATTGTGATGTGTCTCGTTTTCTTTTAACTCTATTCTAGTTGGGTAGTGTGAGTGTGTGTGTGTGTCTTTTCATTGAAGTATCTATTTTCATCTTTTGTTTCTATTGTAGCATGAGAAAGAGAATGCAATTTGCAAATTGATTTTTTATCGTCTTGTTAAGAGTGTTCTTTCTTGTTACAGTTCCGACTCTAAATAGAATTTGTTTTATTCTATAGTGGATTTTATTTTGTTTCAGTTATGATTTTATTTTGTATGTTTTCCAACAGTTTTTGTTACTTTTGTTACAGTAACTTTGTGATTCTCATATTTTTGTAAATAAAAAAAAAAAAAAGAAAAAGAAGTTGTGACTGCTCAGATCGAGATGCTCAACAAAGCAATTCTTCAACTTGACAACAACTAAAAATATCATGAAATTCGTCTTCATCATTAACAGTTCTTTTCATTTCTGAATTTTAATATTCCACATCAGTTCTTAGGGAATTAGAAACAATAAACAAGATAAGAAAAAGTTATTCCAGATACCTCTCTACTACATAAATATCGCAAAAGGACCATAAATATTTTCCGGTTTGTCATATCCATCGACAGATCTTAGGATTTGTCTTTGTCCTTCCACGAACAGCAAACTCAGCATTTTTTATTTTGATATCTGTTTTTTCTTTCTTTTTTTTTTAATTATCTCATCACAAAGTATTTTTATTTTGTCTCAGTAAATTCTTTCAAAATGACAAGATTAATTGCTTGAATCCACGACACTCGCAATATCACATTTCTATAAGATATTTAGATACTCAACCTCTCACTCATGATAGGAAATGATGGAAAACGTGTGATATGGATACACACAAGCTAAATCTTAAAATAATAAACAGAAGCTCGCTTAACTCGGCTTAATAGCAACTTCAGCCGCAGCCACTCGTACGTTTTGCGTTGCCATCATAAAACTGAAGTTCATTATACAACATACTATAGTTTTATTTT
>CAKKXW010000002.1:85475371-85489339 GCA_920937365.1 Sphaerophoria rueppellii | reverse complement strand
GTCTGGTTAAAAATTCTGTTAAGAGAATTGGCATTTCTAAAAACATCCTTGTGACGAATCGGAATTGAATCCAACTGATGTTTCAAGTTGTTTTATTATGCAAGCAACCGTGTGAACTAGTTCATTAGTGCATCAACGAACGAAACGCAACGAGTTTGTTGATTACAACACAATGAACCTAAGCAAAGCAAATTACAAGCACCGCACAGTCTCGTGTAAGTCATTTGAAGGTTATTCATGGATTAGACTTCATTGATATGGAAAACAGAATATACACAAGAACATCTGTGGCACTGCGTATGTTTCGATTTGAAACACACGTTGAAAGGTAGAACGCATATCACGCATTCGATTAGAAAACACACGAATGAATTTGAAATTACTCCAAGGACAATGATTCTTGTGTGCGTCTGGAGTGAGTGAATTGAAACAGGTGGTATTGAACCACAGGGGCTTATGAATTTAACTTTAAATCAAAAGTGATGATTGCGATGGCTTATAATCAGCTTTGAGTACAATTCTTTCAACATACCTATTATGGAGTATGGAGCGGGAAAAAAAAGTCGTACGGTCGTTTGTCTTCCACTCCCAAGTAGTGACAATTTGGTATGGATTTTCCCATATCACAGCTGGAATAAAATATGGATTTTTACACTTTCCAAGTTAGAATTCACATCCTGTTTTTACAAGACAATTATTAAATGAGAGAAAGAAAAATTCGAAGCTTGCTATCGAAATCACTGAAAACAACTGCCTCTACCAACGAAGTACTAGATTCTTCCGATATTCCCCAATTTTGGTGGGTGTTCTGTGCGATAACAAAATCCCGATTTTGCGTCGCACCCATCTGGTGGGTTGGACTTTTTTTTATGATGGCACTACAGTCCAGTTGGGAACAGGGCTTTAGCAGCAAACTCGGTCCCTAGCTAGTTGCCTCCCCTTTAACACGCTAAGTTGGTTCAAGTCCTCTTCCAGTCTTCCACCTGTGTGCTTCACCTAAGTCACGATCTTCTTCTCCGACGTTCTTCCGAGTTGGATCTTAACTTTTTTGGTTAGGTCAATGTCGTGAACACGCTCGTACAGTTCTTGATTGAATCTTCGTCTCTATTCTCCATTTATTCAGAGGGGACCAAGACTCCCACGAAGAATTTTTCTCTCAAAGCAGCCTCAAGCATTTTCATCACATGTTGTCATGGTTCCTGTCTTTGCACTATATACATTAGGACCGGGATGATGAGGATTGTGTACAGTGACACTTTAATTGGTCGAGAGATGACTTTATTGCTCAATTGCCTTCATAGTATTAAGAAGCAGTGATTGGCAAGAGTGATTCTTCGTTCCTAGGTAGACAAACTCCTTAACTACCTCAAAGTTAAATCTGTCTATATTGACGTTTGCTCCAAGACGTCGATGTAAGTTTTTCTATCCTGTTTAATAAATAGAGTGGCGAGGGACAGCTCTTGAAGAGCCAAGGTCTTAGTGGCTTACTCTCATCAACAATTCTCTAGGTGTGAAGAATTGAGAGGAGCTACAGTTTAACGCAGATTCCTAACAGAAAAGTTGAGACGCACTTTTTCTTGACAGATGATACTCTTGAAAGTTTTGTCAGTTCTTCGCAAGAGGCAGTGCCCGTGAAAGATGAAAAAAAACCTATGGGCGCCAGTAGGACTCGAACCCATGACGTTCGGCTTGGCAGCTAACGCACCTACCACTATACCGTCTACCAGATTGACATTTCGTTTTCGCAGTGTTGAATTACAAACTTATAACTTATTAAATACTAATATAAAAAAGTAGTAAGATGTTCAAAAGTTGCCTTCAATTATTCGTTTTCTGTATCGTAGTGCATTTACAGTATAATTATATAGTAAATCCCACCCGCGGTCACCATTCAAAATGCACAACACATCCTCCTTCAACAGTAAATTAGCTCCAAAGTAGATCCTTCGAAATTCTCTCAAAATAGGACAGTTTCCGATAAAATGGTATACACCTTCTCTCTCTTTAAGATTGCAGATGTTGCACTCGATAGGAAGATTGGGTCGATATGGAATGAAATTCAGGTTTATTAGTTCACCTCTTAATTTGAAAATTGTATTGATTTTTGCCGTAGAGTTCGAGCTTACAAAATACGTTTTTTCTTGTAGATTATGGTTTAATTGACTGAATTAAGCTCGATATTGTGAAGAATGAGCTTCATTTAGAAACATTTCATATAGATGTTTACCTGTTTTTTCCAATATTTTTGAAAATGCACATTTATAAAAAGAGACGTCTTGCACGTTTTCAAAATTCATGTTGAGATCACCATCTCGTGCCAAGTTTTCCCATTCTTGAACACAGTTACTTCTTGTTGACAGTAGATGGGAGAGTATTATTTTGGCAACCTTCTTTCATCCATCATCATAGCCTTAGTAACGTAATTAAAATGTAGTTTTAGTGTATCCAAGAAGAGTGGAGGCATCCCTGCCTCAAGATGGATCATGTAGTTAGGTGTGTTACTTGGCAGTTTGACGCAGTACCGCTGAAAAACTTCCACTGAAGTAAACGAATGATAACCCCATGCTTGAGCTCCATATAAAAAAATGACGTTGCAGTTGCACGAATAATTTTTTGTTTGACGTGGTGGCTTAAATATTTGTTTCCAATACACTTTCCCCAAACTGAGCCGATTGCACGTTTTGCCTCTGCAAGTTTTGCTTCAAAATGATTTTTCATGTTAAGGTTGGCTGTGATAAGGATTCCCAAGTACTTATACGCTCTAAATGCTTCTATATTCTCTCCTTCAAAATTCCATTGCTCACTTCTTGCGTATCTTCCGCCACCGTTTCTAAAAATCATCATTTTAGTTTTCGACAAATTTACAGACAAATTCCATTTTTTACAATAATTTGAAAGTCTATTTATCATTAGTTGCATACTGTTGATACGTTCAGCAAGGATAGCAATATCATCAGCAAACATTAATGCAGGAATCCATGTTGAATTGATTTTGATACCACTTCCTAAGTTTTCTGTTAAATCGTTGATGAGCAATACAAATAACAATGAACTCAGTACGCAACCCTGTTTAACACCCATCGTTGTTGAAAACTCATCCGAAACACAATTTTCGTCCCATACCATTGCTAAGTTGTCTTCGTATAAAGCTCTCAAAATGTTTATAAATTTGCTTGAGATTCCAATTGTCTATAATTTATAGAATAACTCTTCACGAGGTACGGAATCAAACGCAGCACGAAAATCAACGAACAGAGTATACAACTTTATGTTCTCATTCATATATATTTGGGCAATGTTCATTAGCGAAAATATTTGATCTGTTGTAGAGTAATTTTCTCTGAATCCTGCTTGAAATTCATGAAGAACTCTTTTTTCTTTTGCCCAGCGTGTAAGCCTGTTGAAAAGGAGGGTTCCAAATATGTTCGCTGATGAATTTAAGAAGGATATTCCTCTGTAATTTCCCGGGTCTTTATAGTCTCCTTTTTTGTGCATTTGAAAAATTATTGATTTTCTAAAGGAAGCTGGAATATTTCCAGTTTCGTATAATTTGTTATACTCTTTAGTGAGAGCTATTACAAAGTCTACTGTGCAGTATTTGTAGAATTCAAGCGGGATTCTGTTTGCACCCGGAGCCTTGTTATTTTTCGCTTTTTTTAGAATACTCTGTACTTCACGGGGAGTGAAAGGTGTATCTAAAATATCATTGCTAAAGAGCGGAGCTGCGTATTGATGTGGCAAAGATAGTTGGTCAGTATTAAGCAGACTCATAAAATGATCTCGTAACTGTTGAGCATGAAGACTTGGTGCAATTACTAGCTTTTTTCCATTTATCCGTCTTACCGCCTTCCAGAAATCTGATGAGGAACTAGCTGAGCTAATTGCTTCTACTCTCATTAGTTGAAATTATGTCAATTTCGTCTGCGTATCGTAGTAGCTCGACGGACTTTTGAAAGATTGTGCCTTTAATTTTGACGTTTGAGTTTTTCACAATTTTTTGAAGAATGATGTTGCAGGAATCGCATGACAGCGCATCACCTTGTCTGAAACATTTTTTGTCATCAAATGCATCCGTTTCCATTGCCATCTTACACAGACCGACGAGTTTTTCTGGAATGCAAAAACAAGACATTGATCTATATAGTTGATCACTATAGACGCTGTAAAACGGGGCCTGGAAATCGATGAAAAGGTAGGCATCGATTTGAAGTTCCTGCGCCTTCTGCCGTAGAGTGAATATTTGATCGATGGTAGGCTTTCCAGGTCTGGAGCCACACTGATAAGGACCTATCAGGTTGTTAACGAAAGGTGTCAAATGTTTAAACAAGACGGCAAACAAGATCTTGTAGGCGATATTTAGGAGACTCATACATCAGTAATTGTTGCAGATCAGGAGATCTTCTTTCTTGAGGACCAGGCATACGAAGCTGATTTTCCATTCGTCGGGCATGCTTTCCACCATACTGAGCTGAGCTGGTGCATTGTACTTTTCGGCGGCTAACCCATCTCTTTCAGCAGCTAAAGTTCGACTTAAGCTTAGATATCGCTATCTTCACCTCTTCAATTTCGGGTGGTTGGAATTGGTGGTCTGCTCCTCCCAAATTGAATAGTTCTGTATAGCTTGTGGAATTTCGCTCGTCATCGTGAGTTGGACACTTGTACCGACATTCGCAAACAAAGGAAGACCGGTAGATCAATTGACCTATGATTAGTTGAAGGCAAATTGAAGACGATTTAAATACACAGAAGTAGGTATGAGCTATAAATGAATTACTGTTTCCGCTTCTTAACTTGTGAGTAAAGCATACATCTTGGTCGTAACAAGTATGCGTTTAGTTAGAACAATCTTACTTCTCGCAACTATGCTCAAGCTCATCCATCACTTAAATAATAATTACACAATCGAATCAGCTTTCATAATTGACATTCCTCATCATGCACTGTCAATATATGCATTACAGTCTCCACTCTCAACACAAGAACTATTTCAAAACTTCCATTGATTCAACTAGCTCCAAACTACATAATACACAACTCTCCTGACTCGATAACAATTCCGAATATATTTTCCCAATTTAATTTATTTTAATTCCACTTAAGAAACATTATTTCCCATCAAGTTCTCTAGAAGTGATGTAAGCTATCCCACTCTAAGAACTTAACTTTGATTCCATTCAAATTGCATTATGTTATTTCCAGAGAGAATCTGACAGCTATGTTGGTGGTATGTTATGACATTAAATTATTATCATAGTTCTCCTAAGTACATTCTCCTTTAACAGACGTCAGAGGTGTACTTACATTTCGGAACTGAGTAGTTCTTGATAAAATCTTCCAGGATTGAGATGGATAGGAGTTATTTATACTTTTGGAAAAGTAATTGAAAAATTTTGCATTGTTCGGTTCGGAAATTGTTCTGACAAGTCTTGTGATGGTGATTTTCAAACATTCGTAAGAACAATGAAAGTGGAGAGTTCACTGTGGAGAGATGATAATTCTGATAATTCGAAAGGAAACAGGATAACCACAATTTGCAACTACTTATTAAAGTTCTTTGAAAAAGTTTTCAAATGGGATTGTGTGGTAGAGTTGATTGTGTCTTCAGAAATTCGAGGAAAATTCAAAACTGTCATAAAATCTGATATAGGTACATTTGGTTGCAGTCTGTTGTCCAGCGGTTGGTGAATAGCATTAAAGCGAATTTTTCGACACACAATTCTGATTGCTTTTGTTGCAGCCAGTTGTATGTAATTTGATCCAACACTAATAATATCTGGCAATAGCCGATAAAATATTCAAGCGGAATTAGGGATGCATAGAACTCTGATTGGAACAAAAGTAGGTCAGAGTCCTTCAAAATTTGATTTTCTATATACTCGTGCTGGACAGGTTATGGTTCTGTTGATTAATTTGAAAATTTGTTACATTGTTCTAAAATGGCCTTACCATTTACGTGTGTGTAAGTAGAAATGACTTTCAATAGAAAATAAAATTAACGATCTGAGAGTGTCAACAGTGGGATGAACACCTTTTACAACAAGCATAAGTGAAGAAATTCTGTAGATTGACTCCACTATAAGCTTATATCTAGGTAATAGAATATGACTAGAGTTGCATAAGTAAAGGGTTTTTCAATAGGGACGCTACAAAAGTTTTCTTAAATAAAACAAAAACGGTTTTGGATATCAACGAAATTCCTTATTCCTGTGGAAGTACATTTAATGCCATTATGTATGGAACTCGATTTCTTTTGCATGGCCACCACGGGCACGCTTGCGGAAGTCCAAACGCTGAACCCAATTTTCGACGGTTTTCAAGCATAAATCGGCCGATACTGCTGCAATTTCACGTTCGATATTCGTACGAAGTTCATCAATCATCGCTGGCTTTTTGACTTAAACCATAGATTTGACGTAGCCCCACAGAAAATAGTCTAACGGCGTTAAATCGCATGAACGAGGCGGGCAATTCACAGGTCCAATTCTGGAGATAATGCGCTCATCGAACTTCGTTCTCAAAAATTCGATTGTTTGGCCCGCTGTGTGACATGTGGCACCGTCCTGTTGAAACGACATATCGTCCAAGTCCATATCATTCAAGTAGAAGAAGTACGGCCCAATGACACCAACAGCATGTATACCGCACCAAACAGTGATTTTTTCGGGATGTAATGGTGCCGCGTGAAGCACATGTGGATTGCTGCCTGACCAATAACGCATATTTTGCTTATTGACGAAGCCATCCAGCCAGAAATGAGCCTCATCGCTGAAGATGATTTTTCGATGAAAATCCGGATCATTTTCAAGTTGTTGCTGAGCCCAATTCACGAACAACGACGCTTCTGTTGATCAAGTGGCTTCAGTTCTTGGGTCAATTTGATTTTGTAAGGATGTAGGCCAAGATCTTTTCGCGAAATTCGCCACAACGACGTCACAGAGATGCCGAACGCTTGAGAACGACCGACGTGTGAGAGACTGATTTGGGTCTTCCGGAATTGATGCGCTAGCGGCAGCAATATTCTCGACACTACTGGCACTTTTTTGTCTCACTGGCACGGGAACATTTTGTACTGAGCTTGTGGATTCAAATTTTTCCACCAGATGCTCAATTGTTGATCTGGCAGGACGATTATGACGACCATAAATTGTACGTAGCGCTCTGAAAGTGTTGACCACTGACTCCGAATTTTGGTAGTAAATTTTAATAATTCTGACTCGTTTTTGGATCGTATACCTTTCCACGATGAAATGGCAAACCTTACTGAAGAGAAATGTCAAGAGAACGGGAAAAAATATGGCGTCGTTTGCTGTTCCTCTCGGTCTACTTTTATAACGTCCCTATTGAAAAACCCTTTAGTATCCATGACGAAATGATTGCAGTTGTCGATGGTAATTTCAGGACACTTTCTGTTAAGCAGGCCATAGCACTGCAAAGTGCTAAAGCATTTATGTTAATTGACTTTGAATGTGTTAACTAACATTTTTTTTGTAAGCTAATTTTCTTTTTACAAAAATTTATTCACATGAACAGAACTCATCTCTCTTGAATAAATTTTCCCTTGTTTAAACGATTTCAAAGGAGGTGTTTCAATAACACAAAGAAAGTCTCTTTTATTTTTTGATAAAAGACCATGCATTATCCATAACAAGCATCCCTAATCATATGCAGTCTACATTTTTTAATTCTTAATTCCTACCCTTACCAGAGTTTGGAATCCAGCTACATCCCTTAATCCATCCATACCTTTGGCTTTGCTCATTGCAACAGTAATTTAGTTTGTTCTCTTTCTTCTTGCCTTATTCCAGCACTAGCGACAACGATGGTTTACGACTAACACCATCATCATCATCACTATACTTAATCTCTACTCCATCATAAGCCAAATGTCTATGACAGTAGACGAGACGACCGCGACGATGGCAACGGTGAAATTATAGTTTTAAAAAAATACTCTCATAATCATCATTTCCTAACGCCCGCCATCGCGTTCACCGTCACCATTATCGTTGCCATCACCGTCAAGGCAATTTCATCATAACTGAGGGCTTATCGTATTCTCGTATCCTGGTGGTGCATCAGTGCATTCGTTTCATAGTATATTGTGACAGCTTTTTTTCAACCAACCACGAGTACAACTGTAACTGTAACCCTATACATCTGGAAGTTCAACCACATTATCCTTCAGGTTAGTCGTTTTTTTATCTGTTTTACAAAAATAAAAGGATAGAATAAGTGGAATTTTTTGCACTATTTTTTTATCTAGTGCAATTTTACTCTTTTGTTGTAAAAAATACTATTTGCGTCTATCTTAAATTTCCTTTTCATTTTTTTTATTCATAAGGGACATTCAGATGGAGGAATTGCATTTCTTTCTTTTCTGATGAATCCTCAAATTGAGACATTTATTTTACTGTTTCGAGTCCTTGGAGAGTGTTGAATTTTTATTTTTAAAAGGTTTTGCTTAAATTTTATTAGGGGTCAAGTTGCAATTTATTGTCAGCTGAATTTTGATTTGATTGGAGTAAGGTTTCGAACACTGTACATTATAAAATTGAGGTTATATTTCTAATAAATTAATTAAGTAAGGCTTGACACAGGTCCGTTTAAGGTTACCACGCATCAAAGTGAGTGCTTGTTCTCTTTGAGTGAAGAGCCTTTCTGTGATAGAGTATTCCCCCTTTCCCCATCTAAAAATGCTTGCTTTTTACCACAGCATTTTCAAATCATTAGTTTAATTGGACATAAAATGTGAGTGTTAACTGAATTTTTATCGTTTGAAATAAATTAAACGAAATTTGTCTTTTAAGACTTTGAACGTGCTTTAGGATTTTAGATTTCGTTTGACTCAAACGAGATATAAATTGAACTTAAAAGTGAATTTTTAGCTTCTTGCCCTAGTTAAATTGTGAGTTTTTTACGTATACGCCATAGTGAACATACTGATTAAAATCAGTATGATATCAAAACAGTCGATTATTTAGTTTTCAGCTCATCGAAACTTGATACCTTTTAAGTTTTTGAGTGTCCTTGTTCTGAACAGAAAAAAAAAACAAAAAAAAATTGGAACATGGGCGGGAGGATTAAATAAATATTAAATTGTTTTGGGTCCGCACAGCTCATTAGATAAAAATGTCTCAATAACCTTCTTCTGCCTCGAGTATGTTATTCATCAGTTAAGGTTCAATTACAATTTAAAATGAAATTCATTGAACTGGAAAAAACTAATCGCAGTTGAAGAATGGATAGTTTTTGAAGGAAAAACAGACTTCATTATGATGGTTGAGGTTCTATTTTGAAACAAATTTTAAATAGTACTGTTTACACGAATTTGGATCTGTTCTTGACAGAGTCGACTTGGTTTTACCCTCATCAACCATTAAACCCATCTTCGTAATTATCTTCTTTACAACACTTACCATCGTTCCAAGTAGCCAAAATTGTTGGTCTGTTTCACTTGAATCATATAGTGATGTGTTGCTGCCAGAATTTTCTTTAGCCTGGAAGATTGTTCTTTCCATATCCCCAGCATGGACGCCACTGGAGGTGGTGAAGTGCAGGCAGTGTCATCTAATTGTTCCACGAAAGCTTCATGTACCAACAGCTTTAATATTACATTGCACACATATAGCTGAACTCTTTCCAAACTCCAAGATTTCAAACTTCAACATCCTGTTTCTTCACAAAACAAGGTGTTATAAGGTCATATTCAAAGTAAGGCCCTCCGGCTAACAAAGTGCAGCTTATGTGATTTTTCCGTCAATTGATGTTGCTCTGATATTTTAGCCTTAACCATGCAATTGTATTAAATTTTGAAAAAAAAAAAAACACTCTCCACAGTTCTTCATCGGAATTGAATTAAAATACATTTACCTATTCACACCCTCAAGGTTTCCATTCAGCCAAGGTAAGGTACCATGTCAGCATCATCATCATCATCATCGTCGACATTGTCGCATGCACTTGTAGTCTTCATCATTTTGAAAACGATTCCTGGACGACATGAAGGACCTAATCAATTTTGGCTTGAATGAACACAATGGCAGTATTGAGCTAACAAAAGCAGATTCTATGTACTTTGTGAAAAGCATACAATCTCAAAGACTTGCTAGTCTCAATGAGAAAACACTAATGCATATGCTATAAGTGTACAACGCACATGCATTTTCATTCATGCAAAGTAGGATAAGGCAGTTTATTGTAGCTTCGGGTTTAACTAACATTGAAGAGTAAAAACGACAAAAATGAGGCACAAAGAAACTGCACTGGCATAGAATTTGAAAAGTTAGGGATAAACATCATGACCTTTTTGACTTAATTTTGTGTTTTGAATAAATTAAATTGAGTGTTTTGTGAACAAAATTTTCCTTCGAGCTGATTGAAAATCATACAATCGGTACATTATTAAGTAGGGACTAGCTGATCCGGGATACTTTGCCGCTCCCCACTAAGAACAAAAAATTAATTAAAAGAACAGTAACAAATGTTTGGCAGTTTAATGTTGTTATAAAAAAAGGTGTCGTGAACAAATGAGAACCACTTTATACACAATGATTGTCACTGCGCTAAAATCGATTAATGTCAAGCGATAGTTGGGTATTCTGGGTAAGAAAACAGGCATAGATTCCATACAAAAAATTGAAGTTGACAATACAATTATTTGTAATCTAATGGACATTGCAGGTAATTTCAACAATTACTTTGTTTCTATAGCCCTCAAACTTGAAACCGTGTCTTATTCAAAATAGTTGTCACTGCAATCATTATTCTGACTTGAAGGAAGACCAGTTTCAAAGTAATAGTTTCGTCTTTGCTCCATTCACAGCTCTTGAAATTTACAAAAAAAATTATGGCTCTAGATAATAAATCCTCAAGTACTTCAGATGGTATAACAAACTGTCTTCTCAAGCAAATTTCTTTTTATGTTGTTGTTGTTCTATGTTATTTATTTAATAAAAGTACTGGCATTTTTCCATCCTCATTAAAAAAAGCGGAAGTTATTCCATTATTAAAAAAAGGTAATCGCAGTATCATGACCAACTATAGGCCAATTTCGTTATTGCCAACGTTTTCAAAGCTCTTAGAAAAACTTGTGAAGGATAGAATGTTGTCTTTCCTAAATAAAAACGAGCTTTTTAGCAATGATCAATTTGGTTTTCGCGAAGGCAAATGCACTGAGAATGCTATATTTAAAGTCTGTAGTGAAGTAAGTGAAGGTTTTTACAGCAAGAAGTGTGTTTTAGCATTGTTCATTGACATGACTAAAGCATTTGACATGGTCAATCATCGACTACTATTGGACAACCTGTATAAAGCTGGTTTTAGAGGCAAAATGTATGACTGGTTTACTTCATATTTAATGGGTAGATACCAAAGAGTTAAAATTAATGGAGTATATAGCGACTTGTTGGAGATAGTAACAGGTGTACCTCAGGGTTCTGTTTTGGGCCCGGTCTTATTCTTGGTATATGCGAACTCTATCTTTAAACAATCATTTAAAAGCAATATGACTGCGTTCGCTGATGATATGGCTTTGGTATATGCAAGTAATTGTTTATTGGAATCGATGTCCCAGTTACAACACGATCTTTATATTTTAAGACAATGGTTTGCTAGACATCAGCTCATAATGAGTGAAAAAAAACTAAAATAATGTCATTCAATCTTAAACTTACACCAACTATTGTTGGTTGCAACGTTATGTTTATGTTTGTAGTGTCCGTAGCTTAGTGGTTAGGTGCGTTGGCTGCTAAGCAGAACGTCGTGGGTTCGAATCCTACTCGGGCCCAAAGTTTTTATTTCATCTATCACGGACACTGCCTCTTGCGAAGAACTGACAAAACTTCCAAGAGTATCATCTGTCAAGAAAAAGTGCTTCTCAACTTTGCCGTTCGGAATCGGCTTTAAATTGTAGGTCCCCTCAATTCTTCACACGCACCCAGAGAATTGTTGATGAGAGTAAGCCACTTAGGCCTTGGCTCTTCAAGAGCTGTCGTGCCACTCTATTTATTTTATTTCCTTATGTTTCACTCCGCAACATGTAACAAAATTAGTCTTAGTACTCATTCCTGTGGTAGACCTAACTTTTTTCAAGATATTGAATGTTCCAACGGTTGTTTTAATATTGATTTTGTTCAAACTTATAAATATTTAGGAGTATTGATTGATCAAAACTTAAATTGGAAATCTTATAAATCAGATCTTGTTGTCCTTGACACGTAAAATGTTTTTATTAAAACGTACATGCTCAAAAAACCTTTTAACAACGATATACTTCCGTTTAGTTCATTCAAAACTTCAGTATGGTATAACAAGTTGGGGTAATGCTTACCAAAACACACTTAACCCAAGTATTTCAGCACAGAAGCATATTGTCCGAATCATATGTAAGAAAACAAGACTAACTAGCAGTTGGCCTTTATTTCAAGAACGTTCTATTTTGCCGTTAAAACACTTATACATTTTTAAAATTTTTAAAGTTCTCAAAGTTTTTTTTCATGAGAAGCGGATACAGTCAGATATTAAGAAATTCAAATTTTGATGAGCGTCCCAGCTTCTAACGAAACCCAATTTTCAAACTTTTTTACTGCATCAGCACCTAAACTTTTTAATCAATTACCATATGATATAAGAAGACAGAATTCTCTTCATGTATTTTTAAAAATGATGAAGAAATGGCTCTTTGAATTGAATAGTTCCATGGTCAAAAATCTCTTTTCAATATTAGTTTGAAAAAGCAGCTACTTTTGTTTATATAACTTTCTGCTTTTAAATTTCATTTTTCCTCTTTTTTCTTTGTTTCTAAGCTATTGATTGTTTCTTTATTGTCATTTTCTACTTCTTTTTTTTAAGCTAGTGAATTATTAACCCGGTTGCTAAAAAAATCAGGCTAAAACTATACTAATTTTTCTAAAAATAGATTGTAAAAATACAGAAGATACATATTGTCGGTAGAAATCATAAAATTAATTGCTAAATAACACATTTATTTTTTTTTTGGTTTTTGTATTCATTATTCATTACTTTTTAGATCCCTTAGGAGCTTCTCAACTTGTTTTTCAAAGAAATCTCAGCTTTCTTAGGAATGAGACTTGAGACCCATAATATATTATTTTCTTTATTTGTCTTGGTTACAGATCTACGACCTTATATCTGCTGATCCCATGTCTATTGTAATGGTATTGCCCTTAGGTCAAATTAAAGGTAAGTTATGAACTCGCAAAAAAATTTGAATAAAGCAAGAAAATGTCCCAAAAGTTGTCAAAAAATTTCTCAGAACTTCTACCTGCGGCAAGTACCCCCGAATTTGTCTTGATTTAGTTTTTTTTTATGTCGCAATCAAAGTTTCCAACAAAAGTCACAGATGTACAAAAGTATTATCATCAAAAATTATTCTAATAAAATATGAAAACAAAATACCTACACATTGGTGTCAAACATGAATTTAACTTTTGTCCCCAACAACAAAATAAAAATATAAATATATCGGTTGTTTTATTTTTATTTCACCGTTCGCCACCCGGCCCCTGCCTTAGAAATTTGAACTTGTTCCAATTGGTACCAATGCCATCAAAGATAAAAGCCCAAAAGCCAAACAGAAACACCCCCATCTACTAATTGAACTTGGGAGAAAAGTTCACCTGAGGTTCCGAACCCCCATGTGTGTTGTGTTTGTTTGTTTTTTTTTTTTTTTCTTGTTTTTCAAGGAAAGTGAAATGATGCGGTAGCCACCAGAATCAGGATGATCATGAGCCCAACAAACAAGACAAGTCACAAGAGAAAAAAAATGAGAAAAACAATAACTTTTAGTTGGTATCAGGACGCAGGGTCCCCATCAGCAGGAGAGGACAAAAAAATAAAAAAAACTCACATACTAGCCGGAGGGTATGTGTATCCACAGAGTTGCTTTTACCACTTATGTAAATCTTGCACACTGAAATGGGAATTTATTGCAAAAGTTTTGATTTTATT
>CAKKXW010000002.1:85427333-85440479 GCA_920937365.1 Sphaerophoria rueppellii | reverse complement strand
TAACTTTTTTTTCAAAAATCTGTATCTCAAAAACGGATTAATTTAAAAAATCCAAATTGAAGTACGATATGTATATTTACATGGTCTTGAAAACTGCATACCCAAATTATTTTTAAGATATTTTTGAAAAATTTTATAAATAAAAAAATTATTTAAAAAAAGCGGCTCCGACGATTTTCAAAAAAAAAAAATTCAATAAATCAAGAATAAGGTTCGAATTTGTTTGGCATTTAAATTTATGGAAGGAAATGTATATACGAGGTACATTTCCAAATTTTAATTTTTTTAATAAATTCTAATTATTTTTATATATATTTTTTTTTGAGTTAAGTGTAAGCTGTAGGTAAGAGTGTAATCAGAATTTCTTAAAGTATATCTCTTATTTTAACACTACCTTTTGCAATTTAAGTAATAAATATTTAGTTTTAGCATGCAGGAGCAAGTTCGTACGACCCAGTCGTGCACATTTTCTTATTTACTAATGAAAATCTATACTAGTTAGGAGCCAAACTTAAATTTGATATACTCGGCCGTCGGGCGAATACTTATTATTTTTTTTTTATTTTGTACAAATTCATTTCACCGACGGACAAAAAATCTCGTTTGTCAACTAACCAAATAAGCCTTTTTTCAATTTAATGTATTTATCAAAGAAAAATTGTCGGTTTTTGTTTAAGTATTCTTTCTTGTATAAAAGTTCAAGTGTAGAGTTAATTTCACGAGAAAGATAAAAGAAAACCGTTTCGCATCGCAGTTTTGCGTCTCGCAAAAGTATTTTAATTTAATGTATAGCAGAAAAAGGATATTTATTATACAATTATAACAAAGAGTCTGTGGTTAAACAAACATCATATTAAAGATACACACGCATTTCATATCTTTCTCCCGTGGAGATAAACAAAAAAAATTCTGGAAAATAGGACATGGAATGGGTTTGAGTACACCCCAGTTATTTGTTTTCAAGTGAATTTTCTTCTTTTACAAATTTGTTTAAATAGAATATTATTTTTGTTTATGTATCCTTTGCTTGCATGTGGCTTATGATGAATACGACTGGGTGTACATACTTTCGAAGTGAAAAATATACTCATTCATTTCTCTTATTTTTTTTTATATTTTGTAAGGGGTATTCACTGAAGCATGAACCATAAAAACAGTCAGTTAAGAAAAGAAGAAAAAAAAACGAAATTCTTCAGTGGCATATTATATTACCAAATTTATATACCTCCTCACTGTTTTGTGTGTTGCTTGAGTGGCAGGGGTTTTTTGGGGTTTTCGGGATGTAATGTTCTATAGAAATCCACTTTACAGTTGAGATGTAATGTATGAATTTCATGCAAGTCTTGTGTAAAGGCTGAATTCGTATTGTTTGCTATTTGCGTGTCGGGCGCAATATTTTTGTGTTGAAATGTTAAACTTGACATGTTATTTTGTTGTTGAGAAAAATGTGACATTTATTTATGAATTCTCTTACAGTCTAGTCGAGCTTGGTTCGATGTGGAAAGGTCCAAGGGTATAGGTGACTAGCTGTTAAAAGCTTAACACAATTTTTGAATTCAGTAAGGTTTAGTCTAAAAATTTCGAATTAGGTCACGTACCTAGATAATAATAATTAGATAATAATCTTTATTGTAGCTGAATTTGTATACATTTTGTCACATTACTAGATTGCACAATTTACAGAGAAATGGTATTATTCTACCTTACTACTGAAAAAAACGTAAGAAATTTATACAATACTATATCACAGATTTATATTTATTTTGAATGAAAAGCTACAAGAAAAAACCTTCATTGAATTAGACTAACAATCTTTCTGAGAAGAGAGAGGTGGTGTTGATTTGTCACAGATAAGGTTTTGTTTACATAAAAGATGTACATAAAAAGTGGAAAATATTTAAAGTAACAAAATGAAAATTATATCAATAAATAAGTAAATAACATAAATAAATAAACAAATAAATAAATAAATAAATAAATATATAAATAAATAAATAAATAAATAAATAAATAAATAAATAAATAAATAAATAAATAAATAAATAATAAATAATAATTAATAAATAATAACTAATAAATAAATAAATAGGAGGTAACAAAGAAATATAAATAAATAAGTGTATAATGGAACATAAAAATAATTTAATAATACATAACAACAAAAAATTAAAAACATACATATATATATATATATGAGTGTACAATTCCTTAATCTGTTAAGTTTAAAATTAAGCTGTTATCAGAACAACTACACGAGGTTTTATATCTTTCAGATAGTTTGGTTATTCGAGTATTAACCTTTTCAATTTTTGTTAATTCGTGGAGATTCTCCGTGGGATAATACCAAGGAAGGTCAAACATCATCTTTAAGATTTTATTTTGCATAATTTGCAGCCTACGTATATGACTCTTAACACATGGACCCCAGACTGGTGAGCCATATAACATAATGCTTTGAAATATTACTTTGTATAATATCAACTTGTTTTCTACACTTAATTTGGACTGACGGCTTATGAACGGATAAAGAGTTTTAATCGTTACATTAAGTTTGTTTAATGTTTGTTGTACATGCAAGTTAGAGGTTAATGTTTTGTCTAGATGTACCCCAAGATACTTTGCGCTTGATTTCAATTCTGTTTGAATTCCGTTCAACTGAAGTCTATTGCTTGGAAGAAAACAGGCTTTTCTTTTTCTAGTGAAAAAAAGAGCCTGTGTCTTTGAAGCATTTAATTTTATTTTCCAATCTTCGCAAAACGATTGAATTATGTACAGAGCAGATTGCAGATTGGTTTCAATTACAGAACCAATTGAATCTGTTGAGTAGATGCAAGTATCATCCGCGAAAATTGCGGTTTTACAGTTAGGGGGTTTCGGGAAATCATGCGTGTATATAATATACAGCAATGGACCGAGAACTGATCCTTGGGGTACACCTGCTGTAATTTCAATTATATCAGAAAAATAGTTGTTCACACAAACTTTGAAACTGTGTTTGCATATGAATGACAAAATAATTTTAACTATTTAAAGTGGGAAGTTTAAAACAAGGAGTTTGTGAATCAGTCCTTCATGCCAGACAGAATCAAAGGTTTTTTCTACATCGAGAAGGACCATTCCCCTACTTTCACCATTAGAGAGACTGTATTTTATATCTCTTGTAATCCTGTCAACCTAATAAACAGTACTATGAAACCTTCTAAAACAAAATTGTTCATTTGTAATAATGTTGTAGCGATCAACGTGTTCCAATAATTTACTTTTAATGAGCTTTTCTAGATATTTACTCAATGAACTTAGTAAGCTTATCGGTCTGTAACTAGAGGGAAGGCAAACATTTTTACCAGGCTTGAAGATTGGAATGACTTTCCCCGTTTTCCATGAGTTAGGAAAATACCCTATCCTTAAACAAGCATTGAACACTCTGGTTAAGTATTTCACTTTTTTAGGGAGATTTTTTTAAAATGCTGTTCTTTAACTATCAAAACCAGGTGATTTGTTGTTTTTGAGGCTTCTTAAAATTTCACTGACATCATCAGAAGATACAAAATCATCAACATTATCTATAAGACTTGCATTTAGCGATTGTAATGAATTATAAACATTACTTTCAATATTTCTATTAGCAGTTTGCTGACTTGCAACTAAATGGTTTGTACTAAATTCAGATGCTAAGGCATTCGCTTTTTCTAAGTTAGAGAGCATCACTGCATCACCTATTCTGAACGCTGGAACGTGTACTTTTTTCTTCTTAACAACTTTAATGATATTCCAAAAAGATCCACTTCCCTTATCTAAACCCTTAAGCTTCTGGTTCCATGAGTGGTTTCTAAAATCGAAAAGCATTGTTTTGATAATTTCGTTTAACATTGTAATTTCCGTATGGTAATATTGATCTCTTGTTCTGATCCATAAAGTTCTACACCTATTCCTTATTTTAATGACTTCAATAATTTGAGGTGGTAGTGCATTTCCACTACCACGATTTAAACTTTTTTTGGGACAGACCGTTCTATACTTTCTAGAACAGAGTTTGTAAAAACATTGACAGATTCATCAATTTAGGCAGAATCTATATGATTGGAGCTAATGATTGGGATAACTCTCAGTTTTTGCCGCATATGGCTTTTATAAATGCTCCAGTTAGTGTTTTTGTAATCATATATTATGTTGCTTTTTTCTAGCGCGGTAGATTGAACTTCTGTCAACACTGGTAAATGATTTGAACTCAATTCATTGACGACGTAGGGTTGGGTAAAAAGTTCTGGCATGTTGAAATGTACCGCCCTTAATAATCTCTGGGTTGCTATGCATCATATTTAAAAATTAATAGTTTAAAAAATTCTCGACTGTCGTTCTATTTATTCTAACCATGATAAAAAATGCAAAGTTGAAGAAATTCGGTTGATTTCCAGATAATTGTCAATACTCTCAAAGCTTTCAGCTGTCACTCGTCGATGTGATAGACCCCTTATCTCTGATGAAATTCTATGGCTCCTTCCACGAAAATAGAAAATTTTTAATAAAAACTTTCAAGAAAACAAAAGTGTCCTCATTTTTAATAAAGCTGGTCAAATTTTGAAAAAAAAAAAAAAACAAAAACACATTTTTTTTCTCCGAAGAAAATTAAATTTAAGGAAAATTATTCAAGCAAGGCAATTTTTTCCAAAAACTTTCATCAGACAAAAAAAAAACACCAAACAAAAACAAAACCAATTCACTTTCGTCCTAATTTCCATAAATAAATAAAATAATAAAATTCCAAAAAACAATAAAAGCAACAAAAATGGACCCTCGTAGCTCCTAGGGCCTCGCCTCTCGAAAATAACATCAAATCAAAGGTCTCGTCATTAGATCATCAAGTTTTTGACACCCAAAAGTAGGATTTGAACATTCTTTTTTGTTTCTTCGTTGTAGGACAATACATATACAAGAAATGACATAATTTGAATGTAAATTTCCATAATACAATTTTTTGTCGTAGATACCATAATAATTGGATTCGAACGAAACGAAATGTTTGACAAAATGAAGAAACTTTAAATTGTTCTGGCTCTTGTTGTAGCCAACAAACAAGTAATCATTTAAACGTCCTCTGTGTATTCTTTCACTAAAGTCTGCTTGTCTAGAACCAAACAACCTTTGATTTAAGCAAACTTCCGCTGTAATCTCATATCTCGGCATGAAACACAGAAAAATGAAAAATAAAAGTAAAACCAACCCACTTATGCTCGCAGGAAAATTCACAAGAAAATGTTTGCCGTGGAATAAACGAATAAAAGTAAACCGACTACAACCGACACGGCCGTGGCAGAAAGTAGTAGAAATAATGTAAGTTTCAAACAAAAATAGAGAAAAAACCCGAAGATAAGTAGAAATAGTGACACGACAACATATTCCTTTGTGCGGTGTTTGCACTCAAATTTACATAATAGAAATCTTCAACTTAATCCTTGCGACACACACAGAAAGAGAGATGCTGTTTTGGTTAAGAGCTTGCATCTCCAAAGTGTGGGTGAAACTGAAACGAAGAAATAAATGCCAGTTTCCTGTGATGGCTGTTATTGCAGCAAGCGTGTGTGTTACTTTGCCAATTTGTGTTTGAGCAGCGCATTTGCACAAAACTGTCTGCACTTTCGGAGTAACGATTTTTTTTTTATCAGTCGCTTTTTTAATGGCTAGTCCTTTCTTTTGCTGATCATGTTATTGAGATGCAAATTAGTTGCTAACGTTTATTTTTCTTCCTCCTCAGGATCAAAGGCAAGTAACATGACATGCATAGACCCAGTTATTTGTTTTTTTTTTTTTGTCTTTTTATAAAAAGCTGATGCATGTTTCGAAAGTCTCCATTTTTTTTTTTACATAATAATGTGACAAAGGATTGACATGTCGAGGCAAATTACTCTACCCTGATGGATCACATGATGCTTTTGAATGAAGGCTTGTGAGTCTTTGATGGAGTCACTTTGGAAAATGATGAAGAGCTGCCTTAACGTGCTTTGTGCATAGATAAAAGAATATAAAACAGTTACAATGGAATGTACCTACAACAAGGAAAAAGAGCGAACGTGATGTAATTGAGAGCTAAGGAGACGAGGTCTGGATGTGTATTGATTGAGGGGTTACAGCAATTTTTCGAAAAAAAAATATAGAAAATCTACGTTTACACGATTGAAAACATGTCAAATGGCTTGTGATTCAAATAACAGCGTTGACATGTTATTTTTTGTATATTTATATAGAAATCTTTCGAATCGCTTAGATTCGGTCTCGGATATACATTGGAGAGAATATTCATGTATAGAAATTACACAAAAATATTAAAGGCAAATTGCTCTTGCATTTATTTTGAAACCATTGTGATAAGTCAAGCGAAATTAAATACAACATTTCTCTTTTAAATCCTATTTGCTGTGAGTAATTATCGAACCCTACATAATCATCTGGTTATGCCTACAAATTTCGTCGTCCTTTTGTGTTAAATATCCGCAAGCCAATCCTGATTTAAAAATGTTCTTAAATATTATTGAATCTCCTCTTGTACTATACCAACTCCATAATTTATGATACTCACACCTGAGCTCACATCCTTCTCTCACCGCGCACCCCCATTTCATTACATACAATTTCAATAATTTTTTCATTCCTCTCAAAAATATCACGATAAATCCATAAGTGAAATAAAAATTAAATAAACAAAAATTTCATTGGTGTTTTGTTTAAGCTCATAAGCTTATTATTATAATAATTTATATATTTAATTTTTTTTTTGTTTTCTTTCTTTTATAAATTCATAATTCCCATCGAGTGTTTTATTAAAAAATAATGCAATCAACGAAAAATAAATTTAATTTTAATAAAATATTAAATTTCTGTTTAAAAGTATCAAATGCCCAGCGAACTCGCAGTACCGGTAGCGCGGGTTATATTTGTCTGTTCATTTTGTAGCCGTAGGAGGGTTATGACCATTCACAGTCTTTGAATAAAATATTAAAATACATAACATTGAAAAAATCAAAAAAAAAAAAAAAAAATTATTTGACTAGATGTATATTTTAATGAAACATTCCTGGGCTGTATATTTTTGGTTGGATGGACAGATGAGCGCCATTATGGGCGTTGCTCTTTTTGGAGTATTATTTTTATTATTATTTTTTAAGGCATTTTGATTAACAAAATGAAAGAAAAATGCTGAAAGTTGAGATTAACAGATCTGATGATGATGATGATACTGACGATGGCAGTTGCTCGTAGTACGATAAAGCAACATGCCAAATGCGTTTCAGTTTGTATTTCTAGAAAGATTGTATTCAATGCAAGGTCTTTATAATTTTTGAGCTAGTTTTCATTTTTTTAACATTAGCGCATGAATTTCAATAGACTTGCCTTAGAACGTAGAGTGTAAAAGTTCAACTTCATAGCCTTTGCCGTTATGAAACGCAAAAATAGAAAAAAGAAACTTTTATTGAAGAACACTAATTATTTACTTTCGAGCTGAATGGAAGCAGCGATGAATACAGGTTGATTTATTATCATGCAAAACACGGGGGAAAGATTAAGTAAAGGGCAGTATTGCATTCGGTACCACAAAGAATCTGTCGAAAGCTTCTCCAATTAAAACACAAAATAAAAATTTATACAAGTTGTTGTTTTTTTTTTTACTTCTGCTTTTGAAAAACTACACAAAAAATGTTTAAACTAGAAATTGCTCTCCAACTGAATTTTCGCTTTGTATAAGAGTTCTGGATGGACTTTAATATATATGCTCTTTCCGGGTTTCCAATTATTGATTTTCATGAGTATTGAATTTCCACTTTCCACTTCCTGTTGCTGGTTTTCCATTTACTTACTTACTTACGGTGGCGCTACAGTCCATTGTGGACTTGGGCCTCAATCAACAGTCTCCGCCAGCTAGCTCGGTCCTTAGCTAGTCGTCTAAAGTTTTGCACTCCAAGTTGATTGAGGTCCTCTTCCACTTGAGTGCGCCACCTGAGTCGCGGTCTTCCTCTTCTTCTCTCGGGAATAGTGTCGAAGGCTTTCCGGGCCGGAGCATTGGTGTCCATTCGCTCTAACTGACCGAGCCATCTGAGTCTCTGGACCTTGACCCTTCTGGCTAGGTTCATGTCGTTGTACAACCCGTAAAGTTCACTGTTGTATCTTCTTCGCCATTCCCCTTCAATGCACACGGGGCCAAAGATGACCCGAGGACTTTCCTCTCGAAACAGCCTAAGGCACTTTCATCCGATTTTGTCAAGGTCCATGCTTCTGCACCATACAGCAGGACTGGGACGATGAGTGTGCTGTACAATTTTACCTTAGAGAGGGCTTTTCCACTCAATTGCTTTCTTAGCCCAAAGAAACAGCGATTAGCAAGAGCTATTCTTCGTCTGATCTCGGCGCTGGTGTTATTGCCCGTGTTTATAGCGGAGCCTAGGTAGACAAACTCCTCTACTACCTCGAAGTTATACGTGTCTATTGTGACGTTCTGTCCGAGCCGTTGCCGGTGTTGGGCGTCCTTCCTCGAAGACAGCATATACTTCGTTTTTCCCTCATTTACCGCAGAAATGGGTTTATTTCTGCCGCTTCTGTCTCAATTCTCACACAGGCGCATTGACATCACGCTGTGTTCTTCCCATTCTATCAATATCATCGGCGCACGCGAGAAGTTGAACAGATTTTTGGAAGATAGTGCCTCTGGTGTTGACGGTGGAGTTCTACACTATCTTCTCGAGAACGATGTTAAAGAAATCGCAAGACAGTGCATCGCCTTGTCTGAATCCTTTTTTGACGTCCAAAGATTCCGTGAGCTCGTTGCCAACCTTGATGGAGCAGCGTGAGTTCTCCATCGTCATTTTGCACAAGCGAACGAGCTTGGCAGGGACGCCAAAACTAGACATAGCTTTGTACAGTTCGTCTCTGTAGATGCTGTCATACGCGGCCTTAAAATCGATGAAAAGATGGTGGGTATCGATTTGGAGTTCATAGGTCTTTTCCAGGATCTGCCGCAACGTGAAAATTTGATCGATGGTTGACTTTCCTGGCCTGAAGCCACATTGATAAGGACCAATCAGATTGTTGACGAAAGGCTTCAGACGTTCACATATTACGGCAGAGAAGATCTGGCGCAGTTTAGAGGATCTCCCTTTTTCAGGATCGGGCAAACAATGCTGAGGTTATATTCATCGGACATGCATTCCTCTGACCATATCTTACAGATGATTTGGTGCATGCTTCTATCTAGCTCGTCGCCTGCTGCTTTGAACAATTCAGCAGCTAGTCCATCTGCTCCAGCGGCTTTGTTGGATTTCAGCCGTGATATTGCAGTTTTCACTTCTTCTAGGTCGGGTTCACGGAATTGTTGGCTATCATCGGTTTTCCATTTCCCTTTTTCTATTTTTGTTCATCATCACCCAGATGCCAATTCCTTGTTTTTTATTTACGTTGCCCAAACTATAAGAAACTGTGTATACCTAAACTCAAAGTTGTTAGACAACATTATCTTACAACAATGTAAGTAACAGCTTGACTCCATACTCTTGGAAAACTGCATTTTTTTGGCGCTACAGACCAGGGCGGCCCTGGGCCTCATCCAACAAGAGTCTCCAGCCAGCTAAGTCCCTAGCTAGCTTTGTCCATTTTCGCACGCCAAGTTGGTGTAGGCCCTCTATCACCTGTGCTTCACCTGGCTCCCGGTCTTCCACTTATACGACGTTCTTCCGTGTTCGATTCGAAGACTCTACGAGCAGGAGCATTATTGTTGATTCGCTCAATGTGACCTAACCATCTAAGTTGTAGGACCTTGACTTTTCTGGCTAGGTCAGTGTCGCTGAACAGGTCATACAGTTCTTGATTGAATCTTCGTCTCCATTCTTTATTTTTGCAGACTGGACCAAAAATCACTCGATGTTGGTCCATGTCTCTGCACCATACATTAGGACTGAGGGCTTTGTACAGTGACGCTATAGTTGCTCGACAGAGAACTTTACTACTCGATTGCCTTCTAAGTCCAATGAAGCAGCGATCGGCAAGAGTGATTCTCCCTTTGATTTCAGCGCTGGTGTTGTTGTCTGAGTTTATAGCGGATCCTAGGTAGACAAAGTCCTTTACTACCTCTAAGTTAGCTCGAAGAAGTCGAAGTTGTTTGTCCTTTCTTGTGACGCTAGACCCATCTTCCTAGACTCCGTCTCAAGGCTCACGAATGCTTCACTGACATCACGCTATGTTCTTCCAATTATGTCAATAACAGAATTTTGAAAGATTGTGTCTGTGGTGTAGAATTTGGAGTTTTGCACAATCTTTTTAAGAATAATGTTGAAGAAATCGCATGACAGGGCATCACTTTGTCTTAGACCTTTTTTGACATCAAATGCATCCGTTAGGTTTTTTTCCGACCATGATGGAACAGCGCGAGTTTTCCATTTCCATCTTACACAGACGGACAAGATTTTCTGAATCTAGGTCGCTTTGGTTTGCTAAAACTAGACATAGATGCTGTCATAAGCGGCCTTGAAATCGATGAATAGGAGGAACAGGCATACAATGCTGAGGTTCCATTTGTCGGGCATGCTATCCTTTGACTTAATTTTGCAGATAGGCTGGTGAACTATCGTAACCAAATCATATCCAGTTGCTTTGTACAGTTCGGTGGCTAAGCCGTTAGTCCAGCGGCTTTGTTCGCTATCTCCACTTACTCAATGTCGGGTGGCTGGAATTCGTGGTCTGCTCCACCCAAATTGAATGGTTTTGTATAGCTAGTGGAATTTTGCTCGTAATCGCCACTATACAGTTTGGAAAAGTGATCTTTCCATATCCTCAGCACTGACTGTTGTTCCATTACGATGTTCCCATGCTGGTCTCAATAGGCTTCGCATCGGGCTGTAAAACTCCTGGTGGCTTGTTTTACCTATTTGTAAAACTTTCGAACCTCGTTCCTGTTGTGACATCCCTCTTTCTCCTCGATCGCAGGCTTCTCGTGATCCTCTCTCTTTTTCTGAACGTAGAGCTGGCGAGCGGCTTGAACCCTCCTATGCAGCGCCGCTTTGTATGCCTCTTGCTTAGCTCCATGTGCTCGCCGGCATTTATTGTTAATCATAGGGTTTCATTGTGGTAGCAGTGTAAACCCTAGTACTTAGAATCTCAGTCATGTTCTCGGAAGCTGTTTACAATATTATTTAATTATGCTTCAAGTCGTACCACTTTACGCTTTTTGACTAATTGAAATGTTCTCACAACGAAATATAACAATTTTCAATTTATCATTCAATATTTTTATTAAACTTAAATACATAAATTAGTTTAATCCACTACCAACCAGCCAGCGCTACCACACCGCTCGCTGATGGCCGGCAGAACAAAGGATGATTTATGAAAATATTCTATTCACTGCTCACTGGGTCACATCCTTAATAATAATTTTGACCAGAGCCGGCAATCAACAATTGCCACAAATCTATTATCGCTTCCGCATAATAATTAAGTCAATTGCCAATGGTGATGGCGATGGCAATGGGGTTGGCGCTCGTCTGGTCGTCGTTCCAACACAGAGAACAGAGTGAATGATTTTCGAATAGTTGGGCCTCTTCGAATATTAATAATTGCACATCAATCACTCACGAATTTTCGAAATGTGAATTCATGATTTTTGCATTAAACTCGTTTTTTGGTATTTTGCTCATTTTGTTGCGATTAAAATTGAATTGTATAAGCAGATGTGATGGATTTTGAAACGTTTCTTTTTTATGAGGATAACGGTTTTTAAATAAAGTGCAACCAAGGTAGGATTTATGTAAAATTTTGTAATATTCTATAACTTTGTGTTTTTTGTTTAAAATATTTATTTCATTTTAAACAACACTTAATTGTTTGTTATTATTCGTAAATTTCCTGAAGAGAATAGTAAATTGTTTGTTATTTAAAATTTCATTGAATGAAAACTGTCCCTAGAGCAAGCTTAAATCGTGCTTATCAAGTAGTTATTGTACTTGTTGGCATGTTTGAAAACAAAACCAATAATTATTATCTGTCTCGTTAGTCCTTATTCAAGCTCATTATTTATCACATTACCTAACATAATCGCCCCTAACAACCTCAAAAATAATTATTGAACTTTCGAAATCCGTAAAATTAAAACTAATATCCATTTAAGCTAAACCAAATAAAACGAACTGAACGAAACGCCAGTAAACACAAAAAAAATATCCTTTCAGCAGTTTTTGTGTCGCGTCTTTGGCAATACATTTTTCAATTTTATTATCAAAATAAAATAATTTAATGATGGTAATTAGTTTGTACACAGAGCTAATTATTTTGAGCACAAAGGACAAATTGCTTACACGTATTGATTTTATTTATGACCTTTATTTTTAGTCAACACAGCAAGTGGGACAGGAGTTCCCTGGAATTCAAGACTGCACTCTTTTTTTCGCAGTGAGACTGTTCAAGAAAAAAAAAAAAAAAACAATCCATTAGTTAGGGAGTTGAAATAAAAAATACTCTTCTATTTTCTTCACCCTTAAAAATAGACGAATTTTTCATGCGATTTTTCATTCATTGATATCTAATCACTCATAAAAACTAGTCGGCCTATTCGAAACAGCCAACATCAAAATGATTACCCGAAACAAATCGCTACACATCCATCATTATCATACATATAAGAGTTTCGTCATTAGTTTGCCTCCGTCAATTATGATAAACCCACTTTCTTCGACAACACTCTGACAACTGACTCACCAGGTGCTGAAATACTATAGCGCTCTATATGCCCGAGTAGGCAGGTATATGTGTATTATTCAATGTTGCTCCTGGTCTTGATTGTGTACAATTCATATCCGTTAGCGACATTCAAACGTAATTATTTGCTTCCTTATTCTTAATAGATTAACATATGATTGCAATTCGTCGTTTTCAACTTGTTCAATATTAAATTAACGCATATGCACTAACAACGCACTGCTAAAGCGAAAAGGTGTAATTAGTCAGTTAAACTACAAGTTTGCAAGCAACCGCAGTAACGGTTGCAAATATTAGATAATTCTTATTCCTTCGTTTATTAATGCAAACTTACAGCGATTGCCTATACTTAACATGTGTTAGTTCTGGTCCTCGTTGTAACTTATTATGTGTATATGGACGGATGAGCCCGTA
>CAKKXW010000002.1:85411778-85422149 GCA_920937365.1 Sphaerophoria rueppellii | reverse complement strand
AATGGCATGCACAATTTATGACTAGTCAATTATTAAAAATGACGTTTTAGAGCGAGAGAGAGGTAATTGTAAATGGACAGCATGTTATCCGATTGGTTTAAAGCTTTAAAAAAAATTATTCGATTGCAGTGATTAAAGTTGAATGAACTATTTTGTTTTTAGATTTTTCAAATTCAAATTTACTAAGTGCGAAGTTTTAAGTGGTTTTAAAAAATGCTTTTTTGAATAATCTGTTGTATAACTTTGAAAAATGAAAAAAAAAAAATTGAAAAAGAGGAAATATATTTGAAATCCTATAATCAGAAGTGCTCTACTTCAAAAGCTGAAAGGAGTCACATGGGTTAGGTTAGGTTGGAGTGGCTGTCTAGATGTTATTGACTGACTTAGACCTTAAGGGTCCATTGTGATAGCACCAAAGAAGTTACTCATGGGAGAGTAATGAACTTAAACAAACCATTTTGTACTATTAATGAAGTAAGAGAGACATTTTGTTTCGATCGTTGCCAGTTCACTGGTATTAACGAAAAAGGGATTACCGAGATAGTTATTCCTTCTATTGGAGAGCGCCGGACATGTACACAGAAGGTGTTGGACTGTTTCCTCTTTTTCCTCGTCCATGCAGCTTCTACAGAAGTCGTTTGCGTAGACTCCTAGCCTCAAAGCATGTCTTCCAATGAGGCAGTGTCCTGTTATAACTCTAATTGTAGAGCTTATATTTTGTCTGCTCAGGGAAATCAAGCCTTTTGACCGTTTCAGGTCTGTGCTTGGCCATATTTGTTTGGTTGCTAGGCAGGTGGTACCCTGTGACAATCTAGCATTTGTGTGTTCTAGAACATATTGTTAACGGAGTCACATGCTTTTTCATAATATTTTCCGGAATCAAACTTTATTTTTATAATTCACATTCACTCCCTTCTGAAAATATTATAAGCAGACTTGTACTTTCGTACTTAAATCACCACTACTTCAACTAACCAACGATATAATAGTATCAATTTAGTAAAATTGGTTTAAGTTAGCCTGAAATTGTCCGATCATTTCATCATCGCAACTTCCCTCCACCATCTTTAAAAGGTCTCGATCTTGAAGTCATTTCATCCGTTTTTACAGACGCCAGTGGCTTTGATTTTTGATATCTGCTGATCCGTGCCACAAGGGATATTGTACCAGAAGTCGATAAGGGACTCGTCCTCAATCACAGCACTGTACCAATTTTGTCCAAGGACCTGTCAAAACGTCCCGGAAAAGCAACCAACGGCTGTACTCCAGAAAATGCAAGAATCTTACACCAATATTTTTTTGGGAATTTCAAAATTAGTGGCGCCATTCCATCATTCCTAAAGACACCATTATACTGCATCATCTTCAATTAAGACTACTCTTGAAGTTAAAACTCCTTTCCCATAATCAAAGCACATATTCGGTTATCTTATCTGACAATTCCAAACAGATCTAGACTTTGCAATGCATTCAAGATTGACTGCATAAATTAAATCATTTTCCTATCTGAATCCTTGCCTCAAGATTTAATCAATATCCAACGGAAACAATAGATTTTCATTATATATCTGGCTGTATGAGTATCGATTCTTCTTTCATCGTTACATTGTTTCAATTAATCACAGGTGTAGATGTATAACTTTGTGAATTAAAAATATCGGCAGACCACAAAACCAAACCGGATTTCCTTACACTCCATCAAGTGCTAAAGCCATTGTACTCTTCATTTATTCACTTCATGCACATTTATAACATACTACACTCTCAGATTTCAGAGGATGAAAACTACTTGGCTGTCTGATTAATAAGTTGAAAAGCCTTTTTTTTTTATAATTAAAGATGTAAGAGATTTGTCAAGCGTTATTTTGTTTGAGTAATAGCAGACAGTTTTTGTGGTTGGTTATCAGGATGTGCGGTGATGTTGGTTAAATTTACCTCAGCAATATTTCAAAATATAAATTTTAACACGATTTAGTGAAGTCAAATGGGATGTAGACTCCTCGTCTTTGAGCAGTCATTGTGGTTAGATTTTGTTACTAGGTTAAACCTTGTTAAGATTTTTGTTTTTTTATTTTTTTTTTCTGTATTGAAACAATGAAATAAAGATGGATGGTATGTTTTAAAAAAATGTTCAAAACGTCATCAATCATCCAAATTCAAATTTTGTTTTGCAGCCCAAGCCCCAATGCTGATTAAAAATATATGTTTTTCTTTATCCTTGCTGAGGAATGTCAGAAAACTGAAATTATGGACCGTGCATCCTTTATTTGAAATCTGCACTTTCAAAGCTATGGTATATCGCAGGAATAAACTGAACTTCCTTCATTCATCAAATCCAATAGCCTTCTGATACCTACAGCTAGCAATTGGACAACGGGAAAAGTTCCTCCTAACTCGCTTCTTGCGCAAATAACAAACAAACAAAAACTGTGAAACCCACGTAAGTCAAACAAACGGAAGCTTTTTGCTCAATTGTGGTGAAGATGGTTATGGTGAAAAGCCCTGCCGTCCGTTAGCTTTGGAGTTATTTGAAAACAAAACACGCGTGAAAATCATGTGTCTTAAGTTTGGTGACGTTTGAGTAATATGTCTACACCTCCATTCTCTTTATTCACAAAAAATCAAATTTCATTAATTTTCAACTCCAACTCATTTAAATTATAAAATATCCCAGTATTGTACGCCCAAGGTAAGAGAATGTTTAAAAGAGAAGCTTATAAAGGTGCTTAAGAGCATTTCATCTGTAAGTAGACAATTTGGAGACATAAAACCAAAACTATGTATTTTTTATTTTTAGGAAATTTATTTGACAACATTCGAAAACTTTCATCAAGGTCACTTCTATCTCAAAACATTAGTCTTAAATCTTTTCTTTATTTTTAGGAGATACAAAAAAATCATTTCCTTAAAAAGGTATTCATCCATGTTTGCTAAGATTCTGAAAAGGTGTCTTTCACAGTCGTTTAGTTATGAAGGTTGAGTTAGTAAAAATTGGGGAGAAAGAGATTAAGTATGAGAAAAGTAAAAATGTGTGTATGTATGTTCAGAAATATTAACAAGTTAACAGTTGTTGAAACGACAATAATTAGATGTCATTTGTTTGACATATTCTCCAGACAGAATCAAAGATGCGAAGGCTTTCAAACTCAATCGTGTACTATAGGTCCTCCCCGATTCCGAGTATACTCTTCATTTATTTCAGGAATGCCTTCTATAATTTTTGTTGTTTGTTTCTGACAGTCACGTACGAGACAAAATACGGCTAGAAATTTGAGTTTTTTTTTTTAGCGGTCTCCTAGGTGCCCCAAGTAGACTTTTTTTTGCATTTTTGTGGTTTCATATAAACTGAACTGAATGAAAATTACAAGACAACACATGTACTTACTTCGATCACATTATATCATCATTGACTCGCCCGAAGTGTATTACCAAATGCTATCAACAGGAAACACCCTTTTAAATTTGTATTCAGTTATGGTTTTCATTCAAATTCGGTAGGTAGGAGAATCTATGAATCATAAATTAATTTTACATTGGTTGCGTGCTTTCCTGAATCTCCACCAAATAAATTGTAGTCTCGAAGCTTTGTGAACTTACTTACTTACTTATGGTGGCGCTACAGTCTAGGTCATATTAGGGACATACCCAACAATTTTATCCAGCCAGCTCGGTCACTAGCTAGCTGTCTCCAGTTTCGCACGCCAATTGGTTCAGGTCCTACCAACTGTGTGCTCCACCTGAGTCTCGGTCTTCCTCTTCTGCGACGTCCTTCTGGGTTAGATTCGAAGGCTTTACGAGCCGGAGTATAACTTTCCATTCGCTCAACAAGCCCCAACCATCTAATTCGTTGGACCTTTACTTTTCTGGCTAGGTCAGTGTTGCTGTACAGATCGTACAATTCTTGGTTGAATCTTCGTCTCCATTCTCCATTAATGCAGACAGGACCAAAAATCACTCGAAGAATTTTTCTTTCAAAGCAGCCCAAAGCGTTTTCATCAGAAGTTGTCATGGTTTATGTCCCTGCACCATAAATAAGGACCGGGATGATGAGGGTTTTGTAGAGTATCGCTTTAGTGGCTCGGGAGAGGACTTTAATACTCAATTGCCTACTAAGTCCATAGAAGCAGCAATTGGCAAGAGTGATTCTTCGTTTGATTTCAGCGCTGGTGTTGTTGTCTGAGTTGATAGCGGATTCCAGGATTCCTTAACTACCTCGAAGTTAAATCTGTCTTTTTTAACGTTTGCTCCAAGACGTTGGTTTTTCTTTCCTGTGGAAATCATTAACTTGGTCTTGCCCTCTTTAACCGCTAGACCCATCTTCCTGGCCTCCGTCTCAAGACTCACGAATTCTTCACTGCCATTACGCTGTGTTCTTCCAATTATGTCAATGTCGTCTGCGTATCCTAGTAGCTGGACAGACTTTTGAAAGATTGTGCCTATGAAGTTGACGTTGGAGATTTGCACAATCTTTTCAAGAAAGATGTTAAGGAAATGGCATGACACCGCATCAACTTGTCTTGACTAAGTGCTTCAAACGTTCACACAGCACGGCAGACAAGATCTTGTAGGTGATGTTAATTAGACTTATGTAGTTGGTGCACTTCAGAGGATCTCTTTCATGAAGATCGGGCATACGATTCTGAGGTTCCATTCGTCGGGTATGCTTTCCACCGAATTTTGCAGATGAGCTGGTGCATATTCTTTACCAAATCATCTCCAGCTGCTTTGTACAGTTCGGCGGCTAGCTCGTTTGCTATAATGGCTTTGTTCAACTTAAGTTTAGATATCGCTATTTTCGCTTCGTCAATGTCGGGTGGGTGGAATTATGTTGGCCTGCTTCACCCAAATTGATTGGTTCTGTATTGCTGGCGGAATTTTGCTCGTCACCACCATTATACAGCTTGGAAAAGTAATATTTCCGTTTCCATATCCTCAGCACTGACTGTGGTTTCAATACAATGCTGCCATGATGGTCTCTACAGGCTTCGGTTCGGGGTGTATAAGCGCCGGAGGTTTGTTTTACCTTTTCGTAAGACTTTCGAACGACGTTCCTGTTGTGACATCCCTCTATCTCCTCGATCGCTCAGGATACTGTGAACCATCAAATATTTAGAATCAAGCGAAATCGAAATATCATGGGCTTACTAACCCCTTGTCAAATTTTGGGCAAAAAAAAATCTAATTCTAAAACCCATCGAAAGGTCTGCATGAATTCTATTCATCAAGATGGGTTACAAGTTTCTTGAAGGCCTGTTAGACGAGTTATTGGCAAAAATGTTAAATGTTTATCACAATTTTCCTTTACAAAGTTAAACATTTGTACATCAATATAAGGGCTTTTAAGTAGTCTATTAGTCATTGAAAGCGAATACTTTTTCCGGCATTCTAAAATAAAGTTAAAATGAAAAAAAATTATTTCTATAAATTTCTGCCAACTTCTTACCATTGATTTCAAATTGCCAGATCTCTATTTTTCCTGTTTTCCTGGTCTGTTTGCTCTTATTGTATGCGCAATACACTTCCGTAGATAAAATGTTACCCTTCACTTTTTGTAAACGTTTTATTTTAATACTTATCTATTTTTCATACTGTCTGCGATTCTTAAGGAGCATAAACTCAAAAAAAAAAACACTAAACCAGTAACATCATGCTACTATTCCCAATTTTCATTTCTGAGTCCTTTGAACAAACGCAATTGGAATACGTGTAAAGACAGCGTCCCTCGGGTCGGCTAGTTAGTACTTACTTACTTACTTACTTACTTACTTACATACTTACTTATACTTAAGGTGGCGCTACAGTCCGTTGTGGACTTGGGCCTCAATCAACATTATCCGCCAGCCAGCTCGGTCCTTGGCTAGCTGTCTCCAGTTTTGTACTCCAAGTTGATTGAGGTCCTCTTCCACTTGAGTGCGCCACCTGATTCGCGGTCTTCCTCTGCTCCTACGTCCCTCGAGAATTGTGTTGAAGGCTTTTCGGGCCAAAGCATTGGTGTCCATCCGCTTTAAATGACCGAGCCATTTGGGTCTCTGGACCTTTACTGGACAGGTCAACGTCGTTGTACAACCCGTAAAGTTCTCCGTTATTATCTTCTTCGCCATTCCCCTTCAATGCACACGGGCCAAAGATGACCCGAAGAACTTTCCTCTCGAAACAGCCAAAGGCACTTTCATCCGATTTTGTCAGAGTCCATGCTTCTGCACCATACAGCAGGACTGGGACGATGAGTGTGTTGTACAGTTTTACCTTAGTTGCTCGAGAGAGGGCTTTTGCACTCCATGGGTTTCTAAGCGCAAAGAAGCAGCGACTAGTCTAATCTCGGCGCTGGTGTTATTGGCCGTGTTTATAGCGAACCTAGGTAGACAAACTCCTCTACTACCTCGAAGTTGTATGCGTCTTTTGTAACGTTCTGTCCGATCCGTCGATGTTGGGTGTCCTTCCTCGAAGACAGCATATACTTCGTTTTTCCCTCATTTACCGCAGAAATGGGTTTATTTCTGCCGCTTCTGTCTCAATTCTCACACAGGCGCATTGACATCACGCTGTGTTCTTCCCAATATATCAATATCATCGGCTTACGCGAGAAGTTGAACTGATTTTTGGAAGATAGTGCTTTTGATGTTGACGGTGGAGTTCTGCAGTATCTTCTCCAGGACGATGTTAAGGAAATCGCATAACAGTGCATCACCTTGTCTGAATCCTTTTTTTGACGTCGAAAGATTCCGTAAGCTCGTTGCCAACTTTAATGGAGCAGCGTGAGTTCTCCATCGTCATTTTGCACAAGCGAACGAGTTTGGCAGGGATGCCAAAACTAGACATAGCTTTATACAGTTCGTCTCTGTAGATGCTGTCATACGCAGCCTTAAAATCGATAAAAAGGTGGTGGGTATCGATTTCCATTTCATAGGTCTTTTCCAGGATCTGTGAAAATTTGGTCGGCTAGTAAGAACATAAATCAAAATGCAACACACCGTACTTATCTGCTTACAACTTCTGACTCACTGTATGTATTAAAGTTAAATATGATTAGGATGACACTGGACCATATGAATTTAGACAGAATATTTAATTAATTTTTATCCTTCCACTCTTTCTTTCTTTTTCATGTTCACGCGAGAAAATATCACCAAATATCACTTGAAAACGGAAAATGGAAAAATTGTAACCCATACCAACAATACTTTCAGCGATATTTTAGTTCGAAAAAATAAGAAGGTTTATTTCTCTTTTAATGAACACTTTATAGCACAGAGATGGGGCGAAATTGGAGGCAAAGGTGCCCAAGTGATTAGCTGGTGTGTTTCAAAAGTAAAAAAAAATGCAAACACAAAAGATGCCTGATCTCATGTAAAACTTGAATGCTTACTTTTTTCAGTCAATTCTAGTCTTCTCTTTCCCTTCACAAAAACTGAATTAAATCGAGAAAAAAATGGTACCAACGAAATTGTCCATTGTCGATCGATAAAAATGTAGAATTTTACATCCATATGGCTCTAATCAAGCGTCCTGCAAAATCAGTTTCCTATAGGATTGCAAAAATTTAAGCATGAAAATCCCTTTTTTTCTGTTAAACGAAAACCGCTTGTTCGAAAAGAACAAAGCGGTTCCTATACATTTACCCTTACCATCGCCATGTCGTTTAGTCGAATCCAAAGAGCTACATAGCCCCATAGTCATCGTCGTCGTGGGAAAAATCTTCAAAATCAACAACCCAACCACCACCGCACCGGTGATTTCAGTTCAAATAATTTTAATTAAATTTCACACACCTCGTAATTGTTTGCACAGTGTTTGGTCATTCGTTTTTAGTACATCATGTCGAAAAACTGAAAATCTACATAAAGGCACTTTAGAGCTGTAGGTACATATAGGTATGTCTGCCTGGTCATGAGTTGAAAATTCAGCTGGTGTCTAAAGACATATCCAGTGTTTAAATTTGAAATCAAATTACTACTACTACCACCTACCATCGTCGAACGACAAGGACGATGTTTTTTTTTTTTTTTGTTATATCGCTTAAGTTTAAAGGTGATGGTGGAAATTGTGTCAACGGTTAAACTCAAGAAGTTGGTTATTGCAATTTCGATGTTACATACATGTGGTACATGAGTGCCGTGCTGAGGAGATATTGCATTAGAGGACTGTCTTAACTATATGAACATGCATAGTTTTAAACCATATTATGAATTTAATTGGATGTGAACACGACAGCGATTTCTGTTGCTTCTCGGGACTTGATGTTTTATGGACTTCAGATTTTTTAATCAACAGCAGTAAGAAGTTGTTTTTTTTTTCTTGTGTAAGTTTAATTTCTCGTCAAGGTTTAAGGGGAATTTCATTTACAATTCGCTCCTCTCCAGTGTGAACTTTGAATTGAATGCAAATTCAAAGACTTTCTGTCAAGGTGAAGCGAGACTGAATGACTCGAAGAGCTCGAATTAAGGCATGCTCCTATTATCCAATTTTGAAAATACACACTATCTGGTAGAAAAATGAATTAATTTCATACATGTCAAGTGTTTTAAATACTCGTGGAAGTAGGAAGACATCATCAATTTATGAGGAAATGACTTTAATTCTTTTGGTAGGGTTGCTCATTTTATCTGAATGTCGATCAGAGGGATCTGAAGCACGTATACTGAAAAGAATATTGGAAAACGATACAAACAAGGCTTTTATAACATTTTTCGAGTTCAAACTGCTTTGTGATTCATTTTGGCAAACGAGTCAAGCTTTTGTTTCGATGGCCTTGGCTAAATCAGCCACTCCAACTACTCGTCTGGGCGCACCAGTTTTTACAGGAACAGCAGATGCCGTGATGTGCAATTTCGAATAAAACTGAAATGTATTAAATAAATGCAAAGTATTTTTGAAAATTTTATTTGAGTATATCTAGTAATATAATATAATATAATTTTAATAATTCTTCTTGATTGAACACGTTTCTTCGACGAAAATTCTAGAATAAATCCGTTATTTTTACAAAAAATGGTTCTTCTTTCTTTTTTACTTATTATTCTACTTTAAGTTAGATGCGGTTCTTATATTTCGTCTTAGGACCCGCTCACAATGACAACAATTCTTAAGGTCTGTAACATCTGTAAAGCGCTTATGGCTTTAACTACTCTTGACTCCTCCCTGTACATTTGAGCTTCAGCTTCAGTTGCGTCTTCGATAGCTGCAATAATGTTTTTCTTCTTTGGACATCCTTGATGAAAGTGGCCTACTTCGCCACATTTAAAGCAAGAACCCGGTACACGCTTCGGTTTTGGGCATTGGGACTGATAATGCCCGGCAACTGGGAACAGTTGTAGCATCGCGGGTTTTCATTAAGTGTGGCCGGAGACTTATTTGCACTGGCAGCCAATGTCACACTCTTCTGTCTCTGGGCAACAGTAACACCAGCCTGTTGCGAAGTATGTGCAGCTAATTTTGGCCGTAATTTCTCATACCGATCCAGCTGCTCCCGAAGTTCACGAAGATTTGTGGCCTGGTACAACATCGTTGTCAGTGACGATTTTTCATTGGGGCCGCCAATAATGATATCAACTAAGTCAAATTCTGGTATCTCTGCTTTTCCGGCAATTTTTCTCATTTCGATAACATACCTTCGTATTGACTCGTTAGGTTTCAGTTTCCGAGCTCTGAGTTCTTCATAAACATCGATGAGTGAATGCGTTCTTCCAAACTCTTCCAACAAATTATGTTTCAGGTCGCTGTACGCATAAGCATCAACGGTTCGGACAAATTACTTGGCGGTACCATCCAATAAGCGACGCGCACATACGAACTTGGTGCGGTCATTGCACTGCATCAGTTCAAAAGCATCTTCCAAGTCGCGGAACCATTTCGTAACGTCATAAGAGTCATCTCCAGAAAACCGATGGACTGATTCAATGATGGAAGGATCCATTGGCATCTCGTGTTGAACCTGGTCATGAAGAAGGCCAATCTCTTTTCGCAACATCAACAACTCCTTCTGTTTGTTGAGTAAATATATCTCCTGTTCAATGGTAACTACAGCACTGTTCATAGGCACTGAGGAAGGGACTGAAGGGGATAGTCCACTATCCGTTCGTATCGCACGTAAGTCTTCTTCAAAATTATGAGTAGCGTCTGTTTTGTTAACATCTTCGGTTACAGCAACAGCGGGGGCATAAGTTTTAGCAGCAGGGACTGAAGTTTTTGGAACAGAAGTTTGGCCACCAGTATTAGTTGTACCGGTCAATACGGCTGTGATAGGAACTTCAACTGTTTCTTGACTCGGGGGCTCCGATTTTTTGTCGGACACATCATCGACGGTTCCCGTCTTTTCACTGTTGAACATAAATTTCATAGAGCACAATCCCAATTCATCGTAGAGAGGGCGAA
>CAKKXW010000002.1:85393324-85411278 GCA_920937365.1 Sphaerophoria rueppellii | reverse complement strand
AACTGTTTCTTGACTCGGGGGCTCCGATTTTTTGTCGGACACATCATCGACGGTTCCCGTCTTTTCACTGTTGAACATAAATTTCATAGAGCACAATCCCAATTCATCGTAGAGAGGGCGAACTCGATTCCCGCATCCGTTAGCACACGTGCTATCTCCCCTCGTGTTATGGATCGTGTCGTTTTTTCCATTTTTATTTCTATCCTACTTCTGAGGCGAAATGTATTTACTCATAGGGTTGACTGGAGTAATTGATGAATGATTGAACGATCATTTTACGTAACAGCAATTCGTCAATGGAACTTACTTCCTAACGAGTTGCAATGCACAGCCTCACCTTCAGCTTTCAGGAATAAATTATTTTTGCACTATACTAACTGACTTTATGTTTACTACTTTTAATATTATTTGTGTTTCTTTTCTCTTTTCTTAATAACTAATAATTAGATTTTTTTTTATTTCTTTAGGTGGTTTATTCAAATGTTTTAACTAAGGAAATGTTTATTAGTAAAGGCTTTAGTGCTATTTATTCTTATCTATTTTATTTATTTTTTTCTGTTAGTAACATTAATTGTAATATAATTTTATTGATGCTCTAAAAGATTTAAATCTTAATGTATCAATGTAAATCTTGTTTGAAATAAAAGAAAAATGCAATGAAATGAAAACTTCATCTGCAAGCGCCCCATTTCGGCTGATACTGTAATAGCGGTAAGAAATAGTAGAAATTGTATAAAATTTCAAAGCCAGCAACAAAATATATGCATTCTCTGGCTTATGACGTTTCAATATGATATTATATTCCAATTACAATTGCATAAATGCCAAACGACACAATTCCTCTTCTTCGACCACAAAACAAGCATCAATTGCATACGAACCTTTGATAATTCAACTTATTTTCGTTTTCTCTTTCAAATTTTGACATCTACTTTTTGTTTGAACTTCAAAATAGTTCCTTACGTCAGAGCCCATGCTCAATTTGTCTATTTTTTGAGTATTCCTTAACATCACAACAGATTCAACACCTACCTACTTAAAAGACTTTTCAGAAACCGATATAAATCCAGCCAGTAGCCTTGCCAACCACACACACGCCACCAAAAGTCCCATTTATTATAGTATCATGAAAATTATGAAGGCATACAATTGCTGTTGCATTTTAAGCATGATTGTGCAGATTTGTGTCATTCTCTGCAGAATTTCTGACACAATTTCATTTAAGGATACCTTACGGCATTGTTCATCATGAGCATTGAGCACACACACAGTCACATATATGGTTGAAAGGATCTACTTTGGGGCATTTTATCGAATGTAATATTTTGGCTGATGATTCAGCTCCCTCTCACTTCTTCATTTCCCAGAAAGTGTGGTTAAATTTTGCGAAAGCCTTGCAATTGGTATTTTGAAATATGTCTATGTGCTTGGGACGTATCCTTTTGATTTGCTGTATACACATCCAAAATGGAAAACCATATCCGTTTAGGATAAAGGACTTGGTACTTTGTTCTGTAACCAAAATGAAATAGTTTGCATTTTATCTGCCTGCAGAGGATGACGGCAAAACCGAACGCATCTTTCGCAATTATGTGAAAGCAATATTTTTTTCCAAGTCATATTTTTATATGTACCTACAGCAAACTCAGAATTTCAAAATGGAATTCTTTTTGGAAGTAATGATCATGACATTTTGTCAATACTAAGTGTCATCTCTAAAATGAGGTGAAATTGAAAAAAAAAGGAAACTCTAGGATTCTTAGCAAACACAAAGTTTATGATATTAATTTTTCTTCCTTCTCTTGAGTATAAAACCAATTCAATTTAACAAAATAATAAAAAGGCACAAAACAATACAAGTTCTACGTTTCTCCCTCTCTTATGTAGTTAAGGATCTGTCCATTTAACTTAATGGCCGGAAATTTATTTTCTTGTATACTACTCAACCTCAAATTCACACGGTCGTTTAAGTTAAGCAGACAAAGTGAAATAAGTGTGTAGATATAGCCTTAACCATAAGGGCACAGAGTACAGAGTACAGAATGAGAGAGACAGACCTTGATGTTCGTTCCTTTTTGTATGATATAAATTGTTATGTAGAGCCAGTCAAGGAGGCTCGTCAGCACTCATATCCTTTTAGACATTGTTAAGCGAATATAAATTACAGAAGATCAAAAATGCTGTCTATGGAGCTACTGCTGCTGCCTCTCTAGGGTCAGCAATTCGAGATATGTTTGTCCAAAATGATGATATTTCAAAAACTCTATACATCTTCTGTGTGGTTGAGCATTGTGTAGTGAGCATACATTTGTTTTTTACTTGCGACGTATAGAATACATGTCACGTATTGAAATCGTAAAAATAAAAGTTGAGATTTTGATCAAATCCGGCGATTCCGTCTACCTGCCTGCCTGTTGACACACCTACAGCTTTAACCACTGGCCCGATTGACTTCAAAGTTGAAAATTAGAGGTTTGAGCGAATTCGTGTGGGTCGTTATTTTATAATTTTCTTTTTCAAGACTAATATTTTGGGTAGCCACCATACATTTTTTGATCAAAAACCAAGTTTCTATTTTCTCAAAAACGACTCCTATGATATTTTCTAAACATCCCTGTCAATTGTTTTTCGTAACACTGATATAAAACGTTTTCAATAGGGACGCTACAAAAGTTTTCTTAAATAAAACGGTTTTGGATACCAATGAAATTCTTTAATCCTGTGGAAGTATATTTGATGCCATTATGTATGGAACTCAATTTGTTTTGCATGGCCACCACGGGCACGCTTGCAGAAGTCCAGACGTTGAACCCAATTTTCGACGGCTTTCAAGCATAAATCGGCCGATACTGCTGCAATTTCACGTTCGATATTCGTACGAAGTTCATCAATCGTCGCTGGCTTGTTGACATAAACCATAGATATGACGTAGCCCCACAGGAAATAATCTAACGGCGTTAAATCGCATGAACGAGGCGGCCAATTCAAAGGTCCATTTCTGGAGATAATGCGCTCTACGAACTTCGTTCTCAATAATTCGATTGTTTGGCCCGCTGTGTGACATGTGGAACCGTCTTGTTGACACCACATATCGTCCAAGTCCATATCATCCAATTCATTTCAAAAATAATCGGTTTGTATTGAGCGGTAGCGATTCCCATTCACAGTAACGTGCCGGTCTTGATCATCACGGAAGAAGTACGGCCCAATGACACCACCAGTATGTAAACCGCAACAAACAGTGATTTTTTCGGGATATAATGGTGCCTCGTGAAGCACATGTGGATTGCTGCCTGACCAATAACGCATATTTTGCTTATTGACGAAGCCATCCAGCCAGAAATGAGCCTCATCGCTGAAGAAGAGTACCGCTCTTAAAGTGTTGACCACTGACTCCGAATTTCGGTAGTAAATTTTAATAATTTCGACTCGTTGTTGGATCGTATACAGGGTTAGAACCTCAGTTTTAAAATTTTGTAGCGAATTTGAAAAAAAAGTGGAGCAAATGCAAAATTTTCGGAGTAGATTTGTAAGAAGAAGAAGATCTTTACCTTTCAGGGAAATTTCTCTAATAAATGTCTACTTACCTGTATTCCTGTATTTTTTTTTATAATCAACGAGCACTCAAGGGTTTTTTTCATTACCCTTTAATTGCCAAGAGCACAGTACGAGTATTAGGGAAGAGATAGAGGATGTCAAAGAAGATGTCGGTGATTATTGGTTTTGAGTTCTTGCATATTGTAATGGCTGATGAAGACAGAGTGTGGAAGCGAGTTCCAAATTCGCGTAGTACGGCTAAAAAACGATTTTCTATCTATGACTGTAAGTCCGAAGTTGGGCTCAAGGGTGAACTGATGGGAATTCCTGATGGCGCGGGCATTACGGTGGAATATCTTAAGGGGAGGAATGCAACTGGCTATTTCACTAGAGCATAATATAGCGTTGAAGTAACGGTAAAATAGAGTGAGGCATGTGACATTTCGCCGATGTAAACAGCTCCCTTTTTTTGTAAAATACAAGTTGCTGAGATGAACAACATCACGACCCTGGTCACATCGCAGTTCGTAGTGCTGTCGTATTTTTGAAATTTTTCCCAAGCTTCAGACTTTTTTCTTATTAAATAAATAAATTCGAAGTGGTTAGGTATATTCATTTCTTAAATACACTAGTGGTGGTTTTAACTGGAATCTGGAAAAAAAAGCATTCTGGTTTGAAAATCAGAAGGAAATTCTCTTCTTTTCAGCATCAGAACTGTCACTTTTGCACAATTGAACGCATTCAGTATGCTTTTTTGAACTTCCAGATTTCCAATTAAAAAATCCACAGGTCTGTTAAATGAATCTGTTCCGCACAGAAAAGATCCAAAAAGTAAACGATTGTGCGTTCCATGAGGAAAAACCTTGCCCCAACTTGCCCTTCAATCTGTCATTTTGTGTTCCATGAAGTTGTTCAGCTTAGTTAAGTACAAATTTTTCTGCACCTAAATTCTTGGTGGTGCAGATTTTACAGGGAGCTGATAATTTCTGTTTTAACTTGTTCTGGCAGTTTTCATTTACTTGTGCTGTTCTGTGCTTTACTGATCTGTCTTTTGTTAATTAAGCAGTACTACAAAGTACTTATAAACCTCGTAAGTAGATGGAATTTTTGACACATTCCAGTTCTCGGTATTCTACCCATTAAATTGAATAATTCTATCATGAATCTTACGTCGCATCGTTGGTTGCCCATAACCCATCGGTATAACCGCTTCAATGTTCAATAAAAGGAAAACAACGTCTTGAATTGATTAAGATTAGTTCAGGAAAAACAATTTTATTTAATTAAATTTTCTTCAAGGAAACAACGCTAAGCTATATGCAGGTATACATGTTATTAACATATAGTTTAGGTTAACAATTTTTTTCTTGTGAAAAAAGTGGAGCAAATCTTGAAAAATCGGAGCGTCGGAGTAGATTTTTATTTTTCTAACGCTGATCGTATATCTTTCCATGGTGAAATGGCAAACCTTACGGAAGAGAAATGTCAAGATAACGGGAAAAAATATGGCGTCGTTTACTGTCCCTATCGGTCTACTTTTGTAGCGTCCCTATTGAAAAACCCTTTATTTAATGCAAACTAAATACGGGGTTATCAATTTTGCGGTTTCAAAAGTAAACGTAAGTTAAACACATATACAATATTTTGTTCATGATATTTCTTTTTTATTATAAAGTTTGAACATTGACATTATGTGTGAAACACTTCATCATTTAAATGACCTCCACGTGAATTGTTGCAAGCCACGATTCTTTTGAATGAATTTTTTTGCTGACCAGTTGATATCGCCACGATGAGAAATTACGCGGCCAGGAAATGTCTGTTGCAGTAAGGCCATATTCCCTCGAGTTGTGTGGCATGTGTTTACGTCTTATTGAAACCACATATTCTCCAAGTCGTATTCTTCAATAGCAGGCAAAAAAAAGTCGGTTATCATATGACCATAACGCTCCGAGCTGCGGTGAAAGTTGTTACATCGTCGTTTTCGAAGAAGTATCACGACTGCGTACCAAAGAGCGAACCAAACAGTGACGTTCTGAAGATGTCAAAGCTTCTCTTCAGTAATTTGAAGATTCGCAGAAATCAGAACCCCAAATACGACAATTTTGTTTACTAAAGTATCCACCATGTGAGAAATGCGCTTCGTCGCTGAAGAATTTTTGGTCGAAAAATCGCCTTCTATCGCCTCTTGTTCAGGCACCCATTCGAAGTATCTACGACATTCTGAATGGTCAGCTGGCTACAGTTGTTGTATGAGCTGGAATTTATATGGATGTAGCTGTAGATCCAAATGCAAAATATGCCATAGTATGCCGTGAGACAGTTCTAGTTCCTGAGATTAATTTTCATGCGTTGTGCAATAGTTAAGCGATACATTTTCGCAATATAGATGCCCTGTTATTTTTGTATTGCTCCAAAATGGTACCTCTATGGAACTTTTTTCTTTTGTTGTAAGATTTTCGTGAAAAATAATAGTCCAATCAGCGTACTCATTTTTTAATTGTAAAAATTACTTTCAAGCTTTTTTTTGTAATTCTGTATCTCGAAAACGGGTCAGTATTAAAAATCGAAATTCCATTATAAAATGTATATTTACCAATTCTTGAATACTGCACACCAAAATTTATTTTTAGATATTTTAAAAAAAATTCATATAAATATACAAAACTAATATAAAAAAAACGCTCCAAAAATAGTTATTTTTTTTTCAATTTAAAAAATCAACCATTTCTTAAGAAATCTCATGACATCAATTTTTGTTCAGATAAAATAAATTTTTCAATTTGGAATACAGGAGCAAGTTCGTACGACCCACTCGTACACATATTTTGCTTGCTGTAATAAAAGAGCTGTGTCAAGTCATTCCTACTCTGTTTTCTAGTATAACACTTTGGTTGGACCATGGTCCATCTTAGGAGTTGATTTTGATTTGATTAGAGTAAAAATATAGGTAGATCGGTTCACATGTGTTTTTTGGGGTTGAACAATCGTTTCATGTTACGTTCGCAGAGTGATTAATAGGAAACGATTTGATTTGAACGTTTCGGATTGAGATTTGTTGCAGACGATTTATATCGGTCGTTCGTTGGTGTGAAAAGAAACACACAAATAGATTGGAGCGATCCTTCTATATCACCTCCTCTTGCATACAGAATTAAATTTGGTTTTCTTTTTTCTCAAAAATTCTCCAAACCTATTCATATTTGACAAAATACGCCTTTAAATCTTCCAACAGGACAATGTCCATCACAGTTTGAACTTTTGCATTTAATGCAATTCTACTAAATTCTTAGAAAAATTCCCAAGCAACCCAAGGACGTATTATTAATGACAACTAAACCTTCACCTTATCCCTATGATGTCCAACTACTTCCACAAGTTTTGTTTTATAGAGGCAATTCTGACAACAGCCTGCTTGTGTGACATTGTGACACCAGGTTTTAAAAAGATGCCATTAGAACAACAATTATAAACTTTGTGGCTTGTTTGTGTGAAATTTTGGTTGAAAGGTAAATTACAGTTAAGTGTTTGTTGGGAGTTGAGTTGAACCTGCAATTAGTATCAATTTCTGGGAAATGCTTAAGAATTCACATTGTTGCTTCATGGGTAATGGAGACAATGAATTGTAGTGTAGAGACAAAGGGACTTGAGGCAAATAATGAACTTCTGTTTTCTTGGAGAGAAATTTCAATGTTTCATACTGAAACCTTTGAGACAATCAACTGTGTAATCCTTTTGATGATCCAGATCTTTATTATGTATGTAGGGCAAAACGAATATAAATACCGATTCGGAAAAGCTTAGCATGTTTGAGGAAAATTAACTTCCAAACAGTTCTTCCAATTCTAAGGTCAAGTAAGCAATCATTTTGATTGTTATTTATTGAAATAGTCACATTTCAGTGGACAATAAATAAAAATTTCAAAGTTAAATGTGTCCCCCCGAGTTCTAATATTTGGTCGTTAAACAACCATTTACAGAAGACCAGAAGGGACCCTGCTGGACTTTAGTGAGTTAAATTGTTGTTTTAATTTTATTTATGGTTCTTTGGATTTTCTCGTTTTGAATGAGTTTCGTTTTTTTGCTCGAGGGTGTTTTAATATTTCACGATTAACTCCCAAACTGTCATGACTGAAATTAGTGATAGAGCAGTTCAGAAGAAGATGGTCCAGAGATAGACATACCCTGCTACCACTTTCCACGTGTGGTACTTGCATTGATGGAACTGAAGATGTCAAGATTCTCAGTATGTGTTATAGCATTTTCGTGGTCATGAAATGACAATAGCGAAAAATTTAACCAAGCGAATCATTGCTGCTACTTCAGTTTGCAAAATCACTTGAAATACTTGCTCTTTTTGTTCTACACTATGATGTTAAGTTGATAAGTATGAACAGTGTATTAATAATTATTCGGTCCCATGTACGGGAAAGCTGCACCATGATGTTGACTAAATTCAAACTAAAGGGTGTCCCATTAGTAATGAATGATGCATTTTCCGATAGGAATATCTTGGCAACTGTCATGGCTACCAATGTCAAAATATTCAGTATTGTTTGAAGTTTCACCATGCAACGTTTTGCGCTTCCCGAACGTTTAGAAATAATTAAAAAGTATTACCGAAATTCCGGTTCGGTTGTAAGTACGCAACGTGAATTTACTCTTCAACTTGGCGTATTATATCATGGCTACAGTGGACAGGCAATTCAACGCACCGTCGAAAAGTTTGAACGTGAGTAAACTCTTTTGGACCTTAAGAAACCAACAAGAATGCGAACTGGTCGAAATGAAGAAAATATTGCCGCCGTAGCAGCAAGTCTTGAAGAGGATCCAAATGAAGCCGCTATAGAGAGATGTTAACCAAATTTCTCTGGCCGGAGCTTGATAACACCATATTACCGACATGTGGTTTCAACAAGACGGTGCCACGAGTCACACAAGTGACGCAACGCTCGAAGTTGTGCGAGAGCAATTTGGCGATTTGGATTATCACACGAAGAGCATTTGTCGATTTGCCGCCGCAATCGTGTGATTTGACCGCACTAGACTTTTTCTTTTGGGGATACATCAAGTCATTGGTCTATGCTAACACGCCAGCCACTTTGGATGGACTTGAACACAACATACGGGTCGCCATCAACTCAGTAACACCGCAAATGTTGGATCGAGTCATCATTAATTGGACTGAACGATTGCGTCAATGCAAACGAAGCCGAGGCGGACATTTGAATGATGTTCTATTCCATACATAACTTCATCAATGTAGCTTCAAAATAAAGCAAAAACCAATTTAATATCTAACTCCGTTTGTTTTATTTAATTTTTTTTTTTTGTATCTTATTGGGACACCCTTTACAACAAACCTAACTATCGCTTCAAGGACCAGGCGATTGAAGGACGCAAAAGAGGGATTCTTGAAATTAAAGGTATTTTACGAACAAAATTCAAGTCGAAATCCACCATCTTTTCATCCACTTCAAAACTACTTAATGATAGCATCCATCGCTGAAGGCTTAAGATGGCAATGTCTAAATTGAGGATCCCCAACAAACTGATCCAGTTGTGTCGCATGACGCTAAACAAAACGCAACGCAGTGTGTAAATGGGCAGCAACTCACCTGAGTTATTTCAAACACGCGCACAATTTAGACAAGGATATGCGCTGTTATGTGACTTCTACACAATAGTCCTGGAGCAGATAGTGCTCAAAGAAGGTGGGAGCACTAAAATAAGTATCTTCAACAAACCAATGCAGCTCCTTCCAAAGCTATGCTGCCGACAATGAAATCATCGTTCGCTCCCTGAAATCTGTACTTAAGACCTTCATATACAAAACTCTTTTATCTTGAAGTATATGGGGACAAGACTAAGTATAGATTTTAGATTTGATTGATTTTTATTTTTATTTAGTTCTTTTCTGAATCTAACCTTAAATACATACATAATTTTACAAAAATCTTTATGGCATGGCATTTGCCGCCTGCCAGAATGACAACTATTTTAATTTTTTGTATCATAAAAATTTGGAAACGTTTGATATATCCAGGAGAATCTGATTTGTCTGTAATATTTATCATAATATCCATGCAAAAAATGTTTATGTTTACAAGTGGAGTAAAATTCAATTTATTTCCTGTGTTTGCTATTATTTGGATGGTCATTCCGGATCTCCATTGTCGTCAAACGATATCGTTTCGCACGCTTCACGTTAATCTGAAAATCACTATCGTCTTGACGATGTTGTTTTTTCAGATCGAGATTTGCTTTCTGGAACTCGATTAGCGTCAAAACGATATCGTCAAAACGATATCGTTAAAACTATGGAAATTGAACGATAATTAAATAGGTATCATATAGAATAAACATTTCAAAGCAATTTCTTTTTTTATTCAAAACACGGTTGAAACGTATGAAACATTTTATGCTATACCATTAATTTTATGATTTTTGTCAAGAACCGGGGAATCTTTCTTTGAGTGAAAAATGGAATCATTCATTTCAACCGTTGGAAAGTTAATTACAATAAAATCATATCTATGTGTAAGCAAAATCTCTGAGGTAATCAAAAAGTAAATATGTAAAAAGCCTAATTTCAACTGTCATTTTTGATGATACATTTTATTTTTTATTAAAGAGTACTACAATCGAATCAAAAAAGGTAAGCGACATCTGTATTTTATAAGGTTCTCTCAATATCTTCCTTGCAAATGCGTCATACCGGTCAGGTACACAAACACAAAACATGAGCTTTCTACAGTTTGAAAGTATCTGTAGCTCTCAAATACATTTAAAAAAACCCCTTAAACGAGACGAGGATGATCAATTTACGTAAAGAAAATTTGAGACAATATCGGGTGCTTTCATAAATGCATGATTGCTTTGCTTACATGCGATTAATTGCAATCATATTAACGTCACACAAAAATACTTGCGCATGCGTTTTATGCTGCATTTATGAACATTTTCTTATGATTTGCGCCATATGTCAAAACACTGTCAGAATTTGAAGTTTTACTTACTTTCTTATATACCTGCCTCCTTTATTGAGAAAGAAATTCAGTGTGCATGTGATTTTTATAGTTGCGCATTCGTCAGACTTTCGCAACCATGCATTTATGATAGCACCCATCGTTGACGATGATTGTTTGGATGTTTATCGTTTTGAATGTTACAGAATGACCCTCCTGGTAACTTGTGAACATTTTCTCTCCGGAGCAGCACTACTATACGGAAGTTAGCATAATTGATACCCACATTTTATAAGTAGTTTTGTACAAAGAGGACCAAACCTTAAAAGAACATGCTATTATTCATAAACAAAAGAAGGAAACGTGCACGAAAACTATGATGAATCGTTGAATGATTTGGGAACGATCTAGTTGAAAGTTATTTCTGTGATCAGATTTTCACGTGAGTGAAATCGTTCAAGCAATTTCACGAATGCCTGTTACAAATTAAGGCTGTGCTGAAGTTATATCTGATTTTCATTTCTGTCACAGAAGCAAATGAAATTATAATAACTAAAGAAGAAAAAGTGCAGTAGATTGGATTAAGTGGCAGTAGATTTGTTTTTTGGAAAAATCGCAGTAGATCTACTGCAATTGCAGTAAAGTGGTATCGCTGCTCATCACCTCTCATAAACGGACACATTCAAAACAAATTTCATTTGTTAATTAATGTAGAAGCGAATTCGTCTAAAATCTCCAATAGCCGGACGCGAAGCTCTAATAAGCGGACAGAATATTTTTTTCGTTAGCTTGCTACGCTGATTCGTTGTGAGTTAAGAAGGGTAATCCCCAGTTCTTTAGCTTAGTCGAAAATTTGAAACGAAAAATATCGTCAGGTTTTGAATATTCTTAGCCTGCTATGATCTGAAATGTACCTACTTATACTTATTATGTAAAACATCTTGAAAGCCATTTTGAACATAAAGTTATGGAGCATAAGGCAAGCAAACTACGCCAGTCCTCAATTTTAAATTTGTATAAATTGTAGATTACCGACTACTATTGAAATACATGAATGTATTGTACATGCATTTATAACTTTTTCATTAATTTTCTTTAATAAAAAATATTTAAAAAAAAAATTATTTCTCTTAACCGGATAGCTCCCGTAACCGGACAAAAAATCGGTGACCATTAGTGTCCGCTTATGGGAGATTTCACTGTAATGTGTTTGTTTATCACAAATTTTCGTTAATTATTCTTTCCCTATACCTTAGCGCAATTACACAGTATTTATAAAGTCTTTCTTCGTTCATTTCGTTCAATTCCGTTAAAACTTGGGCTTCTGATAAATAATCACTTCCAAAAACGCTTCTTCTCGATTCTCTTAGAGTCGGGCATCGTCCTAGAAAATGAATGATGTCTTCCCTTTCCCTTCGGTTACAAATACTGCATTCCAGAGGTAGATCAGGTCTGTGTGGGATATAATTCAAATTCAGGAGTTTGCTGCGTAGCCTGACCATGGTAGCTATGACCTACGTTATTGGTATCTCTGAAGTAGTTTTTTTGGGCTAGGTTGTGGTTTAACCTGCTGTAGATTGATCTGTACAGCGAACTGGAAGCTTCAGCTGTGTATTCTGCTCTGCATTTCTCGTCGATTTTTGCTATTACGTTGTAGAAGAGGATCTTACAATTACTTATATCTTCGATGTTTAAAAAAAAACTTATATTACACCTCTCCGCAAGTTCTGACCATTGTCTGTACCAGCTATTTTGATCACGTATAGCCTTGATAGCAACCTTCCTTACTAATCTGAATTCCGGCAGCCTAAAGACACTCAGAAGAAAATCAGCTTGTAGCTTGAATAACGGTGATAATCCGGTCTCAAGCATAAGCACGTAGTTTGGCGTGTTGATTGGTAGGTTGAATATCCGTTTTAAGTAGTGAGTTAAGAGCTTTTCTACCGTAAGAAACTTCTTGCAACCCCATACTTGGGCGCCATATAACAGGATCCTCTCTGACACCGCTTCGAATATTTTATGCTTGCTGCTATGCGCGATATTCATGTTGATGAAGCAAGTTGTCCAGGCGATATTAATCGCCGTTTTCGCTTTTTCTAGCTTTTCGTTGAAGTGCTTCTCCATGCTTAAATTTCTCGAAAAGGTTACACCAAGGTATACTTATACTCGTTGACACACTCTAAGGTTTCATCGTTAAATGACCATTTTTCATGAGAACTATTTCTGCCACCACCTTTTTTGAAGATCATCACTTTGGACTTTTGGGTATTAACAGTTAAATTCCATACACAACAGTAGTCATATAGTCTATTTATCGTCAGCTGTAAGGATTCTGGGGAATACGCGAACATGACAATATCGTCCGCAAACTACAAGGCCTTAATGTGTACTCCTGCAAAATCTACACCGCCGGGGAGATAATCGATGAGATCATTAATAAATAGCGAAAACAAAGTGGGGCTCAATGTGCATCCCTGTCTTACTCCTTATGAGGTTGCAAACCATTCCGACAACGCCGTTCCATTCCATACAGCTGCTTGCGTGTTTTTGTAGAGATTTTCCGTCCAAACTTATAGAATAAGGCACCTCTGTTAACTGTGTCAAATGCTGCTTTGAAGTCAATAAAGAATACATACAATTTCTTTTTTTGATAGCAGAAATTCTCTGCTATATTCTGCAGTACAAATATGTTATCGGTTGTCGAATAACCTGACCTAAGGCCAGCTTGGAACTCCTTCATTATGTTCTGCGAGTTAATCCACCAATTGAGTCTTTTCTGCATCATTGTTGTAAGAATCTTATAGGACTAAGTATATGCTATTAACAATCAAGAGAACATCTGGCAACCACCCATGGCAAGGAGTCACTTTTGGTAGCAACAATTTCGAAACACTTAAAGATTTCACCTTATCTTGACACACACATCAGTTGCACAAGCGACACTTAAGTGGAGACCCGACGAAGAATTTCCGTAGCGAACTGCTGCTACTTCGGTTTGGCCACACAGCTGGCCACTGGATGCGAAATTACCCAGTCGAAAGGAAATAAGCCTACCATATAAGACTTTGATTTACCAGTCCTATTCCAAGGCGTCTAGTACTGGATGATAAGTAAAAAAGGAAAAATGGTACTTTCGAAAGAAAATTTTTTCGACAGATCTTCTTTCTTTGGCGCTGTATGCGACGATGGATAATGGAGAAGAAGATTCATCCGCGGACTGGATGAGCTGTACCAAGATGTGGATGTATAGTCCAAAAATCCAAAAAAGACGACCACATTGGCTCGGCCACGAAAGTCTTCTCTTGGTAGGCCCCAGGTTCGAGAATACCAGAGAGACCAATTCTTTGATACATGGATTGGGGACCGGTTAAGTAAGCTACGAACACAAATTACATTTTCTGCAATTTTGTTGTTTCAATATTTCAACTCCTTACACCGAAAAGCTCTATTCAAACTATAACCAAGAATTACACCTAAGGAAAGTAAATTTGAGCTGCTCTCATAATTTTCTGTCTTACCTAAAATTTTCAAAACTCATACATCATTACGATTCTTTGCTTCTAGCATCAAAACCAACCCAACATCTAAATTAAAACCTTACAATGCATTAAATCTCCTCATGTATATTGCAAAATGTTTATGCCATCATGAAAATCCACTTTCATCTCCTTTTCTTTTGCGAGTGAAAAGAGAGCTGAGGCTGTGTAGGAACAAAAGCCATTTAATCTATTTTTGAGGAACAACTTTTGCAAGGCTCCTTTTATTGCAGTCAACACCTACATGTTGATATAGTGCCTACCTTCATCGTACAGAAAGGTTTATGAAAACTTAAGAAAAACAATATTTTCGGAACATTTCAACAGAAATATGTGAAGAACATATTCCGACCACCCATCACACTGACACTGTGAGGGACTCAGCAACGGAAGGTATACCTTCATTGTCCTGTCGGTCGTCCTTGCAAGCCTTTTGTACTCGTTAAACAAAAATAAAATGTTAATAATAAATTTTAAGTAGAAAAGTAGGAGGATACAAATTCTTGGACATGGAAAATGTAGTCCACACTCCATATACAGCCTGTTAAATGTCTATTGCAGTTTTTCTGCAAGTGCAACGTTACCTTCCCAGTACCTATTGTCTAGATGGTACTCCTTCTTGCCTCTTACACCTTCGTCCTTTGCTGGGTGTAGGTCCTTAGGCCGCAGGGCTAAATAAATGAGTTCTAACAGTGGCAATAACATTTCGGTGCTGCAATTTCATAAGAATTTCAATTCATCTTTTTTTGGCAAATGGCCCATATTACAACGAAGAGGAAAACACCGAAACGATGGTGTTCAAAATTTATATAAAATAGTTTCTTCGAAACGAAAAATTCGAGCGGAATGAAGGTGTTGTACCAGGTTCTAATATTGTTTTTTTTTTCTAAGTTCATGTTTTTCGATCCTTTGCACTTGAATAGACTGTTGTTGGAAGATAGCAGACTAGCCTACTTCTTCACGAGCCAAATTTTCAGTTCTCTAAAATCATTCCTGTTTGGAGCATTGCGTAGTAGCATTTATTGCCACTCGTAGGGAACTCATTCAACTCAGCTGCCAACGAGAGTTTTATTTAACCTCAGGCTCCTTCAGTAGCTACTTTTAAGTGCGTTCCATATGCAATCGGCTTAATGAATTTTTCCCTTCTTTTCATCAGGACGTTTAACTTCTTGGCAAGGTATCGGTGTCCATCACAATATTATTGGTTGACTAAGCCCTCATAATATTTTTTGATGAAATTTTTCTGTCTACCACTCCTTCCAGGAATTTCCGTTGTCCCACTTAATGATTCAGAAAAAAAAATTAAAATCAAATAGAATTTTAGATTTAAGTAGCTGTTGTTAATTCATGCAAGTGTAATTCATACTGAGAAAGGAGTTTTGAAGGATCAAGTCACTTCAAGCATAAAATAAATCTGCATGTATATTCTGCTTGGTGTGTTTGTGCTAATTTTGGGGGCAATTATATCGCCCTAATTTGTATTCGAATTCATCTGAATGTAGGGGATTAGGGGTATACTTAATTGTATATAGGAATTAATTAATCCGATTATAGAAGTGAATTGCTTGAGGCGTAAGATTGCAAAGTTTCATTGGTTATTAGGAATAATAATTTATAAGCGTTAATACAAGGCTCGAGGGTATGATGATTATTTTGGCTTTGTATATAGCCTTTGCCATCCAAATCGTATCGTCGTTGATGAGTACGCCTCTCATACCAATAAACGATTGCTTTGAATTGCGCATAATAATTATTAACAATTCTTGGGCTTTATGGTAATTTCTTTGAATTGATTTTCTAAACCATTGAGCGTCGTTTGATTTAATGATGACAGAGAAATGCATACATGCAGCAAAGCCGTTTGGTTATGTTTCGAAGTTGGACCATTTCGTTTGTAAAAGTTCGTCTTCTATAACCTTTGTAAACATCTCATATTTTTAAGATTGGGTAAGGTGTACAGCTACCAAACGTAGTGCTAGCACCAGAAATTCACACAAAAAAGCATTTTTACCAATTAGGACATGATCGAAGCATCTGGACCAAACATCGATTAGGATTACGAGCGTAGTCTAACACAAATACATCAGCTACTGAACATAACTAGCTTCTCAAATATTTTTTCAGTTTTTTTTTTGTGCTTTCCTGTTTTTTCTGCTTATTCGTCTTTTCGGGTTTTTTGAGTTTTCCGATTTTCGGGTGATTGGTTTTTAGAGTTCTTCTCTTGTAAGGTTTGCCGTTTTTGGGATTTTCGGCTTTTCAGGTTTTCATTTTTTATTTTCGGATTTTTTTGGTTTTAAGGATTGTCAGGTTTTATTTTTTGGGGTTTTAGGATCTCGGGTATTTGCTTTTCCGGGTTATTGGCTTCTGGGTTCTCAAACTTCGGGGTTTTTGGATTTTTGAGTTGTTGGCTTTTCGGGTCTTTTGGGTTTTTCAGATTTTTTTGTCTTCGGATTTTTTTGGTTTTAGGGATTGTCAGATTTTTCGTTTTACGCTTTTTTGACTACCGAGGTTGGATTTTTTTTGGTTTAAGGATCTCGGGTATTTGGGTTTTCGGGTTATTGGCTTTTTGGTCGTGGGGCTTTCGGGTTCGACTCAGACTTCGAGGTCTTTGGATTTTTGAGTTGTTGACTTTTGGTTTTTTTGAGTTTTCGGGTGTTTTATGTTTTTTGTTTTTTGTATTTATGGGTTTTTGGGTTTTTCGGGGGTCCGAGTTTTTTTTTTTGGTTTTCTAGTAGTTGGAATTCCGGGTTTTTGCGTTCTGTAGTTTTTGGATTTCTTTTTTTCGGGTTTGTTTTTTAGGTTTTGTGTTTTTTGGGATCTTAATTCTAGATCTGGTTTGTTGAATTATGTGTCTGCGATTATTGAGATTTAAGAATTTTTTTCTGGTTTTATGTTTCTGAGCTTACGAAAGAGACTTGCAACCCTATTACCCCAACTAAACGTGAGGTGCGATATGACCGGCGCAGTGTCATAAGTCCGTAAAGGACTTTTGACTCACTTAGGTGGGTCAAAACTTCATAAATCGATTATGAACTTATAACCCACGTAAGTGAGTCAAAAGTACGTCATGGAATTCAGACCCGAGCTTAGGGGCCAGTTATAGCGATCATTGGTTTTCATCAGGAAAAATTGGAACAGGAGGATTCTGAATTTTTTTCCTGATGAGCGTTTATAGCAATCAGGAAATTAACGTCATTGAAAAAAATGTCACTTGTCCACCGCCAAAATATTTCCTGATTGAAATGCAGCCGGAAAATTTTTCCTGACAGAAATCTGTCATTGGAATTATTAAAAAATGAAACACAAAACATTGGAACGATTCGTTTCATTTTTTGACAAAAATCCATCAGCTGTTCAGTAAAACGAGTTTCCGTACGGAAAATAGTAGTGCATTAGTAATCGAAAGAAAACTTAGTTAAATATTCATTCAAACATAACTGGCCCCTTACAGTTAGTGAAATCGATTATAATTTTTTTTTTTTTTTTGTTTGCTTATTCCGAGCGGTGGAGGGAAATAACTCCACGGGAACTAACTAAACTGAAGGATTTAGTTTCCACCAAGAGAGGATTTGGTCCACTTTTGTAAAGTGTGGTTAGTTCCCATGTACGGTGGGAATTAAATTCTTTAATCATTTAGTGGGTTCTAGTCCTTTTCGAACGTGAAATAAACTGCCATTTTAACTGAGACAAAATTAAATAAGAATTCAAGTACTGAGCAATGTTATTCGTAAAATTAAAATAAATTTCATATAGCTATAGTCATTCAGTAATCGAGTTTTTAAGACTCTGATTTTTTGTTTTTAATCAAAGGACCGTAAACATTCAGAATCTCAGTCATACCGAATTCAGTTCTCAACACTCTGAAAATAATGAAAAATCGACCGATCTTTTTCATTAATATCATAGCTTATTT
>CAKKXW010000002.1:85357291-85370176 GCA_920937365.1 Sphaerophoria rueppellii | reverse complement strand
TTTAACTAAAGCGATGTAAGACAAATAAAGTATCAAGAGTAAAACAAAACGGTTTGGGTTAAGAATTCAGGACACTTCAATCGTTTTACTAACAACTTTTAATTTATTTTTTACTCTCAAGGGCCATCGTTTGGTTCTCAAGATCTCAAGGAGTATGAAAAAAAGAGAACTCTTTCTAAAAATCATCAGGAACTCTAGAACTCTTGATTTTAAGTTGAAATTTATCATCAGAACTCATTTTCTGAAAAAAGTCCTTGCTGCGTGAAGTTAGCACAAAAAACTTTTTTTTCGAATTTTAGCCTTAATTCGCCAGAACTATTGAAAAAAAGTATGAGGAACTCTAGAACTCTTGGTTTGCTACCGGGAACTCTCATTTTTTATTTAATTTTCAACAATCATTTTGCTAACTTCACAGGACTTAAGAATTGGGTTTGGCAAAACAAAATGAGAACTATGAAATAAACAGAATGTAGCGAAATCAATTTTTTCATGGTTTTCGATAAATATTTAGGGCTAACCCCTTACCAAAATTTTAGACAGAAATCAAAGTTCTTCCAAAACCTATATGGAATGCTACATCAATCGAAAGGTCTATTCATCGAAATGAGTTTCAAAGTTCTTGAAGGCCTGGTAGCCGAGATATTTTCAAAAATGTTAAAGATTCGCAAACATTTTCCCACCATTTCAAATCGATATTAATCACAATTTTCCTCGACAAAGTTATACATTTGTACATCAAATGCTTACAAGTACCTATTCTATCAGCCATTGAAAGCGAATATTTTTATAAGCCAGATTTTCTAATTTTCCCAAGAAGCCTTTGCTAAATGATTCTCGAGATCAAGGATCTTGTAGCTGTCTACCAGGATTATTTTGCGTAGAATGATTTTTACCCCTCACTTTTTGTTAACGTTTGATTTTATAACTCTTTTTTTTTCATACCGTGCGGATTCTTAAAGAGTATAAATATAAACTCGAACATACACTACACCAGTTATATCATGCTATCATTCCTAGTTATCATTTCTGAATTCTTCGAATAAATAAAAATAAAATTCGGGTACAACGTCCCGCGGGTCGGTTAGTTATTGATGAAATTTCGTTGGATATGAAACAATTTTTACTTCTTCCTCAAACTTGAGATGTGACAAAGAAGACTGCAAAAATCAGTAAATTTTAATTAATTGAGTACAAAGGTCAACGTCTGAGAAGCAAAGCGGATAAAGTGTTAATTAGCATACTTCGGCTTAATTCAATAGCACTCCAATTCATCGCCAACTGCCTTAATGGTTTCAGATTTTTTTTTTAGCGAAAGCATAACCAACACCTTCTCATACTCATGGATTATGCGCCGCTTACATCAGCTGTAGACAAATAATTACTATTTTAGATAAACAGGAATCCTTATTAAATTGGATATTATCGATAATGTGTTTAAGGTATGTATGCAGGCATGTATCATATACATATTTGCGATGATTTATACAGATACACACATAGATGTTGAGGTGCCATAATAGCATTAATTATGATAAATTCAATACACTACATCATCACGTGAAGTTATGCATTAAGCAGAGTTAAGGTGAGGTGAGACAAGTTGCTTAATGCAAAACCTTGCATAAGGATTAAGTAAAGGTGTCTTGAACCAAATAGAATTATCATTTACAAAAATTATGTAGGCTTCTCAGTGATAAAAAAAAAACCTATTGCCGAAGACTTTTTGTTCCACTTTCTAAAAGTTCAATGTGGCGTATACGTATTGTTAAATATGAAATTAATATATTAAAATGTACGCTGACGCTTAAATCATAAAAAAAACATAGTTTTGATATAGAAACTTTCTAGATTCAAGCGAAGGAAATTTAAAGGAAGAATGTTGAAACATAAGCTAAACAAAGGAAAATTGATGACAAGTGTTGTCCTTATGAAGCACTTATTCTTCAAAAGCAAACTTACAATCAGTTTTTTTTTTGTCTAGACGTTTTGCTCCTACCAAAAAGCTCAAAGGTTGATGAAGCAAAAACTTTTCTACAAAGCAAAAAAGTTTATTTTCAAATCCAAAACAAATGATTCTCGAAATACTTGGCACAAAATTATAATTCTCTTTGTTGCCCATTTCTTTTTTTTTTTTGCTATCTTGTAAGCGAATCGAAGCAAATCAATTCCCTATGTAAGCATATTAAGATACCCTTACTCGACTTTTCTAGATCTCATTGTCATTCAAATCATATCGATATTTCTCAATGTAATATCAAGTCCATGTTCTCTTTGTAACCAAGTAGTTGAAGAAGTCTTGCTGGCACACACAACGAAGAATCAAAAAGCCAAACGGAAAAACATGTCTCGTAGTCGAACAAAAATCCAAAAGTTATGATAAATTTACTCAATGTATGGTCATCGACCATATCATTATGTCCTTATGAAATATTCATGAGACCAAAGAGTATCATTCGACAAGGACAAAATGTGCAAAAGTATTACTCGACGCCTCGCCGCGCCATGTCGATGTCGTTCACTGTCATCAGTGCTTTCCAGCACAATTACAGCTTCATGTCTCGTTGTCACATTATTTACAAAACGTATATATCTTATGGTTTTACGTTTGTAATTTTAGCATCATCAAGTTGTGACTGCTGAATCGCGGTGGTTTATGGTTAAAGTGACTTTGATGTTATCGAGGCATGATTTCCATCTTAAGCGACAGATATTATTTATATTTTTTGGCAGTCAATAAAATGTTATATTTTCGTTCTTGTTTTATAAACTGTACTGGTCACTTGTGATGCTGTGTGAAAGTCAACTGAAGTCAACACAAAGCCGACTGATGAAAATAGACTTTTGAACCTGCAAATATTATCTATAAATAGCTAGCCCTCAATAGAAGTTTCCAAATAAGGTCCTTTCAACAAGGAAAACCAAATGCCAACTTTAACATATTTCCCTTAGGTGTGTATTCAGCAAAAGTTCATACTTTTCGAGTGCTGATCCAGAGATAAGGGCCCCAGAAAAGAACTCCAACACATGCGGTTCGTTATCCTTCAGAATTGTAAAATACTAGCAGACTACCTTTGCAAGCCTGAAAACACCGAATCGTTATCGTAATTGTTCAACACATTGAAAAATAAATTTCCACATACAAAAGTTGTACTATTATTCGCACACATTAAATTAGTTGCTCTCTTACACTCAATCCGGGGGCTTTGTCCGTCGTCATCTTCAGATTTTCAGACGAACAATGCCTTTTCCTGGGGAAAATTTATTGCGGTCTCTGTTTGTTACAAAAGCAAACGGACGCAAAACCAAACGAACCATAGACTACACCATAAAATATACTGGCCTTTTGAGTAGTTAGGGTGGCCTGATGTGCACACTCAAAGCCCTTGGGGGAGACTCGGGGCAGGTGCGAGTGCCTTTGTAGACACAGACGTACTACAAAGAAGACCACTTGGCAAAGGAACAAAAGTCACTTATCATCCTGCTCATTGACTGGCTTGTTGTTTAGCCCCATACGCTTGTTCCTCAATCGAAAATCATATTGTTTGCCTGTGTGAGTTTGAACCGTATTCCTTCAGTTAATACAAAGCAACACACTGATTAGCGGAGAGAAATATTCTCTCTTTTTCTTAATTGGAAACGAGAATCGAAGAATGCAAATTTAATTAAATTTGTTCTTTTTTTCTTTCCCCATTTTTCTGGTTCTTTTCAACAAAACTATTGAATTTCCAACCTTTTCACCAAATACCCGAACAATAATATCACTTTTGCAGTAGCAGCGTAAAATGCTTTATCGACTAAAATTGCTTTGATTGTCCTCGACCCAGATGGTCAGGCAAATGGAAAATTTCCTGCTTCCAATGTCATCGGGCAGGTAAAGTACAATGGCATCATTTATACACTCAACGAAATGCTCCAAGGGCATTGTTGCCTCAAGTTTCATTAAAGTGGTGCGGTCGTCAATCAATTGGATCGAACATTTTGCAGCCCTCAAAATTCAAACTAAACACTTCCAATCAGGCCAGCTCTATAACAGCGTGTAACACAACACCCCAAACGTCATTTGCTCTCAAGGGCGATGTTAATGTTAACGTTAAGTAATATCGTTTGGCAAGTAATACACAAGCGTGTTGGGGTATAATGCAATAAAGCGCTTTGTAAACAGAGTTTCAACGTATAGCTCCAGGGACATTCCTATGGAGGCTTCGATAATAAGATTTTTTCTTGTCGTTTAAACAGTTGGTTAGCAGGACTTGCGGGTGTTGATTTTAATAACAAGGACAAGAATAGGAATTTTCTTGACTTCAAACAAAAACAAACTTAGTCAAGAATTTAAAACACTTGAAGTGGAATTCACCTTCACTCAGCTTGTTGCTCCTAGGAATCCAAGAAAAAAAAAGAAAATAAAACCTTTCAATTTTTTTTTCCAGAACGAGAAAAACCTATGCGTTACTTGTCAAGAGTCATTATAAAAGCAGACAAACAAAAAAGTTGTGTTTTTCACCCTTGTTTGGTTTTTGGCAACCGATCACGAATTCACACATTTAAATGAAATTGTTTTAGGAGCTAGTTTTCTGTCTACTCTAAGAGCTGCAATATGGTCGTCGTGTCGCCTTAGCATATTGTTGGCGATGGCAACGGGGAGGACAAAACAACACGGATGTGGCGTAGCGCACAAGAAACACAAAGTTTTTGTGTTTCGACAGAATCTATTAACACGCCATTACGTTGAAGTTTGTTGATTCATTGTTATGGGTGTTTTCGAATTGTGCAAATTTTATTTCCGTTTTTTTTTGGACTCGAAAAAGAACTGTCATTAAATTAATGCAACATGTTGTTAGGTATTGTAAATAAGATTTATCGTGTCACGGTGGTAATTGCGATGGAAATAAATTGATGAGGGTAGACTCATTAGATGGACATTTTTATATGCGACACGAACATTTCAAACTCGAGATTGAGTTAGCATGATTACCTCAAAACGGACAACAATTGTTAGCAAAACACTTCCTTTTTTAGATGAAAAATGTTTATCGCATGGTCAGTCGAAACGATGAGAATTAAGGAGAATGGTTGCTTATTATTGTTAAATCTTTCTTTTTGATTTTGTGTTGCAGTGTTTGGTCTTTAAGTCGTTTTTGTAAAATCATACGTAATTTTGACATCTCGCTTGCTGAGAACTATAGGGTTGCATGTCATACAAAATATCAAAATCGACTTTTTTACACCTAAATTTTCGTAATTGGACCTACTTTTCGACAAAAGAAAAATAAAAAATTCAAAAAATTATTGGCAAACCTACAGACAAAAAACACGTGCAACTTTCATTGCATTCGCATTTCTGTTTAATACTATAAGGTTCCATGTTCTACATGCATCCATTTAAAAAAGGTATGTCGTCTCAAATGCACTTAAGTTATCTACATGGTACTTTTTTGCACACTTTGGTTCACATGGAACCTTTTCGTATTTAAAATCATTGAATAAAATCGAGAAGTCCCATGTTTTCAATGAATTAGAAACATTTCTCATATTCTTCAGCGCTGCCGAAAATACTACCAAGAGAGTATTTGTACTCTCTTTGCGTTCAGTGTACTCCCGTACTCCGCTATACTCGAAAATACTCCCCTTGGAAATTTAAAAGAACATTATTAAATTATAAATATAAAGTACCGGGCTTATATATTTATTTTTATCATTATTTGAGCGGACACAACTAGTCTAGTGGTTTAAAATCGCACGAACGAGGCGGGCATTAGACTAGCCCATTTCTTGAGGTAACTTGCCGATCAAACCTACCCTTCAATAAAGTGATTGTGAAGTGTGCTTTGTGGATTGTAGCACTATCCTAATCGGTAATTATGGTGCGATAACGCTGGGCAGTGGGCATTCAGAATGCCTGGAATTGAAATTGACTGATTGGGATCATTTGCGATTTTTTCGAAACTTCGAACTGTTTAAAGCCTTAATAGCTGCTTGGCTACCAATAAATCAAACTTTTTATAATTTCGTCAGATATGCTTGCTTGTTATAGAGTCCTACTTCATCTGTGGGGCAGTCTAAGGGATTATTTAATATACCCAGTTCTTCGGAGAGGACACCCGCCAGAACACCGAGTACCATCTTGGAAACATCTGTGTAAACTGTGATGTCGAAAACCTTTGCAGGGCTATTTATTTTCCAATTTCAACCTTAAATTGCTTACCAAAGCTTAAGGTTGATAACTTGTAGTCAGAGGGTTGTAGTAATAGATTTAGAATTTTAGTATGACCGAAAGGCTTTGCAGTCCACACACCCGATTCTCTCAGTCTTAAAGCACTACAGGAGACTGTTTTGTGAATTTAAAGGTCGATGGAAAAAAAGATTCAGAATAACTGTGAGTGCATCAGTAGAGCAAGATCTAATTTCTCCCTTAGTACGAATGCAGGCAGTTCTTGGAACTCTTTTTAGCTCATCGATGTTATATTTTTTGTCTAGGACAGGCCACCAAATAATTAAAGCTGTCAAGACTTGATTTTTGTTCTTCTACCCAATTAAAAAGTGTTCCTTTAAAAAAAAAAAAATTATCGTTTGTGTAATCCCTTCAATAGTAAAATACTTCCGCCTAGAACTTGAAATTACTCCTCTGTGAAAATTTTTCTTCTCATTTCGCAAATTGAAGCTGGCATATAATTTTAAAAGATTACCAGTTATGAGAATGTTGCCCTTTATTGCTATTTTCATACACATTTTCAACTTACTTTTTCTTGGACGAAAGCAGATAAAAACAACTCAACAACAACTTCGAATTTTTACTGCATTAACTTTTTTTGTGAAATATTTGCTTTTCATGAAAGGAACTTTTTTCAGATTTTTCATACTTAGAGCCGATTTTTCAATCGTCAGATAAACAGGCAAATAGTGTTTATTCGACAAATAACCAAATATTGGACTTTACAATCATCAGATAGACTTTATCTGACAAAAAACGCTCAAATTTATTCGACCGATGAATACTCAGATAAGTTTATTTGCCAGTTTGTTATTTCTATTTTTATTCGATGATTGAAAAATCGGCTCTTAAAAACATAAGACTAGAGATTATTTAAAATTCAATTCCGTTGAAGTAGGTACATTGTTCTATCTTCATACAATTTAACCTCCTTTTCCTTTAATCGTTTCAATGCTATAAGGTTCCATGTTTCATGTTAAAATTTTAGACTGCTCATAAAACTTCTTAAGCAAATATAATTGACATTTTTTCCCTGTTTTAAGCAACTTTTCCGATTCTTCATCACTTTGCATCATTATTTCGTTGATATCATAAATTTAAATATGAAAAATTTGTCATTTGAAACTTTGAAGGTGATTATCTCGGAATAATCTGAAAAAACATGCAACCTTATAGTACTCAGCCAGCGATCTGTCTCCCACTGAAAATACCGACCAAAAAATCTAGAATCATGCCTCGGCGATAAAATAAAAAAAAACGTCACATTACTCCTAAGCAATATTTTTATTGTTTTTACTCTTTACCAAGCGATATCAATCGGCCGCCTTGAAGCTGCGATAGTGAGGAACCGATGAAAAGCCAACAATCTGTTAGTATATACCAAAATTGTGCAATCATTCTTATCATTTAATAAAGTTTCATTGCAACATATTTAATTTCTTTAATTTATGAATTTCCCTGTGGTTTTTGAAATAAACAAACACCACGATTCCTCTATTGATCATCATAATAAATCATCTATTAACATATAACACGACATAATATCTCTTTCCTTAATTTCCGATACACATAAACTGCACTTAAACTCCTTAATTAACTCTGTTAACAGACCAACAGATCCCGACCCATCCCAAAAATGTGGTTAGCATCAACAAAGTCCAAACCAACACAACGGACCACAGATAATAATTTTTGCTCTATGAGAATATAATACCCGCAAAACCATCAAACCATACATGTGTGGTGTTTGCACCTTTACAATAATGTGGTTTCCTTCCATCCCCTCCCCCGATTTCCACTCCTCTGAACCCCTCCTTTCATATGCCAAACAGAAACCAACAAACACTCTCATTATCATTATCTAGTTTGCAAAGTTGTTGTTATAAGTATAATTATTAAAGTGTGCTTCCACACTTAAAATAGAGCCCTTAATGAGAACTATTTACTGGAAAGGGAAATTCAAATTAAATTCTGGAAAAGGAACACACCGCTTTTGTTAGGATATAATTTTGGCTTAAATTAAAAATTCACTTTCAGACTCGAAAAAAAAACCATGAAATGCACTTGTTCTTAAAACTACCCACACACATACAAAAGCTTAATACAGTGCGCCGGCAAGGATTGTGTTAATGGAAAGTGTTCTTCTAATGAATACTTCATTACAATTTAAGCCCAACACTAATGGATTCATATGCGCCAAGAGCAAGCGAGTAACGAGTAAACATGTGTATTTGAGACAAAAAAAAACAACAATGTTACACGATTTTTTTTTTCAACAAAAACTTGTTAGGCTAGAGCTTTTTAAGTTGGCTCTCTTTTGTTGTTAATGGGCACAATAACGTGTCAAAGATTTTCAAATATCAACTCGAACGATAGGTTTTTTTTGTGTTTCATAATACCCAACCCCGACACATTTCAAGTTATTTAAACAAGCCGTCAATTTGAATGGCTTAAGTCTGTACGTTACATTTTGTGAACACTAAACCGCCAGAGCGTCTAGAGTGTCTACTTAAGACGGGAAGGCCGTTAACATGAAAATTAATTTTAAATCATGCGGATGTTGGGGAACGTGCTTCTTAAGATGCCTCTCGCTTCATGGAAAATGACATTGAAGCAAAAATGTTTGGGAGCTTTAAGAATATTGTACACTCCTATGTCTATGATGTGCAAAATACAATTTTGTAATTACGGACATGTGAAGCGGAAGGCTGTAACGGGAAAGAGCTTCACATAAGTATTGCGTGGAGGTTGTTTTAATAGTTCTTGGATTTTGGGGTTTGGCTTATAAAATGAAATAGAAATTGAAAAAGCTTAGTTATTGGTAAACAAGTGAGTCACTGATGTCGGGCTTGAGGGGTATTCAACGATGCATAACGATTGAGCGTTTATACCTTGGAAACGACCTTTTCGTGGTGTTCGAGGAAAACCTGAATACTTCTCTTTTTCATGAGAATATTGGATACTCCAAGGTTCAGTGGTATAGTTTGATCAAAGACTATTTGATTAGCTTCCGTAGGTATTTTTTTTTTTTTTTATTTAAAAATTGCTATTCTAGAAATGAACTTGTAAAATTGTTTGCCAGTCTTAAGAGAATTTTGCGTGATTGGATCGATAGAATACATAAAAGTTCTTATTTTAAAAATTAAAAATTAAAAATTAAAATTTAATATTTTTGCCAATAACTTATCAAGAAACTTGTAACCAATCTTGTTGAACAGAGTTCGAACACACCTTTCGATTGAAGTATCATTCGATTGGTTTTGAAAACATTTTTTTTTCTGCACAAAGTTTTGGCCATATTTTTTTTCGAAAATCGTGAGGAAATCGATTTTGCTAAATTTTACTTATTTGATAATTCTCATTATCATCTCATCAGCCTTTGTCATTTGCTGACCCCTCAACTACCACTACGTTATGTTTAAAACCATCTTGATCCTTTTCTCTACGGAAAATTAAATGTATCCCAAGGAAAGCGTTAATTTTAAAGGGGTAAGACGTACTCTTTCCATCCGTCCATTCATTTTTTCACATTTATTACATTAGTGTAATAAACGGGTAAGGTAAAAAGACGAAAATTCCTCACATGATCATATGAAGGATGCGTTCGAGTTTTATACCTCTGGAAGTAGTAACAATTGCTTGTTAGTTATCAGGTTATCACTCAGAGCAAACGTGTAACTGACATTAATTTGCCATGAATATCCATTGACCAACTCTTTTTCTTCCACTAATTTTTGAGGTGAAGCCTCGTCAATTATATTGTGAAATGTGTCTACTAGATAGTTAAAAAAAAAAAACACTGTTAGAAAAGCTCAGGAATAAATGAAAGACGTAATCTCGTATAGATAACAAATTTTAATTTTAATAATTCGTAATAAGCAATTTGAGTGTACAACTCGTTTGTTCACAATAATTCCAACGTCAAAACCTATAATCCCGAGGAGTAGTATCTTGAACTGGATTTTATACTTTGTTTTATGATTCACATAGGCAAGTGCCCAGGGCCCGTGATCGATAGGGGCCCCTCATCCCTGCCAGATTACGAACTTATTTACTTATCCGGCTCACTATCAATGAAGGAACTCAGCCTGAGATACTGCAACCTTCCATCGTGAACGGTCCCTCGCATGCACTCTCCAGTCGCCGATACCAAGCGCTCTAGCATCCGCAGTCACTTGGTCCTTTACCGTGGGTACGATATTCCTTGTCGTCTCGAACCTGGGGGCTGGAATGAAAAGAATTTCTTGGCTGGAGCGCTGTCGTCCATTCATTCGATGAGACCGAGCTAATGTAGTCGTCTTTTCTTGGCCTTCTGGACTACATCCACATCTTGGTACAGCTTGTACAGTTCTCGGTTGAACCTTCTTCTCCATTTGCCATCGTCACAAACGTGACCGAAAATCCGTCGAAGAATTTTTCTCTCGAAAGTGGCCAGTATCAATTCCCCTTTTTTACTTATCGTCCAGCACTCGGCGCCGTCGATAGTAGGACTGGTAAAATCAAAGTTTTGTATAGCAGACACTTTGTCTTTCGAGTGAGAAGTTTTGAACCCAGTTGTTTGGCCAAACCGAAGCAGCAGCCGTTCGCTAGGGTAATTCATCTTCGGATCTCCACTAAGGGGTCATTTGTGGGATTGATGTTTGTTCCAAGGTAGATGAACTCCTTAACTACCTAGAAATTGCTGCTACCAACAGTGACGTTTTGTTCTATGTGGTGGACAGATGTTTCTTTGTTTGTTGATAGCATGTTCTTTGTTTTGTCCTCATTCACTTCAAGACCAACGAGTTTTGACTGTTCTTCAATCGCTGTGAAGGCCTCAAGCACCTCGACCGATGATGTCAATGTCGTTCGCATAGCCTAGGAGCTGGGTGAACTTGTTGAAGATAGTGTTTTCCGTGCTCACACCTGATGCCTTGCGCACTATCTGCTCCAGGACTATGTTGAAGAAGTCACATGACAACACATCTCTTTGCCCAAACTCTGCGCATTTTTGGAATAACTCGGATGAGTTTGCATATTGCACTGCGTATTGTTAAGCGTCATGTGGCCTAAAGTCACACTGGTACGTGCCGATTATTGTGTTGCAGAAAGGTTTAAGACGCTTACACAGAACGTTGGATAGGATTTTGTTTGCTACATTATGCAGGGATATGCCACGGTAATTTCTGCATGACATCGGATCGCCTTTTTTGTAGATGGGGAATATGGAGCTTATCGACCAGTCAGTGGGCATGCATTCTTCCTCCCATACTTTGGTGATGACCTGGTGCATGCGGTTCATCAAAACACCTCCTCAATATTTAACGAGTTCCGCAGGTATACCATCCGACCGGGCGGACTTGTTATTTGTTTAGCTTTAGGATGGCTCTTTCTACCTCTTCTGAACTGGGGGCTGGGATTGGGTCTTTATTGACTGATCTTGCTTCTCTTTCGTCATTAGCTCGCTCGACATTATGCGCATTCAGCAGCTGCTTAAAAACATCTACTGTTCCCTGTGCTTCGGTGACTTTAATGTGACTGTCAATAAAACTGAATCTAGAAACATGCGTTATCTTCTTTCTTTGTTTAATCTAACAAAATAGTGTTCTGTCAAAGTCATAGGGGCCCCATTATCGTAATATGCCGAGAGCCTCCAATAAGTCAAAGACGGCTTTGCACATAGTGTTTTTGTAAAAAATAAAATCGTACGAAAAAGTGAAGAAATATTTTTAGATCACTTTTCTCCAAGTGTAGTAGCAATTTCATGTTCCAAGCGTATTAACAAAGATTCCATTCCCATTTTTTCACTCGAATTTTTGTCCTCCTTCCTGCTTGGCCAAGGTTGGTTAATTATTGCCTTATAATCTTGATGCCGGGCATGGCTTAACGTGATGGCGGTTTCATTTTAAGAACACATTTTAGTACTGAGAGTTTAAATTTTGTTTGGGTAAAAAATCTGAAATCTCTTAACCCTGCAAAAGAACATGATGATAATAATAATGAAAGGATTCCTCATCAACAATGAATCACAGAAATCTTCCTAAGAAAGCAAACTAAAAATTCCCACACATTTAGAAGAAAAAGGAATTTTATTCACTCGAACAGAAGCTTCAAAAACGTTTTCATCCAATTCGCAGTTATTTCATTATTTAAAAACATTTTCATATGCAAATGTCATTCCAATTTCTTTAAATTTTTTTTTCAATTTTGCCCTTAACCATAAACTGGTCTAAATTCTTGTGCTTAGGTACTTACTTATTATTATTAGTTTAATGAGAAATTAATTTTTATTCTTTACATTTGTAGTAAGCAAGTTCTATTTAAATTTTCAAAACCTTTTTTGCCCTAAAATTCTTAATGCATTTACAATTATGCTTTAAGGTTTCAGCTAACCTTCAATTCATATCATTTTTAAAAACTGGAAAAAATGCTTATTCCAATTAAAATTCTCCTGAAGATAAAAGTAAATAATATAACATCAAGAGTATTCATTCAACAAGCTCCGGCCATTACTCTTGTGCACTACATACATTTCCAGTGAACACAAGATCCCTCTCTCACTCTCTTTCTGTATTTTTACTATACTTAACTTCCAATCGACTTTGGAATTTCGTATTAACATTTACGTAATTCTTAAAATCCCGTTTTTTCCAAAACTTTTAAATTTATCTTGAACGAATGATGTTTACATTTCTTAT
>CAKKXW010000002.1:85333243-85357154 GCA_920937365.1 Sphaerophoria rueppellii | reverse complement strand
GCTCGGTCATTTAGAGCGAATGGACACCAATGCTCCGGCCCGGAAAGCCTTCGACACTATTCCCGAGGGACGTAGGAGGAGAGGAAGACCGCGACTCAGGTGGCGCACTCAAGTGGAAGAGGACCTCAATCAACTCGGAGTGCAAAACTGGAGACGACTAGCCAAGGATCGAGCTAGCTGGCGGAGCCTGTTGATTGAGGCCCAAGTCCACAACGGACTGTAGCGCCACCTTAAGTAAGTAAGTAAGATGGAGTAAAAAGTTACGCGCGGCCAACTTAATTTATTTTGTCCATATCATGAGTGAGATGACGCGAAAATAAAATAAAACGGTGGAAATATCGGGCGAAGCAAGTTGTTTTCCGAATGAAGGTAAATAAAAAATTATTTTTGTCAGCTTGTCAATTTTTTTTTATATGTGGCGATTCCGTGCTCAGGTTTGTTTCTTTATTAACTCGGAAAGGTCTGAGCTTACTCTGCTCAGACCGAGCTCGATGAGCTCAGGCTCTACTCCACACCCTGCTTAGAGCTAAAAAAGAAAAACGCCTATTGACCCACTGTTTTTCTTCCACTATTTTTTGAGGAGCTGAAGCCTCGTCATTTCTGATATTAAAGGTTAACCTCAAAACCTATAATCCCGAGGAGTAGTATCTTGAACTGGATTTTATACTTTTTTTTATGATTCACACAGTGTTTTTGTAAGAAACAAAATCGTACGAAAAAGTGAAGAAATATTTTTATATCACCTTTTTCCAAGTGTAGTAACAATTTCAAGTTACAAGCGTATTAACAAAGATTCCATTCCCATTTTTTCACACGAATTTTTGTCCTCCTTCCTGCTTGGCCAAGGACATCAATATTAGCTCGTTAATTATTTCCTTATAATCTTGATGTTGGCATGGCTTAACGTGACGGCGGTACCATTTTAAGAACACCTTTTACTACTAGGAGTTTAAAATTTATTTAGGTATATTATTGGGTAAAAAATCTGAAATCTTTTAACCCTGAAAAAGAACATGATGATAATAATACTGAAAGGGTCCTTCATCAACAATGAATCACAGAAAACTTCCTAAGAAAGCAAACTAAAAATTCCTCCCACACATGCAGAAGAAAAAGAAATTTTATTCACTCGAATAGAAGCTTCAAAAACATTTTCATATAATTCGCAGTTATTTCATTATTTAAAAACATTTTCAAATGCAAATGTCATTCCAATTTCCTTGAATTTTTTCCAATTATGCCCTTAACCATAAACTGGTCTAAATTTTTGTGCTCAGGTACTTACACTTACTTATTAATTTAATGAGAAATGAATTTTTATTCTTCACATTTGTAGTAAGCAAGTTCTGCCTAAATTTTCAAAACCTTTTTTGCCCTACAATTCTTAATGCATTTACAATTATGCTTTAAGGTTTAAGCTAACCTTCAATTCACATCATTGTTAAAAACTGGAAAAAATGCTTATTCCAATTAAAATTCTCCTGAAGATAAAAGTAAATAATATAACATCAAGAGTATTCATTCAACAAGCTCCGGCCATTACTCTTGTGCACTACATACATTTCCAGTGAACACAAGATCCCTCTCTCACTCTCTTTCTGTCTAAAAATAAAGACTTATCATACATTTCTGTACATGCACTGCCATATTCATTTGCATATTCTGTGAATCCTTTTATTTTCATACCCTTGTTTTTTTTCTTGGTACTTGTATGGCTTCAAGGATATATACAGGAGTCTAGCACTCCAACAAAAATAGCATGATGTATGTTCCTTAAAACGCATAAAATGGAAACAAAAAGTATACTTGGACTTGGAGACCAAAACCAAGAGTCCTTGTAAGATTCAAGTTCCTTTCACGTCCACAGCAAAATGTACTTTTTTCACAATTTCCAATTTCATTTCGAGTTATTTCGATATTATTTTTATTTTTACCCAACCAACTGAAATAGAGAGAAAAAAAGGGAAACCTACATGATGTAAATGCAAATTGAGATTCATGCTTAACGAGAAGATGAAGGAAGATCACGGCAATAATTCTTCTAAATTTGTAATGTTGTTAGAGTCAAGGAAGTTTGCAGAGAACAAAGAGGATCAAGAATCGAGCAGACCTATTAGCAATAAACAATCGAAAATGTCCTTAAGTGACACCTGTTAGAAATGCAAGAGGTGCGAACTATACTTGCATCAGCCGAAGAGACGAGTGCCCTCATCAAACTGTAGAATCAAGGCTGGTGTAAAAACAAATTCATCATCCTTATCTGGCGACATGCCAATCTAACTTACTTGTTTGTTGGAGCCATTTTCAACCTTAACACGTTGGTGGTTGGTCTGGCGATGGTGGCAAATTGTGGTAATTGGCATGGCCAGAAAAAGTTTATTGTATATCTGAAATAATTTGCTTTTTAAATAGCTTGCTTGTGTTTAAACAAGGAGTCTCATCAATGCATCATCCCAGAAGTTTTTAAGACATTGGCCAACACAACAATATTAGTTTTCACTTTTTGGACTACCCTAACAAGTATCTAGAACAATCGAAAAACGACGACCGGCGCAAGTTTGGTGCCTACTGTCTGTTGGTTTGTTTGGCCTTGGTTCACCTTGTGAAATTTGTGATGAAAAGTGTTTTCAAATTTGCATGCTAATGAATTGGATGCACAAAATTGCTTCCCCCTTCTCTTCGAAACCAAAAAAACAAGTCAGCAACTAGGTTTAGAGAAAACTGAACGACAAAGTTTTCATTCAAATTTTGTCATATTGAAGTGAACGACATTGGAAAAGCTAAGAAAAAATATGTGCTAGCGGCAACATATTGAATTTTTTTTTTCGTTTTCTGTTCACTTTCCTGTCGTCTTTTCTCTTTTAACGCTAAAACAACCGTACACATACCGACCCACCGACCAATAGAGTTATCACCATGAATATCAAATTATAATTTCGTATTGCTTGACATACCCTTCCAAAGCTTCGACTATTACAGGGCATGTATCATGAAGGCTTGAGAAATATTATTCCATCAACCGCACAAAAAACTTGATGAGAATGAAATTCATAAAAGACCCACATTTATATTTAAACAAAAGGCTATTTTGTTTTAATAAGCTCGTAAAAGGATTACTTTGTCATTGGTGCAGGCACAACCCTAAGTCGTTTGTTCGTATATTAAAATCGTCCTTTGAGTAGTACCTATATAGTATCGGAGTTAGATGTGTGCCATTTGCTTGGAGAATGGAAGGTTTCCGGCTTAATTGTTGAATGGTTATTGTTTTATTATTATTTGCTTTTTCACGAACAATAGCCTGGATGTTCTTTGATGAGGCAGCATTGCCTCGGGATTTTGTTTGGCGTACAAAATTAACTATTGTTTCTAATGGGAACTTTTTTTCGTTTGACTTTGGGAAAGAACTTTTGTTTGTTGGTGTAATTAAATAATTCGTGAATGAGGCGCTTTTTCCTCTTTTTGATATTATTAAATTAAGAAAACGAACATGATAACAATGAGTTTGTTTTTTTTTTTTTCAGTTTTAAAGAGTCTGTGCACCCTGAGGTTGAGACAAAATTAATTATTTTCTTTCCTTTTTGTATGTCTTCGATTAACAACATTAGGGTAAAAAGTCTTTTCTTCTGAGAAAAAAAAAGAACAAGCAAAATGTTGTACTCAAGGAGCGTGAACTACAACTTAAATTAATTCTGAAATCTTGAGAAATGGCTTGAAGGTTTACCTTCCTAAAAAAATTCAGCAAAAGTGAAGTGATCGTCAATGAATGTCATGCCAAACAAGACGCAAACAAGGTTTTTCAAAAACTCCATAAGAACACAAGTTCTCAGATTCAAATTTGTGTATTGTTCTGTTTTGCAGAACAAACGTTTCTGTTAAGATTTTTGTTCTGTCTGTTCATGTTGAAAGCCTGGAAAAAGAAATAGTAGAATTATTTGAACGAAGAATTGTTTTGCTTTGTTCTCCATGATTCTCACCATTTGATGTCTTATAATTTTTTTTTTTAGAAAGGATGTGGCCTTACTAATGACTTAAAAAAAAAAGTAAAAAATGTGCACGACTGGGTCGTACGAACTTGCTCCTGCATGCTAAAACTAAATATTTATGATTACTTAAATTGTAAAAAGTAGTGTTAAAATAAGAGATATACTTTAAGCAATTCTGATTACACTCTTACTTACAGCTTACACTTATCTCACACAAAAAAAAAAACTCAATATATAAAAATAATTAGAATTCATTACGAAAATTAAAATTTGAAAATGTTTAAATTCCAAACAAATTCAAACGTTATTCTTGATTTATTGAATTTTTTTTTTGAAAATCGTCGGAGCCGTTTTTTTTAAATTAATTTTTTATATATAAAATTTTTCAAAAATGTCTTAAAATTAATTTGGGTATGCAGTTTTTAAGACCATGCAAATATACATATTATACTCCAATTTGGATTTTTAAAATTGATCAGTTTTTGAGATACAGAATTTTGAAAAGAAAAGTTAAATATATTTTTTAAAAATCCAAAAAAAAAATTTGAAATTTTTTTGAAAACAAAATATTATTTGAACAATATATACGTACTTTCGAAAAAAAACTTACGCTGATCGGACTTTCAGTTTTCGAGAAAATCTAATAACAAAAAAGCGGTTCTACGGGAGGTACCGTTTTGGAGCAATACAAATTTTTTTTTACATAAAATACATGAATGTTTAAAAAAATCAAACTCGAGGAAGTTTAAAAAAAATCGTTAGAGCCGTTTTGGAGAAAAAAAAAGTTTTGGTTTTTGACCAAAAAAATCGTATGGTGGCTACCCTAAATTTTGATCTTAAAACAAAACAAACAAAAATTGGGATATGAGTTTTTGCTCAAACATCTAATTTTCAAATTTGAAGTCAATCGGACCAGTAGTTAAGCCTGTAGATGCCTGTAAACTTTCCGACAGACAGACAGACGGAATCGCCGGACCCACTTTTTTCGACTTCTCTATCATCGTAATGTCATATCTCATCCTCATCTCAAATTTTTTTTTTTACGAATTCAATTCTTGCCATATATTCTACATGTCGCAAGTAAAAATGTACCAGATTTCGATCTCCTTGATTCTCACAGTTTTGAGTGACGAAAGAGAGTAAATTCTGATGAAAAAAATGTAGGATATTTGCGGGCAAATGATATTGTGGTAAAAGCATTGGGGAAAGTTCTATACGAGGAATCTAGGTTTTGATACTGTTTTTTTTTTTTTTATAAACAAGCAAGGAAGAAAGGTAGGTCTAGACTCAAGGTAATAACAGCTTGAAGAAAATAAAACAAGAACAAAAAATATCGCATTTCTTTTTCGAAAACTTTACTAAAAATATTTCTCAATCGAACTTAAATTCCTATACCTATACCTACTCTTTTCAACTTTAGAAAAACAATTCGAAATTTCGTTTGAATTTCAGGACTTCAGGATACGTGATTTACTTTAAAAAAAAATTGAACGGTTAATGAATTGAATAAACAAACATACTCTCGCCAGATAGATTTTTGTCAATAACATCGAGTGCTTTTCTACACTCCAAGTCACTTGCATGTAAATCGATATTAAAACTAAAATAATCTTTATCTATACTTATATTGTAAAAAGGAAAGGTTTGATTTTTTATTTGTTTGTTTGAAATGAATAGGCTCCGAAACAACTGGACCAATTTTAGAAATTATTTCACCGTTGGCAAGCTACACTATTCCCAAGTGAAAACTTGAATAATCTAACACAAGGTGTAAAACAATAAACAAATCGCACTCGAGTTTGGTTCACAACTTTCAGTACCTGTGAAGACAGTTAGCGTGTAGCGGTGAGCAGTTTGACGGGTAGCGAGAGTGGGTAGTCGGTAACGGGGAAGCGATAAGTGAGTAGAAGTATTTGTAGGCGGGTAGAGGGAGGGAGGTAGTGATGTAGCGGGTAACGGGGTAACAGGGTAACAGGTAAGGAGTGCTAAGGTAGCTTAGGGTAGCGGATAGCGGATAGGGATAGTGTGGTAGCGAGTAAAAATGTTTAGATCTTTTTTAGATCGATTAAAGTAATCCGCGGGGTCAGCTAGTTGTCTATAAAAACAAAAAAAATAGAATCAACATGCAACCGACAATAGGTTTCAATATGCAATAAAAGATTTGGTTAATATTATTTTTCGTACGGGAGAAGAAGCAAGTGATTCAAACTGTACAGAAAGTCAACCGAAAAAATACATAACTCCATATCAATGTTATTCAATTTTTCCAACTTTTTCGGAATATTGATTTGACGTGTAGTTGTCGTCGTACTTCGTCCTTTTTCCATTCGATTGAAACTGTCATGGTTCCAACAACATCAAAATGTGCATCAGCATTCAGCGCATCGACGTCGGGATGGGTATAACAATATTTTTGTGTCACACAAGGATCTCTCTCTCTGTCCCTATGTAGAAATAATAATAATACCATACATGATAAGAAGAAGAAAAAACTATTCGTTTGTGATGTTCAACAAATCTATATGATATTTTGTTGTCATGTCTCTAGGATCCATCAATCGATTGGAGTTGAAGAATTCACTTACTTTTCTGTCATATTCAATCGATGGATGTTAAGAAAAGAATTCCATGTAATATGAATATGCTTGCTACAAAGAAATTTAATATAGTTAATGTTGACATAGTTCGTTTCCAAAGGAAAGAGATCTAACAAATACATTTAAAGGTTATTATTTAAAAAAAAATATGCAAATATGAGATTGTTTTATAAATCAATATTTCGCTGCTACTTTGACTTCTGCTGAAAAATTTCTTGACTTGTAGTAGGTTCTCTGTATTAGAAGTTATTATTTTCGTTGCAATTCTTGTGTATCCTTCAGAAGAAGTTTTTTAAAAAAATCAAAAATTGCACACATTGTCAAGAAAAAATAATACAGAAAAAATTGTCATAAGAACATGTGTTCCACATTTCCTGTCATTCCAGTCGCTTGCACTTGAGAAATCCTTCCTCAAGAAAAGTCATATTGCTAAGCCCATGACCTCTTCAACAGTAATACACCCCCAAAATTTACATTCCACAGTTTATTTGAAAGGAGAGGCAGAAAATTTCCCTTTTTCTCCTCGCCAGTTGGTAAACATTCCACAAGTTCATTCTGACATAAAAACCCACATTTTGAAACACACCCTCATGAGGGGAGTTTGAACACTCTACTAACCTAGAAATTTAAAATGCAATCTTACTTCTACCAGAATGAAGAATTTACATGGATATTCATGAATTGGTCAAACAAATTTCTTCCAAAAAGGACAAAATTATCTCGTCTGGTGTAACAAATTTGAAACAAAGAGACCACAAACCAAAAATCGTAACTCCTCCACACTTCTCAGGAACTTGATAAAAATGTTCGAACAAAATTCGCCTAATACGAGTGACACCCTTCATCCTCTTTTATCCTTTAAAATAAAAAAATAAAAAAAATGAGTTCCTTTGGAGGCAACAGAGTTACTCAACAGTAGGCCAGTTCGTTGATTCGGAGTGCTATCATCAGTTCAAAGTGGCTGTTGACCCTTTCAGAAAAAAAAGAAATAAACAAGCGGGCAAGAAATTAGGTTGATTGTATGCAGATTTGGTGGATGGTTTTTTGGTTTCTGTTTCTGTTCTCTTTCTATTCCTTTTGGTGGAATAAGAGTTCATGTCCTGTGTGGACTAAGCAGACGTTTTGCATTGAATTTTTGGCAAGAAGCCAGTGTCCATTATGGTCTGGAGTGATTATTGAAGATAACGACGAAAAGGGGGAAAAAATCATAACAATTTGGCTCGACAATGTTTAAGGTGTTATAACCCTGTAGGAGTTGTTCAACGGGAATAAGGACACAAACAAAATTGGATGGTGCAACGACTTGCTCCCTTCAATCGCAGATGGTTAAAAGCTTAATAAGCCTAATTCGGTTGAATCAAAGATTACGACATCAAATATAATGCTGTGTGATTTTAGTGAAAAATGTTTTAGACGGGTCGTTTCTTGGAAAGGTTGAGACAAAATTTAGTGGCTGCCTCGAGGATTCTTTTTTCTTCTTTATGCTTAACTTAAGTTAAGTTAAAGTTTTGTGCAAGTCCATTCTGCAAGATCGCTTCATCAGCGGCAAATACCAATCACTGTGGTATCTGATTAGGAAAATAAGAAGTAGACGTAACAATAAGACTATTATGACTTATTATGACCAACCTTCTAAGCTTCATTTCATTTCATTTTCATTTCATTTCATTTATTAATTCAATTGAATCTTTTACAATGGGCTTGCGCCTATAATTCTTCTAACCGAATTCATTTGGATTTAGATTTTTCTAATGTCAACATACATATTCCATAAACCGTGAAACAGGCTTTGGAGAAAGAAATTCTTGGCTGCAAGAAGGACAATCAAGACTTTTTAAAGCTGTAGAAGCACTTTTGTGTTAAAGATTAAATATTTAACACATTTTCAATGATAGCTTTGCGTATTACTAAGGATTCCAACAAAGAGCGTAAGGTATTCTTCCTATCAACACATCACCTACACTCAGTATCCAGCCCTGTCAGAAAATGTGTCTTAAACTACGACTTCCGACACATCTAAGACACCTGACATTCAAAAAATACAAATAAAAGACAAGTACATATCTGGCGCCATCATCTTTTCCAAAGAGAGATTTTCCTCATTTTTAAAAGCCTATTTTCTATTTTTTTGCTCCTTCTACTATACAACTATTAGATACGCGTTGGAAGTTTTTTTTTTTGTTCTCATTCCTTTGAAAAAAAAAAATTACTTTAGGAACAACATAAAAATCGAATGTCGAAATGTCATGGGAACTTACTTACATTTAAAGGCCAACAACATTCCACACTGTTCCCGTTTGTGTTCAATGCTCATCCTCCTGGCTAGATATTCAATTTAATTTCACTTCTGACTTTAAAGTGAACAGGGGAAAAATATCTCGAACACACAAAAGATCTTATAAATGAAGGAAAATAATTGGAAATGATTTTGTTAAATGACGTTAACTGTGACATTTGGAGATGGGACTTTTTCTTGACTTTGGATTTTTGTGTAATTTCAATTGTGACCTACTTTGGTTTTGATTTGAATGAGTATCATTGAAAAGGAGGAATTTCAAAAACGTTATATGCCTGAAAGGACAGAAGGGATTAGAGTCCTTCCTTGTCCTTGGTGAATTTAACAAATAGGCAAAGCTGTGAGCTTAGTGTGTCAATGAACTTTGAAAAGTTGACCCTGACACTTCCTATGGGAAAATTTATTCCAGTAGCTGATTTCAAATGTAAAAGTTGACTTTTGTGTTTTAAAGACAAGCTAAGGATTTAAAATTTTTATCAGCTCTGCTGGTGTGTCATCGGCTCCTGCTCCTTTGTTGTAGTCCTTTAGTATGTTCTCTTTTTTCTCATCCCAAATAATCTTACCTACATTTTAAAATCAAGTATCTTACGATTTTTTTATTGTAAATCTTGATCTTAGGAATTTTGTGTTTCTTATGTCTTTCATAAAAATCCAACCCTTAACAAAACCCAATCCCTTTTACCTTGCTCAAACATATCACAACTCATAAAAACAACAATAAATTCGTCTCATTTCAATGCCACAAAAAATTCATTTCTTCATGCAAGATTAGTTCTTATTTTCTACTCGTGCATAATCTAAAACATAAAACCAAAATGAAATCATTTCTTTTTTACTCAAAAACAAAAAAAAACTCAATAAACCGACCTTGAGACAATAAAATCTTTTCAAGCATCCTTCGAAAATGTTTTCTGTGTTATAAAACAAAATCCGTATCCTCGTCAAAAGAAACAATCATTCATAACATCAAATCTCCTTCCTCCAAAATTCTCGCATAAATATCTTCGGCCCCATGTGTGCCACAGTCGTTGTCACCATATACACCACCATCGTGGTAAATCAAATAACTTGCAAACCAGCAAAAGGTATCAAATTTACCAACAAAAATAAAATAAAATAAATTTATTCAAAAACAAGACACAACAAAACTTTTTTCGAGTATCATCCTTTTTGTTTACAACACACAATCACTATGTTAAGGTACCTCTACCTACACCCTGTACGAGTCGTATACGTCAGAGTTTCCATCATCAACCGAAGGACACCCACATTGTCATAAATTGTAATACACCAACCGCAGTGGTAATATATTTATTTTTTCGCCTTTCGCCCGAAAAATGTATTCAACTTTGGCAACATTTGAATATAAGGATATAAGAGCAAAAAAAAAAACTTCATCTCGCCATATTGCCAGACCAAAAGTACCGCACTCAAAAAAAAAAAAAAACGAAAACACAGGTAATAACGAAAACAATCATCATCATGACACAAAAAGTGTCAAGCTGTATGGCAATCTATGTGAATGCTGCAGCACCCCATCAAGAAGGATCTTTGTCGAAGTTGTCATTTCACACGACAAGTGTCCTCAAAATGTTGCAATAAAAATGCAAAACATATGATTACCTTCTTGCAGCGCTTATGCCTTTTTTTTTAAAGCTAACTAAATCCACAACCACCATTGCCAGCCAGGGCAACATGCCCCCATTCTTTCTCTCGTCAAGGGGCCTTCACAACAACAACAATAACAACAAAACACCGATATAAGTAAAACGAAAGAAATATGTATGCATAAAGGATAAGTTGGGAGGAAATTGCTTTTTCCTTTGTCTAAGCAACAATCACCCTAAGCATTATTCTGGCAGAGTTGTGTTCTCGTTCTCGGTGATAACAAAACGCGCAGAGAAGCGCAATCCTTTTTGCCGGAATAAATATGACAATCAAAACAGCGAAACCAGCAGCGGCAGCACCAATGGAAGAATAGAAAGTAAAAGTCAAGTATGTAACTGACAAAAACAAAAAAAAGCACACAAACAATACAAGGACCCACCATTCTAAGGACAGGGACATTTTACAGTACCTAAGGCTACATATAGCACACATTTGGGAATAGTTTGATGGTTTATTTATTTTTGGTTTTTATATCCATTAAAATTCCAGATTCAAAGGACGTTACCTGATTCCAGGAACTGACAACTTTTGTCTCTGTTGCCCTTGCGTTGGCGAGGTGATCCTTGATTGAGAAAACTCGTAGAATTCCTTGCCCTCATCCCGAATTCTGGTTTCTGATTTCAGCTCAAACAACGTTTCTGGTCATACTCCATAGTATCAGACTCAATCTCTCAAAAAAGTTGAAGTTGAAGCTCGGGTAGAACGGAAAGTGAAAAGTCCTTGAATTTAAATTTCCTTCCCCGAAAACAAAGCAAATCCAGCCCTCTTTTGAAATCTTCCGTCAAAATACAGGTGTTGTCACGCGCGACACAGAAATTGTGTCTATTCTGTTCGAGAAGACGACTACGAAGCTCTGAACTCATTCATCCACCTCCACGCACTGATGCACTGGAAAAATATTTTTCCATTAACATTCGGCTTATGTGTTATTTATTTTAATTAGTATTCGCCACTCGGCAATTTGTCTGAAGAAGGGGGACCTCGTCCCTCGTCAAAGCATAGACATTTCAACATTATCATGTGACACCATGGATATTCCAAGCATTTTATTGGCACGGTTCTTTTGTATGTAAATAAGGATCAAAGATTTTTATGCGGTCTCCTCATTCGGATGAGATTTGGGATTTGTACATAAAATCTTATTTGTATTTTTTTTTTTTTCAGGTGAAACCAATGATCCTTGGGGGTACGATGTATTCAACCTTCATTATTACATCCAATATACGTCACACATCACCTGAATCGAATGTGCAAGCCAGAAAAAGAAGCAAACAGTAAATTATCGTAAATCGACTTTACAGACTCAGTTTTTTTTTTATAAAAATAAAAATAAGTCAGCTCGAATTTTCGTTGGAAATTTTATTGAAGTACCAGGCGCCCTTAATTAGCATCAGGTTCAAGACTTCCTTTTTTCAAAATTGCAATGAATCAGCCTGTTCAACGAGGGAGCAACCATAAAGGAAATCTCTTTTGGGAAATAAGAATGTGGTCGTTGCATACCTTGACATTAACATGCCAACGAGTCAAAGCCCACAGGATTTTGTGTGTTTCCTCTCGTCATATTACACAACACATTACAACTTTTTCCTTGGAAGGGTACAAATACCTTATACTGCTGCTTGTAACAGATAACCAATCAAGTGTTAAGGATCCACCGGAGGCGGATACTCCCTATGCCAGGAAGTAATTGAAGAGCTGAAATGCAAAAGTGAAAAAAAAAATGTAAAATTTCTTTTAGAACCGTCGCGTCGTAGAAGCACTCTGGTTCTTAAAGAAAATTATGTCGACAAGATATAAAATAAATAAGTAAATCACACACACTCGCGTGATGTGTATCAATTTCTAGTAACCGAGAATTCAAAAATTCCTAGCCATTTTCTGATGACTACATTGATTACATGCTATAGTTGAAGGACGAACCAAGCTTCCTCATGTGGTATCTATGTTACCCTTGTGTTTTTGCTTTACATTTCTTCGTCGAAGAATTATTTAATTTTGCCATCCTCAAAGGAATAATAGACAAGGACGCTATTTGAAAATGATCACAGAGAGTATAAAAAGCTTTGCCTTCTGGCAAAGGTAATGCTATTAGCAGACTGTTCTGATGGTATTGAAGAAAAGACGTCACAACAAAAATATGGAAACATCTCGAATGAATTAAAAAACAGGTGGTGCAACCAACCGACACGACAAAATCTCGTCGACGACGATTGAATGAAAGAGAAAAGTAAATTGAAAACGTGACAGTTCGGAATTTACTTTGGCAATTTTTTGATGGCAGACAGATATGAACAGCAACCACAGTTAGCGATTTATTTTTAATTAAAGATCGATTTCATTTATGACTGGCTTTTTGTATTTGAAATGTAAGCAGGTTTTTTAAGTAGAGAAAATGTTGTTATGGAAAACGAAATATGCTTCACATGCAGTCCCAAATTATTCAAAATACAATTCTCAATTTTCACAACTAAGTCGATTTAGTCCATGTAAAATGAATGTAGGTATAGAAGATATCTCAGCGTGTTTGTCATAATGGACACAAGAAGCAGTGCTTTACAATCGGTAAATCGGAACAAGAACATATGTATATCGTGGAACACTTGTTAAGGTCAATGATTTAAAATAATTTGATTTTCGTCGTAAGAGATTTTAATCTAGAAACTTTACTATGATAAGGAAATCCGAAGAAGAGGATCCTGTACAAAAGAAAGCTAGGCAAAAAAAGCTACAATATCTTTGATGACAATGACACTTTTTTTTAAAGGAAATTTACCGCCAATTCTATCCTGATAGAGTGTCTTATAACTCCATCAGTTAAGCAAAGTGTAAAAATATCTATGATCAGTATTGTGAAGTAGGTACGTCGTACACAAAACCTCAAACACTACAAACCAAAATCGAAAATAGAGGTTTATCGATGGTTTAAATCCTTCTCCTTAGGTTAGGTTAGCTAATGTGGGCTGACAGTTGGTGTTGTTACCATCACAATTAGATCAATGTAGATCCCTCGTGATACCCCGAAGTATTGTAACTCCTTAAATAGTTTTTTGTTATCCTATGAAATGTATGGTTGGTAGAGCCATTTAGAGGACTTGACAAAGTTCATTGCCTGGTAGTTCGGATAGCTACTTCTACTTCGTCGAAGAAATAGTTGCCTAAAAATATTTCCCTTGTTTTGCAATGTGCTGGACAGCGGTATAGGAAATGAGCGGTATTTTCGTGTTCTTCTTCGTTGCCATAGCTTCTACATAAGTATATGTCGTCTGTGCTATGCCCCATCTTCATTCTTGTGGTAACGAAGTAGGTAATCTCCCGTTATCGCGTTTATGTGGGATTTCAGGGAGGGTTTTTTTAAGAAGTAGGATCCTATCGGATCGTTTCTTGTCTATGAGAGAGGGATCAAGTACTGTGACTGGGAATCCAGCAGTCTTGCATTATGCTGTATACCAAGAACCCATAGTTCTTTGCGACAGCAAGAAACAAGCTTTGACTTGGTTTGAGTGGCAGGAATTGCTTTTATTGCTTCTGGGCTATCAATGAAATAGGTGATATCAGCGTGTGATATCACCATCATGGATATTTGATTAGCAGCGTTTTTCACTGACAAAATCTCGGCTTGTAAGACACTGCTATGGTCGGGGAGCCTGAGTGAACAGGCAAGGTTAAAATTTTCCTGCCCCTACTCCAGTAATCATTTTGGAGCCATCCGTAAAGATGGTAAAATTCGATTCATGTAATCTGTACAGTCGTTGTTGCCAACGTATTTTGTAAGAATCGTGGTATAGCCGTTTTGACTCGTCCTCCTGATATTTGTTTGACAAAGTCGGAGAACGCTGTTTGCTTCGAGACCCGCAGTTTGGGTAGTCCGTATCATCCCAGTACTGCTAATGCATGCCTATCTTTGCACATTGATTAGGTTTTTAAAGTTCTTGGATTTCTCCAGAACATGCCACCAAACCAAATTTCCTTAAGTTAGAATGAATCTAACAATGGGGGTATACAGCCACATGATTATTTTAGAATTTGGTCCCCAGTTTCTTCCAAGAATCATATTACACGAGCAGAGTGCAATCATGGATTTCTTGAATGTTTGGACCCCACAGTAGAGCTTCTTATGTAAGATTACTCTGAGATATCTCACTCTGTCTGAAATCTTAAGTGGGGTTCCATCCATCTTCGGTATTGCAAGAGAAGGTATCTTCCTTCTATAAGTGAACAGTACCATGTTCTGTTTTAAGAGGGTGTTACCTCCAAGACCGCATCTCTTGGTCCAGCTATCCACCGCGGTTTGATAACGCGTTTACTAATTGTTCGCTTACAGTGATCAGGTATTTACCTGTGGCCAGGAGCGCTAAATCATTGGCGTATGCTATAATCCTAACACCACTGCCCTTGAGTTAGATGAGAATCTATAAGAATCTCGTTCATCACCAAGCTCCAGAGAAGAGGTGAAAGGACACTACCTTCTGGAATTACTCCAAATGTGGACATCTTTATATCTGAGTTGCCTAATTCGCAATGGATTTGCCTGTTTTTCAACATACACATGGATTGCACTATTATGAATATTGTTAAATGCTCTTTCGATATCTAGAAATGATGCGAGGGTGTATTCGTTTACCACAAGCGATTTTGACTTTGACTAAGGGCGGTTTCTACACTTCTGCCTTTTGTGCAGGCGTGCTAAAAGGACATATGGTCTCTGACTTTACCTAGCTTCAGATATGCATATTGATTAATCTCTCAAGTATTCGAGTGCACTTTCATTCTCCTTAATTCTCATCGTTTTGACTGACTGTGATACTGATAAGCATTTCTTCTAAGAATATAAGAAAATAAATTATTTCAGATAATTGCCTTAGGCACTTGTTTTCTGAGACCAAAATTTTAAATTTAACCCCCATACACATTTCTTGGCAAATCAACAAAAATCTACATTTTCTCAAAAATGCCATCTGACCTGCCTTTCATTTAGTTTTTCCTTACACCAACAATCAAAAAAATAAATTGTGGTAGGATATATAAAACTTAATCGCCCAGAAACTGGCTACACAAAACAACCGCCTAAAACGCCACTAGCTGGCATTATGATGCCATAAAATACAATGCTTCACAATAAAACTCCCATTAACTGATTAATATTTAACAACGCAGCTATTAGTCAAAATTGTGCTATGAAATTTGTGTTTTCACTATTTCCGCTCGCACCACAATATCTCATTGTCTGACGTTCCTATCAAATTCCCATATTATTCTGTTTTTATACAACAATTAAACACACACACATTAATTTCATGTATATGCCCTTCGATAAAATTTATCTCGCCTTGTTTTTGATATCGAAATAAACGAATTTCACCTTTGCTCACATAAAATAGAACGCTCGTCAAATATAATAACTTAGGAACAAACGCGAACGTTTGCGTGGCTTGGTATGTCTTTTCGTTCATAATCTCTCTGTGTTGTATTTAGGGAACCCTATAGCCTCAATACATTCGCATGATGTTATAATAATAAGCCCAAATCCTTTAGGGAAGAATAAAGTGAATGGTTCCTTTGAGCTTGAAGTGAATTTAGGTATCATACCGAATAATGAGTTTTTAATGGAAATGCATTACTAATGGAATTTATGTGCGAATAAAACGTTGCCTCGCACTTCACTTTCTTCTTATTTGGGCTCTGTGCGCCCGTCGACGATGCCATACCTATAAGTGTTAACATTTTCCACAGCAAGTAATATTTCTAAGCATCTAGATATACCTATGGAGTTGTTTAAGGCACGTATTGTGTCAATCCAAGAAACACAACTCATATCCTTGTTCATGTTCAGTAACTAAAACTGAGAGTGTGAACATACAAAAGGACTTTTCTTGTACTCTGTTTGAAGTATGTTCTTTGAATGTTCTTCTGTTTCTATTTATCTTTTTCCTATTTTTACTTTATGAAGAAATCCAGACTTTGGAGTGTGCAAAATTAAACATCGAGAAGCAATTGTTTCTGCTTCGTAGACCAAGCGAATTATTAAAAATGTAGCAGCAGCTATTGGTCTGCACTACTTGTCTTTTTCTTTCTTTTTTATTGATTTTTGTTCTGAAAAATTGATATTTTGTGTTTGAGAGCTGTTTAAATTTTTATTTTATTTTTGAAGAATTTTTCTCTTCATATTGCTTAATTTTCGAAATCGAGTTCAATACTGAACAATGAATCAAAAGTTTGTAAGTGTGCAGAAAATAAAAGTGAAATCTTAATAAAGTCGAACTATGATGAGCCGAATTTCAATGATACTCGAATAACTCGAAGAAATTTTACTGGTAACAGCTCCAAGACTCGATGGAGTAAATATTTTCACTTACTTACTTAGGTACTTAACCAGCTCACAATCCATACAGGATCTCAGCCTGAGATAGTGCAGTCTTCCATCGGGAACGGTCCCTTGCATTCAGTCATCAGTCGCCAAAATGAAGCGCTCTAGCATCCGCAGTCACTTGGTGCTTGTACCGTACGTTCGGTCTTCGTTGTCGTATCGAACCTCAGAGAAGCGTTGTCGTGCATTCGCAACATGTGGCCGAGCCAATGTAGTCATCTTTTCTTGGCTTTCTGAACTAGATCCACAACTTGATACAGCTCGTACAGTTTGCGGTTGAACTTTCTTCTCTATTTGCCATGGTCGCTGAAGGGACTGAAAATCCGTTGAAGGATTTTTCTTTGGAAAGAGACCAGTATCAATTTTACTTTTTTTACTATCGTCCGACATTCGGCACCGTGGGGTAGGAATGGTAAAATCAAAATTTTGTATAGACACTTTGTCTTTCGAGTGAGGAGTTTTGAACCCAGCTATTTTGCCAAAGCGAAGTAGCAGCAATTCGCTAGGGTAATTCTTCGTCGGATGTCCACTAAGGTGCTGTTTGTAGGATTGACGTTTGTGTCAAGGTAAGGTGAATTATATCACAACCTCAGTGGTTGACAGATGTTCTTTTGTTTGCTGATAGCATGTACTATGTTTTGTCATCATTCACTTCAAGACCAACGAGTTTCGTTTCGACCGATGATGTCTATGTCTTCCGCATAGTCAAGGAGCTCACACCTGCCTTGCGCACTACCTACTCCAGGACTATGTTGAAAAAATCACATGAAATCGCATCTCCTTGTCTAAAGCCTGCGCATGTTTGAAAATAGAATGAGCTGTTACCCATTTGCACACTATACTTCGTGTTGTTAAGCGTCATCATCTACAATTCCTTGTGCTTCGGTGACTATAATTCCTTCATTCTTTCGAAGAGCCTGTGTCCCGGTTCTGAAACAGAAAGTCATTGCTTTGACTTTTTAAAGAAACGTCCGTTGGGTGTTGTTCTTGGCCCGTGACTCTTCCAGATGTGGAACTCTCTTCCACACTCTGTCTTTCCCGATCATTGCAGTGTTCAGGAGTTTAAGACCAATGTACACCGGCACCTCCTCTCCAATCCCTTCCTTCTTTCCTAAAAGACTCACTGTGTCTATGACATAATAAGAGTATAAGAAACCCCTTGAGTCTGTGTTTATTGTAAAAATAAAAAAGAGATCTTTGAGCCGATGCTCTTTTTTTCCTTCGCATGGCCTTTTCTCAGTAGTGTCCGTAGCTCAGTGGTTAGGTGCGTTGGCTGCTAAGCAGAACGTCGTGGGTTCGAGTCCTACTCGTGCCCATAGTTTTTATTTCATCTTTTACGGGCACTGTCTCTTGCGAAGAACTGACGAAACTTCCAAGAGTATCAATCTGTCATGAAAAAGTGCTTCCCAACTTTGGCGTTTGGAATTGGCGTTAAATTGTAGGCCCCCCCCTTCATACGCACCTGGAAAATTGTTGATGAGAATAAGCCACTCAGGCCTTGGCCTAACTTGTCACGCCACTCTATTTAGGGCCGTTTCTCTTATCTCCATTTTTTTCGGTACACTTCTTTTGCTGCTCTCGTTTTCCGTTGAAGCATCTGCAAACGTGAATGTCTCTCTTTTCAAAAACGCACATTCAATATTTTTACTTGTATGATAAGACAGCGCTATCCACCATCACAATTATTCTTACTTTGTTTACATAAGGAAGCGCTACAGTCCAGGTGGGACCCGGGCCTCATGGTTGTATTGTGACACTTACTTAAACTTATACTTACTTTGGTGTTCAAGAAATCGTATGACAGGGCATGCCATAAAATGGTTATGAAGATGTCCTTCAGTCTGTTCATGTGACCAGTTCATCTCACTCGTTGGAACTTCAATTTTCCGGCCACTTTTCTATCCTTGTGCAACTTGTACGGTTCGCTTTCGTAATAATTTAAAACATTCAATTAGCACCACCATGATCAACGTCTTCGGAAAGGACTAGTGCTAGACTCTAGGAATCGATCCAAGTCGATGCAGGCTTAAGAGAACATTTGGTCTTCCATTACATAAGACGAGATAATCTCTCATCTGCAAATAGGTGTTCAAACTCTCTCTAATATTCTTTTATTCTTCCTTAAATTTACTAAGGACGTAAATTTCTTAATCTTTGGTCACTTCTGTCACTTGCATGAAATCAAAAAGTACTTACCCTTGTAACTCATTCTTCAAAAGCCCGTAAGAATTATTTTATTTTCCCAAAGAGTGATGTTTCAGTTTTAACATAAGAGACATGTTTTGTGGTAAAACTAGAAAGTTGTACCTGCATTAAAGAATAAACACACTTCAGAGAACATCAAAACTTGAGAGTTTTATCATAAATTCTCAACGTCTGTCAACTAACTCGGAGGCGTTTGAGTGTAAGTTTTAAATTAAATAACCCCAGAAACACCTCTTCTTTCTGAGAAGCAGTCACGTACAGTTTTGAAAAACAAATCTGGATGTCCTTGATGTTTATTTTTTTCTTTTCTAATTTTGAAAAAGATAATGTGGGCAGAGGTCCTGACTGAATACTAAATGCTTCTCACCAGATGGATAAAATAATACTTGGTCAATTTGAAAACAAACACCCCAACCGAAAGTCTGATGGTCATTCATTCGAATAACTCTTCTACTAACCCCTGCCATTCAAAAGGATATACCGAATATAAATACACATAAACGAAGTTCATCCTTAAATGCACGCAAGATATCTCTTAAATTGCAAAACTTTCTCATCCTCATGCATTTTCGTCAATATCCCCATACACAAATACATGGATGCAGACGTGACATGAAAACATATGTCACTCAATGCGAATTAAATTGGTTTATCCTTTCAGCAGAATGGCCAGTAGTTTCAAATGTGGAACAAGATAGAAAAGAGAGATAAAGGAGCAAAGAGGACCATCATACAATTCGACTATAGCAGGAAGAGACAGACGTGCAGATAGATAGATATATTACTTAAGTTATATATGACCGGAAGGATGTTCGTTTAGATACGTTTCTTGCCACACATGAGCGGAATTATGGCATATGTTAAGATGTGATCCTTTTGTAATCACAGCATTCGAAATCATTTGCTACCGCAGTGTAAAGTTAGTGCGGCTTGTTATGATGTCCTGTGGAGACAAATATTGGATAGTGGACGAAGATAATAAACTCCACAGATAGTCTAAGGTATTTGCAGATCCTTGGACACTCTTGATAAAAGGGAATATCAATGCACATACATAGCTCTGACAGTATTCGAGTTGATGTTTACTGTCCTGAAATTTATTTGCTAGGATAATATTTTTAGGATTGAGTATCATTTCTTATTTTATTATGGAAGTTAAATTGAGTTGCGTTGGATAACTCTTGTGAACAAATATATGTAGGTGATGGGAAAATATTAAATAAAAAAGTTTGTTTGATTTATGTTTTATGCACCCTCGAATACTATTCGTCGTTTAAGTCGTAAAAAATTACCAATTTCCATAGATAATTTCGAAAATCTCAACGTGGGTCACAATCATCATGATCTCATAAAAAAAAAAAAAACAAGAAAACTCAAAACAAAAACCGCCGAAATCATAATTACGCCAAGACATATTGCAATTCATGGAACCTGACGTATCTTCAGATAGCCAAGTGTTTGCCATTAAAATCCCATTAAAATTAATGACATCGCAACCGAACACTGCTTGGATACTATGCCTTCAATTCCAAAAGTGACCCGCTTCTATAGTAGTCAGTATCTCTGTCTCCAGCAAAAAAAAAATATACCAAAATATCGTTAAAGAGACGTCCTCGTTACCTTTGCGTGATGTTGACTAACTTGACCTATTCCCAGTGTATCGCTAAAAACCAGATACGAAATTCCTTGGTCCCGTTCCATTTCTCGTTGTATCATGGAAATGAGTAGTACATTTAATCCACAGCCAAAATCTGCCATAGAACACGCACCGCGCTCATTCTGTCTTCGTTAAAACAACATTCGCATCCCATTGCGGGAGAAACTTCGGTTTTCATCTTTTTTTCCCCCAGTCCCACATGGGAATCGAACTCGGCACATTAAAAGCTGTATACACAAGACTTTGTCTGCAGAAGCTGATCCACATCCAGATTTCTGGCCTGATGGGATAGAAAGTTGTCTAACCTTTTAGGGATGGGGGTCAACCCTCACTCCAGTACACGACATATACCTTGTATCCTGTACTCTGGCTCTGGTTTATGAATTAACATAATTTTCGCCAATTTGCCTCCATGTTCGTTTTCGCTTTGTCGCCATATCGCTGTCATCGTGGCGTTGTTGCGCGTTTAAAATACTGTCTCTATGTGTGAGCGTGAATATTATTATATTCACCGCACCGAAAGATAAAAGCAAAAAAGCTTTTCATTTCATTTTCTTAGTTTATGCCGACCTTCGCAAGATGATGAGGGATAGATAAACACAAGGATCACACAGATTCACAGAAGCTATCCCCCCAAATCCCAAGTCCCTTAAAAGATAAGAACATCTCAAACGTCTTGTGTCTTGTGCCAATGCCACAAAAAAAAAAAAATGAAACCAGCGACGCGAGGGAAGCAAAGAAATTGATAAAATACAAGAAAACACAGAAGAAAAAAAGAAAAGTCTAAAAGAAAAAAATGTTTACCACAGGAAGGAGCCAAATTTATTACCTTTCAAAGTAAATTGAACATAATGAGAACCCGGGAAAATTTTCATGATAATTTGTGAAGTGGATTTTCCGCCCTTATCATTTTGCTCTTTGGCCTTCCCTACGCCCCTTTCTCGCCTAAATTTACCAATCCAACAGCAAGCCGCATCCGTACAATGAATCTCTAACTGAACCAACTGATGAATGATGTTACGTATAGAAGTACTTTTTTTCCTTATTTTTTTCAATGGACTGTTGAGGACTATTTAGAGAAAAAAAAAAGGATCTTACTTCCATTAATTTCACCCAAAGTACTCGTAGATCCGAAGTGAAATTGAATAGAATTGATTTTACTTATTAAATTCCTAACCTCTGCCGCATAGGTCCTTAAAAGAATATTTTAAGCGCCATTCAAAATTTACGATTATGCAGTTCTCGGTCTATATTATTTTTACGTCACTATTTGTATAGAATTATCGGGCTAGTGGAAGGGGTTTGCTTTGAAGAGCAGACAGTTCTGGTGGGAGTGTTTTCTTTTTTCAGACAGCTCAATTTAACGACACGCATGGAATATTTTGCTTCCTTGAAATTTTTGAAAAATATTAGTTTGGCGAAGGACGAGATATGAGATTTGCTAGGACGTGATGTGAATTGCTGATTTTTTGAATATGTTGAACGAACTAGAATTGGATATAGTTTATACAGTAATAGGGGCAAAGGTTGTTTATATTTTTCTGGGTTTAAAAATGTATTATGTCGCAGATGGGAAATGTACTTGGGTTGAAAATTATTGAGAATCTATTTTGAAAGAAAAAATAACCAAAAAAGTTTGGTGGGGGTTATGAACCCAGGTGTGGTGTAAATTATTGATTCTTGAAAGATTGATATTGTCAATTCCGTTAGCTTGAGATAGTAAGAAAATTCAAGCAGCTCTGCCCAAGGACGGCTTTTTTCTTTCCTTATAAAACCGAATTTACGTCTAGCAATATACATACTATAATTAAGCGACTTACACCCTTTAACAATTCCTGATTGAACTGATCGGACCTAAGATTTTAAGTCGATTCTTAAGTAATAGACGAAACGGAACCCACATTTTTCTATCATCGAACAGTTGCTATTGTAATGAATAAGTCGAATTCTGGTTCCTATTCTGTTCCTTCGATTTATTTTTAGGACGCTTCTCGTCACGTCAAACTGTGACAAGTCTTTAAATGGTGTCCCCCTCAGGTTGAAGAATGTTAGCCCTCCATGTCTCCTAAGATACGGAAGCCGATCAGTCTGTCAAAGTATACGTCCTGGACCGTTGAAACACCGGTAAATCATCGTTGAAAGCAGCAGAAAACTCCCTTGATAAACCGGTTCTAATGGCGTTTTTAATTGGCAATCTGGAAGTAAAAAAAAGCGTTCTGAACGCGTTCAATTGGGCAAAAGTGACAGTTCTGATTCTGAAAAGAAGAGAATTCCCTTCTGATTTTAAAACCAGAATGCTTTTTTCAGATTCCAGATTGCCAATTAAAAACGGCATACCTAAGACGTTGACAATAGAAGGGAAACCTTGTTGATAAACAATTGAATGGTCGTTGATAGCCAAAGGAAACTCCTTGTTGATACACCGGTTGATCGCCGTTGAAATTAGGAGAAAGTTTCGTTGATAAACTGGTTCACAGTCGTTGATGGGCCAAGGGAAACGTGTTGATGATCGAAAGTTCGTTGAAAGCCAGAGGAATCTTCCTTGAAACACTAGGGAAAACCCTGAGGGATGCATGCATACGTCGTGCTCATCTTTAACTCATCACAAATCCGAGAAATACCATGAAGTTTCGCACCGTGAAGGAAGACAGTCATCACCAGAAAGAACTCCAGTCAACTCCAGACACCACAAATTTAGCTATACATATATGAAGCCATATTCATTTTAGAGACCTTGAACAATAACTAGTCAAATAAATATTTATCTTTCTGCCCAGTGGACCAAACTAAGGTTTATCGTTCCTACCTTAGTAGACCCTAGTTTCCCTGAAGATACACGGCCTTTAATAACAAGAAACATCACATAGTGCATTCTCTAAAAATAAATAAATAGAGTGGCACAACAGCTCTTGAAAAGCCAAGGCCTATGTGGCTTACTCTCATCAACAATTCCTTTGATCCCAGATGATTCCATCCTTGCTATTTGGAATCAAACCAGGTGACCCGTCTTTCTATTTATAAATAAACTGATCAATAACAAGTTCCAGAGATTTTACTTATACCGAAGTATATACATATCGATTTAAACACCACAGACCTCAACTGACCTCAAGAAAGACCACTACTGACAGAAGGAAGTGC
>CAKKXW010000002.1:85172765-85185606 GCA_920937365.1 Sphaerophoria rueppellii | reverse complement strand
AGGCTCCGCTATAAACACGGGCAATAACACCAGCGCCGAGATCAGACGAAGAATAACTCTTGTTAATCGCTGTTTCTTTGGGCTTAGAAAGCAATTGAGTGGAAAAGCCCTCTCTCGAGCAACTAAGGTAAAACTGTACAACACACTCATCATCCCAGTCCTGCTGTATGGTGCAGAAGCATGGACCCTGACAAAATCGGATGAAAGTGCCTTAGGCTGTTTCGAGAGGAAAGTTCTTCGGGTTATCTTTGGCCCCGTGTGCATTGAAGTGGAACGGCGAAGAAGATATAACAGCGAACTTTACGGGTTGTACAACGACATGGACCTAGCCAGAAAGGTCAAGGCCCAGAGACTCAGATGGCTCGGTTATTGAGAGCGGATGGACACCAATACTCCGGCCCGGAAAGCCTTTGACACTATTCCCGAAGGACGTAGGAGAGGAGAGGAAGACCGCGACTCAGGTGGCGCACCCAAGTGGAAGAGGACCACAAACAACTTGGAGTGCAAAACTGGAGACAGCTAGCTAGGGACCGAGTTGGCTGGTTGAAACTGTTGATTAAGGCCCAAGTCCGCAACGGACTGTTTCGCCACCTTACGTAAGTAAGTAAATATAAACTTTTGACTTCGATAAGATTCAATTCCTTCCATTCATCCTGTCCCTCTATCTCACTATCTCAATCAAAAGCGCTAACCCAGAAATCACCATAAATTAATTCCATCGACACATTTTGCTGCCAATTTTCCTCCTGTCATTTAATCAAATTGCCTTACATAACATAATTAAGTTAGTAACAAAGTAATTTACATTGTCTACACGATAATAATATTCCAAGACTACAAATTCATTAAGCAGTCAGCCTCAAAATACTCTTTGCGTGATGTTATTTCAAACCAACAACAACACCATGAAGAACTTCCTTGTGCTTACAAAATATTTAATAATTATTCTATTCAGTCAAATGAAAAAAGCAAGCAAGTCTCATCCAAGTCTACCCTCGTATTACGTGCAACGCATTTCAAATATTTTCCAATATAATTCCAAACAACAAGCAACAAACAACTCTATACTGACGCACGACGGAAATAAACAGGAAATCACTCCCCCTACGGCAATGTGCAAAAAATCTATACCCTGACTATCAACATCACTTAGAAACTAAGAGGACATTGAACGGAATTGACATTCTTCGACATCGTTTAGGCTTTTTAGGAGTTAGTCGAAGGCGACCCTGATTTTTGCTTTTTTTTCTGCCAACTTGAATTTATAAAGGACAACATTTTACGGCTGGTGGGGAAAGTTGGCGGTGGCGGCTAGTTGACAGACACTCTCCCAACTCACACCAAGGACATTTGGAATTGATCTATTTTTTGACATTAATGTGTGTAATATAATTCGATTCGAAATGGGAAGTGAAAATCATTTGGCAGGATTAAATCGTTATTATTGTTTCTGTTTGTTGTACAAATGTTTACTTATCAATGGCTTCAATTAGTTGTCATTCGTTTTTTTGTCTCTCTCTGCTTCTTGTTTTTTCTGACAGGCAGATTGTCCATGGCCGCTTTTTGGGTCGAGCGTGTGCTCTTTTTTCTTTGTGACTAATTATTTTTGAAAGCATACGATTTTTCTCCTAAAAGGGTTTGACAAAGGATAGAGTGTCCTTCCTAGCTGAAAAAGTGTTTTCAGGGAATGTTTAGTAATGATATATCCATTAAATACTTGTTGTTAAAACAAGGTATCTCTTTTGTAACTTGAAAGTTTAGTCCCATTCAAGGACATTTCAAAAAAAAGACCCGTAATCGATGAAAACACCCAGTCATAGACTTGATTTTAAAAAAATAATCAAAAAAGTGTCAATCATTTCATTTTTAAAGATGCCCTTAGTTCAAGGACTTTTTTTTTGTTGAATTTCAAGTTAAGTTTGTCCATGGTGTGCCTTGGGTGCTGTCATGTGGAAAAACAATTTGATAGGATCGATAGACTGGTTTGTGATTAAGTGTTTTCATGAACAATTTAGTGCACTGTTGATGTTTACCCAACAGCAAAATAAAGTTTTCATATAATTGAACTTCAGTTAGTATCTGGCTTGTAATTGGCATTGAATAAAGCAAATTTTTGTAATAAGCCCTGAGGACAAGTTCGAAAGTAGGAAAATATGAATTTTGATTTTGTTAAATGTTTTCTGTATGAAATTTTAATTGCTTTTTTATTACAATTCCTGAAAAGTACCATAAAAAGGTAATACAGTTGTTGTATTACTTTTGTTTGTATCTAATTGAAAAGCTCTAGGACCTAAATTCAATGTTTTTGAAACATCTCAAATACCAAAGTCATCAAGTTAGTTTAAACTTCAGGATTTCAGCTACTGGAACTATGAATACGAATTTCGTCTGGAGGGTTTCGTTATCAAGTTAGTTTAGACCTTGAAAAGCTTCAATCACATGTCAGTTAATGGCCTTGGCTAACTTATAACTTTGATTCAACTGTCACTGACTATATTTGAAAATTTGAGCCATTTTATAGGAACATCTTGCCTTTTTGTCCTTAGACCGCTCCTGGCTTTTTATTGTCATTGAATTAGGAGCCATTTCAGCAGTACAAAACTTTACGCACATAAAGTTTTCTGTATGACAAAAGAAAGCGGAAACGGAAACCATAAAACACACACTCGCCCACACACGTCATGTGCCTACTCAAATAATAGCTTGGAGAAATTCCTTTGTATATGGCGTTTATTACGCTGAATGACACACTGACAGTCAAAACAAAACAACTAATTCGTTTGGATTTGGTTTTGCTTTGCAAATATGGTTATCATGATAAGGGGCGCGCTGCGCAAATATTGTTGGAATATTTTCGCCTAAAGGTTTATATTAGGAAATTCCAACAAAATTTATACAAAATGTATTAAAATTCTGGAATTCTATAAAATAATCTTACAAACAGCCAACACGCCCCCTCCCCCTCCCCCCACACTTTGCACTAGATCTAAAAATATGCTCACAACTTTTTCGCTTTAAGTATGGAACGTTGATGATGAAATCTGATGGAAGGGAGCAAAAACGCCAGTTTGGTCGGTAGTTTTGACTAAGTCCTCGCCTAGTTGGCTATATAGAGTCATATAGAGTCCTAGTCGCTTTCAATCTGAAAGAGAATTTTTAATGGAATTTAATTCGTTTTTTTCTTTTGCGTCTTGTGTTTTGTTTGCTGTTCGGCTTTTATCCTTGAAATTTCTTTGGCCTGGTTTGGTTTTGTTTGTCTAACAATAGCATAACGAAATGGAATTGAAGAAGTTGGAAGAAAAAGGCTCGTTAACAATATTAAGAGAGAAGAAGGCGGAAGGTATTTCTGGAAAGTGTGTGTTTTTTTCCCCTCTGCTTTGCGTTTGCAGTGCTTGGGGCTGCCTGTATGTGTTTGTCTAATTTGTTAGTTTATTGTTATTTGTTTGCCGTGTGTGCGTTGCGTTGGTTGGGTCGATTTGGGTTCGGGAGAAATCTGACAAAGTCAGAATGAACCTAAAGGCAGTCCTAAGGGAATGAGAAATGGATGAATAAACATGAGAATATCAATAGTCCTCTAGGAGTATAATGGCGGCCTTTTTGGTTCGCAAATTCATCACTTCGATTGAAGTGAGTTGGAGGGGGGGCAGTTGAGAATTATTTGTATTACAACAAAACAGTAGTTATAACCCAGATGAATCATGTATTATGTTCAAGAAAAGGCGGGCTAAGGTGTGTTGAAAAGTGTCCTAGTTTAGATGTATTGTGTGTGAGTCGGTTGAAAAAAAAGGATAAAGATATATAAAAACCCTTGATCTGTTATTTCATTCGGAACAATTTGTGTGTGTTCTTGTGTTTACTAGGGGTGCGTGTTGTGGAGTGGAGTGACGTTAAGATTTATCTCAAGAGAATAACTTTTTCCATTCGACATGCAGACAGATAAATTAGCATTGTTGTAGACGTTTTTATTATGAAGGTTAAATATATAGACGACAGTGTAGACTCAAGGCAACGAAGATACAGGTTTTAAGCAATTGGCTGTTTACTAGATGGCAAAAACTCCCTAAGAGGCTTATACGTTGTTTCAATATTCACATTTAATTTATCATACAAAGGGGTTTTCAATAGGGACGCTACAAAAAAAGACCGATAGGGACAGCAAACGACGCCATATTTTTTCCCGCTCTCTTGACATTTCTCTTCAGTAATGTTTGCCATTTCATCATGAAAAGGTATACGATCCAACAACGAGTCGAAATTATTAAAATTTACTACCGAAATTCGGAGTCAGTTGTCAACACTTTAAGAGCGCTACTCATCTTCAGCGATGAGGCTCATTTCTGGCTGGATGGCTTCGTCAATAAGCAAAATATGCGTTATTGGTCAGGCATCAGCAATCCACATGTGCTTCACGAGGCACCATTACATCCCGAAAAAATCACTGTTTGGTGCGGTTTACATGCTGGTGGTGTCATTGGGCTGTACTTCTTCCGTGATGATCAAGACCGGCACATTACTGTAAATGGGAATCGCTACCGCTCAATGCTATCCGATTATTTTTGGAATGAATTGGATGATATGGACTTGGACAATATGTGGTTTCAACAGGACGGTGCCACATGTCACACAGCGGGCCAAACAATCGAATTATTGAGAACGAAGTTCGATGAGCGCATTATCTCCAGCAATGGACATGTGAATTGGCCGCTTCGTTCATGCGATTTAAAGCCGTTAGACTATTTGCTGTGGAGCTACGTCAAATCTATGGTTTATGCCAACAAGCCAGCGACGATTGATGAACTTCGTACGAATATCGAACGTGAAATTGCAGCAGTATCGGCCGATTTATGCTTGAAAACCGTCGAAAATTGGGTTTAGCGCCTGGACTTCTGCAAGCGTGCCCGTGGTGGCCATGCAAAAGAAGTTGAGTACATACATAATGGCATTAAACTGTACTTCCACAGGAATAAGGAATTTCATTGATATCTAAAACCGTTTTTGTTTTATTTAAGAAAACTTTTGTAGCGTCCCTATTGAAAAACCCTTTATTTACGTACAAATAAAAAAAAGTATACAAAATCAATAAAAAATGATCATAAACAATTTTCCATAATTTTTTTATAAAGTTTTGAAGTATCAATTTACTGCTTAAAAATAGGATCATGAAAGAAACGATGGTCAGATCAGCTAGTTTTCTATGTGTTTCATCAATCTTTGGACTGTCGAATATGAATTTTACCTAACTTTTAGATTTGCATATTCTATGACAACTGCAGTTGAGAGTTTTCTGATTTTTTTTTAAACCTTTGCATATCAACTACCAATATGTCCTTACTTTATTACTTAACCGGCTTCCAATTCATGAAGAATCTCAGCCTGAGACACTGCAGCCTCAGCCTGATTTGCCACAGTGTGGCCACACTGGTACGTGCCGATTATTGTGTTGAAGAACGGTTAAAGACGTTCACACAGTACCTACGTTGAATAGGATTTTGTATGCAACATTAGGCAGGGATATGCCCCGGTAGTTTTTGAAAGACATAGAATCGCCTTTTTTGTAAATGAAGCATATAGAGCTTATCGACTAGTCAGTGGGCATGCATCCTTACTCCCACACTTTGTTGATGACCTGGTGCCGGCCGGCGGAATTGTTATGCTTTTGCTTTTGGATGGCTCTTTTTACTTCTTCTCTTCTGGGGGCTGAGACTGGGTCTTCATTTACTGGTCTAACCTTTCTTTCGTCACTGGCTCGCTCAACATAATACGCATTCAGCAGCCGTTGGCAGTGCTGCTTATAAACTCTTTAATTCCCTCTGCTTCGGTGTCAAGGATTTCTTCACTGTTTCCAAGAGCCTGTGTCTCGGTTCTGAAACCAAAAGCTAATTGCTTCGAACTTTCAAAGAAATGCCGGATTTTGTTCTTGGCCCGGGACTCTTCTAGATCTTTGAGCTGAGAAACTACGGATGCTCTTTTCTTCCTTCGTAGGATCTTTTTATCATTTCTCCTTTTTGTTCGGTACTCTCCTCTTGCTGATGCTCTTGTTTTCCGTTGCAGCATCTGCCAACCTGCATTTTCCGTCTGTCTTTTCAAAAACGGGTTCTTTTTCGGGTGTGGCTGGTAACATATGGTGGTCTCGTTCTCGACTACATTTTTAATTATTTCGCGATATTGGTGCCACAACGTGTTGACAGCTGTAGTATTTGGGAGGACGGCGGAGAGTCACTCACTCAGGCGCTCACTGTATTCACCGCGGTGCTAAGGCAACCGATGTTGAACTTCTTTCTTTGGTCCGCACGTGTTTTTTGTCATTTGAGAATCGAGCTCTAAACTTAGCCACTTCCAAAAATGAGACAGAGTCGACATATGCTCCTCGGAAAGTGCGCACGTTCAAGATGTTGGATGCGTGCCTTGCGCCGATTGGTGGTTTGACCATCCAGAGATTGCCAGGTTGTTGTGTAGATCTTTCGTCTTGGAAACCTACTACTACTTATCACTTTGGCAGCCGTTACCTTTTGTAACTTTGTGGAGGCTACGCTTTCAACTTATTCGCCAATTTCGAGGAGGTCCGCCCTGCTAGACTCCTGGGGGGGGAGGGGGTCATTTTCCGAGGCTACTATCTCTCTCTCATAACTATCAATTTTTTACTGTATAGGGGTTACTAGCCCCTCGCACTAGCCTCCAAATTTGTAGGGCAGTTGTTTAAGTGCTTCTGCTTCTCCGTTCGCACTAGCGCTAACAAGTTTTGAATTATATCTATGCCCGATGGTTACCGCTTGGAGTTAAAGTAAGCACTTGGTGTGAAGAAAAGATACAGCATATGCCCCAGATCATACAACTACAATACCCAACCACCACAATAAGTCCACATTCTAAGAAACTACATTTAATTTTAATCCTTAACTAGCACCTGGTGAATATCCTTTCGCACAAGAATAAATTTTGTAATGTTGGAATTTATTCAAGAGCTGTAAATTTGTATTTGCTTATCAGAATCTAAGGATTAAATGTAAATTTTGTACCGACAATATATTTGATGCAATGGTTCTGAGGTTATTTTCTTTTCAGCAATACTCGGTCAAAAAAGAAGAAAGTTTTTTTTTTATTTGAAATTTTAGATTTGGATTTTAGTCCTGATTGACATCAAAATACATTACATTCTGCTTTTTTCTTTATTTCCAGTCAAAAAAATGGGACCAACCAACAACGTCAGGTGGCCCTCCTGGTGTACAAGATCCAAAAAAAACATGCAACTTAGAGACGTACTTGGAGTGGTCTGCTCGATTACGTTTATTCGTATGCAATGAAATTCTTCGGGTAAGTAATTTTTAAATTTATTCTCTTTCCGTAAAATCCTCAAAACTGAATACCAGATCTAAAGAAGAGCACACAATTTGTCTGTGTTTTCGTTTGTTATCTTGTTCATTTCTCGGTATATTAACTCACGTAGTTAAATTCTTAATTCTAGACCATGAATACATGGTAGATACGAAAACAACACGACGATTGCCCCTCCCTACTGTTCACTTTTCACTAAATATTCTGTTCAGGAATACACCGACAACCCCTTTAGCCAACAGTTGGTGGTTAATTTTGGTAAAATTTAATAGAAATAAGATTATACCCTAACAGAGCTCTAAGCTGGTTTAATATAAGATTCTGAAAGTTTACCTTTTTGTTGGACACAAATATTTACATGCATCTTCTAGCGTTTCGAAAACTAAATAACCACAAGGATTATTTCCAGAAATCGATGCATTCATTCCTTTTACAACACGTACAAAAATGCTAGTAGGTACCTTTATTCAATGAAGCAAAAAACAATCAAGTTCCTGGACAAGAGAATTGATTTCATTTTGTTAAAAACCAAATAACAATAAATTTGAATTGGGGACAGGCATTGAACACAGATAAGACATCTTTTTGTGGATTTTATCAGAATTTGATTGTGAAAGGACACTTTTAGAGAATTCTATTGAATCAATACTTGATTACTTTGCATTTCTTGGAATTAATTTCTATTGTTTCTAATTCTGTAACGGGAGGAATTGAAGCATTGCAAATTGTAAGTGCTGGTCGATTTTTGAATGCATATTCTATTTCGTTTGTTTTCAATAAATTTTTGGTCTACATTTTAGGGCACTTAAGCACATTTGAGTTGGAGTTAAAATGCACTTTAAAATCTTTAAGAGTCTTGAAAGATATTTTACTAAAAATTGGGGAGTAATTGATTCTCTTTAAAAGTAATCCGCATCAGAAAGAGGAGAGATGTGATTTTGACAACGTTTAAATCCACTGTAACCTGAAAGTATTGCTCGGGTTTTTAACACTTACAGCTTTAATTCTTTTCTATTTTCGACAAGAAATGTACTTTTTTCAAAACACGCACATTTAACGTACCGTAACATTCCAAGCTCACGTTTAGTAAAATCCCGAATTTCAGAATAATGCTTAAACCATTTTCCGTTCAAAGAACTATGAAATTAGTATTCTTTCAACTGTAAAGGATCGCGTGCACATCGCCTAACAGTTCTTCACATCCTTTCATCACAGTTATTGTCTGCATTGAACAATACCCACTTTGAAATTATACATAATACCATCGCTCTCCATTTAAACCAATACATCCCCAAGGTACATGTCTAACGTAAAATTTGTTCCTCTATTTTCATGGCACATTTCATCGTTCTGGATCCTGCAAATCCCCAAAAACCCATCACAACATTATGAAAATTGATGCGCATTCTTCCATCTGCAACCCAGTGTAACAGTATACGAGAAAGGAAGAAAATTGTCGAAGTATGGAGTGGAGTGGCTCAGTACTGCCTTCTAGTTGGCAACTACAATAGTGCAACCGCAATTTTGGAAACTCTCGAATCACCGCCAATAGCTCGACTTAAAGTTACGGTAAGTACATACACTCTTCTTCTTTTTGTTTACAAAAGTAACATATCTCTCAGCCTTTTGCATTCCCACAAGAGAAGTGTATCAATTTGGTTCTTTTACTGTTTGTCCTTCGTAGTCAAGGAAAATGTTTCAAATATTGGAGCGTTCATCTTCTTTGAATAGCGTTTTTACCTTTTTATTCAACCGAAAAGCAGACATCTCCTTCCTCAACCTACTTTACCGATTTAAACGTGTACAAAGCGCACATTTGCACGAGGCAAACCTGCCAAACATTCGCAGTTCTAATAGAAGCTTTTTTATGCTTTTTTAGTCATGGAAAAAGGCAAGAATCTGCCTTCGACCAATACCACACAGTCAAGGAGGCCTTTATCTTTTCGCTCAGTGCATAAACTGAATAAAGTGAATGTGTACTCAGCTAGTTAATTTTAAAGGAATGAATATTTTTCTGCCAGCCAACCTGAAGGATCCATAGCGTCAGGTATCTTTGAGCATTCTGCACTTTCCATTTATATTCCTGAACTAAGAACCATAACTTATAGATGTTGTCGATATTGATTTAAGTTTTAAGGTTCTTCCATGGTATGTGTCCTTTTCTATTCTGGACGTTGTCGCCAACAACGACGAGGATCACTTGGGTCACTAGGCGATTATAGGAGACTATTGCAACGAACTTGTCTGATTTTCTGAAACTGTTGTAGCTCACAGGTCAAATTGGAAGTTAGTCAATTTGGTTGGAAAATTTATGGTCAAGCTTTGTTTGGTGGTTTTTTCTTTTGCCTGCACCTATAGAATTGGTGTAACTGGCACAGACAGAGGCACAAGGACACTGATGAAGAGTGATGACAAATATTTTTGGTAAATACCAAAATCGAATTGCACTTTTTAGCAATTAGTTTGGGCTTAGATGTATCGAAAACGAACTTTTTTAATAAAGAATGATGGGAGATGTCCTCTCGGATTTGAAAATTTACTTCTTTGACAGGTTGATAGGTTGGAAATATTAACCAAAGAAATTTCATTTAAATTTTCTTCTTCTTTGAGGTTTTGAGCGTTTTCAAAACATAAATATAACCTCAAAATCTTGCTCGAAACAACGTCGCCTTTAAAGTTATTTGATGAGAAATCATTTCCACTACACAAAATTTAAAATGTTTATTGTTTAGAAACATTCGTTTCGTTTTGCCTGAGTGCCTAAGTGTTGATTTCTTATTTATAAGAATTTTAAATGCATCTATAATTTTAAAGGTTTTTTTAGTTTAAGAATAAGTTTGAAAATTGCCATTGTTAACACTATTTCTTCAACTTTTAATTATATTATTTCAACTCTTTTATGAGCATGACGCAATCTGATTCCAAACTTAATTCTAAAAACAAGAAACTCTAATCGTTTTCGCAGTGCTACGTGATGTGCTCTTCTCTTTATCTTCTATCTTGATAATTTTTCCTGTTCTCGTATAAATTATATTTTATTCATTTATATTTGAGAAATAATTTCAGATTTTCGCTACGTGCTTCGAAAGTGTAAATGAGAAGCTCCTTACGAGGATTACCTCCATTCAACGTTCAAGTCGAACCACGAAGAAAGGATTGAAATGGGTAGAAGATGATTATTTTTCTTCTGAACTTAAATTATTTCAAATTTCGAAATGAAGGAACACACAAATGCACACTAAATTATAATAAAAAATATTTTAACGATTTGCTAGCCAAACAAAAGTAAATTATTATCCTTTTCTTTTTTTTCAATTCAATTCAAATTGGAAATTCTCAAATATTGATAACCCAGAAATAATGTCTAATTTATGAATCATTTGCAAAAAAGGGAAAGAAGCAGTAAAAAAAAAGGAAATGAAATTCCAGGGTGTTGATAAAATTCAACGGAAATTGTATTATCCTGACAAAGTATTCACGTTCGACACAACAAAAGGAATTTTATCTTTATCGTATTAGACGATGTTTTATTGTACTGCCTATGCCGAAGAATCAGTGCGAGACTATACCCAAAAAGATTTAATGCCTCTTGGAATTCAGTGGGGATGCATTAAATTTGTCTTGAATAAAATAATAATGATTCTACGCCAAAGATAAGATTAAGATTTGGTTCTGAATTGAAAACAAAGCAATCGGATTCGGAGAATTGAGGTGACAGATCATTGGTGACATTACTGTTGCTTTTGTGTCCCTTAATAACTATAAATATTTCATTTTGTGTTTACTTAGGCAATGGCCGTTTTGTTAATACCATTTCTTAGAAAGTTCTTGAAGAGCTTATTCATGTAAAATTAACGAGTTTTTGAATCAAACCTTTATCACACTAATGTTTTAAATGTGAAAGTTTGGATGATTGTATTTTTGTTGCTCAAAAATACAATCATCCTCAAAGGATCTCGATGAAACTTAACACACACATAGTTTGTAGTCTTCAAGAGCACTGCCTTGGTGAAATGTACGGTTTTCGTGGGATAGAAAAATTTTGCATAGAGCAAAGGATCAACATAATTTTTTCCATATGTAGTGGTAGTTAAGGGGTCAGAAAATGACAAAATCTACTTTCTATCCCGGTTATCGTGGCTTTCATTAGTAGGCTATCAGGATAATAAGAATTCTCAAATATGTAGAATTTATCGAAATCGATTTTCTCATGATTTTCCCAAAATTTTGGACAGAAAACAAAATTCTTCCAAAACCCTTCGAATGATACCTTAATCTAAAGGTCTGTTCGAACTCTATTCATCAAAACGGAATTAAAGTTTCTTGAGGGCTTGTTAGCCGAGATATTGGCAAAAATGTTTATTATTCGCAAAAATTTTCCCGCAATTTCAAATCGAGTTTTCCAAGACAACATTTATAAAATTACATTAAAAAACGGGCTTACAAATATTCTATCAGCTATTAAAAGCGAATATTTTCTAAGCACTCGCCTGTAAAGTCAAAATCCAAGAATAATTTGTTTTTATTCAAATTTGCCTTTAGAAAATTTCCAGTGATTTCAAATCGCCACATCTCTCAATTTTCCCCAGAAGCCTATGGCAAATGATGAACGAGAACAAAAGGTCTGTTTGCGCTCCATCAGTTGAGAAAATGTTGCCCTTCACTTTTTGTTTGGTTTTAAAACTCATCTATTTTTCATACCATGTGCTATTCCGAAACTTATACAAGTTGTATTGGACGGATTCAAGTCTGAAACCCACAACATAAATGCTGGTGTCCCCAGGGCTCCGTTTTGTCTCCGACCCTCTTCCTCATTTTCAATGATCTCTTGTCTGTAACTTCTAATCCAATTAATTATTTCGCTGACGATAGTACCCTAAGCTTTTCTTATTCGTTTCCAGACTCACACCCCTCCTTTTCGGATGTGGAACTGCAACGGCAAAATATGATAAGCTCATTAAACTCTGACCTAAACAGCATTGTACAATGGGGAATTAATAACCGCGTAGAGTTTAATGCTTCAAAAACACAATGCTGTCTAGTATCGTCAAAGCGAGACATACCCCTCTTGCCACTGTCCATGAGTGGCACTTGCCAATCAATGAGACCCAACATCTCGAGATTCTCGGTATGTGCATCACAGACCACCTCTTGTGGAGCGAGCACATATGCGATGTCGCCAAAAATGCCGCAAGATGTTTAGGTTTCTTAAGACGGTGCAAGAAATTTTTCTCCCCGTCTGATCTGGCTATCATCTACAAAACCTACATACGTCCAAGGCTTGAGTATAACTCCCATGTCTGGGCTGGGGCTCCAGTGGCATACTTAAGTCTTCTGGACAGTATCCAAAAAAGAGCATTCAAGATGATTGGTGATCTTATACCATTGTTGAGTCATTTACATCTCTCGAACATCGCCGTAATGTCTCATGCCTCACCCTATTCTACCGTTACTTCAACGGTATTTGCTCTAGTGAAATAGCCAGTTGCATTCCTCCCCTAAAGATATT